>OX352774.1:188346884-189546884 GCA_947095535.1 Poecilobothrus nobilitatus | reverse complement strand
TTAATACCAGTGGCTTTTAATACATAGTACATATGTATACAAATATTGTAAGTTAGATATATTATATCAGTTCCTTATACATAGTACCTAAAAGATTTTCTTACCTTTTCGAAATCATGTCACGATGCATTTAATTTTTATGTTTAACAACCCAAAGAAAAAACACAAAAAAAAAAAAAATGTAAATATAAGACAAAAAATTTGGGAAAAATTTTTTTTTTTTGTTGATGGTTTTTAAAACAAAACGCAGTGAAAAAATGAGAATAATAAACTCCTCCAATTGCGGTTAGTGTTTTTGAGAATATTTAATGATTTGAATGCATGACAGGTTCTTATAATAACTCCATATAACTTTAGTTTATATTAAAAGGATGTTTTTTTTGTTTTTTGGTTCAGTGTCCATGAATAAACAAACAAACAAAGAATTTCTATTACAAGTAAACTTTTTCTTTTGTATATTCACGTAAATGTATCAACATTATCAACAATCGATATTTAGATCAAAAATTACAAATGGAAAGTTGTTGACAGATTTTTCACACTGAATAAATGATGTACTGTTTGATTATTGCAGGTTATAACACGTACAGAATTTATATGATCATTGCGCGATCAGTGAATTATTATGTATTGAATAAAAAATGTGAAGTGAATGTAAACTTTAGAAACAAAAAAAAAAAATGTTAAGATTTGTATTGGATTACCATCAGAAGTGAAAGATCATAAATTTAAGTTAAAAAAAAAAAAAGACAACAAATTTGGTTATTTAATCGATTTTAAATGGTTTAGTTTTAATTGGTAAGTTCTGATTTGGTGAAGTTTTTATATGAAGGTTAAAAATTTTTACATTTTCTAAAACATTAATAAAACTAATTGAGTAACCACATATATACATATATATACTTTAATATTCGATTTACGTGAAAAATCGATCAGTAAAGACTTGTAGATTTATTTATTACAAGTTTATCCTTTGTTTAATATGATGAAAATATTACATTTCATATATTTTGTTATATTGTATTGAAGAATTAATCACCTTAACAAAATAAATACAGTGACGCTCACATAACTTCAATTTTTGAAGACATACTATATCTGTTTTCTATTCTGCAGGCTGCATGTAAGTTATGTAATGCTGCATTGTTGCCATTTTTCAATAAATTACTTATTTGTGAATTTCTGGTAAAATCTATTGGAGACACAAACCTTATCGAAACGATTTGACGTCTATAAATTACTCACGATTAAAATTTTCAAAAATATAAAAGTGTATTGAAAAGTGCAAATTGTAAAATATTATATTTGAATCTTATGACAGATTGTGGGGTTATTTAATAAATTTTGTATATACATACATAATTATCTATTTGAAAAAACCTTTTTATTTTGTATACCTATATCATTTTTTCTATTTATTTCATATTTCATATTTTTATTTGTTTTTAAAAAAAAGGTATCTAAAGGTGGTGACGGGAGAATCAACTGATTTTGACATTTTTCAATTAAATTCAAAAATTTCCCGGTGTCGGCTAAGTCAATAGAATTAGTTGCAATTAATTGATTCAAGTTGTCTCAATTTTGATTTTTTGGAAATGAAATGTCGGTATTTTAAAAAAAAATAATTTAAACGGAAAATTTTGTTTAGTATTCAGACGGTTTATTTTGTGCTATATTTTATTTATTTTGGGTACATAAATAAAAATAAATTGGATTTAGAAAAAAACAAAATTGTATAAATAAAATATGGGCATTTTCATAAACAACCTATGACTGCAATAGCGTAGGTTGCAAGAAGTCCCCTTTATTTTGGGAACAAGCCTTCTTTATTTTCGGACCGACATTTCGATTTAAAAAACGTACTCAGCGATTTTGTAGTAGAATTTGAATATAGTAAACATATATATTAGTCCGCCCCAAAAAAACTAAGGTGCCACTTTTCGGAACTTTTTTTTATTTTTGTTTTCTTTTTTAGTTTCTATTACAGTATCGGCGACTAGGTTTTTTAAATTGGCATCGGTCCGAATTCTAATTCTTAAGGTAAGGGGATTTCTCCAAAATAACAGCCAGTATTTATAAAAGTCGGCACTTCATTTTCAACACATTTGGGTTCATAAATTTTACATTGTATCAGGTTGTAATTTTTTTACGACATTTCCGAAGTTTGCCGAAAAAATGTTGCAAAAACATTTTTTGCTGAAAATAATATTTAATAAGAATTTTCATATTTATATAAATTATTTAAATCTTTATTTACCTTTCTAAATTATTATTAATTTTTATTTTTTTTTAATTTTTAACACAAATTTTTAACACAAATAGCAGCAAATAAACACAATAACAATTTATATCAAATATTTTTAACTCGTATTAACGCGTCCCATTAACTTCAAAAGTCACAAATCCACTTAGCCAATTTTAATAAAAAATTTTTTCACTTTTCAAAAAAAATGTTCTTTAAATTTTTATATTAAATTTAAAGAACATTTTTTTTTTGTTAGATTTTTGATCCGTTTTCAAGAACATTATATTTGGCAGATCTGCTTTAAATGTATTCTATTTTTAAAATATTTAATCCAATGAGTGTAACTGTATTTATTGATCACTGCGCAAATAATTTTCATGATAATTTTTTTTTAAATTTCTTATTAAAAATGTATCCGATTTCATAATTTTACTATATTTTACAATGTATTTTCAACATTAAAATCTTTCCTTCCACCAAACAATTTAATTTTAAACCATTCTAAAGATCATTGTAAGCTAAAGATTGATCGCTATCTATACATGAATGTTTTAGTTTGGTGCATAGCTTATAACTTTATTTCAACTCACAAAATAAAAATCAAAATTAAATGGTGGTGCTTGAAAGTTTTTTTTTCAAAATTAGAAAATGTTATCATCACCATCCAATACCGTAAAAAATTTTTTTCAACATTTCAACGAGTATTAAAAAATTTATAATTAGTTAAGATTAAAAAACAAGTTGAAATTAACATGTGACTTAATCATAACATACACCTAGTTCAATCAGTTCAAATTGAGAAGTGACCCTGGTTACATTTACAAAAAAAAACAAAAAACTCGCTTTAGTGTCCTAGATTTCATTTTAGAATATTAAAATGATTTATGTAGTGTTATAGAACAAACGTATAGAAGTGTTGATAATCAGATTAATAATAAATTGTAAATTGTGATGAACAACTTGAACCAGAAAAATAGAAATATTAGAAGTTTACACAACACAATTTAAACTTGTTGTTCTGCAAAAAAAAAAAAGAAAAAAACAGGCAATTTGTAACAGTTGAATAAGAACGCTAAGAAAAAAGTTTAATATGTTGTTTAACAGATGCAGAACCATTATAATGTAGATATTGTTATACTATACATGCTATTAGAAATTTTAATATTACAGAAGTATTGCAATGTATTTCCAGAAATGAATGAATAAGATAATCCGATTATAAGTTAAGTGTAAAGTAAAACAAGGCTATATTATTATGTAAAACTAAAATTTTTTAAAAGTGCAATAAAAAAGAAAAACTATAAAAAATAAATTTAGATTTGTGACTATACTTTTACATCAAATTTTGTAATTTTGTTTGTAGACGAACAGAAGAACAGACGAACAGACAAACTGGCGAATAGAAGAACACCAGCCGAACAAAAGACCAGGTATACAAGACGAACAAACAAAAAAATGAACTGAAGAAGAGACGAACAGACGAACTGACGAACTTACGAGCTGGCGAATATACAAACATTTAAAATACAACATTTTCTAACATTGCGTAATTAGGTCTTTCTAACTTTAACGACCAGTCGGATAGACGAAGCGACCAACTGATGAATATAGAGTAAAACTAATAAGCACATTTTTAAATTTTTTTTTCCAAAAGACGATTAAAAAAAGAGTAACTGGAATTTTAAATAGATTATTTTGATTATTATTTCAAAAAAAAGTCCAACTGTACCCTGAGAAACCACGTGCAGTTCCTCTTGGTGACTTTCGAGTTTTCCACCAACCTTCGTAAAAAAAACAAAAATCTGGTTGTTTAATAAACTTTGATAAGATAACTGTTTACAGCGAAAAACAAAACAAAAAAGAAAAGAGTTGTTTTTTTGGAGAATATATGTCCTAAACGTAATTATAGAACATAGTAGTAAACCTAATAATAATGAAGGTGTGATTAAAATATCTGAAAAATTTCTGCATTCCTACATTGAGGTCTATGCTAGAGAAACTTATTTGGAGATTTTGGAAATCTATGTTTAAAAGATTTCTAAATTTTATCATTTCTGTATCCTAATAACATTTTTAACAGTCTTCTTTTAAGTTTTTTACTACCATTACCATTAAAAAAAGTAAAGAAATTATTATTACTTAATCTAAACAATATAATGGACTCTCTTTTAAAATCATTTTCCGAGTAATATGTATATTTATGATTTTTTTTTTTTTTTTTTATAGGTTACAATAAATTAAACACTAATCATTTGATAATATGGAAGCATCCAGATCATTTACGTTTCAATATTAAAAATATAATTTGTATTTTGAATATAAATTTTATTTTTATTTTCAGATATTTCTATTAATAATCGTCACAATATTACCACTAAAAACGAAATAACTATAGCGGCGCAACATTCGATTTCACTCTTCATTGATCTTTTGTTATTATACCAGGTATTGCTTTTCTTCTTTTTCCAGAATCAATAAAAATTTAAAAGCCCCAAAGAATGAATTCACATTAAGTGAAGTAAAAAGAAATTATAACAATCGCAAGGAAAATCAAGTTTACCGCGTTAGTTGACTTTCATTATCATCCCATTCATTTTAGTTTTGAGTTATATTTAAACTTTATGGCAACTTTTAAGCCAGAAATAACAAAAAAAATTTTTAAGGTGTTTCATGTAATGACCCATGACTAATACTTATATTTCGATATTTATTTAGTTTTTTTTTTTTGTTAAATATTTAATTGACTGATTTTTTATTTATTTTATATGCACATTTTGATTATTATTTAAATATTTGACTAATAAAAGAAATGTTATAAAACATTAACTAAATGCTACATTAAAATATATATACTTATATTTGGATATATAAAATTTTCATGCGCTTTATTTCTTTTTCACTAATAAGGAAATAAATTTATATTAGGTTTTATTAATACAACCATTAAATAAATATAATAAAAATAACTATATTATTATTTGTATAAGAAGAATTTTAGGAGAAAAAGGTGTGACCGTTATTATTAGCAACTAAATTTGTTAATTAACATTTTTGTTTTTACATCTAAATTCTAACATATTAAAGAAAACTTAAGTCATACTAACATATAAAAGGGTGATTAATTTTATACTGATGAAATTTTCGATAAAAATAGCTGTTATTTCACAGATTGTAAATGACATATGTTTATGACATTTGGGTTTAGTAAGATTTAATAAGGTTCAAAAAGTTAATCTAGATTCTAAAAGGATTTACATAAGAAAAACTTTGGCAAATAGTTGAGTTTATATCGAACATATTACCAAAATCAATGCTCTGGTCTGGAAAATTATATAATACACCATATTATTAGTAATTTTTATGCTATACATAATCGTCAATCTAAAAAACTTATTAATTGAATTATTGATAAATTGCGAACAATATTTACCGTAGATCAAATGAGTTGATATGCAAATCTCGCATAGAAATGGCGAGACTAGTTGCAATCATCACAGGTCACTGGCCAGTAGACACACATGCCGCCAAATTATGAATCCCTCACAACACTTCCTGCAGGAGTTGCATAGAAGCAAACGTAAATGAAAACCTGGAGCACTTTCTTTGCAGATATCCGGCCCTAGCTAGAGTCAGACTTCTCTCACTCGTTAAACCGTTCTACCGTAACCTCAGCGATCTCTCTGAACACAAAATCAAAGAACTGATTTCGTATCTGAACCTCTCGGATTGGATATAAAATCGTAAACAATCTTAAAACACAGGTCAGGTGAGTGCAGTGGTATCAAAATGGCGCAATCTAGTGCTAATTTAGGACCCTCACCACCACCTTATCACCGCCCTACCTACCTACCTACCCTATTTACCCTTAATGCAATTGCAACAACATGTTAAGTAGGTAGTACAAGTGGAAAATATTGATTAAGGTCTGAATTTGTTTATTCGTTATCGTTCTATCATTGGATTGAAATGGAAATTTTACTTAAAGAAGTTGGGAGCTACAAGAACATCATCAAATGATAGAAAATGAATATTAATAAAACTATTACAATCTCAATAGAAAAAATAGTAAATTTGATGATCCCAATAAAAAGGAATCCTTTAGAAATGTGTATTCATCTGTTTAGAAAAGATAGGAGGTCCATCCATATTTTAAATCTTATCTTTTGAGAAAATTTTAATTTAAATTAAAAATCAAATTTTATTTTAAAATGTCAACACTTACAATATTCCTATCGAAAATATATTAAAATTCGATTTTTGATTTATGACAGCGTTCAAAAACCTTTATGATAACATAATAATACTATAGGAAGGGCGTGACGTGTATGCAATATTCCAAAAAAAATATTTTTTATTTAATTGTAATGAATTAATTTTTATTGAAAATAAAAAATAAATAAAATTAAAAAATGAAATTTTATATTTTAAATGACTGAATATATGAATGAATGAATAAAAATGAATGAATAAAATATTTCGAATACATTAATAAAAAAATTTTTGAGTGTGAAGAAAAAAGTGAAAAGAAAATTGGTTTTCTAAAAATTTAATTTTTTTAAAGTATAAGCGAATTAATCGATCCAGCCCAAGCAGCTGTAGAATGCCATTGTACTCATTTCACCATTAAAAATTTTCTTTTTTTTTAATCATTTGCGACTGCGCATTTGATTATTTATAAAAAATAATATATGAAAATAAATTTCTGCTGCATTATTTACTGTTAAAATGTTTATTGTTATTTCAGAAAAAAACATATACATATAATATACATATATTTATATATCTATGTATAAAAATACCAAATAAAAAAATAAAATTGACATTAATATAAATTTGTGGACAATATTGAAACGATTTATAATTTTTATCTTATCGGATACAATCGATACGATTTTTATTAGTTTTCATGTTTTTTTTTTTATTTTTTTATACAGGCGCGAGCCAATATTAAAGTTTATAGTTTGGTAGGCGCATCTATACATTTACCCATAACTTAGCGTAGAGGTAAAATGCCGTCACAATATAAACTCATATCGTACTAAAAGTCATCGTACTAATAATATTGTACTATATCTATATGTATACAATAAAAATGTAATGTGTTTATTTTTTTGTTAAGTTTTTTTTATTAATGAAAATGTCATATAATGAAATGTCAACTTTCAAATATGGGTCATCAAACAATATAATCACTATCATTATCATTATTATTATCAATATCATAATTATTATTTTTCAATATATTGTATAGATTGTGAGGTTTTTGTAAAATAGTATGTTAGTTTGATTTTACTGGGGTATTTTTTTTTTTTGGTTTGTTTGCCGTTTGATGTTAAACCGCCCCACCTTGCCGCCAAGAATTATCAGTAAAATTTTTTGTTTTTTTTTATTTGTCAGCTTTTTTTTAATATGTTTTTTTTTTTTTGATAAATTGATCATTTATTTGAATTAAAAGAATAAGAAAAACAAGAAAAAAACAAAATATATAACGAGTTAAGTTAAAAAATTATTATATGTCATAAAGAGATGTCTTTTTTTTTTTTCTTATTTTTTTTGATAAATATGAAACTGATAATAATAAAAATAAAATTTTTATTGGAACTCAGAATAAAATTTTTTATATTAATTGAGTAATTCAGAAAATATGAATATCATAATATAAAATTTATATTATTATAAGAATACCTACATATATAAAATGGATAATTTAATGATCATCCTTATTTGTTCCTAATTTAAAAAAAAATAAAAATGAAAGTTTGAAAGTTTATGAAATATTGAAAATGAAACAAGTGAAATTTAATTAAAATCTATGTACACTTATGTAGGTAAGTATCCGTATTACATATCCATATTATGTAAATACATACGTATATGTTTTAGGTGAAATATAAAAATTTACTTAAGATGTACTTGTTCAATGTCGTATAGACAAATGGTTATTTTACCCAAATAGATTTTATTGGACAAATAAATTGAAAGTATGTTGTGACCAAACTATAGGTATATAAAATTGAAATGATGACATAATGAGGATTTTAATTAATTGAAGGTATCAGTTATGGATTTTAAAGTTTCATATTTTCTTTATATGTAGGTATGTATAGATAAAGTTTACATGTCAAATGTTTTGAAGGGTTTTTTTTTTTTAATATTTTATTGTACAAACATATATACTTTTTGGTAAACAGACAATTGGGACCATAGGACAACTTTTACATATTAACTTTTTGGTACTTTTGTTTAATTTTTTTTTTTTTTTAAATTTTAAATTATACATTAAATTTGTTTAATAACAATATCTTCTACAATGCTGTATTTTCTTTGTAGATATTTGCATTCTTAGAAAAAAGGTGACAAATTATATGTGAAATAAACAAAACCCTTTTTTTAAAAGCTGAAAGAATTATAGGTCATTTTCATCTCTATAATTAAAAATGGTTTTTATTTCTAATTTAAAATTCTTCTTTCTAAAACAAAATATGTGCAGGTAGGTACTATTTATACAGAAGATTTCTAAATGGTATAGTCAAACATTTCTGCTTTTAATTCCAAATTAGATTAACAATAAATGCGGTTTCAAAGCTTAAGCTTATTTTTGAAAATTATTTAAAGAAGGCTTAAAATAATACTATTATTTTTTTTTTTCCTAAGGGAGGTGGGAATCTTCCAGACACCAAGAATTTCCCCTTGGTAGTGTCAGATTCTTACTGACTAAACCCACCTCCCCCTTTAGCCAATAAAGTGGGATGAAACCCTTACCTGCGAACGCAGTATATTGGCTAAGGAGTAGGGATAGGAAAGGATAAGAAAATGGATACGGAAACATTGAATTGGGAGTGGGACTGTAAGGAAACAATGAATCCGCCTATTATTATTTTGCTAACAGTGACTAAAGCCGTCACAACAGTTACAGCATGTAGTAGTAGTATATATATTACTACATGAGGTAATTATTGAAGGCAACCCCCACTGTCACTGTAGCGGCTGTTATTATTGCTATTAATATTCTTATTAATATTATTATTATTTTACTACAGAGTTAGCGCCATCAGTGGATTACAACGTGCAGCAGTATATTACACCTTACTTCCATGCATAACCAAAGATGGCTCTACCGTAGCAGCTATTATTATTACTATTATTATTATAATTATTGTTTTATTATTATTATAATTATTATTACTATTATTATTATTATTATTATTATTATTATTATTATTATTATTATTATAATTATTATTACTATTATTAGTATTATTATTGTTATTATTTTACTAGAGAGTCAGCGCCATCCGTGAATTACAACATGCAGCAGTATATAACACCTTACTTGCATGATATAACCAAAGATGGCTCCACTATAGTAGCTATTATTATTATTATTATTATTATAATTATTGTTATTATTACTATTATTATCAATATTATTATTATTATTATTATTGTTATTATTACTAATATTAATTATACGATATACATTATTACGATATAAAAGTACTACATATTTTTTATTTATGACCTGTCCGGGGTTTGAACCCAAGACCCTTCCCTTGAAGACAAATTATGAATTTATTTTACACTCGGTTTTGGGAGTTCGGCAATTAGTTAAGATTAAAATTAATATTATAATCCCTCATTTTAAATTTAGCTTACATATACATGTAATTTGTATAAAATTTTCAATAGACGCCTATATATGTATATAAAAAAAAAATTGCTTAAATGCAAAACTAAGATATGTATTTAGTAATTATTTTAGTAAGTTTTCTTTTTTTTTTTTGAATGATAGATCTGTAATTTTAAAATTTTTCTCTTAATTCCTTCACAAAAACGATTTCACATTTCCTTTACGGGATGAGAAACCGTTCCACTATATATG
Organism: Poecilobothrus nobilitatus; assembly: GCA_947095535.1. NCBI lineage: Eukaryota > Metazoa > Arthropoda > Insecta > Diptera > Dolichopodidae > Poecilobothrus > Poecilobothrus nobilitatus. The sequence continues at coordinate 189,536,757 of OX352774.1, read as the reverse complement.
AACAGGTCACCGATGTGTATATTTAAACGGATGTATTTTATTTTCTTTTCAGATACAGATATCAATATTGTAAGAAATGAATCACGTAAACAAATAATAGATTCCTGAATCACAAGTTAGTTCAGCATAGTTTAAACCCTTAAGAAGATTTATTCAAGTGATTTTTATATGTATGCGTAAGGAAGTACTATTATTTGAAATGAAACTATTATTTTTATTTTTGTATTATAAAATTTTGATGTTTTATGAAAAATATGTTTCGAAAAATTCAATCCAACTACTAACTCAATTTTGTCTAAAGTCGACTTAAACGATTATTGCATATTCGTACCAGAAGAAATCAGATTTTTTTTTAATTAAAAATAAAAGTTCGTTTTATTCCTTTTGAAAGTAAAAATAAAGTTTTACATAATACATCATATCTTTACATAATACGCATAATATGTTTACGTACATATATTAAATATTGTCAAATATTTATATAGGATTACCTAATTAACAAGAATAATGAAAATTTAAATAAAGATAACTTTATCAGACATTACAATATTTAAAAATTGTCCTTAATTTATATTTTTTCCTTTTTTTATTACTTTACATTACATTTGCTTCACAGTCTAACAACATTTTGCTTAAATTCAATAATGTACTCATTAAGTAAATGAAGTACCAGTAAAAAAAAAAAAAAATACTTAACATCCAATTATAATTGAATTAATTTCAAAATTATACAGTATTCCCACAAAACTTTTAATCAAATTAAAAATATTACTTTTTTTTTAAAAAAAAATTATTTCACTTCGTTTTCTTCCCTTTTTGTTTTTTTTTTTTAATTTTGTTTTTAATAAATTAGTTTATATTAATTTATCTTTTAATAAAAAAAAAAAAAAAGGAATACGAAATATGAAAAAAGTTACTACCGCATTCAATTAAAAAAAAAAAAAACAAAGAATATATCTACATAATATATACATTTAAATACATGTGTACTCAATTTTCTATATGTATATCCTCAAAGTACTTTTTCATAAAAATTTACGGTTTAAAAAATTTTTATTTTACATTTTTCTGTTTGTTTTTTCTTTTTTTTTTTCAAAGTTACTGAGAAATGAAAATGAACTATTTTTCAAGCAATATCTACAAAATATTTTTTTAAATTTCACTTCATTTTTCATCTCACCTTATCTACCATAATATAACTGTTAAATAGAAAAACAAATCTCTTCTGTTTTTTTCAATTCAATTTTATTAAAATCACAAAGTGCTCTTCTTGTGTTCCAGTATTAAAATTTTCTTTGAAATGTAATAAACACTATTATTCTTTAACATAGAAAATATTCCTAGGTACCTATGGTAAAAGTTATATTTTCTGTCTCTTTCTATCATATTTTGTTTTTTTTTTGTTTTTTTTTTTGTTATCGTGTTTCTTTTCATTCATTAATTTCAAAATAGCAAATAACATTCATTTGCAATGGTAACATATCATTTATACAAAAATCATGAAAATTATGACAGAAGGTTGATATGAATGCAGAGTCAGGCAATGTATTTAGTCTTTCGGTTAATAAAAAAGTCATTTGGGTAAGAGAAAGCAAAGACAAGAAGGAAAAATGAAGGAAAGGCAAGGAGTAAAAATTATTCAATATTTTCAAAGCTTTTATAGTTGTACATAAGTATGTTTGCAATATGCAATTAAGAGTTCTGTTTTAAGAACTGAGTACAATGTTAAATATTAATTTTATATCAAAATAAGTCCTCTAAGAAAACTTTAAATCCGCCCCTTTTAAATAAAACAATGTTAAGAATTTTTGAAGATATTATTAAATGTCAAAAGAAGTTGAATGTTTAGTTTAAACGACGTGTACAACTTTTTAAAAGCATCAGTTTTTACTATCTCTGAAACCCATAGAAAATACAACAAACCAATGTAGAATATTCTGACATTTCAGAATACGAGAAGGGAGAGCCGAAAAGACAGAGAGATTGTCATAGATCGGTACTTAATGAGAATTGCAAAAATCAAATGAAGATAAAATATTTGCAACAATATTTTTTGACGACAAGAAGTAGAGAGGCAGAATTAAAAGTAAGTTGAATTATACCGTTTAATCTTGATGTCAAACAAAATTCAGAAAAATAGCATTGTTAAGTTTAACACTGAAAGAGATAGGTATAGATGGAGTTGTGAACTCTAGAATCAAAACCTTACTCACGATTATAAAACTATCAAATGGACAAAAATAAATACAATTTTTAGCATAATAATAAAAAAATATTTATATGTAATTTTAATACAGAATTAATTCCAGTTTGTGATAAAATAACATTAAAGACTCCTAAAAAATTTTTAAAAAGAGAAAAACACATGAAAATATTAAAAGGATAACATAAAAAAAAAAAAAAACAAACAAAATGAATCAAATCCTTTACAATTTTTATTTTTCTATTGCATTCATTTTTTTTTTTCTTAAATAAAAATAAAAATTATTTTCTGAGAATTAATTTGAAATTCTATTTACTTTTCCGGTATCATTCCAGGTCATCAAATGAATTCAATTCGTAGTCTTTATTAATTTTTTTTTTTTTGTATTTAAAAAACTGAAATCTTTTGATTTAAAATAAACAAAAAAGCGATGTTTTTGTCTCGTTTTTGCTGTTTCACTTTTTGTATTATTTTAGAAATGTCAGTTTTATTTGAATTAGATGTCATGATATCACTGGGTATTTAATGTCATATAAGTTCCAGAAAATGAATTTAGTAATAATTTATGATATCAAGATTTAACCTTTTCTTAATTTATATAAAAAAAAAAAACAAAAAAATAAATAAAAAATAAAATGAAAATATAATAAAGAAAAACTTCTTTGAAACTAAATGAGTGAATTTATGAGTGATTTTTATTTTAGTTTGTATTTAAGGGATGTATAAATATTTCAATTTGGTAAAATAATTTAGAAAACTTCAAAATTTGTGTATGTCAAATGAAAATTTAAAATTTAAAACAATTTATAAAATCACAGACTTTTTAAACAAAAGTCTAGACTCTAAACAATGTAGGAACTGAAGTATAATGTGTACTGAAAAGTTTAAACTAATTTTGAGATAAATTTCCGAATAAAATGAGCTATGCTTTAAAATTGTCAAAATGTAAATTTTGTATTAGATTTAGTTGAAGAATTGTAGCATTTTAAGAATATAACTTCATTTTTAAGGATATAAACATATAATATGAAGAAAAGGAAATTTGGAAAACTAAGAATTTAAGGAATGTTTCAAAAATTGAAAAATATGTTAAAAATATATTAAGTTGCCAACTTATCTTTTATTCATCCATTAAAACTATAAATTTAGAAGCCATTTGACTTGTTGTTAAATATTTGAGTTTAAAATATATCGCCGTATTACAAGAATCGGATTTTATAAGTTGCTTCACAATAAAAAAGACTAGTGTCCTAGTTATAATAACGCTAGCATTACAATGATAGATATGGCTACAAACTTCAAATCTTTGTAAATCATTGTTTTGCGTTATATTACATTCGATCGTCGTGAATGGTGAATGTATTTGAATTTTTAAAGATTTTGAATTCCACAAATTGAGAATTGTCAAAATATATATACGCTTTTAATCTGTCAGTTAGTGTAAGCAAAGCAATTAGTTTTAACAACTATAACTACAGAAATCGCATTATTATAACTAGTAATGCTACAAGGTAGTCAGTAGACTTAACCATGGTTGTGATGGCAGCATTATTATAACTAAAGTAAAAAATTCAAAATTTTAATTTTGAGATAAGCTATATGTAATACATATCTTATGTTTTTTTCATTATTAAAACTTGATATGTAATTTATATGAATCTGAAAATTTTAAAACTTTTATATGAATTTATTTAAATCTAAAAATGGATAAAAATATTACCAATTTTTGGACACAAACAAATTTTAAAAAATTAATATTTATTTTTTCTAATGCATTTCTCTGCCACATAAATGTGGACAGAAAATGACACCGCCTTTCCTGTTCAGACGTGGCTGTAAATGTAGTAAGAAGGAATAACTCTTACGACGAGTGTGGGAATCGAACCTAGACTCCCTCAGTGTTTACACTGTATTTTATACGTGCTTACCCAGTAGGCCACCGAGACCCCAATTTCAACCTTTTATGTAAAGGAATTATCAGAAGATTAATTATTTGTTTTTTTTTTTTTGTCTCTAAAAACAAAATAATTTTAAATTATGCCATCAATTAATTATTTTTTTTTTTTTTAAATGCAAATATAATTTTTTCTAAGTAGGTAGGTAATATTTTTGGCGAATTATACATCCTCTGCTTTTGTACATCCTCTTTAATTAGTTCTCATAAAAAGTTAAAGTTTTTTTTTTTTTTTTGAAACAAAATTCTAAAAGCTTAATTTGTCCTATTTCTGAATGTAAAGCAACAAAAAAAAAAAAAAAAACAAATATTTTTTATAAATTTTAATTCAGTACCTATAAATTTTTTTTTATTTAGTCTTAAATAAATTTAATAAAAATATTATTAAATAAATTATTCCAGATCTTGAATATGGACCATTTTATTTATTTATTTTTTTTTTTGTTAGTTTTTAACCATAAACAAAGTGAATAAATATAAATTGTTTTAATAAAGAAGAGGCGGAAACGGGAATGGACTTTCTGTCTGTATTCAAAAATAAATAAATTATTAAATGGGTATTAAATTATCAAAGAAAATGAAAAAGGATTTGAAAATAATAGGGCTAATTTTAAGTTAAAATTGTTCTTTATTATAAATTGCATAATTATATATAAAACTGCTATAATTTTAATATTTAATTAGCATATTTTAATTGTATACTAAATAAGAAAACAAAAACATGAATTAAACAAAAAAAAATTAGGGGAAGAGTCTATTTTGATATTATAATACGTTGCATATAAGCAGATAAAGTGATATTTTATGTAACTTCTAATTGATAATCTAAAATGTTTTAATCTAAAACAGCGTACTCTTCTACTATTTTAAAAAAAATCTATTAAAAAAATACATTTTATGCGAGATAAAGGTGGAAAAGAAAATTGGTTTTAAACTAGGACATTTTTAACAATACCGGAAAAAATAAAAGAAAATATTTATATTGTATTTTCTAATATTGTTAAAACTTAAAGTTGCCAACTTATCTTTCATTCATCCATCATTAAAACTATATATATATTCTTTATTAAATTCAATTACAAATTAAATTTTATACACATATTAACTTTATAATAATCTTATGGAAGTATCTATAATATCAAATACAAAACAAAATGGTAATCCTAATCAAAAGTATCTTTACACTATATTATATAGGTATATGTAAAGGTATATGTATATGTAAATACTTCAAAGTAACAAAACCACCTTATTAGTATATACAATAACAATTTATGTATTGTAAATTGTACCATAATAATTGTAAAAGGATATAAGAGAATACAAAGATTAACAATTTTTTTTCTTTTTTTACCGACCGCATACAATTATGTATAAGGTAAGGATTGTTTTCATACTAAAAATTTGTACCCGAGATTTTGGCAAATATCCACTACTCGGATGTGGAGAAGGCTGTAAAAAATTGTTTAGCATGATGTCGGACTGTGTGTGGGTGTGTGTGGGTATGTGTGCACGTGTACAGCTTAAACGACTGAGCAGAAAATTTTGCAATTTAATATTTAAGGTTTTGACGTATATATCTCGGATTGATAAGCTTTTGGAGTAAATCGGACAACCGCAAGTGGTAGTTTACTAGTGTACTTTTTAAGTTTTTTACGAATATTTCGTAATAGAAAAATTTTATGAGAAAAATTATTAACTTATATCTATGCATATTATTCTTTTGTTGATGACATAAAATTAAAACGGTAAAATTTTTGTTAACAGATTCAATATTAATCTTATGTTTGTTTTGTATTTGTTTACAGTTTTTATTATTTTTTACTTCTAATATTTTTGAATGAAAAAAAAATCATGTACATCACATAATAATGTAAATGAATGTATGAATGAATGCACATATATTTTTACCATTTCATTGATTATTATTTGTTTTTGAATAAAACAAAATGTTGTTAAATTATTAGAAGTTATTTTTCTTTGATATAAATTATTATGTAAAAAATTTATAAATTTTGGCATTGTACTTTTCGTGTAGTGGCGATCGGTCTTGTGATGGAGACAGCTGGTTTTTTTTTTTTGTACTTTTAAGAAATGTCCTTTTCTATTACAAAACAGAATTTCTTCTGTACAAATATCAAAATAGCTTCAAGGCGATTAGTATGCAAATTTCAAAAAAAAAATAAAGATGACAACAGTTTTATGTGAGATCCTGTTCGTGTCTGTTAGGTAATTGTAAATGTACAAATAAAAAAAAAAAAATTTTTTTTTTCATTTTAATCTAAATCTAAAGGATAAAAAACAACTATAAAATGTGTGCTATAAAAGTGTACACATAAGTGAAAGCAGAAATATACAAAGGTACTCGTTTCGTTTTAAAGTTGAAACTACAAAAGAATTGATGTCATTAAAATCTCGATAAGACTTATTTTAAATTTGTTTCAGATAAATATTTTCTTTTTAGTTTTTAATTTTTGTGTTCTTCAATTAAATTCAATAGCGCTGTCGCCCATTTGCAAAAAAGGACAAATCGAATTTTTGAATAAAATTAGATATAATTACCATTTTATAGGTCTGTTAAAGTTCTTTTGAGTAACAAAATAAATTGTTACAAATTAAAATAAATTTCATAGATAATCTAAATTAATATTTATTTTTTTATTGTTAAATCGAAGTACACTCTGAAACAGATTGTTCTATATCATTTGCAAAAAATCATTTAAGTTTATAAAAGTGAGTTGGCCCCCTTTGTAAATGGGCGACAGTAATAATTAAATGTTAATCACATTTTAAATTCATATTCAATTTAAAACCAAGAGATTTAATTCTCGATAATTATTAAGAATTTCTATTTAAATTTTGAAATTTAAACGATGTACCTAGTTACAATATTACATATGCGGAAAGAATTACAAATTTTATTCTTTATGTTTAGAAAAATTTCAGATTTTATTGCCAATAAAATAAATTTACTAAAATGAAATCATTCACTCATACTTTTATTAAAATAAAAAATTTAAATTCAATGTTCAGATTGAAACTCAATTTTAACATTTAATATTTTCAAAAATTAAAAAAAAAAAGAAGTAAAACCACAATATAATCAAAATGGAAGGTTATATTCCATTTTGATTTTTAATAAAATATTATTTTTACGTTTTTATTTGTTTAACCCCTTAGGAAAGGTATTTTTCAGAGAATTCAATGTATCATATAACATCCATATATCTATTACACACATATGGATATGCGCTCACATATTAAACATTTCTTTTATTTTTATTTATTTAAGGACATTGAGTCAACAATTTTGCTCGCGTAAACCCCTATATATATGTATTTTGTATGTATGTATTTGAATATTACTTGAAATCATTTGTAGCTTCCAGAAATTTTCAATACAAGGTTTTAAATATACTAAAAATGACTTTTTTTTTTTTTTTTTATGTTACCCAGATTGTATTATTGTTTCCTTTTAACGATATTTATTACAAATTGTTTCCGTTTAAAAAAAAAAGGGTGGACAATATCCTTTGAAGAGGGGACCAGCTATTTACATTTGAATCTGTAACTTTTTAAAATGAAAAGAACTTTTTATATTTTTGACGTCTGTTTGTCTTAAAATTTCCATATAAAATAAAAAGTACATCTTCTGTGGAGATCCTTAGATATATTATAATAGTACTTAAATGTGCTAATTTGTTGGAAACTTAACGGTTTTTTTTTTATTTAAGGTACAAAACTTAATACATGAAATTAACATTTCTAAGGATAATATTACCTTAGGTTTATTATACATTCAATTATAATATTTCATTATTCTTTCTTTTCTGATTATCCTTTTTCAAAAATTTTGCTTTATAGAAGAACAATAGAAGTTAAAACAACTACTGCTATCGAAAAATAATTTTTCAGATCATATAATTTTATTCTAATGTTTAATAAACGATATAGGCGTTTAATATTATTAAAAAGTCTGTTGATAATTACTGATTAACCTAAAGGACATACGAGACAGTACTAGTAAGATACATGAACATTTTTGGCAATACTATTACATTTTTTTACATTTTACATTTGCTTTATAGTAAAAATATCATATGGTCACACAGACAGTAATTTGACATTTCGTATTACACACTCGCAAAATCGTATGGAAATCGCTAATCAATTTTTTCTCCTAAATCAATTTGGAATCCCCCGTCCATCAATCTCTTAGATATAATGATTAAATGCTTGATATAATGTCCTTTTTAGTTGTTTCTTATATATATATATAAAGTGAAATTAATGAATAAATCAAAACTCTTACTAAATGAAGGGTATATTACCGTTATTACTTTAACGGTTCTCATTGATTCTCAATTAATTTCTTATTCGTTTTTTTTTCAACCTTTAAAATGTAAAATATCGGGAAATGGAGCATAAGTTTAATTGAACTGATTACAAATTTTTTTTCTACAATTCCAATAACAATAATATTTTCAATTTACTTTTATTATTACAATTTTTCACCATTTTTCAATATTATAAAAATAAAAGGAAAAAAATTTAAAATTTTATGATAATATTTATTTTGTTTTAATAATGAAATTGTGGGACGTAATTAGACTGGAATTAAATATGAGTATGTGAAGTGAGTTAATAAATAATGAATAGTTATATATAAAGAGTTAAAAATTAAATATAGTATCAATTTTATAGAATATAATAATAAAATATAAATATATGTATATTATTTATTATTTGTTTGATGCATTAATTATTCATTGTGAATTGGATGGAGTTGAGCGTAATTTGCTTAATAAGTATGACATTTAAAAAGCATATCTATATTGCCGGCTAAAAAAAGAAAAACCAAAATCTTTAATGAAATGAAGAATATCTTTTAATTGTAAAGTTAGACCCAATGTACAAGTTCGTATATCTTCATTCAACTTTTTGTCGTTTTTTTTCTTTTTTTTTTTTTTTCACAAGATAAAAAACGAGGGATAAAATTTGCATTCGTAGGCAATTTTTCGTTCATTTTACAATATTTTGTCAAATTGCTGCCATTTGTAATTTTTTTGACAAAAGTTTACGCAATTAAATACTCTTGATTAAAATAACATTAAAAATAATATTAAAAATTAAAAATGGTGTTTAACTGGTCAAAAGATAATGTAGAAAAATTAATTATTTTGTATAAAGTCTGCATAAAGCTATCTGTTTGATATCCGACATAAAGAATCAAAAAATAAAGAATCAAACGGATTTGAAAATTATTTGTTAAATTTTTGAACTATTTTTTCCCGTTCCGTTAATTTTAACTGATTATGCAGAAAGTGAAAAAAATTATTTTTTGTTTTTTCTCTATACAACCTTTAATCCAAATTCTATATCCTTCTTCCTTTTCTGATTCTGATTCTTCTTTTTCAAAAGTCTTGCTATATACAGAAGCTAATACTGCTGTTCAATAACAATTTCATTTTCCGGACTGGCTATTTTCTTTAAATTTCTAAATAAATTATTTATTTTTGTAAAGCCGTACTTAACAACAAAGCAACAATCAACCTTCATATAACAAAACAACCTTCCTAAACCTTCAAAACCGTACAACCTTCTCATAAAAAAAAAAAAAGCAAATAAAAAATTAAAAAACGACATTGACAGTTAAATTGCTTTTAGTTTTATTTTCTCGGGAACAGCGGAGGCATTTGATATTTTCATGTTTTCCGGCATTTTTTTTGTTCATGCTTATGAAGGTGCACATCGGTTCTTATGGAAATCATATTATAGTTGAAATTTTATTTTTCGTTTTTTTTTAGGTATTCAGCATTTAAAATTATAGTCGACCTGTTATAGGGGGAAATCCTGTGCTAGACGGTTGTTAGACTGCTGTGTTATTGAATGCGAAAACTGCAGTTTTTTCCTTTTAATCAAAAATATAACCCAATTTTATTTTTTAATTTATTTTTTTTTTAGTTTTTCATTTTAAAGCAATGTTACATTGCTTACAAACTAAAAAGATAAGTTGAATATGATAGGTTTTATGACAACAAAACGGAGAAAATTATGTTTTTTTTTTTATTACAGTAATAAAAGTTTAATTTTGCATTTAAATTTTTTATTTTTTATTTGAACAAATGAATTTTTGTAAAATTCTTAGACTTTTAGTAAATAATAAAATTAAATTTACTTAAAATTTAAAAAAAAATTTTCTTCTAATCACTTCTTTACTAATTATAAATCATTTAAAGTTTTAATTTTTCCATATAAATATAATTTTTTACAATTCCTTGGGAATTCATTAAAAAAACAAAAAAAAAAAATGTTTTCTAAATTTTCTGCTTTCCCTTACATTTATTTATTTTCCTTATACATTTAAATCTGTCTATTTTGTTTTAAAAAAAATTTTCATTAATAATTATTCCATCAAAATATTTAGTATCTAATATTTCATTTAAAACTTAAACAGATATTTTCTATAATCATCACTTGAATAGATACTTTCAAAATAACTTATGGGATTTCATTTATATTTTTAGAATAAAAAAGGAAAAACAAAAAATAAAAACGAAAATTTTTCACTTCCTTTACAAGTATCTAAGTATACTTGTACTTGCGACATACAAAACCGTAAATTATACTTTGAATTCCTTGAGTTATAAATGTTAGTTATTTTCTATCTTTATATTATTTAATAAATTAACATGTTAACAACATGTTTTTGTATATATATATATAATATGTGTTTATTCGCTTATTGCAAATATTATTATCATCATCAATGTGAAAATATTTTTGGATGATAGTTTTAAAAAGCAATATAAGGTACTATTAAACGTTTGACTGTTCATTTATAAATTGCTTTAAGCATCTTTTATTGGAAACGACAACAAAATCTAAAAAAAAAACAAAAAATAATGAAAGATGAGAACTATAAACTAGGAAAATATACTGAAAATTTAAATTTTTATTCTGTTTTGGAATAACAGTGATTGAAAATATCTTTTATACAATATTATTATGATCATTTGGATAACAAATCTAAAGAATAATTTAGATTGCCTTTAAATGTATATATGACATTGAAATACAAATGCCTTAAAGTTACAATTAGTTAATAATGAAAAGAAGTAAACTCCTATTAAATATAGATAAAAGGCAATTTAACAAGTTCCAGTATTTGTTCGTGGATCGGATGCACAAGTTTTTTTTTTCTTACAAATTATGAGGGTGTATTAACATGATATAACCCTATACAATAGTAACCCGAATCTTAATATTAAACAATTTATCTATAAAAACTATATATATATATATATATATATTATTGATCAAGGTTGAGCTTAATACGTGTTCCAGCCTATTAATTACTAAATTTTAAATCCGTAGTGCATCTTCCATTAAGAATTGAGTTTATATATGCAATATATAATAAACACAATGAACAAATGGACAAATTAATTTTCTTTGATAAATCTGTTGCGACCTAAAAACAGAAAAAATAAAATGATTTTAAGTAAATGTGCATTAAATGAAGGTAATAAGTTTATATCTTGAAGCGTATTCGATAACTATTATTATAACTTCTGGTTGATTATACATCATTACTTATTATCCTTTTCTCAGCTGTGTATCGCCTCTTTTAATAAAAAATTAACATCTTCAAAAAAAAAGAAAAAATGAAAAAAAAATACCAATCAATGGTTTTAATAAATTACCTGTTTAAAATTGTAATTTCCTTGCAAAACAAGTCTATTTTAATATTTAAAAAATTGGTACCCTGAAATAATACCCGAAGAAATAAGTTCAAATCGGCTTGATTTATAGCGATAATAAATAATAATAAAGTAGATCTTTCAATTTTTTTTTTAAATTCGACCTTATTGTCACTTCGAAGCAGAACAAAGTTGAATTGACCTTATTTCCTTTTTCCGAATATTTTCTTTTTTAGGATCGGCTACAAATGTTTGTCTAGGGATATTATTAGGGATATTAGGGATATACAAATGTTTGTCTAGGGATATTATTAGTTTATATCAAAAATGTCTTAAGTAAAACAATTGTATTGAAGTCAAAAAATTGTATGGTAAACTTTCTGGAAAAATGGCGATAATTTGCAGAGAAAATTATAAATGTATTAGTGTTAAAATATGTTTATATACCTAAGAAGAATAATTAAGAGGGATTTCATAAATGGATGTAAAAGTATGATTAAAAATCATGCTCTTTTCAAAATATTTCTACATATTTTTATGAAAAATTCTGAATTAGGATAGATATTCAGATAGATATACAATATGTTAAATTAGCTTTATTTTCTTTCCGATTTCGGCATTATTTCAGTTTCAAAACAGCAATGAGACCGGATTTGAAGAAAACATGATTTCAACTTTATATTCCGATAAAAAATTAAAGAAAGCCAATTTGGACATATTTCTTGGGGTACTATTTCAGCACATCTGAAAATTACTTAAATTGAAATTAGAGTTGCCAATTGTAATAAAAATGATATCTCCGAAAATGTACAAGTCAATTAAAATGCTTTACTATTAAAAAAAAAATGTCACAAATTGATGTCAGTTAAAAAAATTTAAATAATGAAAATGAATATAAAACAAATTATGAATTGACACATTTTATTTTGTAGCGATTATTAATTGACATTTCTTTTATAAAATAACCATCTGGTAATCAATTTTCGTAATATAAATCTTCTTTACTTTAGATAAGTTCATTTTCTTTTACAATTTAATTTACTTTCAAATAATTTAAAGATAACATTAAAATATGGTAATAGTAATTTTAGAAAAATAGGAGTACTTGAACTCTTTTGATATGACGTGATATCAGATGAATAAAAAATATGTTATATAAAATAATAAAAAATATTATGTTTATATGAGTGCAGAGGTGCTAAAATTGCAGTTATAGATATAATATTTTAATAAAATTTTATTTGTTGTTAACCTCTTAATAAAAACAAGAAAAAAAAAGTAATGGAAAAAACCAAGGATTTTCAAAAAAGCACACTTCCAAAATTAAAAAATATTCCATAATAAGTATAAAGTGTAGATATATTGAAAAATAAATTTATAATAATATAAAAATTGAAAGAAATGGTTAGAATAATTTGTTAGAGAAATTGGGAAACATTAAATTACACTTTCGTTAATTTTAAGGTAACCCTATATTATTAAGAAAAATTATTAACACAAATAAAAATATAATGTTGGAGCTTTAATTTTTGTATATTACTTCAAAAAAATTTGGACGAGTGCTCAAGTTGCAGGTGTTTAAAAATAGAGAATTTTTCAGCTTCAGCACCTAAATGAGGGGCGACACAAAAATATTTCCTAAAATGACTTATACTTATTTTCAAAGATCTAACTCTTCTCAAAATTTCAAGCAATTCAAAGTTAAACGGTTTGAATGATAGAAGAGATTAAAATTTTTGCAAAAATTGAGTTTCACATAACGGTATATTAAAATTTCGCTTGGCAAAGCCACATATTCATTTTATATAGTTTATAAAACCAGCTATCGTTTGGCGTTTCGAGATTGAAAATATGCCTTATAGAATCTGTGTTATAACAATTTTAAGATAGGGCTTTTTCGAACTTTGTTGGACTGCAGCTTCATAACCGGTGGGGCTACAGAAAAAGGTTGTTCCACAAAATTAGTTTTTTGGCGATGCCTATCCGTAGTTAAAATTTCATTGCTTTATTTCAAATGGTGAAGAAGTTTTGTAAACACCCAGACGGACTGACGGACAGAGTGAAACTCTTTTATAAAATGAGCTAAATAATATAAAAATGCAACATTTTTAAACACTTTTACTAACTTTTAAAAGAGGCTTCTTTTTATTTTAAGATATTATATTTATTTCATTAAATAAAAACTGTTCGATAACTTGAGTCATTATTATTTTATGTATAGTATTATTATTTTTTTAATATTCTTTAATATCAATTATTTAATAAATTATCATATTAAATTGCCTGAAGATAATTATTTTGAAAGTTTTGATAAAACATCAGAATTATTCAAGTGAAATAGATCTACAAAATAATGAATTAAAATAATTTAGTTGATCTCTTCTTAATCCAAAATAATACTTAAAGAAAGAACGAAATAGCTATTTTAAATCAATTTTAGGAATCAAAGATTTTTTAAAATAAATCACAAAATAAAAAATTAGGAGAACAATATGAATAGATTAGATTAATATTCTTATTTAATCTCTTTCTACAGTAAAAACAGTATAATACATTTGAAATTATTCAATATAAATTTTTTTTTAAATTGCAAATAAAATTTCAGTGAAATAGAAATCCTTTAAAATCTCTAAATTAAACCATAGATAATTCAAAAATCTAAATGTTACTTGCATTAAAATACGATTCCAATCCTATACAATTTTTTAATATTACTACTCTTATTCCGAAGGGAAAAAAACAAAAACAGTCTCTGCTGCACATCCCTTCTTTTTCTTTATGTGTATTATCCGGAAGTTGAACAACACAATAACAATTTTAATCTTACTTTTTGCTGATTCAAATAGTGATCTGTCGTTCTTGTTTAACCATTGACGTACATTTTTAAACTAAGATATTCTTAGCCCGGACCACACTCTAAGAATATCTTAGCTTACAATACAACAATCTCTAGGTGCTTCAAAATATTCTAGTTTCCTAGTTCGTACTCTGGCTTATTTTTTTGATTTATTCCAAATTGAAACTAGAACCGCCCCATTTGTTATTCGTTGGACCCAGCTTAAATTATTTTATCCATTTTTCTATAACACTACAAGGTAGATGTTTAACGGGTTAAAGTTCTATACGTTAATAGAAGAATCATACTTATTGTGTTCCCCTTTAAGGCCGTTCAATGATTCTTTACAGTACTCTCTTAAAGGAATGTTTCCTTACAATACTCTTTTAAAGAACATTTATTGAGTTCTCTATTTTTCATTATAACATTATATATAATCAAAATTAAGTTATATGTTTTAAAATTAATCTTTAAATTTTAATAAAATCAAAACAAAATATAAAATATATACGAAGACAATTAATTGAATCACTTTGTATCACAGAATCGTCCAAATGAAAATGGTAAATTGTGGATTTTACTTAAGACAAAAAAAAAAATTAAATAACAAAAGCTTTACAAACAAACGTAATTGATACTTGGTATGCGGGGGTGTAAATTTTTAGATATCAAGGGGTATTTTTTCTTAGAAATATGATAACTAGAACTTGACTTACTCACTTAATTCAGTCTTATTAATTTTAGCAATTTATTATAAACCGAACACAATTCATTTATATCTTTAAAATACATACTTATCCTTGTTGTACATTACATGGACTTACGATCATTAAATGTATGTTATATTCGTTTAACCAAAAACGAAAATTAACGTTTATCTTTTGTTCTGTCATGTTTTTTGTTAAGGATATTTCCTATCAAAAATTTGCATTATACATTAATGTACATAAAGATTGGATGTCGGATTTTCATGATAGAGTATGTTGAATTGAAATTTGCAATAAGCATCATTGAAAACGAAAAATATTATTAAAAACAAAGTGGGTACTTTTAAAATAAGTAATGCATATAGAAAATAAAAACAAGGATCAAAAATTTTGTTTTGTTTTACTTTTTGTTTAAATAATAAATTCTCACGTTTTCATAAAGGATTTAACAGATAATATTAAGAGTAAGAACAAAGTTTTTAAAATGGTACAATTTTTAATGGTCTTTTAAAATTATTAAAATGAATAAAATTTAAATTTCATTGGAAATAATGACGAAAACTTTTATCTTTAGATCTATTCTGTAGGCATAAAAGATTCGATCAGGTTAAGGAGAAGCATATAAAATTACTGAAAAAAGCTGATTGTATGTTAATTTTTAAATCAAAGTTTAGTTCAATGAATTAAGAATAGTATCGTTTGAGTATAATATTTTTAATACAATTTTGTTTCTTTGTTAGTTTAAATATGTATATCCAAAAAAAGAATAGTCGATATTACTTTGAATTAAAACCATAATATTCCATTATCTTTTTATTTTATCAAATGTGTATCTTTTTAAGCTTTTTACTTGCATCACTGTTAAACTTTGGTAATTTCTTTTATAAACAAGAATTCATTCTATTTTTGCGAACTTGAAGGGAAAGCGTTTATTACCAACTAAAATTATTCATCAATTATATATATATATATATATATTTTTAGTGCATTTCTCTGCCATATTAATGTGAACAGGAAATTACACAGCCTTTCATTTTCAGGAATGGCTGTAAATGTCGTAAGGGGGAATAACTCTTACGACGTGTGTGGAATTCCCTCGGTGTTTACAGCGTACTTTATACGCTCTTATTCCCTTTGGGAATTATATTTTAAACGGACAAAGAAAAATGCGAAATTATTATGTTCTAAGTTTTAAGATAGTGTGTAAGTATAGTGTATGTATATATATATTATGCCATTCAATCTTCTGTATATTTATTTTACAGAATTAACATACTCTCTTACAATCTCAAAACAGTGTCATATGTTGCCAAGATCAAATCTAATATATATACATATTTATTTCACATTCAAGATGTTATCCCTTAAATATCTTCGAACCTGATTGACTTAAAGTATATGACACATATATATTTTTGTGTCCAATACATATAATCTTATCCATAATCTTGTCCAATAACAACAGCTGAGTAGTCAACGGCTTAGTGAAAATAATGATTAAAAAAATTAAGCTAATTATTCAAATAAATAAAAGTCGAATGTGTGCCCAATCTTCCTTATATGAGTAGAATGGAAAAAGAAAATATATTCGTCCCAAGAAAAAATTATTTACCGTGAAGAGAATTATCGATCAAAGTTTTATAAGCAGTTTAATGTGTTTAATGATAACTCTCGCAACACTAAAGAATGAAGACAGTATACATTCATATCATGCACTATTTTCGGACTAATTAATTTTTTGTTTTTAGTTTCCCCCTTTAGGAACTTTTAATATGAAATCTTCATTGTTTATATAATAAAATCCTTCATCTATCACTTGAATTATGATATACGCAGGAGTAAATAATGGTCCTTTAGATGTTGAAAATTTAAAAAATGGTAATAACATATATATCATTAAGATATACATAAACATTTTATTTTATTGTTTTTGAAAGTTCCTGATTTATTTTATTTTATCTTTTCAAGGAAAAAGTATAATAGCCTTATATAGGAAATTGTTGCATGCAAACATAAAAACTGTTTAATATGTTGTTTAATTTTTTGATTATTCTTCATTGTTTTTAGTATTTTTTTTCACTATCTTTCACATCTTTAAAACTTTTTGCTTTTTTTTTTATGGAATAGTGTAGAACCTTCAACATTTAATATTTTAAATAGGTACCTTGAAATATATTTATTTTTTTTTTTAAATTCTTTTAAAAATCTTTTCTATCGTTAAATGCAGTTTTATGTTATTTTAATTTAATTCTCAAGGTTTTTTTAATTCTCATTTCCGTCAGATATTATTTTTTTTTGTTTCGGAACAAAAAACAAAATGAAACCACTTTTAATTCTTGAAAAGTAAAACAAAACAAATTTTAAAAGTTAAAAAAAAAAAAAAATAGTTTTTCGTTATAATGATAACGGTCATTTTTTTAATATACTATTAAAAAAAATAGTGTCTTTAAAGGATAATGTAAATTACAGAACATAAAAATTATTCTAAATAACACAGAACTACATCCTAATCCTCTTTTTTTATACCCTTAGATGATTTTTCTCTTAAGTTCAATCGCCTTCGTATTCAAGCAGCCAATTAGGTTCGAATCCTAGTAAAAATAAACGATTATATTTTTTTTAGTTTTCTACCTAATTAATTTACCATTCGTCATTAGATTGAAACTAATGACACACAATAATTAATATATTATTTCATATATCATTATTCTATTATTACCGAACTAAAAAATTTTATAAAAAAACATTAGGTACTATTCTCCAAACTCCTATAAACATTTTTAATTTAAGAGGCAAATGGGTGAGACAGTCAAATGATGGATAAACTCAATCGAATATAAAAATTTCCACAAAGTAACATAAAATTTTTAGCCATAATCACGTGGTATAGACCATTCATTACACTAGCAAGGAATTAACACTAATTCCCGAAAAGGATATAAATTTTAACATTGTATTATAGTGTATGTTCATATACATAATATAAATAGTGCATATATTCTTTTTATTGTCCATGACGTTAATGATGTAGATTTATTCTTGATTATACCGTTATTTTTTTTCTTCCGTTATAATTTTTCTTAATAATTTGCTCATTATATATAAAAATTCAAACTGAAATCATAAGTAAAAACAAATAATTGAAAAAGATATACATATATATATGTAAATGCATATATGTACTATATATACCGTAAACATTTGTAGACAATGTTAACGGATTTAAAAAGGATTTTGAAAAGGTAAATTCAGAATTTATATAGTCGACATTTTATTTTAATTTCTTTTTATATATTGTTACTGTTTTTGTTCATTTTCCCATATACGTACTTGAGTCTCTATGTATTAAAAAAATACCGTTTAATTTAATACGTCTTAGTGAAAAAATAAAGAACTTTATAAATGAAAAAATATAATAGTAAAAAAAAAAAAATAAAAATTAAAAATACCGTTAGAAAAATATTTTTCTTACGTATTATTTTTTTACACATAAAAGTTTTTTCCTTCCGTTAAAAAGGATTCGTTTTCTTCTTTTTTTTTTTTTTGCATAACTGTTTGTGTTTAACTTATTAGTCATTAAAATTAATTAAAAAATTTTCTTTTTAATGTAAAGTTGAATCAAGGGAATGTGTGGATTGACAATGTATATGCATTTAAAAAAATCAAAATTAATTAAGGAATAAAAATGAATTATGTATTGTCGTTATTATAATAGAAAATATGATAAAATACAAAAATGTAAAATAACACTTATGTATAAACATAACGGTTCCTGAAACAGGTTTACTATTAAAATAAAATTAATTTATTAGAAAGAATAGATATTATAATTGAATTATTTTCCTAAATTTAAAAAAAAAACCTATTCTGATGAATTAGATAAGTTCCTTCATCTGAATCTCCATTTGTGTCTAACGAAAATTTTCATCAAGTTTAGCACAATCAGAACGATATTGATTTTTGTTAAAGTTTTTCTTAGAAATCCAAGACTTTTTCAGAATAATAAAGGCAATTGAGAAGTTGTAAAGTTAAAATTAGAAACATTACTCATACGCCTACGCTTCACTCATTCAAATTAATAACATAGAAAATAATTCAAAGTTTTGCCGACGACAACATTCTTGTGGCATATTCTATGACTTCTTAAGTTTTTTCTCGTTGCTTAAAGCTTATATTTTGACAGTGATCTGGTTAGATCGATGGAGAACAACTGTCAGATATGGTCTGGCGACCTCATATTTTAATGTAATGAATAAAATCAAAATTACTGCTTGCGCAGGTTTCCTTTACTCCTCTTAATACGCATCAAAATATTGAAGCATTATCTCTTGTAGAGGTAATAACACTTGTTCTATTGAACTAAAGTCAATAATTCCCTTAAAATAATTCCAACGCAACACTATGGACATAAAATTCATATATGGTTTATTCCTATTGATAATGGTACAATCAGTTAGTAAGAACCGCTAAAATGTGGAACATATTTCCATTCAATGTCTTTCTCTGTAATAGATATTGCCAAATATATAATTTGCAACTTTCAAAAAGAGTCCGTACAGGTTCGCCTTCAATTTACTTTCCAACTCTCCTATTTTATCTTATTTTCATCAAATTCTTCTCTTCATTAATTAAACCTGCAATATCTTGTGTAAAGGAATTTTTTCCTAGAGTTTGGTTAACCTGAAAAAAAAAACTAATAGTGTTTTAAATAATTTAGAAATATCCAAAATGTTCGTTGATAATGTAAGAATAGTGTACATTAACAAGAAGCAAAATATAGACTATAAAGTCAGATAGTCTATAAAGTATAGACTATAAAGTTAGATAGATACTAGAGACTCGTATTCCTAACAATAATTTCCGCCCGCCAAATAAATTAAAATCTTCTCCTATTCAACATGTCTCCACTTTCTTGGATAAAGTAAATTTACTAAAACAGATTAAGCGTCAGATAATTGACATCTTCAACGCCCACAAAATTTTCAACGAAAATTTTCGTTAAGCTTAGCACAATCAGAACGATATTGATAATTTTTGTTAAAGTTTAATAGAGATTCGTGTTACTATATCCTTTCAATATCTGGCATCTAACAAAAATTAATTAAAAGTACTTAATACAATGTTTTCACAGAAATTTTAGTTTTTACTTAAGTTTTTTTTTTTTGGTTTACATTAAAATAACAGTTATATTTTATTCATGTGATTATTAATAGAAATCAACTGTTTGTAAATTGAACGACAAAAAATATGTAGTCTTATGAAAATCAAATCTCTCAATCAATTCATTAAAAAAAACCATTGAAAAATTCAATCAAATATTTCTGATCTATTACAGTTACTGTTAAAGTCTAGTTGATATATTTACAAGATTTGTTTCTTTTTCATTTCTTTGTAGGCGGACTAAAATTATGTATTATAAGCGCATATAATTTTAAATTAAATCTCATTCACAATTTATTGCTAGTAAATACAGAAAAAGTGTTGGAAAAGTATTAAAGGTGTGATTTTGATATTTATTATTTTCTTTACATTTTTCTTTTTAGCGTAACTTCGGGATATTGTCATTTTATATTAAACATAAAATTGAACCGAAAACAAGATGAAATATAATTATGCCTAATATGCCGAAATTGCGTTTGACTTTAATGTTTAATGATGAGAGAGTCGAAGTAATTCTCCTTAGTACTCCTTCTGAAAAATCAGTTCCGATCAGTAAATATTTTAATTGATTGTTAAATTTAGCCAAAATCTTTATTAGTAATTGAATCAGAAATATTGAGGAAATTTCGATACCATAAACTGTATATAACTGTTCTAAGATATACATCACAAATCACAACACAACTCAATTATCCCAATATGCTCTCCTTAATTGTTTAGTCATCTTCCTACATTTGAACAAGTTTCAACAAAATAGAAGTTATCTAGGTGATTACATGCCTAATTGCATTGACTACATGCCTAATTGCCTATTGAAGAATCAAATAGTGTTGAAGGACAAAAAAATTCTTAAAATTAGTCTGAAAGATTTATTTTGTTTAAAAGTTAGAACTCACTGTTTGTTTTAAATATTGACTTGAATACTCTTTAGAATAAATTCATTGTCTAAAGACTTCTTTCGATTTTCTCAGCTAATTATTCCGAACTTTCACCTTATTTTAGTAGATAGTCAGACGAAAGCAAACAATCAAAAACCAAAATAAACAAAATCCCTCATTCAAAATATTGAATAAATTTAAACAAAGTTGAAAAGTTAAATAAGGAATAATTTTCCAGCCAAAAAAAAAAAAAAAAAAAATTAAAATGTTTCTTTTTATTTAGTGAAAAGTTTTTGATTACTGATTCGTGACAGCTTCTTAATTCAAAGCATTAAATAATAAATAAAAAAAAAAAAAAACCAAAAATTTAACAAAAGAATGAAATCTAAAAAAAAAATCAGATCAGAAATGGGTTTAGATCAGTGTTGCTATTTAATATTGAATTGATTGTTTTACTTACATTACATTTTTTCTGAAGTTGCAATGATTTACTGAAAGATGAAATCCCAAAATATAATATTATAAACTTTATATATTGAATTGTATCATAAATTGATAGACAAAAATCAACATTTTAATTTTTTTTTTTTCTTACACTTTGAAGGGTGTTGTAAATTAATTCAATTTACAGATAAAATTTATGGCTATCATTTTGAGGTTTTTTTATTAAATTGATGGGTTCAGTTTTTTGTATGAATGTTAGACGATAGAACAGAGGAAAAAATATGTGTTGTTAAAAATTAAAAAATATACCATATTAAATTTATTCGGAACAGATTTATTAAAAATGTAAAATTAAAATGTTAAATATTGAAGAAGAAAAAATAGGTTAATGATTACAAAAAAAAAAAAAAAATATAGGGAGCGGGAACTATATCCATTTCTTCAATATGAATTTATGATGAAAACGAACAGTTTCTTGTAGTTATGAATATAGGTTAATGTTTTTATTTATTTTTTTTTTTTTAAATATAGATTACAATTTAATTTTAATCTGTTAAATTTATTTTTAAGAAAAAATTTAAAATAAAATTAATTTTTAAGAATGAAATTCTTTATTGTAAAAATTGTAAAGAAATTTTCTGGTTAGAAACATAAGAATTTTTACCTTATGAAGTGTTTGACAATATATTTAAAATTTGGATTACATTTTTTTCTGGTATATTTAATATATTTTTAAGTCTGACTCCTGATGTAGTGGATAAGTCACCAGGCTCTTAATCAGAGGGTTCTTCTCAATCCCGGTTAATTTTAATAATAATAGCTACCTTTTGATTGAGTCATTAAAAAATGTGCTAATGCAGTTAATGTTGTAACTGACTGGTGATCTTGCCAAATTGATCTGTACCAAATAAAGATGATTAATACTAACACTAACTAATACTAATAATACTAATACTAATAATATTAACTGCTACAGTGCAGCTTCTTGAATTATTACCTCATGCAGAATAGTGGTATATAGATACCACTTCATGTTGCAACTGTTGCTAGCTTCGTCACTGACAGCTAATAGTAATATAATAGTGGGTAGTAAATTCACTGTTCACTTACTTCCGCTGTCCAATTCAAAGTTTCCATATCTTGGTCCTATTCATTCATATCCCTACTTGCTAGTCAACATACTGCGTTAGTTTGATCAGTAAAAAACTGATACTACCGATGCTTATTTTTGCTATCTTTAGAAGATTTCCTTCTTCCATAGGAAAATCTTGTGCACACAATTGTGATATCCAGGATCAATTGATAGGAGGACTAATAATTGTCTTATTTTACATTTATATAATTTGCTTTATTCAAATTTTTTTTATACTGAAATTTTATCAAAATCTTACTCTTAAATGCATTGGTTCATGTTTGCTCAAATGTTTCAAGGTCGTGTCCCATTTGCATTAAATATCCTTGTACAAATGCATGTATAAAGTTATTAATATTTGCCGTGTTCAAATCCACTACTATGCTAATATTATTTTTTGAGCTGATCTTAGATAAGATTAAATAATTTCAATGTCGAATGATGTGATTCATTATTCACTGACAAGTGGAAAGTGAAATAACTTATAAAATTTAATTTTCAATAATACAAAATAAAAATATCGCTAGCATTTTTTAATAATGTTTTTAAATTGCATAGTAACATTTTATAAAACGACTTTAATTTAATTTCTTTTTGAAATAATTGGTCCGGTGATGAAAACAAGGTCCTTTTGCTTTACTGATTATCATAATCGTATTTTTTTTTTTTTCATAAATAATAAAAATTTCAAAAGTAATTTTCCTTCAAATTCACAAAAAAAAATTAATATAACTACTTACAAAATATACACTTGTGAAAAAAAGATTTTCTGTAAAAACTAAAAGGAACTTTTTTTGTTTATCATATAATTAAGTTGTATCTTTAACTAATATTAATTATTCAATTAAAATAACTGTTGTTTTAGTTTTTGAATAATTTTTTTTTTATGCTGTTATTGTTAAAAGCTCAGAAAAAAGTTTTTGTTTCCTTGTTAGAAAAAGAATATTGTAACAACTTATGGAACTAGCAGGAAAGTACTCGTCTTTATTTTATAATTTGTAACAAAAAAAAAAAACAATCGAACAAGGATCCATTTTTCTATAGATATAAAACTGTAGATAGATAAAATGAAAAAAGAAAAACACGATATCTTTGTGATTTGGTTATTGCTAAAGTTTTTATAACAGTTATTTTTAGTTGTCTTCATTCTTCCAATTTTTGTTCTCTAATTCATTTGAAGTTTCAAATTTTTAGATAATTAATGTTTCGAAAAAAAAAACTCTTCTTTACTATTCCATTCGTTGCCCTGCTTTCAAAACCTCAAACTGTAGACATTTTAAAACATAAAAAAAATTATTAAGGCCGAATGTCTATAAATGATCTCGGTAATAAATTATAAACCCTAAGTTGTTTCCAGTTCAGATGAGTTTCGCTCCTCATTTGCAGTTACAGAAAATATTTTGCATCGGCAAAGAATTTTATCAAATTTATTTTATATATTCCTAATAATTATGAGAGCTGTAATGCAACCAAAAACTTTTCTGTATTTCTAAAGATTTGGCAATAAATCCCTAAAAGATTAAATCTAACTTTCTATCCACACACAAAATACGATGACGTACATTTTTAATATGATTGAATTAAATATCAATAGGCAATAGAAAATCCAATCTATATTTCATATTCCTTTGGCATTACTGGTATTTTCACTCCTACTACTGCGATTATTTTTACTGACTTCATAAAAAAACTAAAGATTGTAAACATTTTTATTGTTCTCACTTTAAGAAAAAAAAAGAAAACTCCAACTAAAATAAAAAACAAGTAAAAATGAAAAAAAGATAAGAAAAAAATATGAACAATAACTAAAAAGTAAAAAATTACGTCCAGTCTGACTGATAAAGTTTTCCCCAACAAAAAAAAAAAAAAAACACAAAAATAACTAGAATAGCAAATAAAATAGAAAAAAAAATTTTAAAAAAGAAAACTTTTTCTTAAGTTTTCAGGGCAAATAGCCGCGTAAAGTAAATTTTTTTCCTTTTATTTGATTTTGCTTTTTTTTTCTTCTTTTGAATCCGGTTATCGTTTTATCTTATTAAGAAATTTTCAATAAGATCATACAAACAAATGAATAGGATGAGGAAAAGGTTCGCGAGACTTCAAAGAAGTAAACTAAACAAAAAAACTTTCATATAAATATTTATATAGAAAAATAGAGAAAATTTATTATTTTATTAGATATTGTAAATAATTTTTTAAAATATCCTGCTCGTAAACAGAACAAAATAACAAATAGTATAATATTGTAAGGATTCAAATACAAAAAAAAAAGATTTCAAGCTGTTTAAGCAAGATTTGCTATACAGATTTATAAAGTAGGTATAGATAAATAGATAATTGTTATAAATAATTAGAATAAATAAGTCAAATTTGTTTATTTACAACCTGTAAACATTGGTCTCAACTACAAACAAATACACTTATAAATCAAAGGTGGTTTTCTATTAATATTTTGGGCTATCGCCATTAACAGACCTGACCTATATTAGATCTTAATCAATCAACTAGACTCTTATTCCTGAATCGGAAATGTAATAGGGCGTTAAACAAGAGCCTATTCGGTCGGCGTATATGCCGGAAGGTACTTTCGCACAAGCTGCAATGATGAAAACGAAAAGAAATCAATCTTTCACTTTTTGGATGAATGCCAGTGAATGTTTACTCTCAAACGAAAAAAATTCTGCGGAAATTCTTCCTAAATAACCTTTTCGATCTGTGTTGAAGGAAAATGTAAATTTAGTTACAGCGCATTATAATTATAATAAGCTCCCAATGGTTATGAGAAAAAAAGGATCCGTGTCATCACAGAGGGCCTAAGTATGTATCTGATGCTCCTTTCTACCCACCTAAGTCAACGTATTCCTAGATTGATTTCAAAAATCAATAAAATGATCCTGGACTATTTTAATTAAAGAGAAAACTTAATGTGAAACATATTTTAAAGTAATCAAAATTATTGAATTAAAGAAAATTTAAAATTAAACTCTAGAAATTTAAAGTTTAGGATTTAAAGCAATAGATATCATCATTAAAATTAAGTTCAGCTTTAAAAACGTTTTTAAATATGTTATTGCCTCCCAAGTTTTTTTCTAGTAGCTGTCATCGTTACTCGTTTTTTTTTAATTTAATTTTTTTTTTTTTGAAGAACTCTACTTTTATTCCTGTTCATTTTATTATTGTTATTTTATTATGCTCCTAAACAGCATCAAAGGAAACAAACAAAAAAGACCTTTTTAATAAAGTTTTCCAAGCTTCTATTCAACTAAAGGATATTGTTCTTTTTTTATTATTATAAAAATTGTTTTGTTAAGCAAAACTACATTTTAACAAAAAAACAAAAAGGACAAAAAAAAAAGATCGTAACATAATCTTTGTTACTTTTATTACCATTAAAATTAGAACAAAACAGACTGTTTTTTTTTTATTTCTGATCAGAAACAAGTATAGGTACAAACATTATGGATGGAGAGCATGATAAAAAAATCTTATTTGTTTTATTTAATGTAAGTAATCATGAAATCTTTCTGATTTTTACTATAAATCAAAGAAAGTAATGATCTGCATCTAGAAACTGACCACTTAAATAATTGGTAGGGAGATTTTGTTTTTTTTTTTTGTAAGCAAAGAAGGGATGTTACCATTTAAAAAAGAAAAAGTATGCCATTGCGGTATTATTAAAAACTCCCTTTGTAAAGTTTAAAAAAAAATAAATTTTAATTTCTTTTCGAGTTCTTCTGTTTAATTCGTATCTTAATTATACAATTTTTTTTTTCTAGTTATCTATTTAGATTTCCTTTTACAATTTAATTTATATCTTTTAAGATGGTTCCTTTTGATGATTTTGAAGAAATGTCAAGTGTATCATTTACGTTGTTCTTTTTTTTGTCGAAATACCATAAAAATAAAAAAAAATAAAAACGCAGTAATTATTTTTTTTTATTTTTATTAAAAAGATTCTCTTATTAAAAGTTTTTTTTTATAGATTGAACTGATATTGCAGTTAATTATGTCAAGGTTTTAAGAAATAAGGAGTTAAAAGCATAATAAAAATTTTCTTTAACGGAAATAATTTAAAGATACACTTTAAATGTAAAGTGAAATTAAAAAAAATAGGTTCGTTAAAGTGGCTATACTATCTGTCAGTAATAAAGACTCTTAAAACGTAATAAGAGTTTTAGATCTTATATTTGTGTAGGAAATATGTAATAGTATATTTTAAAGAATACAATTAGAAATATGTAAAACTTAAATGAAGGAAATGCTGAATATTGTACTAGAGTTTATTTTAAATAAAAATTCAATGTTTGTAAAAATAATTTACATTAAAACAAAGTCAAAATGACTTTAAGTTCTAAATGATTCAAATCTTAAAAATAAAATAACAACAAAAAATAATTTATTATTAGATAGGTAACTCGTATTGAGTAAGAATTGAAACTACCACGTGTCGGTTAAATGAAATAAAGTCGAATGAAATAATGGCATATTGTTTTGTTTCAGTTTCACTTTTGAAATAACGCCAAAATCATGAATATACATTTTTCAAAAATATAAAACAAAATGCTTTAGAATTCTGTAATGTGCACTAAATTTTTTTAATTTTTACGCTATGTAATTGCATCTCCGTAATGAGTAGGATTATACATAAAAAAAACTGTTCTACAACATAAAAATATTTAAAGGAACCTATTCATAGTCTAAATTTAATTTTTCTACTATTGTTGCGTCAAATTTTGTAATTTTTCTTTGAATATTATATAAAAGAAATAATTGTTAAAAATCAAGAGACATTTTCTTGAATTTTAATGCAACCCTACATAATTAAGAAAAACTGCTAACACATAGAAAAACATAATTAGGGAGCTTTCATAATTTTTGACTTTCATTTTGGCAAATTTCTACAGAATTGCAGATTTGTCTGAGTTGCAGTTTTTTAAAAATAGCAAAGTTTCAATCTTTGAATCCTAATAGCCCCTTGTGGTAGAACAAAAAAATGCTGGTGTAACTTATGCTAATTCTAAAAGGACTTTCTTTTCTTAACATTTTTAAAAGCGTTACTGAGATAAGAATATGGGATAAACTGTTGACTTCTGAAAATAAATAAACGGATTTAGTGTACAAGTTGCACACAAAAAAAATGCGCGTACGTTAATTGATGACCCTTTTAGCAATAATAAATAATTTGCTGGATATTGGATAGATGAAAAAAAACACCTATACACCAAATGCTAATTATGAATAAAAAAAGAGTACAGCATATATTAAGATAACATCTATACATTATTAGGCTTACGTTAAATGTTAGCATTTTAGCATTTATAAAAGAATTTGATTTAACTGAGTTTTATGAAATGGTAACGAAAATTAAAATATACACAGTTTTATTCGAAAAATTACACATCTCCCATAATCTCGCTTCACCTTTTAATTTTTTAAAAAAAAAATTTTAAACTTAAAAAAAAAAGGCGAAATTGAACAGAACTAAGATAAAATAATTAATACAATGTATGCATTATATAATTGTAATTTCATATCTAATAGATTTAATTAACTAACAGAAGAGTGACAACGGAAGAGAATAAATAATTAAAGATAGAATATTAATTAAAAAAAATTGCGTGGGAAAACTACATATACCCCAAAATCACTATATCTATAACTTAAATGAATTGTTTGGAAAATGTCTGTGACAATTATTTACACTATCTAATTCTTTTATACTCATTTTAATTTTATGAATTAATTATACTTGTAAAATTTTTGAAATTATTCAATTATTTAAAATCAGAGCTGCAAACCGTACCCGAACCCAAACCCAAAACCGCTCCGGAACAAGCATTTTGACGAACTAGAACCCGAACCTGAACCCAGTAAAAAATTTTCATTTGGTTCAGGTTCACCATTTCATTCGCAATCAAATTCAACAATGTTTTTTTATTTTAAACTGAGAATAAAAAAAATATAAAACAAAATAGTAAAATACTTACATAGCCACATATTTGCGTACTGTGTAAGCACACGTATTATGCTTAGCAATTTAAATATGTTTGTACCTAGTAATATATCTACTAGAAATATATGTAAGTAAGTAAATACAACTACAAAAATTATTTAGAGAGATAATATTCTACTTGTATATCTAAATGTGTATTGCTTTTGGTATAGCTAGTCATAGTATACATATTCCATTCCAAATAGAAAGAAGTAAACACAATTTGTTTTTGTTTTTTTCATGTTTCTTCAAGAATTTTTTTCTCTATTTCTAATTTCTATGCCTACTATGCACTTGCAAATAAAATAAAGCAAAAAATAATACATAAGTAAAATTAATAGATTTTGATTTGCAATCAATAATGCTGCACTTGTTATGTTGATTAAAAAATTTGAAAACGAACCCGAACCCGAACACGGACCGAACCCACTAAAATTTTCCAGTTCGAACCCGAACCCAATTTTTTGTGGGTTTGCAGCCCTGTTTAAAATACCAACTAACTAAAATTAAAATAAGCCTAAACATAAAAAAAATATGTTAGAAGTATGAACAATGTATCTATATCATATTAATATTTCCCTGACCTTAAAAAGAAAAACAAGATTTTTTTATTTACTAAATAAATTCAAGGGACATAAAAGTGAAATTATTTACTTTTTCCACGACAGTGAATTTTATCTTTTTACCTAATTATCAAAAAAAAACCAGAATAGTTTTTTCTCCCAAAACAAAACCAAAACCAAACAAAAAAAACGACAAAAAAAACACCAAACCATTTGTAAAATTCTTATTTACATTTTCTTAAACTACGATTTTTTTTTTCAATTTATTCAAATGCATATAAAATCATCATCATCAAAAAAAAAAACAAACTCTTAGGTCCTAACCTAAATAATAATTTTATTCATTTTTTTCCTTTCATTTATAAGAAAAACTTAGAAATGAATTCATTAGAAATGAGGTTTAAATAAATGCTTATTCTTGTGTTACCCTCTGAATCCTACAATTGCTGCCATCATATTAGACAACAAAAAAAAAAAAAAAAATTATATTTCTTTAAAATTCATTTTTTAGTGGGTCTACTCATTTTTATTTTCTAATAATAATCACAGATATTATTTTATGATATTCTGTCACCTAAGTAATGTACAATTGAAATTGAAACAGATCATACACTAATGATGGTATCAAAAAAGTCACAAGTCAGTTTCTAGTGATATCAATCTATTTTGCTTCCTCTAATGAAATATCCGGCCCAGTCCAATGAATGATTCTTGTTGTCTAAAAATATTCTTTCGGATGGTTGAACTTTCTTAATTTACATCTTTCGTAATAATTTTTGTTTTTTTGCTGTTGAATTCTTAAAAAAAAAAAAAAAAAAAAAACTGGAAAAAAAAATTTTTTTTTTGAAAAATTCTAAACAATAATAATTGTTGGGTGAACCATTATATAATTATATATAATAAGTGAAAATAATATTCACTAATTTGTTAGGCTTGGTTGCATCATTTAAATGCAATGCAACATTATTTTCTTTTTTGTTTTCTGTTTTATTTTTTACTTTAAAAATTTCTTTTTGTTTTTTTTTTTGTAACTGAAGGAAAATTTATTTAAAACAGAAAAGTAAAAGAAAAAAAATTAAACAGCAAAAAATAATAATTTAAGGGTACTAAAAATAAGAAAACAAAAGTATCTAAAGACCATCCCATCCCTATGATTAAAAATTTACCTTTTTTTGTTTTTTTTTTACTATATTTTACTAAAATAATTGTTATGTTCCTTATTTTTTATTTTTTTTTGCTTTATTTTATTTTGTTTTTCTAATAAGAGGCCATGATAACTACGTTGAAGTCTTCTTCTTCATCTTTTAGTTTTTTTCTTGTTCGTTTTTTTTTTTAAATGAATTTTTAGTTGGAGACTTTTGTTAGAATTTCCTCTCGAGACGGGAAAAGATTGTTTTAAAATATGTATAGTATAAAAAATAAAAAATACATAGCATATTATTGTAGTTGTTGGATTCTAAATAAAAAAATTCCTTTTCTCTAGTTTTAACAAATTACTTACTTAACACTCACATTATGAGAATTATTAATGAAATATTATGAAAATTTCTTGGTTTTAGATTTGGTTTTTTTTTTGTTTTTTTTTTTGGTTTTTTTGTAAACGTATAGCACAAAATAGATAAATGTTAAAATGAAACTTAATGTTAGTTGCAATGCAAGTTAAAATTGTATAATAATTAATTATTTCTACTTCTAAAGAAACAATCATCTGGGGCAATATCTCTTCAACAACCTTAGCGATCTAGCAGGTATAAATATAAAGAGCATTCTTCGCTTAGCAAAAAGCTCAAATTGGTTTTAACGAATGGGATAGAAAATTTTCTATGTGGGTATCACAATGGACCAAATACGGTCTAAGTGTGCTTTTTGGGCAGCCACTTAAATCTAATCTAACCTACTTACTTCTACTTTAGTATAATTATTCAAATGGTTGATATTAACTACTATGTTATCTTTTTTTACTTTATATACTCTAACAGTTAAAAACAGTAATTTCGAAAAAGTGTTAAACCACTGACTACAATTATAAACATCGTAGATATTCTTTTTGTTCGTAGAACTCGATTACTGATTTCTTCTTTGATTTCTTCCATCTTTGATTTCTTAATTCTTCTTCTGATTTTAATATGTGGACAATTTGGCCAACAATTTTTAATTTAATTTTTTTGGCGGACTTAATTCATTATGTACTTTAACTTAAATATTAACTTTAGGACTTCAACGTTGTTTACCTAATCGATTTTCATTACTCTTTCCTAGCACCAAATATCTCCGTCCTCGAGACATTGCAGAAAACTTCCTTCATGACTTTTAATTTTTTCGGACAACTTGATGTAGATTTTGGCAGGGTATAGACTTTAAAATACTCTTAAAATTCATCTAGTTATTTATTTTAACATGAAATTTATTCAATGTCTATTTTAAATAAAACTACACTTGAAATAGAAACCATCACTAATAAATCTCTACAGCAAATAATAGAACCAACCTTTATTAACATATGAAAATACAATCTGTTTAACTTTCTTATTTATATTTTTTTTTAATATTTTACTTTGTTAAAAAGAATATTCGTGAATTTTGTAATGTTTTCGCAGTCCAATATTAAGCATGCATCACCATGTAAGTATTTTTGACACATCAAAACAAAAAAAATGTTAAAAATTTGTATGTGTTATAAAACAAAACAAACCAAAAAAAAAAAAAATAACTCAGCCAGGATTATAATTTTTGATTCTTCAGGACGCCAACAAAAATGTTTTCTGGTTTATATTGTACCTATCCTATTCATTTTCACATGCTGATGTTGTAAATTTTTAGATTGATCGAGTTTGTTAGTTAGGTGTAGGTGGAATTTTGAGTACAAGTCGGAACGAGAAATAAATAAACAATATAATACAAAAAAAAGTAACACAGTTAAAATTAAAATATTTTACCTGTTGTTTTTTTTTTTATTTTTATTTTATTTTAATAGTAGGAAATAATTATTTTACCATTTACATACACATGTTTAAATATGTGATTTTTTATTATGAGACCATGAATTACATATTGCACAGCTACACTACACTAAAATATAACAACACACTTTCATTAAAACACATATGGAGGAAAAAGTAATGGTCGTGTTAAAATAAAAGAATGGTTTTATTACTTTAATAGCAAAAAAATGTTACAATAATTTAATTTAGCCGTCGTTTAGTTTTTCTCTTTCCATGTTGACAAAATAACATTTGCGATAATTGCTGGTGAAGAATAATTTAGTATTAAAATAAAATAAAACTTACGAAAAAAATGACTTAGTCCAGAAATTTTTCAAAAATATTTCAATTGCTTTTAATCATATAAAATTTTTAACACTTTAACGAGCACACACAGGACATTTTCAAAGAAATTTTATAAACTTTATTTACACTATGCAGTTGACTTCTAGTCTGTTGTACTGTGGGTAAGATTATTGAACGTAAATACCTTTAAAACATTTTTTGGCACTTTTTGCTTTCCAGTACAAAGATAATTTATTTTTATATTTTTATTTGTATATTTCTTTATATCTCACAAACGATTTTAATATAATTTAATTTAAAAAAGGTTAAAATTAAGAGTTATCTAGGCACTTCAACACTGCATGCCTATTGAAGATTCCATTAGTGTTGACTGATGAAACACTACAAAATATAAAAATGAAATGGCTTTGCAAAATATTTTCTAAAAACTGCCCCTATAAGTATGTAGAACTTTAACCCGCTAAACACCACCTCCCTATTTTGATTAACAGTAGGTTATATGAGTTTTAGCACTAATGTACTACTTGATTAATGGAAGTTAACTTTTGAATTTAACATTTAAATTGATTTAAAATTGACAGGAATATTTTGATCAAAGTCTGTTTATGTTGTATACAATGTAAATGCTCTCCAATTTTTGGAAACACATAAGATGGGAGTTAGTTGTACATTCTAACTCTTATAAGATATCCATATAACAGGGTAAGTATATTCCTATTAGGTGCCACAATCAAAATAGAAAGTGCTTTGAAGTGACATTTATCTTTTATAGTTCTGTTTTGCATTTTATCAAAAAATCATATTGCCTTTTTGAGGGCTTCGATCCAAATTTGTGCATTGTACTTCATTCTTTATGTTTTAAGTATGTTTTATACATGTTTAGAAGATCAGAAGACAAAAAGAATGCTTTGATTTGTTAAGACCATTCAAAACTTATTTAGTAAAAAAATGAAACTCGAAGACTAACTAACTAATTTATTTAGAAAAAATGAAAATGAATGTCAAAAATGAAACTCGATTATTGGAATTACGGTAAAATCCTTTAACATTTTTTATTTTACTGTGCTGTTAATGGATTCAAACAATAAAGTGACTACAAATAAATAATTCTTAAATTTACACTATAATTTTTTTTTTTAAATTTTAGAATTTTATTAAGTAAAACTTGTAAATTTTATGGACTCGGATTAAATTACTTTTAGAATGAATCATGCCATACCAAAGAATCAAATGAATCTACGATAGATGATGGTTTTTTTTTTGTTGTATATAAAGTGTAGAGAATGCATTTAATTATGTTCTATAGTAGTAATATTTATTTCTTTATTTTTATCTTCATGAAGATGGTAGTGGTTATTAAAGATTGTTACACGCATTTAAATTAACGTTTGAATATTATAATAAAAAAAAAAAAATTATTATAGCGAAAAATAAACTATAAAAAAATAAAAGAATTTTTCCATTTTTCATTTTGTTTTTTCTTTCCTTTCTATATGGACTAGCAAGGAATGAGAGGATAATAATAAGAATATAAAAACATCACGTTAACTTTACTTTCATTTTAAATTTTATGTTTATATTTTTTTTTTTTTAAATTATGCAATTTGTAAATTCAAGTAAACAACAACATAATGTTTATTGCATAAAATAGACTGGTTTTCTTTTTCTATTGTTTTGTTTTTTTAATACAAACATTTTACGTGACTTAGCAAATGATGCATTAAAATATTAAAGCGCGATATTTTAAATTATTTTTTTTTTTTGCAAAAGTAGAAGTTTTTTATGGGTATGAAATGTTTTCATATTCGATAATATTTACCAACTATATGACTATATGGGAAAAAAATAACTATAACTAGCTCCCATTATGATAATATTATTTTTTAATTGTTATGTATGAACAAAGATTGACACATTAGCATTAACTTGTTGATCTTACAAATTCGGGCAATACGAGTACTTGGGAAAAATTATAAAATTGAGAAATATTCAACGAATAACTGGATAGACCAAAAATCTTTAAAGTTACGAGTAACTAAAAAAAATCAGATAAATTTTTCAGTCAAGAAATTCATTATACATTTTGAAAATATAATAAGGGCTAGAGAATTCTGTGTAACTGATCGGCTATTAATTGACAACTTTAAATAATTATCATCTCTTTGGAAGCATTGTTGATGTTTAAGTTAATCTATTACCTATTAACTTAAACATCAACAGGTAAGGTAAAAAAATAATTAATAATTTTTATTTCAAAATTTCATATTTTTTCAATTAAAAGTTTTTTATAAACATATATATAATTTATGAAAATATAAACATATTTTGATAAAGGTGCGAAACAGTAAAAGTATTTTTTTTTTTAACGTAAAACTAACGCATCATATTATCTCACTTCTTCTTAATTTTAATATTTTCTAACTCTTCCCAATTCTAGTTGTTGGTCATTTAACTCGGTATTCAGTCTATTGTTCTGTCAACATTGTAACTGGATGCAGTCGCAGGGGGAAATAAAGCCTAGAGAAATAAGGCCTACTAGACCTTATTTGACAATTGAGTTGAGAAATAAGGCTGAATTCGTAAAATTTCGCGGCAGGTTTTATTTCTCATTTCAAAGAGAATTAAAACTTATAGGCTTAATTTCACTTTAGAAATATTATATTATATTATTTCAATTCCAAATTTGTAGCCGACTGTAAAATCCGAATATTTTCAACAGGTTTCAAACAATTTTCTGTGGCCCTGTGACCTTCGAGCCACTCTTTGCCCCTCCCCTAGTCCATGTTTTCACAAATACCTTCGCATTTCCCTTGAAGAAATGGGAACTGTTACCGCACCCACGTATAACAACGGCGCCAGGAACGCGGACGCAGGCGTACCGGCGCGGCGGCAGCAGCCCTTATTCCTTCAAAACAATTTTTTTTATTTTTCATAAAAACGTGATAAAAACTTTCACATAATAAAACTTTCGCACCATGACTTCAAATTCTTTGTAATTAGGAGAGATTTTAGAGTTGGCTTCAAAATCAGAATTATTAACTTTTTCGAGAATCCTGATTTCCTGCAATCCTGATTTTGTAACTAACTATAAAATCCCTTCTTATGTATATTTATATGCCACTTCGGAAAAAGTGGCAATACAGATTGTGTAACGAACTCTAATTACTGAACTAAGCGACAAAATTAGTACATTAAAAAGTAAAATAAGTTTGAATGTTGAATTTAAACGAAATTCTTTAATTTTTAACTTCTCGAACTTATTTCATTATGAAAAAGCACTGGTTGACGGATGTACAGAGTGACATGGGTCAAAAAAGAACACATTTTATTACTTAACTAAGCTGAAATATGGGGATTAAATTAAGAAAGAAAAATATCAAAAATTGTTATTATTGGAATAATAAATTACAATAATTAGGGTTTAATTCCATTATTTTGCAAAAATAATTAGGCCTTATTTCACTTTGGAATGTGAAATAAAGCCTAATACGCGAAATTTCTCATTCCAAAGTGAAATAAGGCCTATTAAGGTTTATTGCTCTAGGCTTCATTTCCCCCCGCCGGATACAGTAAATAGTATTTTCACAAACTATAAGGAAGAATTAAGAAATAAAATAGAAAAAATAAATTAAGCTTGGCATCACTGCACTCCTTAAATCAATAGCCAACTCGTGGTGACGCAAAACAACAATCAGATATAATTTGCAAATTTGTTTTGTCAAAGAAGAGATTGGGTCTTCTCTTCATAGTAAAAAATACTTCAATAGACTGTAAGCAACCATTAAAACTTCCTGGTCATAAAACTCAGAACGAGCAACGCTGAATACTGCAGATTGAATGGTTTTACTCCTTTTGATTTCATACAATATTTTTAAAACAATCAACATGTTGCTTAAAATGTAAAGTTCTAACTTAAAGGTAAGATTTCAATAAATTTCTGACTACATGTCATTAAACAAATTACCAAATGATTTACTAAATATCTATAAATGTTAACTATACTTATAAAGTTCACATTTTATAAATTGTATAGGTGTAAATAAAATAGAAGTAAAAAAAAAGAAAAAGAAACAAATAAACCAAAAGGAGAATCTCTAGAATTTTTAGATATCTTTTAAAGATTACCATCTTTTTTCTTTTTTTTACACATTTTACAGATTTTAAAAATTGTACTGCAACTACATTCATAATATTCATTATTATTATATGCATTTAATATACATTTTGAATTTATGTAAGTTGTTTATAACTTACTATCATAAAAATAAAAGTAAATGTAAAATTGTTTCTAGCATCAAAGTATAAGGATATTTTTTATTTACAAAGAAATAAAAATAAAACTAAAAAACCAACACTGAATTAAGTATGGTACAATCACAACATATTATTTATAATGTGGAAAAAATATAAAAAGCACTAAAAAAAAAAAAGTACTAATATCTAAGTACTTATATAAAAAAAATTGTTACAATTCCTTATGGTCTAGTGATATCAATCCATATTGCTCTTGGAATATGAATCCTTTTTTTTTTTGAATTACAATCTATTTATATATGTACACATGTATATGTAACATAACTAATACGATCTTACATTATCTGTAATAATTTTCTGGAAGGAATAATATAATAAAGGAATAAAATATACATTTGTACATTAGTAGGACTCTAATTTGTTGTATTTTTTTTTTTTTTTGAACATTTTATTAATGAGAGTGTGGGTAATAGTTTTTTTAGGTCGATGAATTTGAAAGAGCTTATTCATTCTTCATAATAAATATTGCATCCTTTACCTATTTAAAAAAAAAAAACCAAAATGTATTCTCTTGTAAAATTAAATTTTCTGGATTTTCTATTTTATTTATTTATTTATTTACTTTTGGATTTTTGTTTTTTTTTTTTGCAAAATTTTGTTTCTTAATCCTTAGTGTTTTGATGAATTAACTATATGGATTATAAATATATGGAACGTATCTATGTACATTGCATAATATTTAAAAAAAAATAATTTTATTATAAATAGCTTTGAAATTACATATAAAAAAAAAAAAAAATAGCATAATTGTATTTTTTTTTAAATTAAAAGTGCTGGAAAAAAATTAAAAATGTTTGAAATTAAAATGAAAAAAGTGAGTATGTAAACGAAAGGTTTTTAAAAGGGTAAATATTGCAAAAACAGTTTAAAATATTGTGACATCTACCAAAATTTTGAAGCTTTATTAGAATTTTATAAGTAAATAAATTGAAAAAATCAAGAAACATAATGCGAGCTGAATGCATAAAACTGAGCTTGAGCTCAAATCTCACTTTTTCGAAGAAAAACTGCGCATATACTCGTAATTTTGTTTGAAGTAAGATTGAAGTTCAAGCTCAATTTTATGCATTTGGCCCATTGGATCGAATGCATAAAACTGAGCTTAAACGCATATTTCATTTTTTCTCTACACCTACACCTGAACACGTAATTTTTTGTTTGAAAATGTTGGATTTGAGTTCTAGCTCAGTTTTATGCATAAGACCCATTGTCTCCAGTTTTAAGGAAACCCTTTATAAAAAAAATCTTTTAACCCATGTGGGGTTTTTACATTTACGTTTTACTTTGAAAAATTTGGGTGCAGGTGCCTAAATTACAGGTGCTTAAATTACAGATATGTAAAAATACCAAATTTTTAATTTCTGGAGCTCTAATATAAACCTTAAACTGGAGTGATACAATAAAACTTTCTGAGGTAACTTATACTAATTCTAAAAGATCTTTCTGATGGTAATTTTAAGATTCTAATTATGAAGGAAGCAAAATTTTGTAAAATGGTATATAACGGTAATTTTTCGTTTTTTCCTAAGGGAGGTGTTAATCTTCCAAAGACACCAAGAATTTCCCCCTTGGTAGTGTCAGATTCTTACTTATTAAACGCACCTCCTCCTTTAGCCAATATAATATATGAAACCCTTACCTACGAACGCAGTTTATTGGCTAGGGAGTAAGGATAGGAAAGGATAGGAAATGGATACGGAAACATTGAATTGGGAGTGGGACTGTAAGGAAATAATAAATCCGCCTATTACTATTACTTTTTGCTAACAGTGACTATAGTCGTTACAACAGTTACAACATTAGTATATAACACTTAACCACATGATGTAATTATTGAAGGCAACCCCCTTTAAAGACTATGTTGCGAAAAAATGTAAAATTAAAATAATATCGATTTAAAAATCTAATAAAATTCCTGTCGTTTGAATTTTTTAAATTGAAAAAATATTAAGTATAAATAACCGCAGATATAAATAGATACATATTTGAAAATATAGGGCTTTTTCAAAATTTTTGGATTTTGCAGTTCTGTAATGGGTGAATGTGCTGAAAAAAGTTGTTGTTCTATCTTTAACAGTGTAGAAGTTTTAAACAACAGATAGATGTACGTACAAACGAACGGGTAGAGTAAAACTATTAAGCAACATTTTTTTGATGGATTGAAACATTTATTTTTTATATTAAAATAATTTAAAAAAAAAATGTTTTCTGTAAAGTTATGCAAAATGGGAATTAAAACAGAAAGTAATGTAAATATTTAAATTTTTTAAAAATAAATAGGATTTATATAATATTATGTATATAGAATTTAATATTACTTAAATATTTTTTTTAATTGAGAGCATTAAGCTTTTTTTTTAATTATTAAAAAAAAATCTTTTAGATTATTCAATTTAGAAAATAAATTATGAAATTGCGACTAGATGTCATCATCATCAATTACATCATCACTTTCTTGAATTTCACCTTCTAAAATAAAAAAGGAAATTTTTTAATTTTTAATATTTTACAAAAAAAAAATTATTATGGTAAAAATTTGAACACGTTTTAAGAAGTAAAAGGAGCTCAGATTGTTGGTTTATATGGCCGCTCTCTAGAGTTTTGTCATTGAGAGTATAAATAAAACAAAGGAGATGACGATTTAATATAATTTTATTGTATTCTCGATTGGCAACAATGTCGTATAACCAGCCTTTTTGATTGACAAGAATGTGATATAACCAGCCTGTAGAATTAAGAACCAAAATTAGTTCTTATATTTGGTTTACGTCAGTGAAAGTATAGTAAAAGAGATCTTCAGATTTTCATTTCTAGGGATTAGATCTGGCATTGTTATTGTGACATGTAAAGTCAAATTAGGACTTTTATACATATACTAAGAATAAATTATTATTGACATGTATATATATTTTTTTTCTTAATGCATAAAATAAATGTGGACAGAAAATTACACAATCTTTCCTGTTCAGGCGTGGCTGTAAATGTCGTAAGGGGGTATAACTCTTATGACGTGTGTGGGATTCGAATCCACACTCCCTCGGTGTTTACCGCGTATTTTATACGCTCTTACCCACTAGGCCACCGAGGCCCTTTGACATGTATATTGAGCGTTCAAAATGATCTTTATTATACTTAAAATAGATTTCGTATATCAACTTTTGATCTTTTGTTAAAAGTAAAAACATCATATAATAGAAAAAAAATTTTTTGGAGAATTTAATTTTGTTATTCAACTTCATCAACTTTTCTTTAAAATTTCCTTTTTTTTGTAACATAATATATCACTTGTTATTTACCGTTATTTATATTTAATTTTTTTTAATTCCTTTTTTAGAGTCTAGCAAGTTTTAATTTTAACCTCTTTTACACTGCTTCAGTTTTAGAAAAAAAAAAATAATAATTTTTTTCATTCTCTGTTTCTGTTTAAGATACCAACAAAGCTTTTAAAGAAATTCAGAACACAGACATTTTACACAACAATATAATCTTTCAAGAAATTTAAAATCCTTATATAAATCTATTAAAAGAATAATGAACTAATGACTTAAAAATATTATTACAATTTTAAAAACATTCAAATAGACTATGTATAATTATTATTTAGAATGTATACATATATATACATATATCTTTTGCTTTGATTTGATCAATCCAATCAAAACTTCTTTTATTTAACTTTTTACTTTTTATTTTGCTTCAAAAAGAAAAAAAAAAAAAAAACTTCAATAACTCTTAAATTTAGAATGAGAATTCAAAAAGTAACTAACATTTTTTCTTCACAAATTATCAATTATATGTTTTTATTCATCTTCATATTTCTTCCTGATTTTCAGATCTTTTAAAATTATTCATCCTTTTTTCTTGTTTTTCTTTCTTTTTTTTTGTACTACATAGATATTATGGAAAAAAATAATGAAGGATTTGATATAACTATTTCTTTTTACCGCAAAAACTTGTTCTCTTCAATTTTAAAAATGATATTCTTTTGATATTTTTTTTATTTAATACTTGATTTCAATATGTTGTTTTGCACTCTTATATTTTTATCCTTTTTTCGCATCCTAAAAGTAAAAAAATCTAAAAGAAAAAATTAAATTTAAAAAAATTTTTGTATCGATTTAAATTCTAGTATCTCTCAGATTTCATTTGACTTTAAAACTTTGAAAAAATGAAATGAAAAATATAAAGAGTGCATCAGATATTTTTTAATGATCTGAGAATTCAGGAGAAAAGATTTTTTTTTATTTTTTTTTTTTTGGGCCATCATAATATGACAGAATTCTCACGTATGGTGTTTTTAGATTTTTACATTTTAATAAA
This sequence comes from Poecilobothrus nobilitatus, assembly GCA_947095535.1. Classification (NCBI taxonomy): domain Eukaryota; kingdom Metazoa; phylum Arthropoda; class Insecta; order Diptera; family Dolichopodidae; genus Poecilobothrus; species Poecilobothrus nobilitatus. The sequence continues at coordinate 189,495,264 of OX352774.1, read as the reverse complement.
AACAATATAAGTTTCATGTTACCTTTTTTGTAAAATACTAATGATACTAGGTGGTAAATTGTATTAGTTTTTTGTCTCCATTTAGAATTGAATGTAAAATTTCGATTGCGACTACAATGTCATTCTAATTTATTCTTTTGTATGGAAAATTTTCTTTGTAGAATTTTCTTTGATATTTTAAGTTTTTAAGGAAAAATTTATACATAATTAAAAAAATTTTTTTTTTTTGTTTTGTTAAGATGTGAAAATAATTGTTTGTGTTTCAATATTTAAACATATGTGATTTTTATGAAATTGAATTTTAAGGTATAGAGTTTTGTAATTAACTGACAAATTTAAATCAAAAAGAAAAACTACAACTTGCCTTTATTAGAATTTCACTCGAGGATATATTTGTTTATCAGCCTTTTAGACTTATCCTTTTATTTTTTTTTATAACCGAAAATGACAGATATCATTTTTTTCTTGTAGAATTTCTATAATATTCTATAAAATTTACTATTTGTCCTTAATTAGGGTGATTAAGAAATGTCCTTAATTAGCATATATTTGAAAAACATAATTTTTGAAGAAGAAAATTAATTAAACATAATATGCATAAATATGTCTATATTTTCTCATTTCCTTGTAAACTTAAAAAGGAAACGAGGAAGAATACAGTTGCCTTTGTCAACTGTCAGATACCCGTACGAACCGTTAGTATGTTCATAGGATTCTTAATCTTCCACATAACCATTATCAATACAAAATTTTTCCAAATATGCTATAGTACCATTTAATACTAAGGGGCATGTGTATAATAATTTATACTATACATTATGTATTATAATCAATCATTCATCAGTGACATATACGATATGTAAATAAACATGAGTTATATAAGTATGTATACTAATATCATATAAATATAAATTCTTCAAGAAACCGTTATATTTTTTATTCATTTAATTTTTTTTTCTACTACGCATCATCCTCAACAATTTCAAATTATCGAGTAAAAAATAAAATGCAAAAAAATCGTTAAAAAAATTTGTTAGAAAAATTAAATGATGTCACACTTTCGTCAATTTTAAGGTAACCCTATATTATTAAGAAAAGTTGTTAATAGAAATAACAATATAATGTTGGAGCTTTAATTTTTGTATATTACTTCAAAAAAATTTGGACAGGTGTTCAAGTTACAGGTGTTTAAAAATAAGAAATTTTCAGTTTTTGACCCCATACAGCTTCGAAACAAAAATACAAAGGGGCGATACAAAAATATTTTCTAAAATGACTCATACTTATTTTCAGAGACCTAACTTCTATCAAAATTTCAAGATTTTAACTTATACCGTTTGGAAGATATTGTATATATATTTTTAAAGCTAATAAAATCAGTAATTGTTTGGCATTTTCAAATTGAAGATATACCTTATACAACTTGTGTTATAACAATTTAAATATAGAGCTCTTTCGTATTTTGGGGGGCTGTAGTTTTGTAACGGGGGGAGCTACAGAAAACAGTTGTTCCATAAAATTATTATTTTTATGATATCTATTTAAAATTTCATGGTTCTATTTCCAAAAAAAATGTGGGGATCTAAAAGTTATGTGTTCGAGAGCTACCCGAAGTTTTGGTCGGATCTCAACCAAAAAAAATTGGAACCTACAAATTGATGTAAGAATATTTTGTGTTAATTTCAAGACTTTAGCTTTATTAGTTTTTGAGTTATCTTGCTGACAGACAGACGGACGAACGGGCAAAGTTTAATCAACTTAGAATTTGATTCTGATCCGATCCATACATTTGAAGGTATATCTACCTAGCTTATTTCGAGATGTTACAAACGGAAGAGCAATTTCAATATACCCGATCCTTATCGTACGGGTATAATGAATGCCCTTTTCACAAAATATTCTGCACTAAAACAAAAAGTACTTTTTGATATCTTTAGAGATTTTCACCTGCATTTCTAAAGTAAAATAAAAAGTCAAAGTTATACTTATAACTATTTTTTAAAGGCATTTTTTTAAATGTATTCAAAGGCCGAAAACCAAACAAAAATATGTGTAAATATTGTTACCATATTACTTGAAATTTTAAAATATACTTTTTTTAAAGTCATATATATCCATAATTCTGTTTATATTTGACATAAATTTTGTATATAATATATTAAATATAATCTTAAATTACATAAAGTATGTATATATAAAGTAATATTATGTTATGATACATAACAAAAATAAAAATATTATTACTCTTGAAATATTATTTTTACAATGTAAATAAATGCAACATTTTATAAATATTATGTTATTATATTATATACATATATATTATAATATAAGTAACTGGTATATCCTGTTGGTTATCCTTTTCTGATTTATTTTATGATTTAAAAATAACAAGTTATATAACTAAAAAATGACTTTGTTACGAAATAAATTCAAAGATATTACTGGGTCTTTGTATATATATACATATAATTTTTATTTCTTGAGTTTATAAAAAGTATCTAACTTTAATATTCTTAAGTCCCTGTACAATATTACAAAAGTTAAATCTTATTTAGTCTGGATGAAAGGATTTTATCAATGTAAAGAATTTTTACAGTAATGAAAAACAAAAATAATAAATAATAAAGACATAATATATTATAATATGAGTATATAATAAACTGCATATATAAATGAAAGAAAGAAAATGCATATGATCTATTGTTTTTCTTTAAGAAGCCAACATCATTCGGCAAAAAAAAAAAACATTATTTAATGAAAATGTCATGTTATATAACAATTATATAAGAAAAGTAATCACAATATTTACCTTGTACAAGTGATAAATGATAACCCAGTTAAAATGAAATAGATATACAAAACATTTTTATAATGGTATTATGTATTCTCGAAATGGTATTATGTGTTCTCGAAATAGTCTTATGCATTTTCCAATGAATTTAAATCTTGTTAAAATAAATTTTGTTCATTTCAATCGGTATAGTTTCGGAGGTATTGGAGTTCAAAAGGAAAATTTTGGTAAGAAAAAGAACATTTATTCAGCTTTCTAAAAACCCTTTGAAAATATTTTAAAAATGTTCAAAACATCCTATATATTTATTATTAGATAGTTGGAGAGGTCCCTCATGCTCTTTTCAACAGTTCATACAATAAGTATTGTATAATATGATGAGTAGTCGTACCAAAGGATACATATTCTAAACTCTTTAATTTCCTCATTAAAAAGCAATTTATCTAAATTCTTTTTTTTTTTTTTTTGATAAAATCTGTTTCTCTAAGAACAGATATACCTTTAATGGTTTTAGATAATTAATCTTTAAATGATAGTTGTGCTAAAACTGATCTTCTATGAAATGTGTAACATCACAAGCAATAGAAGAATTAAAAAGAACAGAAAAATCCGAATTTTATCAAAAATTTTAGTTTTAAGCTTGATTGAGAATGTTTAAAATTTTTTTGCTAATATTTAGTGTTTAATAAATTTAACACTAACATTTTATTACTAAAAATTTGAAAGATTTAATATTATGGAAGTCATCAATAAATATTTCAGGTGATAGTTATAAAGAACATTGAAAAACTTTCAATTCTCACTTAAAAGATAACTCTTATTTGTATTGCTTTGTCTTTCTAGGTTTTAAGACCAAATTTAATTACTAAACTTACCACAAAGTTTTAAAATTTTTTAAATACAATACAATTCATGGTGCGATAGCCATAGAATACTGTTCTTAGCACCGAACACCGCTTAGCACCGAACTACTCAGTGTGTGTCATTAACTTCCAGCTTCACAAAGAATCTTTCAATTCTTTGCCTTCATATAGATTAAGACCTTAAAGATTTTATATACATTTTTTTTTTAATTTTTAAGGAAATTCTAAACTAGGAGCAAAAAAAAAATTATATTAAAAAAAAATATATGTATCACTTCCATTTTATAGGTGAGTGCATTAAAAAGTGTTTTTTTTTTCGCGCTTTTTTGAACTGTTTATACTTATTGTGTCGCTAAAAAAAAAAAAAACTAAAAGAAAGTATCGTTTTTTTGTTTCCTTGTACTTTGGTATTGTTATCATGTTGTAGAATTTTAATATTTTTGTAATGTATTTGTTTGTTATTGTTATAATGTATGTAATTTTTGCTTATGAAAGTACAAAAAAAACCTTTTTGCTATTGTTATTATTTGTGTGGTGTTTTGTTTTTTTTTTTTCTTTTGCACATAAATAATATAAAGTTTTTCTTTAATATTTTGTAACGGTATATTTGTCAACTTCTTCCTGATCCTTCTTTTATAACTTATTACTTTTATAACTTAATGTTGTATTTTCTGTTTCAATATTTTATTTTCATTTCGTTTTTCATTTTGTTTTCATTGAAGTGCAAATATACCGATACTTCACTTTAAAGTAAAATCTAACTTAACTGAAGTAGTTGTTACCCCTATATTATTGTGATAAGAATCTCATATTTTGATTTTTATGGTAAAATATTGCAACAATATTGTAATTCTTTGTTTTATTTTTATTTTCAATTTTTTTTTTTGAACGAAAGGAAAGAAAATGTGCTAAAAAATTAATAAAAATATTGAAAATTTGTATTTAATTTTTTATTATTAGAGTTGTTTTGTTGACTAAAATCTCATTCATGAGTAAATCATCTGGAAGAAATTTCCTTTTACAATTATGGATGATATAGTTTTCTAGATATTATTGCTTTTTTTATATCTAAGCCAGATCTGAACTCATGTGGTCAATCAAAGCAACAAAGATCATAATAGATAAGATACAGAACAAAACCTATTAATACCATAAATAAATTTTATGAAACTGAAGGATTCAAAATAGTTGAGATGCAAATGCACAATGCAAATTGTATTAATTTCTTATTTTAATGGATCAACTGATATATTTTCTATACATTTTTTTCTTTATATTTGTGCTTTCCACCTTGTATACCTTTCCACTTTGTTTTTTAATTTTCTTTTAAATACGCTTCATCAAAAATGTTTTATACGATAATAAAAAAAAATAAACAAATGCAATATAAATTGTTTTTCTCACTTTGTGTTAGTTTATTACACTTTTTAAAAGTATTTCATCACCTTATAATGCATTATTATTGTCCCTTCAACCATTTCTTTTCTCTCCATATTCTGAAAACAAAACAAAAATACAAAAAATAATAACAAAACCAAAACAATACAAATGATTTAAATTTAGAGGAAAAATAGCTAGAATCATTCAATCAGGACTAACATTCCAGTATTTAAAGAAAAAAATTATCTTTCTCCTTTTTTTCTCTCCTGCCAAAAAGTTGTTAGTACAGGAAAGTGAGGAAAAAATATTTTCTAGTATTCTAAAGTGTAAGCCCTTTTCAAAAACAAAAAAAAAAATCATTTGTATCGTTACATTAAGATAATTAGACCTTTTGAGGTTAATGCACAACAATAATAACGGTAATGCAATTTTTTTTTTTTGTAACTGATGTTATTGTTGTTGTACAAATAAACAATCCAAAATAAAATAGAAAATAATTTTATTTCTTGTTTGCAAAAAAAAAGAAAAGAAATTGAGAAGAATTTTGTTTGGGTTCAAGGCTCTTCAAAGCTTTTGTCAGTAGGTATTTTTTTTTCTTAAAATTCAAGAAAATTGATATAAATATTTTTAAATAAGACAATCGTTATCAATTACTTTAACATTATTCCTATGAAATAGCTTTGAATTGATTTTTGTTTTATTTCGAAAGATACCTAGAATATTCTTCCCTTGGTAATGTCAGATTTTTACGGACTAAACCTACCTTCTACTTTAGCCAATATAATCGGTGTAAACTTTTAAATGTCCTCGCCGTGTATTGGCTAGGAAGTAGAGATTTGAAAAGACTGGACAAGGATATGTAAAATTTGAATTAGGAGTGGGATAATAACTTTGATTAGCTGGTTTATAGTGTGATCAGTGGTTAATTTCCACGGTCAAATTTTCATGAATCTGTAACAGTAGAAAAATCATGATAATAAATGCAATTTTTTTTAATACATTTGTTTAATTATTTCACATACATTTCTAGATGCCAATGAAAAAGACAATTTATAGATAGAAACTGTAAACTTAATTAGAGTTAGGAAAACTTTTTCGTTTTCTTTAATAGTAGGTACCTAACCAATATAATTTTAGATTATTTTTAATTGATTTCTACTGTAAAAGAAAAAAGTTTTTGAATTTTACCAATGATAAAAGAAAAATATTCAGGTACTTAGGATGTATTCTTTCTTTCAGAACTCTTTATTTAATATTTAACACAAACATTTCTTATTACAACTTTAAGACTATACTCGTATATTATTAAATTAAATTCCCCAATTAAATTCATTAGAAAAGGAATCAAATGTTATAAATATCTACACATACTTATGATGTCAGTGAAACATTATAATACTTCTGTATAGACTATACAAAATTAGAACTTGAAAACTTTTTCAAGCATTTTTAAATCGTAACTTTAACATATTTGACCATACATGGGAGAGTCTTCACTTTAATGCCATCTGTGTACATATAATATAAAACATATATTTACTTAAGAACAAAATGTACGTTTTATTTCTGGAAAATTTTAAATTCTTTATGGAATTAATTATTCTTTATAATAATGCATTTCAACTGCCTACAACAATTGATTTATTACATATACCAATTATTTATATTTTTACAATTTTAAACAAAACCAAAAAATAAACAAAAATCTCAATGCCATTTGCTTATATTAATGTTAATCCTAAGAATACAATAATAATAAAAAGCGGATTTAAGTCAATCATCGAAAGTAATAAATTATCCGTAACTAAAAATTAATTTTTTTTTTTTGTTTTTTTTAAAGCACTTTTATTTTCACTTCACGTAATTAATGAAAAAAAAAAAAGTAGGTATTTTCATTAAATTTTTATACTTCATTTATTTTTTCTTTATTTACAAAAAAAAAAAATAAAAAAAAAAAAAACTAGAAAAAAAAAACTTAAAATAAATCTTTAAAATCTTGACATTTTCATTATTTAATCAAAATATAAATTTTTAAGTGATTATGAACACCCCAGTTGAAGGATAAAGAAATAAAACAATATAAGTACAGAGTTTTCAATAGAATTTTAAAATTTTGAAATTTTAAAAAACAAAAATAGTAACAATAATAATGACTTTTATGTTCTTTAACATCATAATACCAAAAAACAAAAAAAAAAAAGAAATCCCGGTAACATTTTTACCATAATAAATATCTACATAATAATAATTGAAATTCTTCATGGTTATTGATTAATTACCTAATGAAGGCTATAACTCAATAAGTCAACCATTATAATTTAACTATAATAATAATATTATAAAATTTGTTTACTTTAAAAAAAAAATTTTCATTTTTTTTTGTTTTTGTTTTTGTAATTTCATTTCATAATAATATAAACATGAATAATTATATTCTACAATATTTTAAAATATAAATAAACGATACAATATCTATAAATAATATCATATACCGCATAAAAACGTAACATATACCAACAATATTGAATAATTTATTTCGAATCTCTCTATATTACTTTAGCACCCCAATGATATCCTAAAAATAAAAATAAAAAAAAAAAAAGTTATTAATATTTTATGTTTAAATAATAGCAGGAATAAATGCTTCCATCATGAAGCATTAATGATTTTATGCTATTGATGTATTATAACAGAATAGGTAGTATATATATAGTTATTAAATAATACGTTATCGGCATTGAAAATTATATTTATTAGTTTTAAACAAAAAAAAAAAAAAAAAAATCACTCTGTTTAGACTACACCACAAAATTAATATTCAAATATAAAAATATAAAAAAATCAAAATAAAAAAATATATGGAAATCCCTATTAAAATAATTTCTTCATTCTTACTTTAAGGAATATTTGACTAAGGTTAGCTTTATTCATTAAAATAAAACGACTATTAGATATTCGTCACAATAAATACATTTTCTCAACGTTGGAGAATACATTCATCTGTGAAAAAGGAAATTTTTTTCATCTTTAACGGTATTACCTCAACATTTTTAATTTCGGAAAATTAGCTCCATTATACATTGGCTTCATTAGCCAAGACACAAAAAGTTCCTGATTAAAATGTCTTCAATACAGAAAAAAGTATTGAACTTTGTGATTAACTAGTTTAAAAATATACAGTTCTCGTAAGGAGAATGTATTAGGAGCTTATATATTGTATACAAATACTATTATAATAAGTTATAAAGTCTTATTTTCTTATTCTAAAAAAAAAAAATGATTCTATTTTATTATATTGTAGGTACCTACCACCAATTTGAAGATTCTAAAATGCTTCACTATATTAACAATAAACTGTTGTCAAATTGTACATTTAAATCGCATACGTAGATCATTAACCTAAACTGAAATTCATTATACATCTAATATAATTCATTATATATTTTATTCTTTGTTTTGGATTTTTTAACGAACACAAAACAAAAAAAACCAATTGCATAAAAAATCAATAAATTTAAAAAAAAAAAAACAAAATAAAAAATAACATTTTAACAGTGAATTTCAACTAAAGATCAACTGTTGTTACCGTCAAAACAATAAAATACCAGTAGCTGATGAAGAATTAAAAGAGAGAAGAAGAAAGAGAAAAAGAAAAAATGAAACAAAAAAAAAATTGTAATATTTTTTATATTCTCTTGTTTTTTATGAATTAATAAATTTTATTTTTATTCTTTTTGAAGATTTTTTTTTTTTTAATTTATTTTTTGTTATGTTTTAAAAACAATAGAAACGCCTGAAGCTCCTGTTTTGCATAATAAAATATCGCGGCATGAGAATGAAGAAGTATAAAATAAGAGAAGATGGATTATTATATGAAAAGAGTTGAGAAATTTTTGTATTTTGATTTGCCTTGCCACCACCACAACTCATAGTCATAGTTAATAATCAAAGTGTTAATTCTTATACTATCACTCAAACAATCAATATCATAATCAATATAGAATAGTTAGACAACGATTCAATGTCGTGGAGATATGGAGTTTGTGTAGAAAAATTTATTTTGTAGACAATATTTTATGTTGTTTTTTTCTGTGTTGTGTTCTGTTCTCGTTCACTCGTCTAGTCTAGTCATCTAACAAAGTTTTGTTTGAATTACAAACTCAGTAAATAGTATTTTTTGATGAAAATTAAATTTCAATTACGCAACTCTTCCTGTATCCTATAGCTATTTTATAACAATACTTCCAATTTTTTTGTTAATAAAATTCTTAAGGGTCATCATCTTGCAATGATGACGTACTTATATGATAATATTACAATTTTGTTTTTTTTTTTTTTGTTTTTTTGTATGATGTAATGAAATAATGGAAATAAAGAATTAAAAAAATTAAATTTATGTCCGGACGGACATAAAAATACAATGTTAGGAATGAGATTAAATGAAAATAAAATGAATGTGACATCAATGTTCAGTAGAGTCCAGGAGTAAAAAAAAAAAACATTTTATTAAAATTTCATTTCACGTAACTAACTTGGATCAAAAAAAGAAAGATAATGTTAAATTGATTTAAAAAGAAAAAGTTATACATGGAAACAATAGGATTTTTAAAGTAATAGGAATATGCTGCATTATTAGACTGAACTTTGTGCTTATATAATTTTCTATATGGAGCTGAGAAACTATAAGCGGAAAAGATATGAAAAAATTATTCAATCCAATGTTCCATCAAAAATAAACTGAGAATACTGTTGAGACACTGCCGGTTAAAGGAGCACTTAAAGGAAATTTGAATAGAGAATGACTGTATATGCAGATTATGTCAAGAAGAAGGAAAGTGTTGAAGACATATACTTAAAAACTTCGTATCTTTAGTCCAACTGAGATCTGTACACCTAGGAAAATGAACTGCGATCCATAATCTATCTACAGATCTTTAGTTTCTTAGACGCAATAGGACTGATAGAAGTCTTAATAAGCAATGGCAAAATTCAGAACATGTAGAAATAGATCAACATCAAAAGATCAAAAGAAATGTTTATTAAATTATGTCAGTTTTACAAGTTTCCTTCTTAGCTCCATATCTTAATTTTATCAAATATATTAGATCAAATATTGTTCATCCGCGACACAGTCGAATAACTAACAATTGCTAATTGAAACTAACTAAAGATCATAGTTTAACTTGAATAAAACACTTTAAAGGTGTATTTTAGTCAAAAGCCAATCATTGTGGTAAATTAAGAAATTAATTTATTTTTTCTTTAAAAACCCATCTACTTGTTTTTATTTATACTTTAGGCGGGAAATTAATTGTGCGGAGAATCGATGAAATCTTTCATTAAAATTATTAATTTTAAACGAAAATGATTAGTAAACAGTTAATTTATTGAACAATATACATAGATTATATACTCTTTAAACACGTTTAATTAGTTTTCCAATACCATTCAAGCCATTGTATTAAAATTACCATAGAAGATACTATACCCTATAATGTTTCACAAAATTTTGCACAAATAAAAATACATTTGATATTTTTTTATTCAAATTTCTTTGTTTTTTGAAAGCACATCTAAAATTAAAACATCATAAAAATTTTTGGATTGACATATTTGAAAGCATTGAAAGTTTTAAAGTGTGAAAACCCGATTTTTGGGAAACGATTAATAACTCGGAAATGAGTAATAAAATAAAAACGGAAACTATAGTAATAAATTGAATGTAATTGATGAATATATCCGATTTAAAAAAAAAAATACTCTTTTAACTTGATGTGGCAGGTGTTGTAGTATGTAGTTTTAAGAAAAGTTAAATTTATGTATAAACAAATAAGGATTTTTATTGAAGAACGACAATATTTAAAATAAATTCATTTTGAATATTTTATTACCTCATATTATTCAGAATTGGTCAAAATATTATTTGTTGTTGTAAAGTGTAAACAGAATAAATAATTTTATAATTGCACCATAATTACATCCAAAAAGTTAGAAAGGTTCTTTTATTTCCTCTACCAATTATTGGTTGTTGGGCGAACCAAAAATATAATAAAATAAATATTGTCACATTTCGTTAATAGCAGCTTATGTTAACATGAAAAAATAACAGACAAAAATGAATGATGAACTAAATGAGGTATTTCGTTTTTGGCTGTAGCAAATTCTCTAAAATTAAACCCAAAAAACTTCAAGTCATTATCCTATACTGAAGTGGAGCTTATCTGCTTACTTGCACTTAAAATTAATATTAAAATTATTCTTTATCTTAACTGTATTAAAAATTTAAAAGTACATTTTTAAAATTCTCTAGGGGCCTAGTGGGTAAGAACGTATAAAATACTCTGTAAACACCGAGAGTTATTCCTCCTTACAACATTTACAGCCACGCCTGAATAGGAAAGGCTGTGTAATTTCCTGTTCATATTTATGTGGCAGAGAAATGCATTAAAAAAAAAAATACTCTAACTTGGATAAATCATATTATTCAAATTTTTAATTCGAATTTTTCCAATTTTGTTTTAATTGTGGAAAATAGCTTCAAATTGTATCTTTAAGTAGAAAATGAAGACTTATAAAAAGCCTGATTTCGCCGCACTTCATATTTTGTGATGTGATTTATTCATCAGGTATCAGATAGTATTTTTATGGCATACTCTTTTCTATTCTAAAAGCATTATATTCTAGAGGCATGCAAATAATTTAAAGGGATTAGATTACCACAGGCATAATATTTTACGGTATGGTCTCTGGATGTTTCTAAAATAAAAATGTCATTCTTGAAACAGCTAAATTTTTCAAAGACTGGTGATAATTATTTTCATCAAAAATAGGAATTCTTCCAGTCGTTTTATAACAATTTTAAGCAGATTTTCATATCATTTTTGCTGTTTTAGTAAAAGTTGGATAAACTGATGATTAATTACAAGTTCTTAAAAAATTAATAACTTGACTAAAAACTAATAATTTTTAATTAACAGCAGTGTTACAACATTGGGAGCATAACCCATTTCAATAGATATATCTATTCTATATATATATCAATATAAATTTCAAAAATATATTGGGAAAAAGGCCTGTATAGTATATTCTTATAAATAATCATTATTAATTTAAGTAGGACTATTAGGAAAAAACATCTTTCCTTTTACAGTCTGAAATTCATATATACATTTTATATATACAATCTATTTTTATTCTTAAAAATTAAATCTAAAAGAAAATATATTTAGTATAGGCAATTATAACTCTTTCCTACCTATATAGATTTTTCTTCCTTGACATAATTAAAAAAATTTTCAATAAGAACTTTAATATGTCCTTAAAAATGTCTTAAAGTTTTTTTTTATTAATTTTTCTATAAGACTCAAAACCTTGAAATTCTTTAAATACCCACCTTCATTCTTGTGGTAAACAAAATTTTTTCTCCACTTAAATATATAATCAGCCCTGTAAACAGAATTGTAGAAAATAAAATTAAGCTTCATATAAGAACCATATTAACATATTCTCATTCTATCATATATTATTAGTAACATTTTCATATACTTATAACCATAATTTATGTTTTATAAAACGAAGAAGCAAAAAACAAAAAATGCCAATTAAGCGTTTAAAGAAAAATCTTATTGAGTATTCTAATAATAATGAGAATATTTCGAGTCCTAAATACACATTACATTACTAAATTAAAATTTCTTTTAAGAATCTATATATTATAAACCTTCTGAATCCTTATCATATTTCATTAATTCTTCTTCTGATCTTTATGAATGTGTAGACTCATAATAACATGCTATAAGAAAAACATAACGCATTTCTTGATTATGTATTAAAAATAGGACAGAGAATTGAGGACATAATAATATATATTATATAATACACATATATACATATTATTAAGTAAAAAAGGAAATAGGCGAGGACACGCATTATAATTTAAAATTTGTTCCTCTTCAAATATTCATAATTTTTAAAAATTTAAAAGAAATCTTTAAAAATTCATAACAAAAGGATTTATGATTTAAGCAATCAATACGTTACATTTTATCAGTCATCTGCAACCAATTTTTTAAATAACGTTTGACTTTCTGTTTTATTCTATACGGATTTTCTTTTTTATTTAACATTTTGACAGAATCATATAATAAAATCATGTCGAAACTTTAAAATTTTAAACATGTATAAAAAAATTATAGGTACATGTGTCCAGAAAATTAAATTTGATCTATCTTAGAAGTTAGATTGACGACAGATTGGCTCGTATGTATAAAACTGAGCCTGAGCTGAAATATAGAATTTTCAAAGAAAAATACCAACTTAATTTTAATTTGAAAAAATTATATTTGAGTTCGAGCTCAGTTTTATGCATACGGGCCATAGCTTCGAATACATTAAACTGATCTTCAACTCAAATCTATCTTTTTCAAACCAGCAGATTTAAGTTTAAGTAAGTTTAGTTCCTGTTTAAAAAAGTGAGTTTTGGAGTTCAAGTTCAGTTTCTTGCATTCGACCCATAATTAATTTCTATGTTTGTTAAATAAACAAACTTATAACAAATTTGCAGCGACGTAACATATCGGTTAAACATCTCTGTATATAAACAATATATTGTTTTTAGCACATTTCCAAAAAAAATTTAAAAAAATGTGCGTATTAGTTTCACTCTGTCCGTCTGTCCGTCCGTCTGTTTACAAACCCTTTACACCGTTAAAGATAGAGAATAATAATTCTAACCATGGGTGGGCCTCATAAAAACAAATAATGTTGTAGAACAACTTTTTTATGTAGTCTCCTCCATTACGGAGCTACCCCTCAAACTTTGGAAAAGCCCTATTTTTAAATTCGTATATCTCACGTTCTACATAACATTTTTTCAATCTGAAAACACCATTCGGCTGGAATTTGTTTTACCTTTATAAATAAGATAGGTTTTTAAATTTATCGTTATGTGAAAACCAAATTTTGCATAATTTTCCTATCTTCATAACTTAGGCACGCTTTTAGATATGGACTTGAAATTTTAAGATAATAAAGAACTTTTAGAATTAGTATAAGCTTCCTCAGAATTTTTTTTTGTACCGCCCCCTGTTTAAGAGCTATTACAGCTCAAAAATGGAAAATTTGCTTTTTTAGACACCTTAGGCAAAGACAGGCTTTTTTTAGACACCTGTACAAATTTTTCTTCGGCAAGACATTTCACCTACCACAAATAAATTTAAGGTTGAATAATATATTTTTACGTGTGTTAACGGGTTCTATTAGTTATATAGGGTTCCGGACTTACAGTTTGTCAAAATTGCACAAAAGTCCTATTTTCACATTTTTTCTTATACGAAATTTTCAAATTTTGGTGCAAATCACAATTCTAAACAGTTTGTATTGTCTTTTGGAAATGTAGACTTTTTAAAACCGTTGGTTTACATCCTGCCTTGTTTTTTTTTTTATAATTTTAAAATATTATTTATTTGTATATTTTCAGTTGGAGAATCTTTTACTATTAAAGAAATACTTCTTCAAAAGGGAATCATTTAACAAACGATATTTGATTTACAATTTTTATTTACCTTTTGTTGATTGTTCTTCTTATATTGTTATTTTGGTTTTATTCCCAAAGTAATCATTTAAAAGTCATATTATCCTTTTCATAAGAATTTATAATGTATATTGTATAACTACGAGTATATAATACAAAGAAAGGAATACGAAGGATATTAAAAATACAAAAGCCATACATAAAACAAATAATTATATATGAATGCGGGTACATTGTTGTTTTTGTTTTTGTATAGGTAGTAACGAAACAAATTATTTATTTGTATAAAATCTTTGATTGATGGGATGAAAACGTGAAGGTATGTTCAGATTTTTGTAATAATACAAATTAATTTAAATTTTGGAAGCATGTCAAGCTAGTCTTAAATTAAATATATTATGTACATACATATGTATATTTGCAAATATTTTGTTGCTATAGTAGATGTACTTATTTATTAAAAGTAGATGTTTTGTATTGTATTAATTAAAATATGGTTATATAAGTATATTGAAGAAATGTGTGTTTTGTAAACGTTTCAAATTGATTTTTTTTTTTTTTTTTTGATGTATGAATATTATAATAGGACGATAATTAGGAATTAATATTAAAGGTTATTATAAATTGGTTGATATGACGTAATGATTGCTATACTAAAAATTCCTTTGACAGAACCAATTAATAATAATAATAATAATAATTTATAATAATTTTAGAAATACGAGGAACAGCGGAGATTCTTTATGAATTTCATTTATCGTTTTAAAAATAAATTCTAAGGGGAATTAAGGATTTTATTTTGACTATGAAAAGGAACATTAATTTACGATGTAAGCAGTGGTTAGTAAAATCTAGTTAAATTAAATTAAAGAACGGTGTTAGGTTGATACTATTAATACAACAATTTCATCTACCATAATTTTGGAAAAATTTATAAAAAAGCTTATCCGGTTGTGATAATCTGGCAGTGAATTAATATAAAATTTTGATATTCTTCTGTTTCATGTCAGCTGAATTAAAATGTTTGTTGAGTCAGAAAAGACACTGGGTAAGTAATCCTAGAAAGATAATCTTTTTTTATATTTTAGAAAAGATATTCATACGTCGATTCGACGTGTTGTTGTATTTCAGCTGTCCATTTTTTTGTATTTATTATCAAATGATATGAACTATATAAGTTTTTACTAAATTTTTAGACCTAACACAAAAATTTAATATAATTAATTTATGATATGTTAGATAATCATTTTCAAAAAATTAACAAAATTTTTATTGAGATTTTTAATTTAAGATTTTTTAAGGGAGCCTCAGTGGTCTAGTGGATAGCAGCGTATAAAATACGCTGTAAACACCGAGAAAGTGTGGGTTCGAATACCACACACGTTGTAAGAGTTATTCCCCCCTACGACATTTACAGCCACGCCTGAAAAGGAAAGGCTGTGTAATTTCCTGTTCACATTTATATGGCAGAGAAATGCACTAAAAAAAAAAAAAAAAGATATTTCAAATTATTTTATAAATGATTCAGTATAAATCAATAAAAATCAACTTTATGTTCGCCACATACTGCTTTTCCACGTTTATCATATTGTGATTTGATCATTTTTCGTATTTTTGAAAGGTAATAGTAACAATAGCGACGTTTTTCTTGTCTTGATCATTGGAGAACGTTGAAGCATAATAGATAATGGAACACCAGATAGTATTCGAGTAGAGCACATTCTAGCTGGTGGTATAAAAAAAATTACATTAAAGATAAACATACGTCGTTTAGACATATTAAGTCTATTTTTCTTACAGCTAAAGTACAACCGTCACGTGACAAAACTCAACAACAAATGAGAATACAAAAAAAAAAAATATTAAATGCAACGGTTACTAGGTGAGAGAAAAAAATATTTATTACACACATCTTTTCGACGTAGATTATCTTTTTATAGGGTTAAAAATAATTCGAGTCATATCGTAACAAAGCATTTTATCCAGTTATAATCCGGCAGTCAATTAATACAAAATTTTGAAAAGTTAAATTAAAATGTTCCAATTCATTGGACTCTGAAAATAAACTGGATTTTTAATCTAATCTAAATTAATCCCATTAATCCACATTCTAAAAAATAATTCGAGTCATATATCGATTCCTTTTTTATGTTGCTTCTATATTAAGTTGTCTAATGTTTCAATTGGTTTTCAAGTAGAGCAAGTAAGAGAAACTCCTGAAAATATGTTTGAACAACGAATGCAAACAATTTTCTTCTATAATTTTTAGTAGTTTTAATCTACTTAATGATTTTTGTATTTTACTTTTGAAAAACATTCTTTATGTTTGCCTAATGTTGTGTTTAAAAAAATTTTATGAACTTTTAGTAAAAATCCTTATTGTGTATTTTTATATACTTATATAAAAGTTTCGAAAACACGATAAAAGTTTTAAAGTTATAAAAAAATTTTAATTTTTTTACAAAAAAGTGTTAAAATCTTCCTTAAAGCAAAATAATAAAATTCTTGTAAAATTACTTTGATTCTTTTTAAAAAAAAAAAAAACATTTTAAAACAGATATACATTTTTTTAAATGTAAGTTATAGCTTTTCGAGATTCATCTTGGTTCCTTTATGAAATTTGCCATAACATTCTCATAAATCCCTATACTTTAAATGTTCAAACAACATGTCAAATAATCAAAACAAATAATAATTTTTATATATAAGGTAAAGGGGCAACTACTTATTTTATGTAGAGTTTTTATATTGACTACTCCTAGTAAAGTTTTTAGGCTGAAAATTGTTAGAAAATAACCATTTTATAAATTTTAAAGGAAGGTTTGAGAAATTAAATCATTGTAAGTTTTACTTGCCTAAATGTATGTTTTTTCGAAGTTTTGTATTAAATTCAAATATTATAAGGTTATAACTTACAAAGATACTGTATGGGTGTCAAAAACAGCAAAATTGAAGATAACGAACGTGCAGACGATTTAGCAAGACAGGAAACTAAACAGGACTCGGAAATAAACATTGTATAAACATTGTATCTCTGAAAGCTGTCAAAAGACTCAATTTTCTAATACTTTCTATTACAAAATCTATATAGGTGGACTAGTCTAAGCAACTGCAAAACATCAAGAATGATGTGCCCCACTTTAACAAAAAAAGAACAAAGGAACTCTTTATTTACACTCGTGTAAACACTGCTAGAATAGTAGTGATATTTATGTGTTTATGGCTCTACTATATAATACGCTTGAATATACTTACCCTTAAAACTTTACTTCAGTAAATTTGTTTGTTCAACGTTTTTTGATTTTCTAAAATATAAATTGTTTTACACAGATTTTTCTCGCCACATCAGCTGTAAAGGAAAGACGAACTTCGCTTCCCTAACACATTGTATCTGTTAAATAAAGAAATAATTAAATATAAAATTTTAAAAACGAACCAAACTTATTGAATAATACCTCGTACTTTTTACACAAACCCCTTGAAAAAAATTTCCATTCCAAATTACATTTTTTTTTTTTGTTTGAATATTATTATAAAGGTGCATTCAGTCAAAATTTAACAATCTTATGTATATATAAATGTATAATTCTAATTGAAATTTTGAATAGTAATTCAAATTTGGGACAAAAGATAAACAAAAAAACTGTCTTTGTACCATGTATAAACGGTTTTTAAGTAGAATGAAATTCAAACCATACATTAATAAGGAAAAAAGAAATTCAAGTGTTTCTAATTCAAATTAGTTGAATATGGGTCGGAGCGTGTCAAAAATAACATATTTTTTTTTTTTTTTTTGCTATTATAGGAATGTTAGAAAAACAATGTTTGTTAGAACAGACAGAAAAAGAAAAAAAAAGAGCTGAATAAGAAAAATATGAGAATTGATGTTCTTCAAAACCAAAACAAATTTCAATATTACAGACAAACCCAAAAAAAAAAAAAAAAAAGGTATAGTAAAAGGACAAATATTCGTTTTGTTTTAAAAATCCTAATATTAATCAAAATTTAATTCAACATTTAATACCACCATCACTCATATAAATTTATTTAAACATACTTGTGAAAAAAAAAAATATAAGAGAAAAATAAAATGAAGAAAAAGATTACAATATAGTCACGTGTTTATAAATGGTAGACGATTAAAAAAAAAAAAATTTGAATTGAGAAAATTACACTGAAATCGTGAAGGAATCTTGGGAAGGATAATCATTAAATGTTGTTTTGTTTTCTATTTTTGTTTTTTAGACGAGACAATTTTTCAGTCCGATTTGTCTTTATGATTTTTTTTTGTTTGTGTTTTTTTTTTTGGTATTGTTTTGTTTATATAAAGGATTCTAATTTTTAAATCTTTTTTGTAAATGTATCTGTTAAATAGATGGCCAATATAGCACATTAATTTATTGATTGACATTTGTTTTACTTTTTGTCATAAGGGTATTGGTAATGTATTTTTTAAAAAGTCTTTTATTTTGAAAGGATATCAAATTGACAAAAAATGCTAATCGTTGAAAAGAATTCAATTCAATTTTAAAGAAATTTTGTATGCTTTAAACTACAGAAATATTTCAATATTGTGTTCTAATTGTTATGAAGAGAATGTAATTTTGTACACGTATGTAAGTCTCTAAGAGATTCTGTCTAAGAAAGTCTTTAAGAGATTCTGTAGCAGATATTTAATTAGTGAATGTCCATTTTTTAAATAAAATTGAAATAAAATTGAAGAAATTTGAACTAATTAGACAAAAAAGTAAATTGAAAAAGTCTTTTCTTATAAAATACTGACACTGAGGCATAAACAAACAAGGATATCTGCTGAATTAAGAACCGTGATGTATACTTAAAGCCGCTTCCCGAAACCAACGAAATATCACAGAAATTATTGTCATAAAATTTGATGATCTTTTATAAATATTCAGATATATTCAGATTTCAGATATTTAATTAACAATGGATATATTCAGATATATTCAGATTTCAGATATTTAATTAACAATCTCTACCTACTAGAGCGTATAAAATACTCTATAAACATCGACAGAGTATGGGTTCGAAACGTACACATGTCGCAAGAATAATTCACCATTATATTTCCAGCCACACCTGGAAAGGCTGTGTAATTTCCTTGTCACATTTAAGTGTCAGGGAAATAAACTAAAATGAAAAAAAAGTACTAAGATATGAAGATACAAATTTCGTAGCTGACTGTTGTAAACCAGTTGTAAATTTTACAGAAGTCGTTGCATAAGAATTTTTTTTATAAAATTTCAGATATCTAGCTTTTATAGACACTGATTTATTTTCATATCAACAAGAAAGTTGTCTAATAGCTACTCGAACCAACTGGTCGAACTTTTTCAATTTCAACAGTGAAACTTATAAAAATAAAATGGTAAAAATATCAGAATCTTAGCTTTATCATTTTTTGTGTTATCGTGCGAAAGATCGGACAATCCTGGCTAAGTTGATTCAAAATTCGATTCTGAGCAAAGATATATATATACTTTAACATATACTCGTTTCCCTTATGTCTAGTCGCTTTCTCATGTCATAAAAGTGATGGCAAAATGATTATACGCTTCAACTATCCTAATACGAGAATATCATACCGAAAAAATGACATAATAATGACAATTTAAAGGAATGCTACATATATGTAATGGAATGGAAGTCTTTTGTTTGGAAGTGTTTAAAAGATTATAAATTATAGAAAATATAAAAGATATTATATAATTAACTTAAAAAAATTATAATATAGTTTAAGTAGTTGGAATAAAAATAAATTTTCTCTAGTCAAATCTAAAATATGAGAAATAAATTTTATCAAGATTTATAAAAGTTTCTAAACTATTGTGGAACTATCTCATTTAAGGTATTTATAAATAGTAAGATTGACTGCAGCCCTTATGAAATATCGCTTGAATAAAATGAAAAGCTAATACGATTTTGTTATATCTATCCACCATATTTTGTTATAGATGAGAAAAAAAATAATTTAATTAATTTCAAAATTAAATGTTTACTTTTGAACCAAATCATATTTGTTTATGCCAACATTTTTTTTTTAAATCTGTTTTACACCTTTTAAATTCTGACGACGACTGTCATATTGTAGATTTTATTATAATATCCTTGAATACGTAAATTTAGAAAATATATTTGGATTAATAGATACTTTTTATAATTTATAAAATAATAAAATTATATTTTTGATTTAGCTCAAGGACTCGTTTCTATTCCTTTTTTTTTTGTCAATTTAACAATACTAAAACAAAAAATTATTTTCTTAATATCTGCGTCAATAAAATGTTTTTAAAAAATTGAAATGACCAAGAAAAAACACGAGGAAACAATGAAGGTTTTTTTTATTTTTTTTTTCTTTTTAATTGAAAACAAAAACTAAAATTTCTTTTTAGAAAAATAGAAATTCATTAAAATTATTATTTACAAAAAAAAAGAAAAAAAACCAAAAACAAAAAAATTTCTCGAATGCGTTAAAATTTTCACTATTGTGTATTTAGCATTATAAAAAAAAGTTTTCATAAATATTTTATTTCAATTCAACAAATTTCTCTATCTCACTCTTATTTTAAAAATTTTTTTTTCTATCCTTTCTCTTTTATTTATTATCAGTCTCCTTTTTCTTTTATTTAATTCAAAATAAAATCATCAACATTATTTTTTACATATAAACAGAAAAAAAATTTAATAATTATTATAAATTATTTTAGCGTAAATTTAATCCACTCATCTCGAAAATTATTATACATTACTACATATAGTTGTACATATGTATATATACATCATATATACTTCCATATATAAAAGCTCGTTTATATTGTACAGATAAAAAAAAAAACATTGATTTAATCTATTGAATTTTAAATATATCTTTATACATTTTATAAAAATAAACAATAAAGCACCCACATATTACACGTCTAAATGAAGAGAGGTGAAACGAAATGTGGTGAATAGTCATTGTATGGATAAAAACTATAAACATCCTAATGCAGTTAATATGCGTAACGTTTTTAATTTAATAAAATATAAAAATCTATAAGATGACAAAATTGTTTTAATAAATTTACATATGTACATGCACACATACATACATACATTATGTAAGTGCTCTGTTGGTTGTAAATAAAAAAAGAACGCATAAAATTTTATTGTGATGATCCAAATTATCAAAAAGTATAATTTTTATATATGTTAAGGTACAGTATTATGTATAAAATATGTTAAAGTTAGTGTTTAATTTTACTCAGCCGAAGAAATTATCAGTTATGTTTTGGTTTTTCCAAAAAAAAAGGTTTAGTTGAGAAGACACAAAAACTACCATTCTTAAAATTATAAAAATCTTATAGAATTATTATGCACCTTAAATGGAAAATCAAATAACCGTTTGTAGTAAAAAAAACGGTTGTTTACATTCAAATAAACTGAGTGGACTCTAAAGATACATCCCTAAGAAAACAAAATTTTATAAACTCAAATGTAAGCATAAGAAACTTTAGAGCTCCAAAACTGTTATAACTCGGTAAAATTCAAGGTTCAATTTTGATAATTTTGAAAGTGGCTCTTTAAAAGATTAAAGAAAAAATTAAACATTAGAGAATTTTTTAACATAAATAAAAGTTTTTAAAACACTTATACACAAGTATGAATCTAAGTTTTCAAATCAATTGTACATATGAATTTTCATCACCTATACTAAACGAATGAATATATCGAAATTAATCTATTAAAAATGTTTAGAACTCAAGCCGTCAATCATCATCACCTAATAAAATAAAAATACCGTTATAAATTAAAACGTTTACAATTTGCCGAAAGACAGAAGGGAATACGAAATATATGTAAACATTTTTCAATTCTAAATTGAGTAAAATCTGACTGATAGCTTTCATGAAAATGTTTGCGATAATCAGAAAAAGTATTATAAATATTTATTAAATAATAAACATTAATATATTATATAATCTGAAATTTTAAGAAATGTTTAATTTAATTTTGTAATTATAATATTTAATGTCGATTTTCTGTTCTACCCTACGTGAAGGTTTTTTTTTTTTTGTTATGATACATTGTGTTTGTATAAAATCTTCTATTCAGAGTTCATTGATCGCTTATTTTCATATCTATAGGAAAATCTTATTATACACACATTTATACAAAATGTATCTTTCATATAATAATTTTTATTTATAAATGTTATAAATGTTATCTATGAATTGGAATACAGGATATTCCACGTGTTAAAATTCAATGATTCAGGATAATATTGTAAGAATTGAATTTTGAAATTTAATTGTATTTCTTATTACTTGTAAGTAAAAGATACTTTTTTCATCTTTAAATTGATGACATTATGATATTTCCATATATTATAGTTTAGTTTTCTATTTATTGTTTAGATTTAAAATTTTCTTTCGATTTGCTTTTATGGTTAGACGACTACAAGGAAGTCCGACTTTATAGTTCCGACGAGAAGGCAAAAAGAAAAAAAAAAATGATTTATTGTCGGTCATCAGTCGTAAATTAGACACTCTGTATATATTTTTAATAATTTTTATATATTTACAAATTCTTTAGATAAATATAATATGTTACATATATACCAAAAACTTAAGTTTACACTACTTAACTTAATGAAAGTAATTGCAAAATTATTATTCTATATGATTTTATTTTTGTTTTTATATGATGATACAAGAGGTAAAAAACATAGGGGGTATATATGAAAACTGTATTTTATTCTTTTGTTTTTCTTTATAAAAAATAATATAAAAATAATTTTTGTTGATGAATATTTTTATTCAAGAAAAAATGTAAAATTATTGTCCATTTGACTATCTCGTATTTAATATTACATATTATATAAATTATCTATAATAAATGTATTTGTATTGTTTTTTTGATATGATCATCCTATATGCTATCGTATCATTACAAATTTTGGTATTCGAAATAAAAAATTTTGGTTAGAAACAAGAAACCAAAATTAAGGCAACTAAACGAATTCATATCAATATCATATCATCAAAAGTCATATGGGAATCTTGTCTTGTCAAAAAAATCGAAAAAATATCTATGGTCAATTACACATTAACTTACAAAAAAACCACCAATGACGTCACGAAATTTTTCTTCGAATCCCTTCATTAAAACAGTTCTCCTACATAAATGCTTTATTTTTTTTTGTCGAAGGTTGATGTCCTTAAAAATGTACCATATTATTAAAACTGTACTTTTAAAAAAAAATTAATTTGCAGAAAGTGTGTGTCAAATGTCAATGTGTTAAAAATTAAAATCATCATTGTTGAAGGAATCACGTTCAAAACTGAAAATTATCATAAAAATCAAACATTTATAAATACACTTAATTAATTTTCGCAATAGAAAAGAAGTTTAAGAGTTATTATTATTTTTATCCTTTTTATATTTCCTCATATGAAAGTCCAAAATTTCTATTAACATTATTTTAATGGGAGGTCAACTTTCGATTGTTGTCCAGTTTGCATCCTTTTTTTCTTTTTCTGAAAATTTATGTTTTTGTATATACGAAGCTTCAAAAATTTCCATAATCCCCTTTTAGAACTTTTCATGATTTCAATACATTCCTTATGCTTTGTATTTATAATATTGTGAACGTAAAAATATATTTTAATATTAACACTGTAAAGATAAACAAACATAAAATGAATTAATTCTAAACAAAAGAAGAAGTAAAAAAAAAAAAATCTTCACTTTCATAAAAATATAAAAATAAAATTCAAAATTTTTATCACCTGAAGAGCACTTAACGCAAACCATTCCAATATATGGTATACCTGAAGAATATTTTCATATTATTCTTTTTTTTTTTAGAAAAATATTTTATATTACATTTTATATTATTATAACATTTATACAACTATCTCTTTCTATTTTTTTTTTTTTTCTTTCTTAAATTATAAAAATTACTTTTTATAAAAACTTAAGGATTTCCCAGGATACCTAAACATATATTTTGCAACAGTAAACAAAAAAAAAGCAAAACATCTTTATTATTTCATCTTTTTAACTTGGTTGTTGTTGGTTGAAATTTTATAAACCAACTTCCTACACCAAATGCTCCACAACGAAAAAAAACAAAAAAAAAAAAAATTTTCCGCATTTTTATTTTTTGATGGTTTTCAATTCAGTACAAATTTTCTATTTTATGGAAAAATTTTCATTCTATTTTATGTTCAAAAATTAAAAACATTTTTTCCTCTGAATCATACCACTTCAACCCTGATTTCTCAATTTCACCACCCTGGAAGGTGGAAGGAACCAACCACCCTGCGAGTGCTCTTACGTCTTCCTTCCACCCATTAATACGGTTTGTAAATTTATTGTTGTTATTTTTTCTGCAGTGCATTTTTCCGTGCAATATACTGAATTTACAATACTCTATGTATTTGTTTGTCTACTGGTATATAATATTATATGTTAATAATTCTTCTAATGTTATCCCGTTTTTGTTTTGTTTCTATTTCCTAGAAATTATGATAAACCATCCAGGATGCATAAAACACTACCACAAATTTAGTTACAATTTGGTTTGTTGTTTTTTTTTTCTCCAACATAACTAGGAAAAAAAAATACCAAATTTTTTTTTTTTATCACTAGATATATGATTTAATTTGTTAATATGTAAGAGAGAGATAGATTTATAGTATATATTCCTGTCATACGTTCAATTAAAAAGAGGTGATTTAAAATTTATGTTTTTAAAGTAAAAAAAAAACCAGGTTCGCTAGTGTTGATTTACAGTTATGTTGAGAAAAAAAAACAATTAACAGAAAATTTGATCGTACTGAATTAAAAAAAGAAAGAGAAAGAAGTATTTTTGGTTTTTTTTTTTTTTTGATAGTCTAAAAACTGGATTAAGTCATATATGTACATATTATACTTTTCAGATATATAGTGTTATAAGTGTGTCTTTTTATATGTTTTTAAGGTGAAAATAATGACGTACAAATTATGCAATTTAAATATTCTGAAATTTAAAAAAATTAATTACACAATTTAATTAAATAAAATAGAGCATAAATATAATTGAAATATAAAAACAAAAAAAAAATTTAAATAAAAGCACATAATTAAGTTTTAAAGATTATTTATTTTAGATTTTCTATTTTATATTTTAAATCTTTTTAATCTGGAATTTAAAGGTACTTATAGTATTTCTTAAGCATCCAGAAAATATATTTTTAAATTGCGAATGAAGATTTTTAAATAGATAAGCTTCTCCGTTGATCAAATCTGAAGAATATGAACGAGTAGAGCGAGATAAGCTGATACAACAGCATCAGAAGCAAAATATATATATATTTTTTTTTTGGCATGACTTTTTCTTAAACTTCTAAAAATATTATTCAAACATGACGAGATCTTCCATACTACATGGAAAAATTGGAACGATTCATATAAAATTGTTTCTAAAATTAAATTTAAATAAAAAGAATTGAAAAAGAACAAAAAAATGTTTTTAGCAAATTTAAAAAAAAAAATTTTTTTGCTTATTAATTTTACTTTTTCATTTCTTCGTCTGTTTGTTTATAAAATTTCTACGCCGTTTAAGATGAACCAATTAAATTTTAACCATAGATAGATCGCATGAATGTTGTTGAAAATTAATGTTGTGAAACAAGTTTTTTATTTAGCCCCATCCATTACGAAGTTACAGTTTTCTCAAAATGATTTGCTTTTTGAAATGATTTTTGAAACTAAATATGTATGTTAAACGACAGGAATTTTTTTAAGCTTAAACTACCGTTAAGTAAAAATAAAATTTTGGAAAATTCTCCGTAATGCCACAACACTTTTAGTCATTTTCTTAAAATATTGAAGGGAGAGAGTTCTTTGAGAATAAATCTCAGAAAAATATTTTGTACTCTGTCCTGTTAAGGAGGTGTTAGGGATAAGAAATTGAACATTCTTCATTTTTAAAATCCCTTTAATATGGACAGCTGTACAAATTTGTCGTTAGTGAGACATAAAAATTAAAATTCTAATAATATATTTTTATCTGTGTTAACGGCTTTTATTATAAATATGTAGGGTTTTCTTAAAACTAAAGAGAGTGATATTTGATTTTTGACAAGTTTTTTTTTTTACCTAAAAAACTCAAAATAAAAATGATAAATGATGCAAAAGTCATAAATTAATAAAATGCTTTTTAATAATTTTTTTTTTGAAAATGTGTGCCTTGAAAAACCTTTAATTTTATATACTGTCTAGTTTTTTTAAAAACAACTTTGTTTTCATTTAGTCAATGTGAAAAAAAACCGCACATTCAAAATTAAACTGAAAAAAACACCACACCAATCTATTTTTTTAGCATAGAAATACATTATTATTGTTCTGTTGTTCTATATTATGATTTTTATTTCTTGAAGATCGCTTGTTAGGTATAACGTAAACTCTTTATATGCTATTAAATATTATAATAAAAATATATTTTACAGTGGTATGCGTAAGAATAAAATTTTTTAGTTTAATTTAATACTAAGGTTCTTTTCAGCTTAGAAATTCTTTATACGATATCTTTCATTCCATCAATTAGTTCTTACACTTCGGTAGAGATTTTTGGTACTACGCTTGGTACTTGTATTTTTAGATAAAGACTTGATATTTTAAGTAGAAAGGAGAATTTTTGTAACAACTAAAAATATATGTATATAAACTGTAAAAAGTAATTTTCCTTAATAAACCCTCCTAAAAGTCTATAGACTGGCAACAAAATGCCGTTAGTTTGTTTCTACTTTGACACATAAATTAACGTTAAAGAGAGCGTAGTTATGCATTGCTCTCTGATAAATTGATGGTGAGTTATGAAAAAATTTTTTGTTGCACACTACTGTATAAAATATAGGATTATTTAATATATAGGATTAAAAAAAATATATAAAATTAAAAAATATCATAAAACAGGATATGTAATACTATTTTGTAATTATTACATATATGTACGTAGTGTTGCCGAATTTGTTTTTTTTCCTTTTTATTTTTAAACTAAAGAAGGAAACTAACATTAATTATGCATGGTATGATTCTAAAGAATCTGGAACGCTTAAAAAAAAATGTTTTTTTTTTTTTTTTGTTTTGTGGTTTTTATGAACATTGAATTGAAAAATACAATAAAATTAAGAATAAAAAAAAAAAAAAAACATAAAAAATACATAACAGTAATTTGTATATTTGAATTTGCATAATAAATAAATACAATGTATGTACTATGTATATACAGTTATAACATAATTTAAAGGAGTAGAATGGTAGTATATATATGTGTAAAAATCTGTCTGCCTATAAAAAATTATATCGTTTTTATATAGAGTCTATCACGAAAAACAAATCTAGTGAATTTAAAAAAAATAATTAGAAATGCAGCCATACGAAGTTTTATAGGTTTTGTTTTTATCATTTTTTTTTTTTTTTTTGGAAATTATTTTAAAGGAACAAAAAACAAAAAACATAAAAATAACAATATATGTATATATATGTATATATATAAATATATATAGGTATACATATATAAATTATTATTTAAAACTAAATATTAATGAACTTTCACTTGTTTGAATATTTAAATACACAATTTAAAAAAATAAATAAATAAATAAAATGTATAAAAAAAAATTATTATAATATAAAATGAATACTCATAATTTAATTTTTTTTTAAATAAATAAAATTTAGGTGACCTAAATTTTGATAGTTTTTTAGTTTAAAAACTTTTACTTTTATCTTCAAAAAAAACAAAAAACATTTTATTCCATTCTATAATATTTAAAGTTTATTTAAATTTAAATATATATGGAGAATATTATTTTAATTTTTTAATTTAATCTAAAACAAATTAATTTTTATTTAAAAAAAAAAATAAAACAGAATTTTTAAGAATCCTTTAAATGAATAGAATTCTTAACATTTTAAATAACAATTTAAAATACAATTTTAAGTAAAACGAGGAAGAGTGCAGTAGAGTAGGCTGTGTCAACTCTGGGATACCCGTATGAACTTAATATATTCTGTTTCTATAAAACTTGTTCATCTTTTAAAAACATTCAGATGTTTTAGTATCGACGTTAACTACAGAGATATATTTATGTAAATTGTGGAGTTGTATGACAGCTACCCGAATCTATTGCGCCTAGCTTCATTAAGTTCCAAGAGGTGCAAGCAGCCTGAACCTGCTACTTTAGATGAAACAAATTTTATAAAAGTTGTTGGCATGTAATTCGACACCTCTTTACTAAATTTCAGATTCCTAGCTTCAGTAGACACTGTGTTAAAAAGAGAAGTTGTATGGCAGCTACCCGAACCAGTCATACCATCACAACTAAATTTTACAGAAGTTGTTGCCATAAAACTTGATCATCATTTGCAAAATTTCAGATACCTAGCTTGAATAGACACTGAGTTATTTCTATATAAAGAAAGAAGTTGTATGGCAGTTACTCGAACTCGCCGACCAAAAATTTTGGTCTTAAATAGCAAAATTAACAATTTTGCGGACGGACGGACGTACATGGCTTAATCAGCTCAGAATTCGATTTCGATCCGATCCATACCTTTGACACTATATCTAGCTCGACTCCTTTAAGGTGTCACAAACGTAATGGTAAATTTATTATACCCTTGAACATAGTTCATACGGGTATAAAGAATATTTTAGTTTATAATTAATTACTATATATATATTTTATTTATTTACTATAAAAAAAAATTATTTAACTATTTTTAAATGTTTTTATTAAAATATTAAAAATGGATTAAAATTTTGTATAAAAATTTAATTAAAACCCATTGAAACTTAAAGGTTATAATTAAAAAAATATTTTCATATTCATAAATAATTTATATAAGTAATTGTTACCTTTTACTTTTTCTTTGATTTAAATATGGTATAGAACCGATGAAAAATTAATTGTTCGTACCAAAAGTATATTTTAAAGAATAAATAAACTGACTAAAAAAATCTTGTCTTTTGTTTTAGTGGAAATTGGTTGTTTTCCCTTAAACTAGGTATTCATCCTTTAGTTTTTCAAGATTTCCATATAATATGTAAAACGGATTTACATATACCGTATTTTTTGATGTACTTACCATGTTGTGTAAAACTTTATTATAATTATTAATTATTTAAATGCTCTGTGGTGAATATATGGTTGTTTAACAAAACCCCAGAACTTTATAACTAAATTGAATTAATTATTTTATAATTTTTTAGTTTAGCAGTTTACACTTTTCATTTATAATTTTTTCTCTTTGACAATATCTTTTTTTTTTATTATTTAATTATGCGACTGTGAGATTGACTAAAATACTCCCTTTTTAAGACTTAATTTTTAACACATTTTCCAAAAACAAAATTTTTAGTTTTAGTTTGTCCCTTCTGTTCATCCGTCTGTTCACAGTTTAAGATAGAACAATGAAATTTTAACCATGAATAGGTCTCTTAAAAAAATCCCTAAACCATGAATAGGTCTCTTATCCACCCGTCATGGATTTAAAAATCGGAGTAGTTTTCATTCTGCCTTGCTTTTTTTTTAGATTTAGCATATCACTTACTTTTTGAAATATATTTCTATAGTCTTGTCTTGTCAATATTCAATTCTATTGCTTTTCAATTCAATTCTACTGTCTAAAAATATATGTACAATTTAACTTTATACTTTAATTTCTCTTAGTGTAAAAACATATAAAAAAATACATACACACATTTTGTAGTCAAATACAGATTACTTTCTGCATAGGACTTGTCAACAAATTATTTAAAGTGGACGTAGGACTGGTCAACAATTATTTAAAATGAACTTCCAGATTTGCAATGACATCGCGATGCGATGAATTAGAAAATCAATAATATGCCAGAATAAAAATCAAAGTTGTACCTAAAACTTATAACTATACTTAGAACAGACGATTTCAATTTCAATTTTTTACACCCGTGATCCGGTTTTACATAATTATAGTTTCAAAAATTTCACCAAAATTGCATGTGGATTTTCGTTTCTTATTGCTTTCCCTTTCGTCACCTTGAAAAGAAAATAAATTTTCATTCGAATTTACATTATTATACCGACAATAATGTTCAAAAATAATATAATCAGCAGATATCGAATGGCATAAATTCTAACAACAATTCAGATTATGATATACATATATTTTCTTCAACTTAATGGATCACTCCACGTGGATTTTCTTGAATTCGATTCTTAACTGCTGTTTATTTCCACAAGGTTCTTTAAAAAATAGAACAGATATTAAGATGATTAGATTACGATTGGGTACGACTCTAGCCACACACAAACACATTTTTGAAAGAACAGCAGCCCCAAACTGCAGCTACTGCAACGATCAACGACACATAGTTCACGAAAGTGTTAACACAATACACGCGATAATCTTTGAAGTGCAAAAGCCAAGAAGACATAAGAAAAATCAGAGATAGAATGGAAATCTTTAATATATGGAACGATATTTAAAAGTAAGCTCAACTAACACTTTATAATAAAAATCAAGATAAACGAATGCCATTTTAAAAATAAAACTTAAGGGCCCACATCTGAAAAGAAAAGAGTCCTACATTTATTTGTAAAATTTATTTTACACAATAAATTTAGACTAAACTAACCTAACTAAAAAAATAGATTCATGTATGTGTATGTATGTGTATTTCAAAATAAATTAAAAGCGAAAGCGGATGAAACTTTGATTCGAGAAGAACTGCATAAAAAGACGGAATAGTACGAAAAATGCTATATAAAAATTTTAATATTTTAGTATTGATCAAAACTGGAAAATCTTTACACTAATCCATTTAAAAGAAGCATCAATTTCTTTTTATTTTTATTTATTCCAGTAGTAGATAAACCTCTTAAAATTGATCAATAAGAATGTATGTATATAACATTTATTTACTGTTAAATTTTTCAAACTATAATCTCCATTTTATATGAAACAGTAAGTAACGGAACCTTTAGATTTTAGAACAATATAACTATAAAAGGATACTACCTAAATAATTAACTATATGCATTTACTTTTTGATGTCCAACTACTTTAAACATTTTAATAAGTTAAAATTTATGTTAATCTTTCATTTAATATATTCTTATATATCTTTATTATAATATTACATTTTTTCTTTTACAAATTCATATTATCATACAACTGTATTTTGATCTATCCTTGTTTTTTTTTTTTTTTTTTTTTTTATAAAAATAGATTTATGTATTCCATCAGATTAATTAAATTCCTTTTTATTTACATTTTTCTTTACTGAAATATACAACATAAGTTTATATATGTATAAAATAATATATATATTGTATATATTATACAATGATAATAATAATATTATTATATCCTTGTAACCACATTTTTATCCTATTTGGTTCACTAGACTTTTTACATAATTTTATTATATTATTTTTATTATTTTTATTATTTTTAAAAACTATTATTCAAATGAAATACAATAATTATTATTCAGTGAATAACAAATACAAAATATATACTACTTTAGATAAAATATATTTGTAAGTATCCTTGCAGTATAAAGAATTTAATTTTTATGTATGTATTTATAATGTATAAATGTTTAAAAGGATATACCATATGTAAAATTGCACCTGAATAGTTTACTTTTTTTTTCCCTCTTACTTGTGTTATGCATTTATTTGATTCGGGGATTTTTTTTTTTTTTTTTCTTAAATTAATACAGAAAAAAAAAAAAAATTTTTTTTTACTTTTCTTTTATTAATTTATTTAAATTTTATAAATGTAACAATTATTTAATATATATATTTTATTTTTTTTTTTTTAAAGAAATTTAATTAAAATAATAAAAATAAATAAAATGAAAATAATATATAAAAGAATTACACTTATAAAATATATAATATACATATTAATATTTTTTTTTTTTTAATTTTGTTTGTATTTTGTAATAATATGCGTTTTTTTTTGCAGGTATTGTGACGTGAATAAGATTTTGGACTATGACATTTTAAGCTTTCGGTTGAAGGAAAATTGATACAGAACATTTTAATTTATAATTTATGAAAAATTTAATTTATAATTTATTATTATTGTGGAAATTACATAAGGAAAATGAGACATATTTGCAATGTATAAAATCTACACCTGATTTTATACTGTGTACAATTTGGTGAAAGTAGTCATATAATACACTCAGAAAGATCTCTTGCAGTGCAGCAAATATTAAGCTGTGGAACTTAGGACCGCTATATATATTGAATAATATATTGGATGGAAAGTATGCAACTATCAATTGCTTTATTTTAATGAATAACTCTACACGGATCTTTTTGAATCGGATTTCTATGTGCTGTTTATTTTACGCTGTACTTCAAAAAGATTTTTATTTTTATATACGTATGTATGTATGTGTATTGGAAAGTATTTTTTGATGCGACAAAGATTGAAATGTAAATAAAATTTTGATTTGAATATTAAATAATTTTAGTTGAAAAAAAAATGTCAGTCTTTTATAGGCAAATAATTATTGAATTCATTTGTCTTACACATTTCCACAAAAAAAAAAATTATACTGGTAAAAATTTAAAAGGTTCTGTTTATGGAACCTTGTGTTAACATATTTGTTCTCAAAACTTGGTAATTCAAATTTGTATGATTTAACTAAATTTAAAAAGAACAAAAACATCTCTTTTCAAAATAACTCATCAAATTTTCATCCTCCATAATCTTAATTATCCAAAATTCAATTTCTCACTCATCATTCCCACATTCTTATCCACAAAACTAAACTGTACATTATCTCGCTATATATTAAAACACCCATCTTAAAGTTTGGTTTTAAAAGAGATGGTTTTGGTAAAGTTCAACACTACTCAAAGGAACCTTGTGCTCCGTCCTTCGTAGTCAAAAACAAATTGCATCAGCAAGAAATATAACTTTTTTTTTTAAATGAAAAGAAAAACAAAACATTAAATTTTAAAATATAGTTATTCACATATTTTTAATTTTTTTTTTTCTGTGAGAGGTGTAAATCTTAACGGAAGCCCATTTAGTAGTAACAGATTTTTACCTTTAAATGTAACAATGAAATGTAACAAGGAACACACATGCCACAGAAATGTAACAAGAAAATTACACAGCCTTTCCTTTTGAGGCGAAGCTGTACATGTCGTATGGGGGAATTACTCTTAAGACATGTGTGGTATTCGATAACCCACACTCCCGCGGTATTTATTGCATATTTTATACGCTCTTGTCCACTAGGACACCGACGCTGAACTTCTGTATGTTATATGAGCCGGGGAACACCTGTAGTGGTAATGTGTTTCACAATTTGGACGTAGCTAAGAATTTGTGATTTAATTTGAAATATTATAGGTACACAAATGTCCTTTCAATTAGTAATTTAAAAATAGTCTATTTTTATAATATACTTCACATATATCTTTACATATTATATATTATGTATGTATCTTAAATTTTAATAAAAAATTAATTGAATGGTAATGTGAAAAATTTCGTAGACAATATCTGCAAAATATTGGATATTTTTTTAAAACTTAATTGTTCTACCAGTTGCGCATAAATTCCATATTATTTTGTTGCATAGATTCCTCATTCTTTAGGTATTAGAAGAAACTCCAAAATAGTGTACAGAGAGCATGTCATTCGTAATTTTTTTTCCTAAATCTGAAAATAAAAGAAAAGTTTTATTGTTTTAATTTAAAATAAAAAAATTCACACGCTGAAAACAATTTATAAATTCATGCACAATTATCTTTATTTAACAATAATGAATTCGAATTTTTTGCAGTGTTTTAAGGTGACTTTTTTTTTCATTTTTGTGTTATTTTGATATCTTAAACATTACTAAACTTAAGTCGAAAATTCGGAATAAAATTATTAAGTAGTCTAAAATAAACTTTAACCAAGGTAAAATAAACAAAGTTTAAAATCAGGTTTCACTCATATCGTATAGTTTTCGGTGAAAGGGACGATACCAAATATCACATGTAGAATGTCAAATGAAAGCAACAGAATGTCAAATAACTCTGTAGTAAAATAATAATAATATTAATAAGAATACTAATACCAATAACAACAGCCGGTACAGTGACAGTGGGGGTTGCCTTCAATAATTACCTCATGCGTAGTAAGGTGTTATATACTACTATATGTTGTAACTTTTGTAACGGCTATAGTCACTGTTAGCAAAATAGTAATAGTAATAGTAATAATTCATTGTTTCCTTACAGTCCCACACCTAATTCAATGTTTCCGTATCCATTTCCTATCCTTTCCTATCCCTACTCCCTAGCCAATATACTGCGTTCGCAGGTAAGGGTTTCATCCCTTTATATTGGCTAAAGGGGGAGGTGAGTTTAGTCAGTAAGAATCTGACACTACCAAGGGTGAAAAATTCTTGGTGTCTTTGGAAGATTCCCACCTCCCTTAGGAAAAAAAAAAGCAACAGAAATTATGTAACAAAACTATTCCGATAATACCTAGAAAAATACAAGAAGAGGTATATGAATTTTGCTTTACCCTTGGTATGCCACTTTACTTAGTACTTGATGACTAATATGTCATCGTCTACTAAGTCATCGTCTTTACTTGATGACTAATATGTTGTTGCACTTTACAGGCGATTGCCTTAAATACATAGTAAGTAAGTAAACCTTAACAGACGATGGCTTATATATTGTTGTAAACACGTCCTAAAATATTAATTTTATATTAAAATTTATAGAATTTTTGATTTAATATTAAGTTAGTCCATTCAATAACGATTTTCTACATACACTTTAAATAAATATAATCCAACTAGATAATCTTTTACAAAAAAAAAAAAAAACAATAACAAGAAAATTTAAAAAAAAGGGATAATTCAATAGAAAAAATGAATGAGAAATGAAAGAGAAAAAAATATATGTCTATCTGTATGTATGTACATATATATATGCGAGTCCCTTTTTTATCTCTTTTATTTTAATACAAATAAAAAAAATTTTTTGTTTTAAATGTTTATTAAAAAAAAAAAAATAGTATGAAAATGTCTGGTTTGGAAATTGTAAAATAAATAATATATTATGTATTAATTTATCTGTCTTCTTTTATTATTTTTATGAATTACATACTTACCTACAATATATTTTTATGATTTTCACAGTATATAAAATACTTTACTGTAATTGATACATACATTTAAATAATAGTACATATAAATAATGAATTGTTTTAATTGAAAAGTAACGTTATGTTTATACATTTAAATTTTTTTATGATTGTCAATTTTTTTTGAATAAAGCATAATTATGTTCTACACCACTAATATTATGTTTTATTTTATTTTATTGTAATAATTTTCTATATTTATGAATAAGAGAACAACATAAGATTTCAATTTGTTTTATCTCATAATTCTGAAAAATGTTGCCTGTTCTAATAATTCATCACCTACATTGACAATCGAGATATCCTTCAATTCTAAAAAGTGTTAATATTTTACTTATAATGTTAAGAACCTCAAATTCTTTCTTCTTTATTTTTTTTTTTTTTTTATTTTAACAGACTTTTTTGCCACATTTTTACATAGAAATAAAAATATAATTTCAATTCATGCTTTATAACTCACAATAGTAAAAAAATTTGAAGTAAAAATATAAGTTTTTAAAATAAAGATTGAATATATATACCTATAATAGTTAGGTAGATGAAATACATCAATTATTATTGGACCAATCTTATGTAATAATTAAAGTGAAAATTCTTTTAATAATTTAAATTGATATTACGAGTATGAAATGTATGACTGTTATACATAAGCCAGTATTTGTATAAATAATGATTTATCTTAATATTGAACAAAATGTTTAAAAAATTTATTAAAATCTTGTTATATCATTACATCGTCTTCCTACTTCCTACACTATTTTAACTTACTATAATTTTTGTATTCCTTAAACATTAATATTTTCTAGGTTCATAAAATTTAAGAATTGCTAAGAATTGACTAAAATGATTTAGTTGACGGAACTGAACGAAGATAGTAATATTGGTCGTTTAGACTGGATGATGCTGATAAGATTTCTGACGAAAATAAGACTACTAAAGACATTTTTTTTTGTGATGTTTAGGTCGCCATAAACACCAATATTTTAAACGAAATTTCCGAAATTGCAGCGCACGTCCCGACTTGAAGTCAATAATATCTTATAAGTTGTATAATATCTCAATGTACAGAACTTTGCTTTTTTAATGTTGCTATTATAAATATATTTTCTATTGTGTGATGTTTTAATTTTAAAAAAACAGGACCTAAATCTTGGCACATCACACATCTATAAAAAAAAAAAAAAAAAAACAAACTGAAAAAGCAAAGTGGAACCTTTTATATTATTACGTATTAATAGATACATTACGGATATATGTACATATTATATCCTATTTTATCCTGACAAATGCCAGATTTAGATGTATGCATTTATTTAATTGAACTCCAATTATTTTTTTTTTTTTTTTGTAAGTTATTTTAAGTTTATATAATTATGCAAGATATATTGTGTATACCGAACTGTAGTTATGTAGAACATAAATGAATAGGATGAATAAAGATGGAGGTGAAAGTTTAGTTCTCATTAAATCATTTCATTCATTTGTTTTGTTTTTCTTATTTTTAACTTCAAAATAAAACTCACAACCTCTTTTTATAATATATATAAAAAACATATTATGTATATTTGTATGTACATATAATACATTTACATACACATACATACATTAATAGATGCGAAAAATATGTTTAAAGTTTTTAATTTTTTTTGCTTTTTTTTTTGTCTTTTTTTTTATTAATGGATAAATAGAAATAACAGTATTTTTTAGGTTAATGACTCTGTCTTTCTCTTTCTATATAATGCTATTGAAATTTTCTTTTTGTTTTTATTGTTTTGTTGTTTTTTCTGCACTCGCCATTTATTTATGTTTTGATTTTGTTTTTTTTTTTTTTTCTGCTCGTATATTATTTTTAGCTTAGAGTGAAGTTGAAAAATATAGAAGTGAAGTTGAATAAAAAAATAAAGAAAAAAATAAAAACAAAAATTAAAGTTTTGTTTCTAAAACATTATTTTCATATTTTTTTTTTTTTCTTTTTCTTTTAATTTATGTTTTTGTTTTAAAATCTCGATAATTGTTCATACATTAGCGGAAAAAAAAAAGAAAGTTTATAGGTGTTTCTTTTATTACAATACAAAACTTTACAGTTTATTATTATATTTTACTGTTGTTAATTGTTGTTTTTTACTTTGTTAAAAAGCAAAATGATATTTTGCAATGATTTTTTGCAAATTTGATTTTCTTTTTATCTTTTCTTAAAATAAAATGATATTTTCAATATTTTTAAAATAAAATTTATATACATACATACATATGTATGTGTTGGTGCTGGGGTAATCTTAGAATGTAATAGGTACAATAATTGAAATTTATTTGTAATTATGTATTTCTAATTACATCTTATCGACGTCCTAATGATTTTATCTAATATACATACATCCTTTCTGTAGTTAGTACAGAATTCTTTAATGTACATATTAAGTTACCTTCGTTTATTTAATTAGGCCCTTTCTCATATTGAATTAATTTGATGAATGATCCAGAAATTGATTTTAGATGACCCTTGACTGTTTTTTGATTGAATTATTTATTTTTAAGTTTGTATTTTTAAAACATTGCTTTTCAATCAGTCAACAGTTTTCTAGCTTAGCTATCAGATTTGATTAGTTAAAAATCCGCCAAAAAAAACTTAAAAAAAAAAAACGGCTTGCGGCTTCCGTTAAATAATTCATTGACTATAATATATTCGATCGTAATAGGTATTAATTCAAAAAATCTTTAACACTTTTCAAATGCAAATCATGTTTTATATGATGGTCCAAAGTGCAATAAAAAAAAAAAAATTATTATAAAAGTTCATTGTACAATTTATACATCATTCAAATATAAAAAAAAAAAAAAATAATTTCTAAGATTTATCCAATGGATTGTACATAAATACATAAAATGTATAATATATCTTTTATATTATATAAAATCCCCCTTGTAGCTAAACTTAATATGCACTTATAACGTTTTCTATCTCTTTCTTTTTATTGTTTTTATCTTGCAATTACATATTATTGCTACCTATTAATTAGCAAAAAAAAAAAAAACAATAAGAAAAAAAAAAAAAAAAACAACAAAAGAATTGTTGCAAATTTTAGCGAAATGCATCTAAACAATTATGATTATGTTGATGGAACACAATAGTATCCGGAATAGTTTGAAATATGCTATTGTTGCATATTTTTAACTATTTTACGAAAAAAAAAAACAAAAAAAGAAAGAGAATAAAATCAAAAAAAAAATTGTTTTAAAGAGTTGAAATTGACGTTAATTACAGATTTTAAAGATTCCTTTTTTAATTCATGCTAATTTTAAACAATAAAATTATGATACAATGTAAAAAATAGTATCTTATCTTGTTTTTTAATTTACATTAATTGTTAGTTACCTAGGGTTATTAGCTGCTGGTATTAGTTGTTCTGTTTGTATATAATATTAAGTTTATTAGCCAATTTATTTAAATCTTCTGAATTTAAATGAACTTTATAATATTATGTATTAAAATTAACGTTTTTATATTGTTTTTGTTTTTTGGACAGATTAAATTTAAATTGTATTTTATTAAAGTAATTTGTTAAAAATCAAATATTTTTAAATATTTGAATCCTTCGTACACAATCGATGAAAATTTGACAAAAGCCCTAAGACTATATTATAAGAGTCCGTGTTCATCGGTGATCATAAAAACAAATTTATCTTAAACTCTAATGCAAATTTGTGCTGATTTTATCTTGAATCTCGAATATTAAATTTAGGATTAACTTCCTATTACCCCATTAAACTGAAATTTTTAAACAATATTATTTATCGGGTTGGCTACGCAATTTTGCGATTCAAAATCTTATGTCTAAAAATCTCGGATTTTAAAACCAAATAATTTTTTTCATAGCGGGGCTGCTTTCCCCAAATTCGCGCTAAACAAATTAGTGAAACCCTGATTTCATATCCAATTCTAAAATTCTCCGTAATTATATTTTTTGCATACATATAACGTGATTGATAAAAGCTGATTTTGTAACCAGCTCTAAAATATGCTTTAAAAAAACTACGAAATTTTTTTTATTTTCTGAAACAGAAATTCGACATTTTATTTTTAAATTTTTTTATCTATTCGACATTTTGAATTCTCCATTTTTTTTTCTAAACTATGGATCTAGTCCCAATAATTCTGGTTTTTTCCAAAATTTTTTTCTGTTAAACTTTTTCGTGAGATTTTGTGACAAAAGATTTTAATTTGCAAGATTTCGATAGGCTGCAATATTTATCATTTAAATTTTAAGATGTGTATTATATTTGTTCTAAATTATTTCTATTTTTTTTTTTGTGAATGTGATGGGTCTATAGTTAGAGCCTTTTATGGCTCTATAGTTATTAAGGATTTTAAGAAACTTTTAAAAAATTCATCGATGACAGATTTTCAGTTAACCTAAGATTCACTTTATGTTCACCAGTAAATACGCTATTCTGTCAAAATTAAATAGTAATTACTTCACCTTACTAAAAGAACGTTTTCACTCAAAAATGAAATTCAACAGTTAGCATATTATGCTATTACCAATGGATTTAAATTTCTTAAGGATTTCCTATTAATAGTGGGCTTGCCATATCTAGAGTAATTATTATTCAATTAGATATTAAATTTTAAATTTTAAATTTCATAATTTAAAAAAAAAATTATTTTTACTATTACTTTAAGGAATGACTTTTAAAATTATAATGGTAACTTTTTTTAATTTGTAAAAGACTCAATAAATATTTTTAATTGTTTATTTATTATTTCAATAAAGTTTATTAAGAACGCGGAATAGTATAGAGTTGACTGTTTCAACTCTAGTATACCTACATGAACATAATATACATATTATGCTGTAGGATACGTATAATATACAATGATATGCCATTTAATTATCTTTTAGAAAATTTAAAATATCTGTCATATTTAAGTATTACTGTAATATTATGTATGTAAGTTTAGGAGTTGTATCTCAGCTACTCAATCCCGTTACGCTAAACTAACCAAATTTTTACAGATGTTGTTGTCATAAAACTTTAACCTCTCTAATACAAAATGTCAACTGTCTAGCCTTTCTAACTTAATCAAATGATAAAAATTTTAAAATCTTGGTTCCATTATTTTTTTAGTTATCGCGAGACCGACAGACATACTCATCTAAATCAACTCAGAATTCACTGCTGAGCAAGAATATGTATACCTACTTTTCTTTATGTCTATCTCATTTTCTTTAAGTATCACAAACGTATTGCCAAATTTTTTATACCTTTGAAGTATATTCGTACGGGTATAAAAATATTTAAAACTGGTTACTATTGCAAATCACATACTACACTTTTTTAATTTAATTAGGAATTGAACCTCTGTGTTGTGTAGAATAATAAATGTTCAAAGTCATTTTCAAGACTTACATTAAGTTATTTTATTATTAATAAAAGTATACATACATACCTATACAACTTTAATAACCATTAATTATTAGGAATTTTTGTATATTGAGAATTAAAGAAAAAACTTAAATTCAAATATGAATAGCTTGAATAGCTGCACTTTCATTTCAGATACAAATTTCACTTTCGTTTGGTTCAAATCTTAATTATAATTTTTTCTGAGGAGTTGTTTAAATGCCAAACTTGAACATTAACTGAATATAGATGCATAACTTCAAAAATAAAATGAACACTAGTATTCGCCCGCCCCTC
This sequence comes from Poecilobothrus nobilitatus, assembly GCA_947095535.1. NCBI lineage: Eukaryota > Metazoa > Arthropoda > Insecta > Diptera > Dolichopodidae > Poecilobothrus > Poecilobothrus nobilitatus. The sequence continues at coordinate 189,453,779 of OX352774.1, read as the reverse complement.
GAAATTCGAGGTGTTTTAATTAGCAATTACAATACAATATATACAGTATAGTTTCTTTATGATTTTATTTAAAATGTAAAAATACAATTTTCAATAATTAAAGCTTTTATGAATTTAAAATTTCTTTGTAAATAATATTTTTTGTAAAAACACGATTATTATTATCTTTTAGAAGTTGCCCTTGATTTATTGAGTATTGGAAACTCAATATATACCTATTATATATGTATATATTATAAGAAGCCTAAGATGATAAATCATTGAGTAAAAGGGTTTTAAATATCTATTTTATACAGATTAAATATTATTATGATATTATGATATGTAAGAATTTATTTCGTTTAAAATATAAAAAAAAAAAACAAAAAAAAAAACAGAACTGAATCGAACTTGCAAAATCAAAAACCAACTATTAATAACCCCACACTCTACCACTGTACTAAACACTAAACTAAAATTTTAATCTTTTTCAATTTAATCTAAAATTTTAATCAGTTATATTGTGAAATTCCTACTCCTACCATACAACCAATATTTTAAAATTTTTAATCGAAAAGAAAAATTAAACAAAAATTTAACGGAATCAAAGACCATCTTTTTTAAAAATGTTTAATATAGGTATAGATTATACATATTATATGATACATATGTATATACTTTACATGGGTTTTTTATAAAAATGGAAAATTATTAATGAAAATCAGAAAATTTTGGAAAAATATTAATTTTATAAGATGGCTATACTGAATATTTATCATTTAAAAAGAAAAAAAAGTTGGTTGGTAAATCATTGAGTAAAATGGTTTTAAATGTCTGTCATTTACAGATTAAATATTATGATATGTAAGAATTTATTTCATATAAAATATTAGAAATAATAAAAAAAAAAAAAAAAATAGAATAGAATCGAACTTGTGAACTAAACGATTCTCAATTTTAAGAAGCGACCACTTTACCACTGCACCAAACTCCCCACTGAAGTTTTGACGTTTATATTCAATTTTATTGTGAAATTTCTATTTCCCACCATGCAAAATATATTTTAAAATTTTTTTTATGTTTTTAGAAAAAAAACCAAAAAGCAAAAACAACAAAACAAAATTTAAAATTCAACGGAATAAAAGAGCGTCGTTTTTGAATATGTATATTATAGGTATAGATTATACATATTATATGATACATATGTATATACTTTACATGGGTTTTTTATAAAAATGGAAAATTATTAATGAAAATTAGAAAATTTTGGAAAAATATTAATTTTGTAAGATGGCTATACTGAATATTTATCATTTAAAAAGAAAAAAATGAAAGTTGGTTGGTAAATCATTGAGTAAAATGGTTTTAAATGTCTGTCATTTACAGATTAAATATTATGATATCACGTTACTACATATTAGGTTAATTTTAATTTTTTTCTTATAAGATATCGATTTTAGACGTGGTGAATTTGACATTTCCAACAAGACTTGCCGATTTTTATTTAAATCTAAAACGTCTAGATTTATTTATATTTTGAAAACAGCAAGAAATTATGAAATATGTATGCATATTATATCCAAAGCAACTAGAAGAAAGTTAAAATTGATTTTGCTATACACACATACATATATACGATTGTAATCGCAAAAAAATATTTAAAAAAAATAGAACACAATAGGCAAAACGCAAAACAAAAACCGAACTTAACATAATAACCTAATTGTCTTATAATACGAAAGTGAAAATTAAACTTAAGGTCTAAATCTAATATCCTAAATATGTAAAGATATTGTTTTAAAATTAATATTAATCAATTTAAAATCATAAAAATAAATCCATAACATATATTATGTATAATTTGCATAAAATAAATAAAGTTTTCAAAAATTTTTTTACTCTGCATCATAAAGCATAAATAAATAGAGGCGGAAATTTCTCCTTTAATGTCTTGTCAAAATTAACTTAATTTTATTCTAATTTTGATTAATCTTTTATTATACATATGTACAAACATACATATACATATGTATAATATTTTACTAATTCGATTTCCTTTTTATATTTCAGACATTAGACCCACATGCTTTTTTTTTTTATATAAATTTAATTCGATTTAAAAAAAAATATAAATTAGATCTAAACATAGAAAATGGATGAATTATACAACTGCTGTAATGCTAATGGCGTGGCGTTAGTGCGTTACATGTTGATTATAATAATATGATTAAAGTAATTTTACGCGTACCCCTTTCTGTAAACAAAAAACAAAAAAATTGTAAAAAAACACACCACACTCACAATTTATTTGTAATTTTTATAGTAGGTATTTATTTTTTATTTGTCCCCTTTGAAAATCAAAAGTACCGCTACTTTTTTACTTGATGTCGCTTGTTTTTTTTTTAAATGACAGTGACATGTTGCTTTATATTTACTGAACTTATCTAATCAAGCGAATTTTTTCATTAAATCTAAACAAATAAAATTTTAGAAAAATGAATAATTCCTAAAAAAAAAAAAAATGTATTGGAAAGATGATAGAGACGCTATATTAATATGAATGGTATGAATTACTTTTTTTTTTTGTTTTGATAGAGGGGTTTAAGATGAAATTAAAATAATCGCGACAATTTGATTATTTAATAAAAAAAATTGTAAATAAAAATAATACATGTACGTACATATGTACCGGGATTTATTTCTTACCCGACTGTTTTTAATGAGAGATACATACATATATACATACATATGTACATATGTATGTAAATTTAAAAATAAAAAATAAATAAATAAAGAATTTCGGAAATCGTTAACCCTCAAGTTATTCTCAAAAAAATTTACCGAAAATTTCCTTTAATGAATTTTTTTATGGATTTTTATTTATAGTATAATAATAACGTATAAAAATTTTGAATATATTATTATAATTTTATTTAACCAAACAGTACAATTTCTAAGTTAATTTTTAATGAAAATAGTACTAACAACGAGCCCTCGGGCTAAGGATACTATTATTAATTTATGCAGTAATATTATTTATTTTGCTTTATACTCGTATTATATAATATATGTACATTATATTAACAATATTTGATACCACGCGGGATCTGTTATCAATTAATAGAACATGCCAACTATGCAGGATTTGAATCTCCACTCCCTTGTTTTATAAGCCATGTCCTTAACCATTAGGATACCGAGGCTCCTAAAAACAAACATATGTATGTATATATAACATATTTCATAAAAAAAAAAATAGCATATTTTGTCTAACAGACAAAGTTACATAAAAATTGTAGTAAAAATAAAAAAATTGGGGATACCAAAAGTTAAAAGTGGGTAAAAATTTATCCAAGGCTAGCTCAAGAAGTAAATACTGTTAGTTGCTAATAATTTTTACAAAAATAAATAATATTTTTATCTGACCAATAGTGTAGTGCGAAAATCGCTAGTCTTTCAGGCGAAAGTCTCAGATTCATAAAATATAACAAAATAATGTAAATAAAGTAAATAATATAATTATAATTTAATACTTCTAGCCAGATGGTCTACATGCCTTTAAGGCAATGAATTCTAGTAAAAATACGATGAAAATAAAATAAAAAACAAACAATATAACATTTTTAACGGTAGATTAGAATTTCTTATAACATAATATACAAAGGATCATAAAAATTTTAGTAAAACCAAAAAAAATATTAAGATCCCAAAAGTTAAAATTGGGTAAAAATTCACGGAGGGATAAATTGAGGGTTAAAGAAAACAACCAATTGAACATATATTTCATAATATTCATGAAAAAAAAAATTTTTTTTTTTTGAAAAATTTAACTCTTAAAAATAAATGTAAAAATTTTCATTTCAGGACTACCAAAAAATATAACTGAACCATCACTAATGTCAGTTAGTAAAGGTCCTTTTTGAAAAGCATCGATCATATTCTTTCTTAAATATAAGAAATATGGAATAAATCTAAAGTGATTTTCCATATACTTTTGAATCTTTTTATTTTTCATTAAAAAATAATTTATAATATTTTTTTTCTTTGAATATATTTTAAAAATTAAAAATCTATATTCAATTTTAATATATTACTCTCGATATTTTTATTAACATTTAGGTTAGATCATTAGATTATGTTAAAAGTTTGAAATTGATTCGCTCCAATTGAAATTATGTAATTTATTACTTATATAATAAATATATGATTATTTTTATCATATATTTATTCATATTTATAAGCTGTTATGGATATCTTTATATCTTATTATATCTCAATATCTTATTTCTAACATAAAATAATATGTTTTCTTAAATTCTTTTAACATGCCCTGATTCTTAATAAATTATATGATCAACCTACATAATAATCTTTTAAATGGTAATTGGTAAACAAAAATTATGTTCCCTTTTATTCTAAATATGCTGGTATCATTTATTTATTTTTTTTTTCTTTTTAATTTTATTCTAATAAAAAAAAAAATAATTATGTTTTTAAAATTTTTTATTAATTTGATTTTTATTTTATGGGTTTATATGTTAAGTTAATATAAATGTAATTGTTTTTTAACCACAAAAAAAAAAAAAAATTGAGTGCACTAACTAAAGAATTGTGAGAGCAGATCTTTAAAATAGAAAATTTAAAGGGTTCTAAACAAACAAAAATAAAATAGTGGTGGTATATGTTGTATATACTATACTCAATATTCGCGAAAATTAATTTCTATAAATCGGTTTTTTTTTTTTTTTGTGCAATAGAATATAAACTGCAATAAGTATATGTACATTTTATTTGTTTAGTTTTTTCCTTTCTTGTTTAAATTTTTATCCACAAGATCCACAAAAACTTCTTAATATTCCGAATCAATCAATGATTGTAATCTGTTAATACTTTTATGTCCGTCAATCGGACAAATAACTACAAGGTAATATGTATTGTGCAAAATTTTACAGAGGTCTTCTTCTGGTGAAATGTAACATTTGTGACAATTTTTATTAGATTGCGCAGATTTTGTGCGATATTTTATCTTTTTCTTTTCCGTTGTATTTTTTGTTTTTGTTCATAAAAATTATTATTACTATAAAAAACCTTATTTTAAAGCTTCTGAAAAAAATTATTTAAAAAAATGTCCTGCACTATTGCAGATACAAATATTCCGGTCTGTAAGTTATGTAAGTATTGTTTTATGATTGGCAAATATCTATCATCGGCAAAGTAAATAGTTAGATAAGTTTAAATCGAACTCTTCATTTTTTTTTTAAATACAAACAAAATTTAAATAATTTACTAATTTAAATATCTAATAATTTATTAATTAATAGTTTTACCGGCAAAGCCACATAACCCTGATAGTCGATAATTATATTGAATTGATTAATAATTTCTAGGTTTCCAATAATCAATCATCTGCCAACTCAACTTTTTCAGTACCTTCAATCTTAAACTTTTTTTCAGTAGCTTATCTTCATAAACTTTCGAACCTAAATTGACAGTTTTTTTTTTCTTTATCTTAGCATTATGTAGCTATTCTTGTTTAACGCTATAACTTCTCGAATTATTTCTCCTCTCTGTAAATTGTTTGAAATTTTACCAATTGAGATGATGTTAAGAGGGGGAGCAGGCGTTTTGCAACATTTTAAAACAATTTTCCACTAAGAAATAAAAAAAAATTGATCTGAATGAGGGTTATAAAGAAAAAACTTTATCATATCGAAAATTTAGACTATTAATTATTTTCATAGGAAATCTAAACTTTTAAAAAATTAAAAAATTACTACCAACCAATCATAAAGTAAAGTTAATCTATTATATAAAAGCTGTAAACGTTTGCAACAATAACATTTTTCATAGCAAAAACGATAATACTGCACATAACTGAAAAAAAGAATAAAAAGAATTGAAAATTTATAGGGTTAGGTACATAATCCCGGAAATAAAAATGCCAAATTCAAAATCCCAAAAATAAAATCCCGAAATTACAAACTCCCAAAAAATCAAAGTCCCTAAAATTTAAATCCCTAAATTACAAAATTTCGTAAATTAAATTTCCAAAATTTCAAAATCTCGCATAGACATAAATATATGGATATAAATATTCTGGAAAAGGGGAATACTCTGTTTTTGAATCCAACAATTATTAATACTTACCGTATGACCACACATATTTCAATTTCATTCAAAAACAATTAAATTTTACATATGAAAAATGTTTTCCACATTTCCATATGAAAAATAATTTATTTTGTAAACCCCGCATACAAATGTATTCAATCTTAACATTTCACTTAAAATATAGTGAATTTTTTATGAATTTAGACATTTTCATGAAAAAAAGATTATTTTTGAAGAAACGGGGGCTGTCTTCCCCTAACCCCACTACAAAATTTTTCGTTAATTTTCTTAGTGTTGTTATTACACGTTTTTACGTTTATTTAAATTCTTATTCTTATTATAAGAAGTTAAGTATTGTTACTGATGAAGGGAACATAGTTCTCAAAAAACATTTTTAAGATCAATAAAAACTATATTACAACAGAAAGATATTTCTTTTTATGTATTTCATTAAAAAGTTAAGTGACAAAAAACCAATATTATTTCTAGATTACCAGACTGGCGTATGCTACGCCGGGTTTATCTTGTAATTCTACATTTACCTATTACAGTTAAAACGAAATTTAAAAAGTCAGAAAGTAAATAAAAAGTTTCAATTAAATATAATTATTTTATAATTATTGCATTTTTATACCCGTATGGACTATGTCTAAGGGTATAATAAATTTACCATTACGTTTGTAACACCTTAAAGGAGTCGAGCTAGATATAGTGTTAAAGGTATGAATTGGCTCAGAATCGAATTAAGTCATCGGCTCTGAGTCGTTTAAGCCATGTACGTCCGTCCGTCCGTACGATAACTCAAAAAATAAAGGAGCTAGGAAGCTAAAAAAATGTTTACGTCACTTTTACAAAATTGTTAGTTTTAGTATTTAAATCCAGCTTTTTCGGCCGTCGGGTTCGAGTAGCTGCCATACAACTTTTTTCTTTACATGGAAATAACTCAGTGTCTATTGAAGCTAGGTATTTGAAGTTTTGTGAAGAGGTGTCGAGTTACAATTTTTGTAAAATTTTATTGATCTAGAGCAGCCGGTTTAGGCTTCTTGCACCTCTTGGAACTTAATGAAGCTAGGCATCTGCAATCTTGCAAATGAAGAACAAGTTTTATGGCAATAACTTGTGTAAAATTTGGTTGTGCTGGTGCAAAAGATTTCGGGTAGCTGTCATGATCAAATTATATAGAAACAGGATATATTACGTTCATACGGGTATCCCAGAGTTGACATTGTCTACTCAAATTTGTCAAATGCTCTACAAAAAAATTTGAAAAAACCATTGAAAAAAATAAAAGGTGAATTAATGAATTATTATCCTTTTTAAAAATTCCTTTTAAAAAAAAAACTATACCCTTATTAAAGATATGTATGTATATATATAAAGCATTCTAAGGGTTCACTTACCTATCTCAATTGATTTTGACTTATCCGGAGTAAATATTATGTACAGAAAACTCAAGTAAAGTAATTTACCAAAAACTGTATTTAATTTTTTCATTCTAAATGAATTCTGAAACTTTTAAAGAACTCTTAAGGAATTCCAAAAAAAAAAGCAAAAATATTTACTAAATTTTTTTCAATGGTAAATGCATTTTAATTCATTAGTTTTAAAAACAATATTAAGACTCAATAAAAAAAAAATTTTTATTTCTATTGATTTGAAATTTTTCTCAAATTTTTTTTTGAAAATATAAAAAAACAAAGTAGAATGTAAACCAACGGTTTTTAAAAAGGCACATTTCCAAAACTCAATACAAACTGTTTAGAAGTGTGACTTGCACAAAAATTTGAAAATGTCATGTAATAAGAAAAAATGTGAAAATAGGACATTTTTGAAATTTTGAAGGGCCGTAAGTGCGGAATCCTATATAACTAAGAAAAGCCGTTATCACACGTAAAAATATATTATCGAACCTTTAATTTTCATGTCTTGCCGAAGAAAAATTTTTACAGGTGCCTAATTTACAGGTGTCTAAAAATAGCAAATTTTTCAATTTTTAAGGCGTAATAACTCTTAAAAAGGGGGCGCTACCAAAAAATTTACTGAGAAAACTTACACTAATTCTAAAAGTTCTTCCTTGTCTCAAAATTACATGTTCCTATCTAAAGGCGTGCCGGAGTTATGATAAAAGAAATTTCATGCAAAATATGGTTTTCACATAACGGTAAATTTAAATAGTAAATTTCAAAATTTTACATAATTTTGATACTGTTTTATATAGATAATAAAATTTTCGATCTACTGGCGGTTTTAGATTGCACAACTATTACGCAGAGCCTTAGATATATACATCTGAAAATTAGGCTTTTTCGCAATTTTGAAGAGCTGCAACTTTGGAACCCTTTACAACTAAAATAAACCTTTAACACACGTTAAAATATATTACTGTGGCTTTAATTTTTATATCTTGCAGAAGTGAAATGTGTACAGGTTCCTAAGTTACAGGTGTTTAAAAATAGTAAATTTTCAATTTTTATAAACAGGGGGTGGTCCAAAAAAATTTTCTGAGCAAACTTATACTAATTCTAAAAGTTCTTTCTTGCCTCAAAATTTCAAGCCTCTATCTGAAAGCGTGCCGGAGTTATGAAAGTAGAAAAATCATGCAAAATTTGGTTTTCACATAACGGTAAATTTAAATACTAAATTTAAAAAAATTGTATAATTTTGATATTAATTTATAAAGTTAAAAAAAATACCTGTCGAATGACGTTTTCAGATTGAAAAAACCTTAAGCAGAACATAAGATATATGCATTTAAAAGTAGGGCTTTTTCAAAGTTTGTGGGGCTGTAGCTCCGTAATGGAGGGGCCTACATGAAAAAGTTGTTCCACAAAATTATTTTTTTATGAGATCTATCCATGGTTAAAATTTTTTTTCTCTATCTTTAACGGTGTAGAAGTTTTGTAAACAGACGGACGGACGGACGGACGGACGGACAGAGTGAAACTAATAAGCACATTTTTCAAAATTTTTTTGGAAATGTGCTAAAAAAACAAAATAAATTAAAGAATTTGGATAAAATTTAAAAATTTTTTGATAAAAACAAAAAATTCTTTAATAGGTCAGGCAAAATTTGAATAAAATAATAAAAAAAAATCGACCTCAATATCAAAATGTGTATGAAAAGAATTTTTTGTATTATCCTGACTGATCATAATATCATATAACATCAAAATGTTTAGTTTTAAAGGATACCTCTCATATTACTTTAGATTTTAACATTTAGTTTAAAAGTACCATTCAAAATGAAAAAAATATTTTAATTTAAAGTATTCGAAAATTCAATGAGATCATTCTAAATATTTTTTGGGTAAGTTTAAAATTTATTACTTAAAAATTTTAGTACATATAAAGAGGTTTAGGTTTTTTTTTTTTATTGTTTCAACCGAAATTCTATCAATGGTTATTTAATAAATTTTCTGTTCAAGATTAACTTGAAATTGAATGGATGAATTGTTTTCTTATTTATAGAATTTAAAGGTTTTTTTGTACCATTTAAAATTTTATTATAACGTGTACTTGAATCAATGTTATGTTTAACAATTTTCTTAGTATGAATTAGTAAAATGGTAAATTATAAAAGGAAAACAAAAAATAAAGTCATAAAAACAAAATAGCAGAAGTATGGAAAACTTTAGATCTGGAAAAATATTTTTAGTAGGCCAACGCCCTGCAGGCAAATACTTAAAAAGTATAAAAAAAAACCTTCAAAAACTAATAGTAGAAGACCTTAGTGGCCTAGTAGGTAAGAGCGTATAAAATACACTGTAAACGCCGAGGCAGTGTGGGTTCAAATTGCACACAAGTCGTAAAAATAATTCCTCTTTACGACATTTACAGCCACGCCTGAAAAGTAAAAGGTTGTGTAATTTCCTTAATAAATTTATAAGGCTGGAGTATAAAATAAAAAATTAAAAAACAAGGTAGAATGTAAACCAACGGTTTTTAATAGTGCACATTTCCAAAAGACAATACTAACTGTTTAGAATTGTGACTTGGAACAAAATTTGAAAATTTCATATGAAAATAGGACTTTTTTGTAATTTTGAGGGGTTGTAAGTCCGAAACCCTACATAACTAAGAAACACATGTAAAAATATATTAGTAAAAATTTAATTTTTATATCTTACCGAAGAAAAATTTGTTCATGTGTCGAAGTTACAGGTGTTTAAAAATAGAAAATTTACAATTTTTTTGCCCTAATAGCTCTTAAAAAAAGTTCACACGCTCTGTGGTAAAAAAGAAATTTCTGAGGCAACTTATACTAATTCTAAAAGTTCTTTCTTCTCTCAAAATTTCTAGTTCCTATCTAAAAGTGCCGCTTGTGCCGCTTATGTAAAGAAATATATGGTTTTCACATAACGGTAAATTTAAATAATAAATTACAAAATATTGCATAATCTTGATATTGTTTTATAGAGGTAAGAAAATTTCTGGTTTTCTAGCGTTTTTATATTAAATTATAAAATTACTACGCATAGCATGAGATATAATATACATCTGAAAAAAGGATTTTTTTGAAATTTTTTGAATTATTTCTTTTAAATATTAAAAATTTTTTAAAAATTTGCTTATTAATACTCTGCCCGTAAATCTGTTCATCCATTCTTTTATAAAACTTTTATACCGTTTATAATAGGACAATAAAATTTTAATCATCAATAGATCTCTTAAAAAAATTAATGTTTTAGAACATCTTATTTATGTAGTTCCGCAGCCATTATAGAGTTACAACCTTCAAAATTAGAAAAAGCCTTATTTTCAAATGTATACATCTCAGCTTCTATACTTAAAATGTTTTCAATCTAAAAACACCAAACAATAAAATATTTTTTTAAGTTTTATAAATTAATATTAAAATTATACAAATTTTTTCAATTTAGTATTTAAATTTACTGTTATGTGAAAACTTTAATATTTTTCGAAATTTTATATCCTTCATAACTCTCCAGTATGCTAGTTAGTAAGAATTTTAAAATTTTGAGAGAAAAGAATACTTTCAGATTTAGTATAAGTTATCTCAGAAAATTTTGTTTGTACCTCTCCCTATTTAAGAGTTATTACGTTTCAAAAAGCTGAAAATTTGATAACTGCAACTTATGTATCGGTAAAATGTTTTAAAGCACAACGCAAAACTAATAGTTTCAACATTATATTTTTGCATATACATATTAACAGCATAAGGTTCCCTCTTCAATTTTGGAAAATGTCCCTTGATTTTGAACATTTTTTTTTTTTTTATAAAATTTTTTTTAAAAAATTACAAATTTTCAACTTATATTTTGTTTTGTACTTTTAACAATAAATAAAAACTTTCTTTCTCTCAATATTTGTTTAACCCTTCTTTTAAAAATTTTTGAGAAATTATTTTCTTTACTAAAATCTCTAAGGAAAATTTCTTTCTTTGAGAAAAAAAAAAATGTTCACTAATTTCACTAATGTATGGCAAACCTTCTTTGTGCATCCTTTTTTATTCTATTTCTTTAATCCTGTTTTATTTATAAGTCATCCCATTATCACAAAGAAAAAGATAATGACCCTTAGAAGAAAATAAAAATTAAATAAAGTCAACAGTAAATTCCCCCTGCAATCTAGTTCTAGTATTATATCATATCCTATTCTGTCATTATTTTCTCTTCTTCAACTTTTATTTAACTGTTTTTCTTTGTCATACCCTATCCTATATTCAATTACTATATATACTCACTTTCCCATTTTAAATGTTTATTTTTTTAATTTTCATTACGCATTTGAATCTTTAAAAGTGCAAGAAAAGAACAAAAAAGAAAACCTCCGCCGCCATCTCTGATAATAGCACAAAATTGAAAAAATGAAATTTTTTACCAAAACGGTAAAAACCCCCAGTCATTATCAATTCAAAACTCAGAAAAAAAGAATTAAAATTATAATTGCGATTTAAGTTTTTCTTTTTCTAAAAAAATTTTTAATTATATAAATATAAAAATTTTATCAATTTATAACAGTAATGAAACGTTTCGCAAAAATAAAAGCAGCAATGAATAACGATGATACTTGTTAGGTCAACATGGATGATATGCCATATTTTATTGTATATGTATATGACAGTTTGAATTCAGAAAAAAAAAAAATTTAATAAAATGAATGAAGAGATCAAAGAATAACCGAGAAAACTTTTAACATAATAACATTTTCAAAAGGAAAATAAGAAATTAGACAGAGACAAAAACCTGAAGAGTATTATTTTGATAAGAGTAAAAAAAAAACATGGAATTTTATGCGTCAGCGAGACGAAAATAGATACAATAATTATGAACAAGTGAATGAATTAAAAAAAAAAATGAACATTAGGGACGAATTGAATAAAACAAAAAAATTATGTGACATATATTAGAAAAGTTAAATAAAAAATAAGAGTTGCGTTTATAGGTTAAAAAGTTGATAATATTAAAATGAATTAAAAATATATTCTTTTTTATTTAAAAACGAGGAATAGTATGAAATAGACTTTGCCAACTCTAAGACATACGCATAAACATATTACATAATATATGCAATTTCCATAACATGTAATCATCTTTTAGAAAATCTAAAATATCTATCTTGAGTGAGATATCTTCTATGTAGAGTGAGAAATATTTATGTAAATTTCGGAGTTGTAACTGTCAACTAACTGTTAACCTATTTGTGTCAAATCAACCAAAATATAAAACTTTGGGGATGCTATGGTAAATGTTGTACCCGCGTAGGACCAAATGACTATATCTGAAAGATACTTGATGTTACCACCTTTCCAAAAATATATATCCTTAATGGAGTATTTTATCCTTTAAGATCGAAAAGGACATTTGAAAGCATACTTGTTGTTTTAGTGTTTATATATAAAAATCGTTATATCTGATAATCTGTAAGATATATATATATATATATTCGGTTTTTTTATCTTATAAGATAGTAATCTGAGAAATATTTTAACAGTTATTTGGTGGCGATAGGTGTTGCCGTTCTGGAGATATTGTAGTCCAAAGTTGAAAATTTTTGAAAAAAAAAAACAATCTTTTTTATTTTTCTTTAAAAATCAAATATCTCATGATTTTACCAAAAACTTTGATTTTACCAAGATTTTGATTTGATGTGATTTGATTTTTAACGGCTACCATATGCTCCCTCAATAATATTCGTAGACTCTTACCAACTTGTTTTAGCAATTTTTCTCTAATTACATACCTAAATAACGTAATTTGTTGAAGATATTAAAGACTTCATATTGCAATACATATCTATTTACTTTTGTAATTTTTCTTTAAATTGTTTCTACGAGGAAAATTATGAAAAGTCAATAGATACTTTCCTTAATTTCAAGCAAATCTTATAGAATTAATGAAAGCTGTTAATATATGTATTATTATGTATAAAAATATAATGTTTGCACTTCAATTTTTCAAACATTCAAAAATTTCTTCTGGTGTTCAGATTCTTAAAATATCCGTCTAAATGTTCAATCCATTATCTAAAATGGTGCAGACCTCTTCTAAACAGATTGACTGAACGAAACCAAGAAAACTTTTTAAGCATTTTTTTGAAATTATTCTAAAAATAGAAAATAAGATATGCACAAGACTCCATTACGTAAATTTATAAATTTATCCAACATTACCTTATTTTAACGAAAAATCCTATATTTGAAATCAACTAATAATTTAAGCTCGTTTTCTACACGCTTTCAAGGTTGAAACTCTTAAACAGTTTGTGTGGCAGTTCTGAGCAGTAAAGGAATTAAAATGATTCAGTTTAAATTTTTTCTATACATGTTCCTGTTACGATTCAAGGACGCAAAGTTACGATTTAAAAAATTATTCTGGTTTCTTTTTATGAATTTTCGATATCATGGACATTACTACATATCTAATGGTATATCATTTTCAAACCAACTTAAATAGTTATAGCTTAATAACAATAGTTTAGCTTTGAGCTGATTTAAGTATTTAGTCATGACGAAAAAAACGAAAGAGAACATTATTTTTATTGAATCGTTTGTGTCTATATTCCATATTTCTATTAAAGATTACGAAAATTTCTTTAAAAAAAAATTATTTTTTTTTCTAAGCTATAATTATTCTTGTATTCTTGAAGACTTTAGCAATAATCAGGTCATATACTCAATTTTCTTTTCTTTTTGTTTTACGACAAAATAAATTAAAAACAATTAAAAAAAATTGTTAAAAAGAACTAAAAAGATTTAAAAAGTTAAACAAAAGTTAAAATGTTAAAAATATTAAATTGCATCAATATTAATGATTTTCTAAGTAAAATCCCTAAAACTTTTTTTATAATCCCCATCTAATTGTCTGACACTACTTGTAAAGTTACATTATTGTTCTTAAAAACCACTTTCTCCTAATATCATTTTAATATTTCTTAAAGTTCAATATCATTAATAATATAAAAATATAATTTTTTTTTTTTTGCAAAAAGTATCTTTTAATCTAAATTAATTGCTTTAAAAAATCTCCATCCTTTATTTCCAATCAAAAATGTGAATCATTTTAATAGTAGAGCCAGAGACTACATAGAGATGTACAAATTCATACAAAAATTTGTACTAATTTTTTTTCAAACGGGCCAGCTAAAACTGGCTAGTTTTAAAAATCTTAAAGCACAGAAATATTTAGTTTGTGTCATAGCTAAAAGAATTTAGCGAAAACTAGAATCTTCTGTAAAATCTGGTGTAAAATGATCATTCATATATTTTATGCATTTACAAAATTTTTTTATCCTTGTGATTATTAAACTTTTTAAAGCAAAGCGATGACAAAATAACTTTTAAAATAGAAAAATAAGGCAAAAATGGGAAAATATATTTGAGAAAATATATATTTAATATGTCGAGTAGAAACGTAAATTTTCAATATGATAAAGAAGACATTCTAAATATCACTTTACAAAAAATATGGAACATTTAGCTAAATATTTCATATAGAAAAAAATTAAATAAAAATAGATTATTTTATAATGTTGACTTTTCTAAAAACAACAAGAAAAAACATTTCAAGGTTATCATTCATATGCATTCAGTATTTCACTACTACAAACAGAATTTTTTGAATGTATGAAATGGTATATCGTATATTATATGGTATCAGATGGTATGAATGTTATCTATTTTATGAAAATCATTTGATTTAACTGCATTATTTATTTAACTAAATTTAACTGATTTTAATATACAGTATCCAGCAAAAGTAATGGTAATTTAAAAAAATATATATAGAAAAGCAATAAAATAATATAGGCGTTCGAATTTTTTCTAATAATATTTTTAACTTTATAACTTCAGGGAAAAACAAACAAACAAAGTAACAAAATTTTTTGTATTATGATTTTATTTTATTTTTTGATCTCATGACTCATATTGTTATATTGGTAACAGTATACCTACATATATATGTGGGTATTTTTTGAAGATAATATAATATACCTATCAAATAAAAATAACTGAAATAAAAATAATGCTTTAAAATTCTTCTAAACATTTTTTTAATTAAAAATTATTCCAATTAGAAAAGTGGCATGACATTTGCTGGATACTGTACATATTCATAAAAATTATCAAATCATATCAAATTGGAACATAATTACATTTATACAAAACAAAATATAAATATAAATATGTATTGATTTTTGAATCATATTGAAATACATATATAAAAAGTGCCGATAGTATTTATGTGTATTTCAATTTATATTTAATTTTGATTCACACACACTTTCACAATTTAATAAGCATGTAGGCAAGCTGGTCAAGTAATATAAATGCATAATATGGCATAATGCATATATAATATAAAAATTATATTAGATACTGATCAGATCATGTATATCATAATATGTCATCTGATATCATATGATCATATTCATATATGTATGTTACTTGTTATTTCTATCATCCATACCAATCATACGAAAGTTCATTTATGTACATATATGAAAAAAAAAATATCCGAGACCAAAACTTGCTTTAAGAAACTTTAAAAAAAAAAGTTGAAAAATGAGACTAAATTTCAAAATCGATATTGTAGCGACATCTAAACTTTTTTGTTGCCATTTGGACATCTCTATGTAGTCTCTGGTAGAGCAATTTAAAAAAAAAAACCATTTTATGTTACAATAAAATACAAGTAGATGTCGCTTCTACAAATAAAATGACAAACAAACTTTAAAAAACTCTAACTTTATAAGCACTTTATGTAAACGATTTCTTAAATAAAAAACAAAATTAGAAGATGATTGAAAATAAAAATGAGAGGAAAAGAGAAAAAGCAATGGATTTAAAATCACTTTACTGTAAAAGTCAAACAAAGATCAAAAATTTAATTTTTTATAAAACAAAAAAATTCTTAGATATTACATTTTCCATCTCTTTCTGTCCTATTATTTCAAATTTTAGTGTCGTTACAAAACTATTTTTTGTTTAACCATCAGCAGTTTCATGTATGCAAAGAAACTATAATTTAAGTGCAGATTCTTTTTATAATCGAAATGGAAGAGTCTTAATAATGCGTTCATACTTCTTATTATTATATGAATTGAATCATATTTTGGCATTCAGCCAAATTGGCGGCAACAGAATCATCATCAGTAACAAACAGTATCGATGTAAGTATAAACAGTGATAGTAATGTTGGTAGCATAATTTAAATTTATAAATATAACGGTGAATTTTTGTGGTGAATTTGTTCTTTATGATTTTATTATAAATTGTTTGTTTTTTTTTTTTTTTTTGGATCTCAATTTAACGTTTAACATTTACCATAGAAAATTATTTGGTCTTTTAAGAAAAGGAATACCTAATATAAAAAATAGAAATATAATATTTTGGATTCATAAACATTGAAGATACGAATAAAATAAACATCTGGCCATTTTTATTGCGTTAAATAGAAGTTTTTTTTTAAATTTACCATATGTATTGGTATTTTGTGGTACCGAATTTTTTTTACTAATATTATTTTTAAAAATACTAATGCTATCTTTCTGTCTGGAAAATTTCTAAATCTCTCTTTTTATATCCTACACCTAAAGTATAGGGTACATTAACTTTGGTATGGTGTTTGTAATCACCAAAAGGAAATGATGTTAGATATGGGCATGTATACATCTTCTGAATCAGGATCACCTCCTGAGTCGATTTAGCGATGTCCGTCCGTACGTACGATAACTCAAAAAATAATGATGCTATCTTGATGAAATTTATACTGTATGTTAACAATTACCAAAAAAAGGCGGGGATTGCAAATAGGCGAAATCGGACAATGGGTTCGGGTACTACCAAAACCGAACAAGTATATCTTCGAAATTAATAAAGACAGAAACTTCAAATTTGATACGAGGGTGTTGCTTCCTGAATCCATGATTTACCTAAAATTTCAGATGAATTGGAATGGTTGTTCGGATATTCCTCGCACAACTCCCAAGACCGAACAAGCATATCTTCGAAATTAATAAAGATAAAAACTTGAAATTTAATATAAGAGTGTTCTACCTTGTTCTGATGATATTTCTAAAATTTGAGATGAATTGGGGTGGTGGTCCTGGTACCTTCACACACTTCCCAAGACCTAACAAGCATATCTTCGAATTTAATAAAGATAGAAACCTGAAATTTTGTACAAAGGTTGTAAAAGCATTTATTTTTTTATCTTATATTAAATACCTAACTAAAATAACTTATAGATTTTTAATTTAATTTGAATTTTTTAGGTGTAGGGTATAAATAAGTCGGTTGCATCAACTTACTGTTACATTTACTTGTTTATGAAACAGTTGTGCTAAAAAATAGTTCATACCAAGGTATAGTTAATGTTTTAAAGATATTAAATGGTCTGAAATGTCATGGAGCGTCTTGTGAAATAAGTCATTTTTAAATGTATTTTCTCTTTTACCTATTTTACCTTTTCAAGTATTTCCTCGAAATAAAATTTGTATTTGTGTAAGTATTTTAAAGTATATTTTTAATATTTTCCTTTACACCAGGCTTTGAAGTATTAAAAATGTTGTTTAATTTTTTTTCAATTGTGAATTACGAATCTAAAATGGATAAATCTATTTTTTTTTTTTTGTATTATAATTCTACTGTTTTATACTGTTAAATTCACCGTTAATTCTGAAAAATGTAGGTTTTATTGTCAAACTTAAAAGAAATTAAACAGTTTGATAAGCTTAATACATAGAAACAATTATCCAAAATCATGTAAAATAAAGTTTGAATAATAGGCGATTCTAGTTTGTCTGCGGCTGATTTAAACTGTAAAATTTTAATATCAACTGTTTACGATTCGGTTTCAGGGTTTCTAGTTCCACAATGTTTACGATAAAATAAATAAAAATTTAAAACTATTCTAAAATTATCCATTTTCTATTCAGTCCAATTTAAATTGAAATACTACTCTTGAACTGTGTTTTCAAACTTTGTATAACAAGACTTTAAAATAACTTTAATTACTAAATTTAAAAAATATAACACAAAAACTGTAGATATGGTCACTCGAATTTTTCTGATTTAATTTTTAGAAAAAAAAAATAGAATAGAATTATGCATGAATGCTAACAAACCTTAAAATAACGCAGAATATTGGCAAAAAATGAAAAAAAAAAGTGTAATTTTCAGTTAGAGAAAAGAAAAACACATTAACACCACACCACCCATAACCAAAAACTAAAACAGAACTGGAAGTTATGAAAAGAGTCGGATTTTCATATATATAGAAAAAAGTGTAATTTTTGATTTGGCGCCAATATTTTTTTTTATTTTGCAATTTTTTCTTTCATGCATACATATACATACTTACATATATAGGTATATAAATTTTAGAAATGAGACGGAAAATTTTTGTTTTCTTATTTTTAAATGGGTTTTTTGTCTTGCTCTTGTTTTCTATTTAATGCAATTATAAATGACGATTTGTATCGCATTTTGGTAGTAAGGTAATAAAATTGAATTAAAAATGTGGAAATAAATTTTTTTTAATTTTTTCTATTTTTGGTTAAAAAGAAAAATTTGCGGTCAAATTAAATGTATATGAAACACAGCACAGTGCAATTTGGATGCAATAAAAACATTAAAAAAAAATCTTGATGAAATTAAAAGAAATGTAATTGGAGTTAATAAAAAATTTGTTTTTGGCTTAAATTTTGCTTAAAATTATTGGAATATAAAATGGTAGTAGGTATAATTAATGATGTTATTTTAATATGCAATGAACTTTAGTTTTTTAGTACATAATATGTACATATGTATGTGTATATTTTCTTTTTTCATTTGAATTGATTATTAGACATTTTTAAGATCCTTCAATACATTTTCCAATCCTTTTTTAAAGTTTTTATTTTTATTTTAAATTTTTTTTAAATTTTAGACTTTTGAAGTCATTTGCATCTTATAGTAAATACATATTTAGACATTTTATCTAATAATTATTTTAAATTTTTGCATGAACAAAAATTTATGCGGTACCTTATTACAGATCTATAAATAAAAAAAATTCTATGATTGACACCTAATAACTAGCTTTTAAACAGAGAGAGGTAGAAAAAAATTAACTTATGATTATGCTAGTTATGCATTAGATCTATACTCTCTTCTCTCAAATCTTTTTTCTCTCAGAACTATTAGGTAAGATTCTATACAAAAGAATAGTTTCGAAAACATAAAAAATTCATATGTAAAAATCATTGTAAATACTAAATTGCAAAAATTTGGATATTGATTTATAAAGTTCTATCTTTTAGCATTTGTAAATTGAAAAAAATGTTAAGTAAAACCTAAGATAGACACAGTTAAAATAGGGCTTTTTATACTTTTATGGGCTGTAGCTTCGTAATGAATGGAGCAGCTACATATATAAAAAATTGTTCTACAACATTAATATTTTTACGAGGTCTATTCATGGTTACAGTTTCATTACTCTGTAGCTTTAACGGTGTAGAAATTTTGTAAACAGAGAAAGTACTGCAGACTGATGCTAATACTGCGGCGCTAAGAAAGAAAGGTGCTTCTCCATTTTGATAGTTTCATTATGGTTTGTTTTTTAAATATTTTTGAAAAACAGTTCACTTAAATAAAAAAATACAATATTTTTAAGCCTACCTATTAATATTTTGGGGATAAAATTTGCTGAAGCTTTTGTATAGGGTCTCTTTTCCTTATTTCGGATATTCTTTTTGATTTAACTTTACAGAAGCCCTAGGAATTTTTACACTATTGCAAATAATACAATTATATTTTAGTGAAATTTAAATACGCTTTGGGATTTTGTTTATTTAGTTCATGTTGAAATGACATATTCTTTCAATCGTAAAAATCTGATAAAAACATTTCAATAATTTTTACTTTTGAAGAATTTGTAGCACCTTGAACACATTCTTTAAAGTTCTTAAAATCATACACTTTACCTTTTTTTTTAAGGAAAGCTCGACTTGATGGTGAAAAAAATCAGCAGATATAAATTAATGCCGATCAGGCTCTAAATATTTCAAAATAACAACTTCTTCTACATTCGTATGTTATTTTGATTCATTATGCATCAAATTAGAAACAATTTTCAAAAAAAGAATAAGTAATACTAAGAAAAAAAGTTGCATATCCAAATTCATTTGGTATATGCGCCTTTTTATCGTAGGAAATGGTAGATCAGACTTTTTTACTTTGGAAATATATATATATTTGGAAAATGTGCCTTATTAATTATTGAATTTAAGGTCATTTCTACTTCAAAAAAAGATTTTTTTTGTGAAGTATTAAGAAATATTATTACTTTTTAGTGCGAAATACGTCCTTATCTCAAATATTGATTTTTGGCGTTTGCGCCTTTCTTTCTAAGCACGGCAAAATACATAATCAAATTTTTCAGTTTTTTTTTTAAATGTGCTAAAAAAAAGGTAGATACATATTAATACCTATAAAAATTTATAACCAAAAAAGTGTCTCTCAAGTTTTTCTCTTTAAACTTAATTAAAATAATTTTATGTAAATGAGGGACTTCTTTCATTATTCCATACACTTTTCTTATAAAGACCAGGAACAAAATTTGTTCGTAGACGTACCTCAATTTCTGTTGTTTATGCGAGTTAATAAAAATAAAAAAAATTCTGATTGGATAAAAAATGTGTTACATTAGTCGAACCTAAGAGGAAATCGAGTTTTGCTAAACTATATTATGTATTCGCATTATAGGTAGTTTATCCTATCACCTTCTCTAATAAATTTTATAAGTTTCAAGAATTTTTATCAAATCTCAAATGAACACAAAAAAAAAATATATCATAAAGAAAAATAGAAGCTAAGTGAAGCATAAGAAAAGAAATATCTTAATACAAAATTTATAATTTAAATTTTATTGGATGTTTCCCTAATTCCTATCCACATGCTTTCTGAACGTTTTATAAACATATTAAGAAATATTGTAAATTTGCTAACAAATTTCTTGAACATGAACGTTTTTTTAGTAAATACAGTATATATGAATGTATGTACATATTTAGAAAATTTTAGGATTAGTATTCTTTTTGTTTTCTTTCACCAAAGTAATTAACATGCTATTATGTTGTTTTTTTATTTTACAGCAAATTCAAACTCAAATATAGCACAAATAATTATTAATTTTCTTTTATTATCCAAATTTTGTATATGGTGTAAGGAAAAAATTGCCTCTTTTAGACTCGTATTAAAACCTAACGTATGTTATCTATGCAAACGCACATAGTACTACTACTACAGCACATATACATACTAAACAATCACCACATAAATTACCAACCACTATTGGTTTGGTGATTCAATAAATAAAACATTTAATTGATATCGTAAATTATAGACATTCGAATTTCGACCACTAAAAGCGCTGATTATGTATTCTGATACTACTATTGCTACTATAATAGCAGAGACTACATAGAGATGTCCAAATGGCAACAAAAAAGTTTAGATGTCGCTACAATATCGATTTTGAAATTTAGTCTCATTTTTCAACTTTTTTTTTTAAAGTTTCTTAAAGCAAGTTTTGGTCTCGGATATTTTTTTTTTCATATATGTACATAAATGAACTTTCGTATGATTGGTATGGATGATAGAAATAACAAGTAACATACATATATGAATATGATCATATGATATCAGATGACATATTATGATATACATGATCTGATCAGTATCTAATATAATTTTTATATTATATATGCATTATGCCATATTATGCATTTATATTACTTGACCAGCTTGCCTACATGCTTATTAAATTGTGAAAGTGTGTGTGAATCAAAATTAAATATAAATTGAAATACACATAAATACTATCGGCACTTTTTATATATGTATTTCAATATGATTCAAAAATCAATACATATTTATATTTATATTTTGTTTTGTATAAATGTAATTATGTTCCAATTTGATATGATTTGATAATTTTTATGAATATGTACAGTATCCAGCAAATGTCATGCCACTTTTCTAATTGGAATAATTTTTAATTAAAAAAATGTTTAGAAGAATTTTAAAGCATTATTTTTATTTCAGTTATTTTTATTTGATAGGTATATTATATTATCTTCAAAAAATACCCACATATATATGTAGGTATACTGTTACCAATATAACAATATGAGTCATGAGATCAAAAAATAAAATAAAATCATAATACAAAAAATTTTGTTACTTTGTTTGTTTGTTTTTCCCTGAAGTTATAAAGTTAAAAATATTATTAGAAAAAATTCGAACGCCTATATTATTTTATTGCTTTTCTATATATATTTTTTTAAATTACCATTACTTTTGCTGGATACTGTATATTAAAATCAGTTAAATTTAGTTAAATAAATAATGCAGTTAAATCAAATGATTTTCATAAAATAGATAACATTCATACCATCTGATACCATATAATATACGATATACCATTTCATACATTCAAAAAATTCTGTTTGTAGTAGTGAAATACTGAATGCATATGAATGATAACCTTGAAATGTTTTTTCTTGTTGTTTTTAGAAAAGTCAACATTATAAAATAATCTATTTTTATTTAATTTTTTTCTATATGAAATATTTAGCTAAATGTTCCATATTTTTTGTAAAGTGATATTTAGAATGTCTTCTTTATCATATTGAAAATTTACGTTTCTACTCGACATATTAAATATATATTTTCTCAAATATATTTTCCCATTTTTGCCTTATTTTTCTATTTTAAAAGTTATTTTGTCATCGCTTTGCTTTAAAAAGTTTAATAATCACAAGGATAAAAAAATTTTGTAAATGCATAAAATATATGAATGATCATTTTACACCAGATTTTACAGAAGATTCTAGTTTTCGCTAAATTCTTTTAGCTATGACACAAACTAAATATTTCTGTGCTTTAAGATTTTTAAAACTAGCCAGTTTTAGCTGGCCCGTTTGAAAAAAAATTAGTACAAATTTTTGTATGAATTTGTACATCTCTATGTAGTCTCTGATAATAGTAATAATAATAATAGCTACTACAGTGGGGGTATCTTTGGTTATATCATGCAAGTAAGGTGTTATATACTGCTGCACGTTATAATCCACTGATGGCGCTGACTCTGTAGTAAAATAATAATAATATCAGAGACTACATAGAGATGTCCAAATGGCAACAAAAAAGTTTAGATGTCGCTACAATATCGATTTTGAAATTTAGTCTCATTTTTCAACTTTTTTTTTTAAAGTTTCTTAAAGCAAGTTTTGGTCTCGGATATTTTTTTTTTCATATATGTACATAAATGAACTTTCGTATGATTGGTATGGATGATAGAAATAACAAGTAACATACATATATGAATATGATCATATGATATCAGATGACATATTATGATATACATGATCTGATCAGTATCTAATATAATTTTTATATTATATATGCATTATGCCATATTATGCATTTATATTACTTGACCAGCTTGCCTACATGCTTATTAAATTGTGAAAGTGTGTGTGAATCAAAATTAAATATAAATTGAAATACACATAAATACTATCGGCACTTTTTATATATGTATTTCAATATGATTCAAAAATCAATACATATTTATATTTATATTTTGTTTTGTATAAATGTAATTATGTTCCAATTTGATATGATTTGATAATTTTTATGAATATGTACAGTATCCAGCAAATGTCATGCCACTTTTCTAATTGGAATAATTTTTAATTAAAAAAATGTTTAGAAGAATTTTAAAGCATTATTTTTATTTCAGTTATTTTTATTTGATAGGTATATTATATTATCTTCAAAAAATACCCACATATATATGTAGGTATACTGTTACCAATATAACAATATGAGTCATGAGATCAAAAAATAAAATAAAATCATAATACAAAAAATTTTGTTACTTTGTTTGTTTGTTTTTCCCTGAAGTTATAAAGTTAAAAATATTATTAGAAAAAATTCGAACGCCTATATTATTTTATTGCTTTTCTATATATATTTTTTTAAATTACCATTACTTTTGCTGGATACTGTATATTAAAATCAGTTAAATTTAGTTAAATAAATAATGCAGTTAAATCAAATGATTTTCATAAAATAGATAACATTCATACCATCTGATACCATATAATATACGATATACCATTTCATACATTCAAAAAATTCTGTTTGTAGTAGTGAAATACTGAATGCATATGAATGATAACCTTGAAATGTTTTTTCTTGTTGTTTTTAGAAAAGTCAACATTATAAAATAATCTATTTTTATTTAATTTTTTTCTATATGAAATATTTAGCTAAATGTTCCATATTTTTTGTAAAGTGATATTTAGAATGTCTTCTTTATCATATTGAAAATTTACGTTTCTACTCGACATATTAAATATATATTTTCTCAAATATATTTTCCCATTTTTGCCTTATTTTTCTATTTTAAAAGTTATTTTGTCATCGCTTTGCTTTAAAAAGTTTAATAATCACAAGGATAAAAAAATTTTGTAAATGCATAAAATATATGAATGATCATTTTACACCAGATTTTACAGAAGATTCTAGTTTTCGCTAAATTCTTTTAGCTATGACACAAACTAAATATTTCTGTGCTTTAAGATTTTTAAAACTAGCCAGTTTTAGCTGGCCCGTTTGAAAAAAAATTAGTACAAATTTTTGTATGAATTTGTACATCTCTATGTAGTCTCTGATAATATTAATAAAAAATATTAATACCAATAATAACAGCCGCTACAGTGACAGTGGGGATTGCCAGTGGGGATTGCCTACAAGTTGCCTCATGTAGTAATATATAACCAACTACTACTACATAATAATAATAATAATAATAGGCGGATTCATTGTTTCCTTACAGTCCCACTCCCAATTCAATGTTTCCGTATCCATTTTCCTATCCTTTCCTATCCCTACTCCCTAGCCAATATACTGCGTTCGCTGGTAAGGGTTTCATCCCACTATATTGGCTAAAGGGGGAGGTGGGTTTAGTCAGTAAGAATCTGACACTACCAAGGGGAAATTCTTGGCGTCTTTGGAAGATTCCCACCTCCCTTAGGAAAAAAAAAAAAAAATGTACCAAAATATATGTATGTATATAATTAGAATTATATAAGACATTATCAGGTATTATTATTTAATATAACGTTAAGGTTTTATTATTCACAGGTCCCTCTTCAGGTTATATAATTTAACTTCTTATTTCATAGATTACAGTTTTCGAGCATTTAAGGTCAAAGTACCAAGCATACTCAAGTATTATATCATATGTACATATATATTTTTTATAGCTTTTTTTTTATGTTCTAAACGTTCAATTTTCTCTCTTCTTTCGTCTCTTTTCGTTTTTACCTTAAACAGCAACTGACTGTTGTCAGAATAACTAAAATCCATATTTTATTTCTGTTTATAAATTTTTTTTTTCTTTATTATTATTATTATATTATTTTTTTTTTATTTAGAAATCTATACACTTACATCATATACAATCTTTACATCATTAATTTAATATTATTATTAATATTTTTTTTTCTTTTTTTTTTTAGTTTACTTTTAAATATTTTTTTTTTTATTATTATTTAATATTTTAATTCAAAAATATTTGTCAATTTTTTTTTCCTTTTTTGTTTTTTTTTTTTGATTAAAATAAATTGTTTTGATTATATTTACAGGATTTTTATTTTAATGTAAATTCAGGACTTTTTTTTAAATTAAATAAAACATTAAAAACTAAACATAATTAAAAAAAATATAAGAAAAAATAGAAATATCTTAATTAGAAAGAGATAGAAAGAAATAGATGGGTTATCTAGTTAAAAATTGAGCTTAAATTCAGCCTTTTTCGAAATTTGTTTTTTTTTTTTTTGGCAGTATAAAAAGTAAAATGCATTCTTTAAATTTGAAGTTGTTCGATTTTTATTAACATAAATTTATTAGATTTAAATCAAAATTTATGTTATTAGTGTAATCGTATAAATATTTTAAGTCGATTTATTACATATTACATAGTTCTACCTACATATATACATACATATATATTTACTTAATTTTTTTCAGCAGCTTCATAATTATCATACTTTAAAAAGTATATTGTTGTGGATGTGGGGCTCCAATACTAGTTACTGTTTTTTTTTTCTTATATGGATTTTCTTCACTGGAATTTAATTTTCTTAACGATTTTCAATTTTTCATCTTATATTGAACTACTCATAGCAATTTATATTATCTAATACACTTTAAAAGTGCAATCTTCTTTTCTTTTTAAAATTTATAATAAGAATGAAATAATAGAGAGCAATCTATATGTATATAAAGTCCTGATTTACATAATACTTACATATTAAAAATAAAAATTTATAACTATTATGCATATTTTTATAATCTATTAATTTTTTTTTAAATGTATTTTGGTATAATTTAAAAAAAAAATTTTTAATATAAATGGATGATTACTTTTAACATTTTTTTTGTTTTTTTGATTTTTTTTTTGTTTTTTTTGATGAATTGGTTTTGTATCATAAATCAGAATTCTTAACTTCCTTAAAGAAATATTGTGTCATCATTATTTTATTAAGATTTTGTTTAATTTCATCCTCTTAATTTTTTATTTTAATCTTTTCGGACTTTTTACTTAGGACTAAGAGTACTTAGTACAAATGTTTTTAATTTTTTTTCGATTTGATCAGTTCCATTTATAAATCTCTGATTTATTTATGTAAATCTAAGTAATATTCATAATCGTCTATAAATTTTTTTTCTTCCTCTTTATTTAAGAGAACTGTATACGAATTCTTCGTTAACTTTTGTATCAAAAAATTATTATCATACAAGTATAATACCAGAGACTACATAGAGATGTCCAAATGGCAACAAAAAAGTTTAGATGTCGCTACAATATCGATTTTGAAATTTAGTCTCATTTTTCAACTTTTTTTTTTAAAGTTTCTTAAAGCAAGTTTTGGTCTCGGATATTTTTTTTTTCATATATGTACATAAATGAACTTTCGTATGATTGGTATGGATGATAGAAATAACAAGTAACATACATATATGAATATGATCATATGATATCAGATGACATATTATGATATACATGATCTGATCAGTATCTAATATAATTTTTATATTATATATGCATTATGCCATATTATGCATTTATATTACTTGACCAGCTTGCCTACATGCTTATTAAATTGTGAAAGTGTGTGTGAATCAAAATTAAATATAAATTGAAATACACATAAATACTATCGGCACTTTTTATATATGTATTTCAATATGATTCAAAAATCAATACATATTTATATTTATATTTTGTTTTGTATAAATGTAATTATGTTCCAATTTGATATGATTTGATAATTTTTATGAATATGTACAGTATCCAGCAAATGTCATGCCACTTTTCTAATTGGAATAATTTTTAATTAAAAAAATGTTTAGAAGAATTTTAAAGCATTATTTTTATTTCAGTTATTTTTATTTGATAGGTATATTATATTATCTTCAAAAAATACCCACATATATATGTAGGTATACTGTTACCAATATAACAATATGAGTCATGAGATCAAAAAATAAAATAAAATCATAATACAAAAAATTTTGTTACTTTGTTTGTTTGTTTTTCCCTGAAGTTATAAAGTTAAAAATATTATTAGAAAAAATTCGAACGCCTATATTATTTTATTGCTTTTCTATATATATTTTTTTAAATTACCATTACTTTTGCTGGATACTGTATATTAAAATCAGTTAAATTTAGTTAAATAAATAATGCAGTTAAATCAAATGATTTTCATAAAATAGATAACATTCATACCATCTGATACCATATAATATACGATATACCATTTCATACATTCAAAAAATTCTGT
The DNA here is from genome assembly GCA_947095535.1 of Poecilobothrus nobilitatus. Lineage (NCBI taxonomy): Eukaryota > Metazoa > Arthropoda > Insecta > Diptera > Dolichopodidae > Poecilobothrus > Poecilobothrus nobilitatus. The sequence goes on along the minus strand of OX352774.1, from coordinate 189,425,321 downwards.
TTGTAGTAGTGAAATACTGAATGCATATGAATGATAACCTTGAAATGTTTTTTCTTGTTGTTTTTAGAAAAGTCAACATTATAAAATAATCTATTTTTATTTAATTTTTTTCTATATGAAATATTTAGCTAAATGTTCCATATTTTTTGTAAAGTGATATTTAGAATGTCTTCTTTATCATATTGAAAATTTACGTTTCTACTCGACATATTAAATATATATTTTCTCAAATATATTTTCCCATTTTTGCCTTATTTTTCTATTTTAAAAGTTATTTTGTCATCGCTTTGCTTTAAAAAGTTTAATAATCACAAGGATAAAAAAATTTTGTAAATGCATAAAATATATGAATGATCATTTTACACCAGATTTTACAGAAGATTCTAGTTTTCGCTAAATTCTTTTAGCTATGACACAAACTAAATATTTCTGTGCTTTAAGATTTTTAAAACTAGCCAGTTTTAGCTGGCCCGTTTGAAAAAAAATTAGTACAAATTTTTGTATGAATTTGTACATCTCTATGTAGTCTCTGATAATAGTTTCTTTATATTAAAAGTCAATCTCTAAATAAGATTTTACAAAAAAAAATCGTAATATCGTAATATTATAATATCTTAATATAACATTTTACGATATTAATCAAATATTTCAAAATAACACCAATAACAGAATAATATTTCAATTTCACAAACCTGTAAATAAATGTTTTTCAAAGACACGATCCAAGACACGAAATTTAATAAAGAGTGGAAATTCTTGATTTTTAACGAAATATCAAAAAAGTATTTTGATTTTATTAATTTATAAATGGTGATGGTGAATGGTGAGTTAGAAAATATTGTGGTTAATTTCGATTTAAAAAATAAGGTGAAAACTTTTGAAAAAATCGTTTACATTTTAAATATTTCTTTTGAAGTCTAAAAAGTATTATAAGTTATATCTGGTGGTTATATACATATATTTAATAATTTCCATTCTCCATTAAAGACACAGCAGTATGTAAAACCAAAAACTAAGGATTTTAATCCTGTACATTTATATGATCAGTAAAAGAATCGATTAGTCTTTATATTACAACTAGAGATCTTTATTTTTATATCAAAATTTGTAATTTTTCTTATAATAACTATTTCCCAAATACTTTTTGATCTTGGAAATTCAGCAAAAAAAAAAATGGTTTTTAATATAACTCTAAATATAAATACCAAAATACCAAAATATAAATTTTCCTGTTGCTTAAACATTTTCAGATTGAAAAATGATTCAGTAAAACTTGATTTATGATCATAAATATATGTATATAAATATTTTGCACGTTTTTTTACAACTGTATCTATCAACCTACCTACGTGAACGGCTTGTTTGAGTTATTTAATTAAGTTCTTCTACAAAATAAATCGAAAATATCTATGATTAAAAAATGTAACATATTATAACCATAATACGTAATCCTTTAATGATATAGGTATATTTTATTTATACTTAATGTGAACACTTATAAATTAATCCTTCAGATACTTTATAATTTTACTTATTAACTTTTATTTAAATTTTTAATAAATCATGATAAATCATGATAAAATCATTGTAAGATTTGAAAAGATAATTTGAAGGTGAGAAGAAATATTTGTTGTATCTGAAAATATCTGCTATAACTAATAATAAATATTTATAACTGTAAGTTACAACTTATTTTTATCTTACGACAAAAGATCAATCTTATAAATACATAGGTATTATATAAAATATAATATTTTTTTTTTGTAAATAATTTTTAATCTAATTTACCTAATTTTGAAACTAGCGTTTAAAAAGAAAAATAAAATTTCATTTTAAATTTTAATTATAGATACGTAAGATTTGCATGTTTAAAAACGTAATTATTAGATATAAGTACATGGTGTAATACTATAAATATTAGTGTACTTCCTGGTAAGATTTTTAAAAAATGTTCTGTTTTGTTTCATGTAACAAAGTATAACAATAAACTTTTTCTCTTCCGTTAAATAAAAAAAAAAAAAACAAATAAAAAGAAACAAACCACCAAATTATTATTTCTTTTTTTTTTTAATCTATCAAAAAAAGTGCATTCAAAACTCGTGGAAAAACCATTAAAATCTACAATTCATCTTAAAATCACAGTTTTTTTTTTTTTCTTTTTTCATCAATACATATTATATCTACACACATCCATACGTATAACATGGTTATAACCAACACAATATTATATTTTATAATAAGATTTCATGTTCTCTTTTTGTATGTTTATCTTAAAAGCCTTTAATTTTATAACACCTAACAAGATAATATTTATGACCTCAAAATAACAACATTGTACATACCTGAATAAACTTTATAAAATATTTATTGGATAATTGTCAAAAGCAAAAACAAATATAAATTTTTTAGGAAATTTTTATTAGCGTTATTATAATTGCCGAAAATGATTTCTAAAATAAAAAAATTTAAATCATTTAAATGGTAGTTCAAAAAAGAAGGTTATATAAGTAACAAGTATTGTAGTATCTAAGATTTACTTTAATTTATAATAATTATCTGATTAAGGTAGATCTTATTAATGTATATCACGTGTTATATTTTATTTGTACCTTTAAGAAATTTTAATTACATGATTTAATCATTGCAGTTCAGGTTCCTTATATCTGAGTCTAAAGACTGGCTGAAAACAAAATTTGTCTTTAGAGAGTCAACAGTTAAGAAGGGTTAAAGCTTCAAAACTGTATTACATTTTTGTTTTTCTAGTAGGTATCGTTATATTTCTTATTAAATTTTAATAGTTGAAACCCTCAAAAGTTGTACAGTCGAAATGAAATTAAAGTAAAATAACTATATTAGATGTTTTTTTTTTTGTTGTAAAGAAACCAACAAAAAACCAATAAATGATTTAATAAAAATAAAATAACAGAAAAACCTCATCATATTTCAACATAATATAAATTAAATTCCAAATTTAAACGTACCACAAAAACCACAAAATATAACAAATTTTATTTTAAAGTGTTAATATAGTTAAGTTCCACTTGCATTTAATCATTCTTACTTATACATAATATACGACTTCATACCTACTACATATATACATACATATTATATAAGTGTGCACACAAAAAAAAACACCATATATAAAAAACACACAAAAGTTGTTAATTAAATCAAAAAATCTGGTAAATACAAATCAAGTGAATGCAGAGAAGTAAAAAATTAATAATGTGCGAAATACAAGGGAAACATTTAAAAAAAAAATTAATAAATAAATAAAAAAATAAAAATAAAAAATTTATTGGGTACCAATTTGATTTAAATGGATAGATAAATTAAATGTATGTAATATTTATTCATTGTATCAAAATGTACCCAGAAATCAGAACAACTATAGAAAAAAGAAAAAAAGAAAGAAGAAAAAGGAAACAATATATTATGTATCTTTAAGTGATTAATTATATATAGGTGCACAATTTATATATGTATACCTACATTAAAATTATTAAACTCTCAGATTGTTTTGTTTTCTTGTTTTTTCTGGTAAAAGATAAAAAACAGTTTTTTTTTTGTAATATATTGAAGAAAACGTGATTTACCCCAAAATTTTATATGACTATATACATGCCCACATTGAGGTTAAAATTATTAATTAACGACTCAAAGATAATATTAAAAAGAAATGAATTTTAAGATCATGTGATCTGCAGACTAAATTTAGTATAACAAGTGAATTAAATTATGAATGGATGTACATAGGTTGGTAGATTGTTAGTTAAAAATGTAATTTATTCAACTTAAAAAGATGTTCTTTGTAAATTTAGTGGAAGATTTTAAAATTATTCTCATTTCTCTAACTAGGTTCAATGTTCTGATTTTTTTTTCTTCTGGCGATCAATATAATAAAAGTTCTCAGCTATGAATTTACTCTATTTGCTTTCATATTGTTCTTAAATTGTCCACATATTGTATCCTTATTGGATTCGGAATTCTTCAGCTATGTATTTACTCCACTTCCTTCCAAAATGGATGTGGATGGATGGATGTTATCAAAAGATATGTGGCCTATTTCAAAATTTATGAAAACTTGAAAATTAATTGAATAAAAATTCTCTTTAGTTGTTTAATGAACATAATATGCTTTGACTATATTCTAATAAATTATATACTGACGTCTGACATAGAGGTTAAAATTATTAATGAAAGACTTAAAGTTAATACCAATATAAAAGAAATGATCATAAATCATGTATGATCTGCATTTAATACAACAAGTAAATTAATTTTTAAATGGAGCTGTATAGTAGGTAGTTTAGTTAGCTATAAATAATTCATTCAACATAAAGACAAAAGATTGAATTTAATTGAAATTCATTCTACAAGCTCTTCTTTAGATTGAAGTTTTTAAACTAGCTTAAAACAATTTCAAAATATTCTCATTTTCGTAACAGGTCAATTTTTTTGTTCTTTTCTTCGGACGCTCCATTAAAACTTTTTAACTATTTTTTTTTTCATTTTGATCTAAACACCTTAAGATGTATTATAAGTGCTTTAAGGTTGATTAAGCTTTTAAGATCCACTGATGGAAGAGAAGATTTTAGCACTTTGCAAGAAATAGTTTCAATGTATAAGATTGGAAATAAGATTGAAGACATTAATAAAAATTATTAGCCCTGAAATTTTTTATCAAAAACTTTGAATTAATATTTCATCTTTTTTATTTTTCAGCTTTCCACTTAAATATCTTTTAGAATGGCACTTCTAATCTTTCGTCCACCTCACTATTTTTATATCTGTACGAACGGAGTTCTTATGGTATAATAAATTTGCCATTACATTTGTGACACCAGGAGACAACTCCATCTTAATTTTATTATCAGGATGGAGTTCCAAATCGATTAAACCGTGCATGTTTGTCTATTCGTCCGCACGACAACTCAAAAAACTTCTTATTTATTTACTTCTTATTCTTAAAGTTAACCTGGTTAGTCACGATCAAAAGGTTCGAGTATCTTCGTACTTAATTAAGTTCAATATCTGTAATTTTGTAAAAGATAATTAAATTCTATGGTAACTAGGTACCATGACTTATGCACGTAAGATGTATGTACTGTAAGGATAGCCATATATGCTACAGTTAACATAGTTCTCGTTTTACTTTGGTGGTCCGATATTTTCACTCTATAATCACAATTTTTTATCATCATTACAATCAATTTAAAAAGTTTTGTATAAAACCTCAAACAGTCAATAATTTGCTTAACATTTTTCATAAAGCACACACTCCACTTGACTCTAATAAAAAAAAAAAAAAAATATACCTATATAATGAATTACTTCTCGTTAACTTTAAAAAAAAAAAAAAAAAACAAAAAAGAAAAAAAACGTTTAGGAATTTCATTTCAACACTTTTGTAATACAAAAAATAAAACAAAATAAATAAAATGTGAATTAATAAATTTTCTATTATTAGTTATCCATTATAATTTTTACAAAAGAATTAAAATTAACTACAAAAAATACTAATCTTTTCTTTTTCTTCATTTCAGTAAAAATTAAAAAAAAAAAAAAAAAGTCATAAAGTGCAAAACCACGTTCATCATATCTTAATAATACACAAACGACTATAACCTCTCATTAAATATCAAAAAAAAAAAAAACGTTGCACGATAAAAAGTCATCCAACAACTATATATTATGTAGTTACATCTTGTTGTCTTACAACAGCAGCACATCATAATAACAACAACATAGGTACCATAATCCATAATAATATTTTCAATATATATGCGGTCAAAAATTGTGATAATTATTCATACAAAAATGTATAAAGTGCGATACGATAATAAAACATAAAAAAAAAAAAATTTAATCACAGCACAACTCTGTACAGCTCATCATCATCTGTATCTTAGGTGCGTTATGTTTTATTTCTGCTTTTCAATATTTTAATAAAAACAAAAAACACTCAAAATGTTATTTACAATAGAACTGATATTATGTCTTTACACTAAAATCACGTACCATCTTAAAAAAATTTATGTACGTACATACACACATATGTATTGTATACGACTAAAAAAATGAATTTCATGTTTTCGTATAAAAAAATATATAGGGTCATTTTTAAAGGTCAGATACATTTTACAAATACTCACTATTATATCTTATGAATTTGAAGTGTGAACTTTTTTTTTTCCTATATACATAGATGATTCCCTATATATGTATGTACAACATTCGGTTGATTTAAAAGGTGTACGTTCATGTATCATAGAGCCAATAATTTAATTTAAAACAAAAAAAAAAAATAAAAATCAAAAAGTTTAAAATTGAATGTTGCACCAATTGATGAGGAAAAAAAGAAAAGAAAAAATTGTTGAAAGCATTTTGTTGACAATCTAAAAGTTATACACAATATTTTATGAATGTAAAATGTGTGTAGGTACTCGTACATTATACATAATATTTTTTTGTTTCTTTTTGTTTTTTCTTTTTTTTTTTGTTCTATATAAATGCAAGGAGAAATGATTTGTTTATTTAAAGAAGTTGCGTGTCTTCGTGAAATTAACTAACAATAACCAACAGAGGAACAAAGGAACATAAAAATGAATAATTTATATTCGATGATAGTGACAATATATTCAATAAATTGTAACAAAAATCCATTTGCAAATGCATGCATTTTGTTATTGAAAAAAAAAAAAAGCATTTACCTATACCTACCTATTACCTACATATGTATGTATGTATATAGATTTTTTGCATAAAATCAATTTGTTACGCATATTATGATGAAAGTTGCGAAAATATTTTAGATATTTTTTAAATATAATGCAGAGCAGTCAGTGTGTAGGTTTCATTTTATTTCTTCTTGTTTGGGTTGTCATAATTATGCCGAACTTCTGGTTTAACTTTTTAACTTAAATAAAACAGATTAAAATATTTCACTATAGAGAGTTTTCCTTGTCTTAAAATAAATTTTAAAATCTAATTTTAAAACAGGTCAGTATATTTATTATAAGTTTTCTTTTTATCATTTTTTTGTTTTTTTTTTTTTTTTTTTAAAGATCATCGAGACCTGTTTGTAAAAACTATCATCTGTGTATATTATAGTTAATCTATACTTAACTTTATTTGATTATCTTTAAAACTTTTAACTACTTTACTACCTTTTTTTGTTTTGTTTAATGTTTTTTTTTTTTTTTTTGAATAATCTCGATGAATTCATTTAGGTTTAACAAAAAAAAAACAAAAAGAACAACTAGACAACATCTACAAAACAACAGCAACAATACAAAACAGAAAAAAGTAAAAATCAAAAAAAAAAAAAAAAAACACTGACATTTAACAACTGATGTCGTTTAAGTTAATATTAATGACCAATTTTCTGGATCCCATGCTGTCCAATCAATTTTCAATATGTGTATTATGAAAATCTTTAAAATAAATATAAGGAATTTTACAACAAAAAGTTTAAAAAAAACCAAAAACAAGGCAACATATTCTAACAGTTCATACCCTACTTATACACACAATGTATATACAACATGTTGAAAAATTTCAAATGGTGACAAAACTTTAAAAAATAAAAAAAAAAAGAATCATTAAAAAAAAAAAATGCAGAACACAATAGAAAACAACGGTAAAACATTAGACAAAAAATAAAATTAATTTTGTTGTCTTTTATTTTTTTTAATTTTTTTTTCTTTTCTTTTTTATGCACAACCATACAGGTGAAAAGAAAATAAAAAAAAAAAAAAATAGTATTTAACATGTAAATTAATTAATAACCCCTCTGTTAATTTTTGTTTTCTTTTTTTCTTTCTTAAGGCAAGTATCAGGTAAGTCGCATTCACTCATCAATAATATTGTACCTACCTTTTAAAAATTTACATACATATCTAGACGAGATCATCATCATATTATATTATTATCAGCTCTCAACTTTTAAAGTTCTCTTTAAAAATATTTGTTGATTTTTTTTGTTTTTTTTTTGTTTTTTAATGTAAATGGGACAACATGCCGCATAAGAAAACACTACATCATGAATTTGATGACATTTTAGCATTTATAAGAAACAAATGAAAATGAGAAGAAAAAATATGAAGGAGAAAGAAAGATATTCAGTAAAAAATAAGTTATGATTGGAATGAATAGTTCAAAAATAATTTTTAAAAGCAAATCAAGTGAACGGGATTGACTGTGTCTTTTTCCGAGTCGACTTTAGTGCAACGCTTAAAGCTTAAGTCTTCTTTCAACTTAAATATAAAAATTGTTTAAAAATTTAACCTAGCTGTTTACGAGTTTTTTAACTCTAAAAATCAATTCGTATCAAAAATGACCCAAATCAATTTTAAAAATTGGAGAAACGTCTTTGGCAATAATTAAAAAAATTAATTACATCTTAATTTAACTTGAAGCATCAATGGCTGTTGAAGAATTGCGACTTAGTTTTTTATATTGAAATTTAATATATTTTGATCTCGGACATAAACTCTATGGACGTATACATATAAAACGAACGTCCTTTAAATTTTCAATAAGTATTTTGTATAGTCATTTGGTAATTTGGTATATCTATACCTACAATTATCCGTAATACAATAGGAGAAACATTGGAGAAAGTATTCCAAAAAGAATATAAGTTTCCGGTAGTTTTTTCGATCTCTTTTTCGAAATTGGATAGAGTATTCTGGAAAGAACAAACGTTTCCGGTAGCTTTTTTCGTTCTTAGTACTCTGGAGGTCAAATAAACTCCAGTGGACAGACGGAAGGTTAAAAAAATCGACTTTTTGTCTAGGCGGATAATTTTTTATTTTTTTGGTAATTTAGAATCAATGGGACAGAACAGAACAAATTGAAAGAAGAGATGATAAAAAAAAAACATATAACAAAAACAAAAAATTAAAATCCAATCAAGTTTATTTAATGAAATTAAATATTCACATATTTCAAGAGCTTTGATAAGATATGATGTAAAATCGATTGTTTGTTGGTAGTTGTTGTATTGTAATAATATCTATTTGCATTAATTCAACTTTTAGATCAGTTAAAAAAAAAAAAAATCAGTAGATTATGATTTTTAAAATGATTTTAAAGGTGATGAAAATGATTATATGGTAGTATAGTAAAGAATTTTAAAAGATGAAAGATAAGGAAATAAAAATTTAAATTTAAAAAATTTTTCTTTTTAATTTAAATTAATTTTTAATTAGAGTTATATTTTATTAAATTTAATCGATTTTTAAGATGAAATGATACTATTATAATATACTGTATAATAATGTTAATGAGTTCAAAATTAAATGGATTCAATATAGGATAGGCGCCTCAACTATATAATATTATTGTGCTTTAAATTAATAAGTTTTAAAACGGAACGAAATCAGTAGATAATAAAGAAAAGATTGTGGGTTGTTTAATATTTTTATATTATAAAAATTTAAAGTCAGAATAAAAATATAAAAGTGGGTAGCAAATAGGTTTTAATTTAGTCATCATATTATAATTCAATGTACAATCGATTAAAAATTTTACTGGTGGATTGTCTATTTTTAACTGTACAGTTCGTGTGCAAACGTTATTACTTTTAGTGTTGCTTTTTATAAAAAAAAAAATATTTTGCAAATTTTCGGAAAACGGAAACAGAAATTAAATACCTATCTTAATTTAATATGTCGAGCTGTAACTGTTTAAAACAGTTAAAGTAGTCCACGTTATAAAGTAAAAACTGATTATAAATGACTTAATATTATATCTTTAGTTGGTTAAGAATCATGCAAAGAGTAAACGAAAATCAATTACTATTGCATAGATATTGCATAGAAATTAAATTATTTCACTTTTTAGTATCGAAAACTTTATATTTAGCTTTTAAATTCTTCCCAAACAGAACTTTAATCTATGCAAGTAAATTTTACAAATAAAATCGTATACAAAATCGTAAAAAAAATAGGGTAAATATACCAGAAGAGAATAAATTACTTAGGGATGATATTGAATGTCAAGCTAAAATGAAAATAGCACATTAAACAGAAAAAAGTCGAATTAGAATAGATATATAGAGAAATTAATTGACTCCTAGGTCGAAACTTCAGATTCCCAATAGATATATTCAATAGATTGTCAATAGAACAATAGATTCCCAATAGAATATAAAATTTTGTTATATAACCAAATAATTAACTTGAATTGGTTGTACCGCTATATGGTTGTGCAAAATAAACAAATATTCAGAGCATCCAAATTTTCCAAAATAAAATTTTACGTAACATATGGTTAGCGCTCCTAGCGGGACGTACAAAATTACGATTTACATATAGGGATCTACAAAATCCTAGTGTAAACGAAAAATAAAAATATATGCATTAAAAGATACGCTATAAGAAGGACACATAAATGTATGGAACCATCATAACAATTTCAGAAAATTCCAAAAGAAGACTAAAAGAACTTGGAGCCTTGATTTAGTGATATACAGTTCAGCTCCACTGAGGTCTGGAACTCCAGTAAACCTATAAGACTTAACGCAAAAAGAGTCTTTTAAAACTTAGTTAGTCTTTAATACTAGTTTTAATTTTTTAAGGCGGGGCTGCTGTCTTTTATGAGTTAAAGTCTAATAATTGATGTGCTGTACGCAGCACATAATTGCTGTGTTGCGTACAGTATCTTTCGATGATTCTCAACATCCTTACCAAAAGAGAATAAAAAATTGCGTAAATAATAATTGAAAACCATTATGGAGATAACAATTATAATTGTAAATATCCATTTTAAAAAAAAAATTTAAGAAATAATTATCCTTTTAGTTATTAAGCTGATCTTTACCTCATTTTGTCTTATATCATATATATTATAATCTCTTAATCAAAAATATTCTTTAAAACACCGACTGCTAAATATTTTAATTTTATTAGCATTGCACATTTTTATTTTATAGATAATCCCTTATTATATTACCAGATATTACGATATTTTCAAAATATGAATAAATAATCCCGAATTAATAAAATATCATTTGGTTTTTATACCCGTATGGACTATGTTCAAGGGTATAATAAATTTGCCATTACGTTTGTGAAATACCTAAAAGGAGTCGACCTAGATATAGTGTCAAAGTTATGGATCGGCTCAGAGTCTGAGTCGATTAAGCCATGTACGTTCCTTCGTCCGTCCGTCCGCACTATAATTCAAAAAATAAAGGAGCTAGGAGGCTAAACAAATTTTTACGTCACTTTTGCAAAATTGTTAGTTTTGCTATTTAAATCCAGCTTTCTTGGCCGCCGGGTTCTCGTAGCTGCCATACAACTTCTCTTTTTAAATGTAAATAACTCAGTGTTTATTAAAGCTAGGTATTTGATATTTTGTGAAGAGGTTTCGAGTTACATGTCAACAATTTTTGTAAAATTTTGTTGATCTAGAGCTTCCAGTTCAGGCTTCTTGCACCTCTTGGATCTTTATGAAGCTAGGCGTCTGCAATCTTGCAAATGAAGATCAAGTGTTATGGCAACAACTTCTGCAAATTTTCGTTGTGCTGGTGCAATAGATTTTGGTAACTGTCATACAACTCCACAATTTACATAAATATATATTGGTATAGTTATAACGTCGGTACTAAATTATCTGAAATTGTTTAAAAGATCAAGTTATATCAAATCAAGTTATGATCAAGTTATATAAAAAAAGGATATATTACGTTCATATTGGTATCCCAGAGTTGACATAGTTTGCTCTACTGCACTCTTCCTCGATTTTTTTTTGTTTTTATAAATTTTATGAATTTTATGATACTTGTATAAGTTGTATCATATTCTCTTTGAAATTAAATAATGATACAACAATAAAAAAAAAAAAAAAAAATATGAAATTTTAATTTAATAATGTCCCAGAAAAATGAAAATTTATTTAAGTTCGAATCGAATGAATGGCTTATTAATAATAATATTTTAAGAGATGTTCTAAATTCATGTTGATTGAGACTATGATGAGATGAGTCTTCACTTGATGAAATTTTCTTATCTTCAAACAATAAACTTAATAATATCCAATTGATTATAGAACTTTTAATTTTCAGCTATATGCTTTTAAAAACTGAATTTAACAAGTTAGTTAATTTTTATTTATCTTAAAAAAGAAAAAAAGAAAAAAAAAATTACTTTTTCAAAAAAAAATATCAAATTTCATTGATTTCTTAATCTGTTTTTGATTTACAACAGGTGAGTTGTACATTTTAAATAAAAGTCATAAAACTAATAATAAAAAATTGCTATAAAAATTTTAAATTTATATGAATATATGTATTATAGAACCGTGATTTTACGACCAGTTCGGGTGATCTTTTAATAAATTTTTTGTTAGGTACAGCTTTGAGATCGAAAAATATTTATTTTAAATTAATATAAATTTGTTTCAGAATTTGTTAATTATAGCTATTTACTTGATTATCAGAAATTCGAACTGATCAATGTCTTAACCACTCATCCGAATGTCGTAAATCAATTAAAAGATCTTGGTTTTAAAGTCCGAAAATCTGGACAACAGTGATAGTTGATATCTTAATTGTCTATAATACTTTATATAAAATAAATAAATAAATGATTCCTGTATAATATAATAGATGGCGCCAATATAATCAACGATTTATTGAAAACGATAAAGTTTGAAGAAACTGAAGTTTAATTCGTTTGTTTAACCTTTGTGATTATTTTTCGTGCCTTATGCTTATATTATACTTGTAGGAGTGAGAAAAAAATAAAATAAGCGCAAAAAAAAAGAAAATGTACTTTTTTGATGTAACAGACTGTGGATTCAGCAAATATGTAGATACTTTCCGTTCACTCCTAACCTAAAATATTTAGAACATTTTAAAAATTTAAAAATTAGATGAGATGAGGTTGGTCAAAGTTTTTAGATTACAAATCCGTGAATATATGCTTCATTAGTTAACTTAAACAGATTTAATCATTGTTTTAAATTGTGTATTACATTCACTTCTTTGGCACATTCGTTTCAGTAGTAAATAAAAAATTAATTTTTCACAGTTTTAATAATTTTTTCTTGAAGATAAACAAAAAAATACATATAAATTTACTAAATAATTTTTCAAGATAATTTATTAATCGGCATAAAATTACATTATCTTGTAATCATTAATTTTTTGATGGGAACAAAATTTATATTATTAGATTTGTGTATATTATTTTTCACATATTGTCTTCCATATATTTTATGTGTCTTTTAAAACTACACTTCTAATTTAAATGCCAAATTAACAATAATATGTCATTTTCTTGTTTTCTTTTTTTCAACCATGTTTTTATTAGATTTTTTTTTCGAATTTTTTTTTTTTGTTAAAAAATTAATGTGAAAAATTTAAATATCTATAGTTAAAATTAATTTTCTTGTTAATAAAAAACTCATTAAACTATTATATGTCACTAGTTGATACAATCAAAATATATACACACATACATATATGTAGATGTATAAAATTAATAATATTCCATGCTTTGTAAAATGTGTAATTTTTATATGAAAATTATATACCTTCATACATACATATATTATGGATATTTAAATACAAGATGGCGTCATAAATGCAGATATTGGAACGTATCCAGCAACGATAGTAAAAAAAATTAAGTAGCGCCATTATAAAAAAATAAAATTAATAAAAAACAATAAAAGTTAAATTAAATTATTAAACGTTATCTGAATTCTAGTAGTTCACATGTAATATATATACATATAATTTTTCTTTTTTTTAGCTTTTTCAAACATTTTCTTTTAATTAGTTTTTAAGTTTAAGTTATTTGAAAAAAAATGACAGTCTCAGATAACTGTAAATAATTTTATTTCTTGGAGTTTTCCATTCTTTTCTTATTAACTCTTCAAACAACTTAAGTCTTCTAAGAAAAATCTTCATTCCTCTAATTCCCGCACGATTTGTATTGTGTAAAAGCTGAAGAATAGTGGAAGTATTTATTTGATTAATGTAACAACTCTTGCAGGAGGAGAACTAAATGCCTTAAAGAAAATAAACGAATATGTTATGGACCAAATTTTGATAGTCGATACATGTTTTATGGAAAACAAAATTTTTGATTTCGATAGTCATAAAAAATGAAAACAAACGGATGTGATAGTCATTTTTTATGAATATACACATTTAAAACTTTAAATTTTCTCATTTTGATATTGTTAAATGACTACTTGTAAAAATGGATGTAGGAAAAAATTAGTAAGTATTTTATGTATTTATATTTATATTATAGTCATAGTCATTATATTTATATAGTCATTATATTTATAGTCATAGGTTGCTTATGAAAATGCCTATTCATAAGCAACCTATGACTATGCAATAGCATGGGTTGCAAGAAAGCCCATTATTTTGTGAATTAGAAGTCGGACCGACATGATTTAAAAAAAGTACTCACCAATTTTGCAGCAAAATTTAAATATCGCAAAAAATTAAACCTTTCGACTTTTAAGCCCACCTTCGACTTTAAAAAACGGAATCCAAAAAATAAGGGGCCATTTTTCGCGACATTTGTTAAATTTTATTTTCTTTTTTTAATTTCTATTACAGTATTGGGGATTACGTTTTTTAAATCACATCGGTTCGACTTTTTGCTCCCAAGATACGGAGGCTTCTTTAAAACAATAGCCAATATTTTATAAAAGTCAGTATTTATTGATCTCTGTTATGACTGCAGCCATCACTTAGAGAACAGTAGCAGTTAACGAAAATTTAAGTCCAGAAATATATTATTTGTATTGAATAACTCATTATCAATTATATACATGCTGATATGGTATAAGGTATAGATAAGTAAAGTTTTAAAATTAAAAATAATTGCCGTAAGTATTGAAGAACACATCTCATTCAGATCTAAAATCTTTAACATATTTAATAAGAACAACTCTATACTTATGTGCAAAGATGATTTAAATTTCGCCCGATAGATATTTTTTAATTATTTTATAGAGAGACAGATTAACTTTTGAAATCACACTTCCTATTCATATTATTCCATATTATTGAATATTGATTAAGTTTAAAAACAGTTGCATCAAAAACGATAATAATTTTATATATCTTTTCATTTTTTATGGGCATTAATACCTGTGCATTTCAAATACACATCTATGTACATTTTTTATTTTTTTATATTTCTCTTAAAATTGATTGATTTATAGCGATGACACTATAAGCTGTCAAATTTGAATATGAAATACATTAAAAATACATTAGTCATATTACTCATATTATACTATATTCCACATACATTTATACAAACATCATGACATATTAATATGAATGCTGTTATTTTAGTAGTTAAAATTTGAAATAGAAAGTTAACAATGATTAAAACAATAAAAAAAAAGAGATAGATAGATAGATAAAAAATTTTTTTGGGAAATTTAGGAGACTGCATCTAATTTTGATTTTTAATTTCATTTTTTTTGTTTTATTGCCTATAATTTAGCATTTTGGATAAAAAAAAAGTAAAGAAAAAAGGTTTTAAACACAGCAGGATTGCTACTTTCATTTAATATAAAATTTATTGCAATTATTTCAATATGAGATGAAATGCAATAAAATTTGTATAATATCTTATTATCTTATTGTCTTTTTCTCTGTTTTTAATAAATTTTAAATTGAATTTTGTTGGGCTTTTAATTTTATGGTCACGAAAAATCAATAAAATTTTATAGTACCTAATTGGAATTTTAGTAGTTTTTTAGTGATTCTATAAATTTTTTTTTATACAGTGAAACATTAAATCAAATTGAATTTAAATTGTTTGAACGGACTTATAACATTTAATGATTCAATAGAAGTGTTTTAGTGATTCTGTACATACATACATATTATATTATTATATGAGCTGTTATCAGCTATGATATAAAAAAACAATATTAGTTTTGTGACCCATTAAAGTAGGGGTGGTATTTACAAAGCATGAAAAGTGTATGTATAAAATGTATGTTTAAGTACAAAAAAAAATTCGCCATTTTACGGATAAAGCTTATAATAACCCTGATTTTGTATCTAACCATATTTTTCCTTTTTAACTTTTTATTGTTTTGTGGTATATTTTCCAAATATACCACAATATTCCATATATATATTCCATATTATATTCCAATATATTCCATATATTTAATAAAATTTTAATTTTTTTTCAATAAAACAAATTGTATAAAAAACTGAACTGATGTACCTTATTTCCAATTTGAATTATTATAAGGCCTTGCTTTTGTAATATGTACAGGGTTTTGCAATTGGAGTGATATGATTTATTTTTAAAAAAAAACACACTAATTGTTAAGGAAATTCAAATGTTTTTTATTTAATGTGAAGTACAATCGATACAATCAAGTTCTGAATAAAACGTCATTCAAATGGCCTCCACGACTTCTTTTGCAGGAACAAATTGAATGAACCCAATTTCCGAGTACTTTTTCCACTAAATCAAGTCGTATGTCATGAATAGCACGTTCAATATTGACTTCTAAAGCTTGAAAAGAGTCTGGTTTACTGCTAAAGACACAATGACTTCAAATAACCCCACAAGAAATAGTCTAATGGTGTTAAATCACAACTTCTTGGACGCCATTCAATTTCACAATTTCTTGAAATAATCGAATATTCAAACTTTTCTCGCAATAATTCGGTTGTTGCACGTGCTGTATGGCACGTAGCCCCGTCTTGTTGGAACCAGATGTTAATAAACCATAAAAAGTTGGTTATCATCGATCTATACCGTTCTCCATTGACAGTAACGGTGTTACCAGCTTCGAAAGAAGTACGGATCGATGATTCCACCAGACCAAAAACCACACCAAACTGTCAATTTAGGTGAATGTAATGGTTGTTCATGAATAATTTGTGGATTTTCTTCGCACCAGAATCGACAGTTTTGTTTATTTACCGCACCACTCAGATGAAAGTGAGCATCATCGGAGAAAATGATTTTCTTAAAAAAATCGTTATCGTTTTCAAGTTGTTCCAAGACAAAATCAGCAAATTCACGACATTTACGAAATAAATTTTATGACATATACAAGTAAGAAAAATATGGCAAAATTTTATTTCCTAATTATACTAATGTCACCTTTGGTTTTTGGACTTATGACTTTCGCAATTACGACGCATCGATAAGTTATTCAACAATGTCTAAGAAGGACGAGTACTCAGCTTAGTGTCTAAAATATTAGTTTTTATTGTTTCAATTGTTGACATTTTTCTTCTACTAACGATGCAGCCAAGCCTAATTTTGTTTTGCCGATTTTCTCGCAGCTTTTTTTTTTACGAGGGTACGGGCGCAGATTTTTTTTAAAGAGTAATGGTAAAAGTACGATTCCTCTATTAATATGTGGGATTTTAACCCAGCAAACACCATCTACTTTTTTGACCAAACAATAGATTATCGGACCTTTAGTATACTATATATTGTAATGTTTGGGTAAGAGGAGAATTCTACTGTGGAATAAAACTTGGTTTAAGATTTAGAGGAATATAATAAACGAAGGTGTTCACGTTCTCCTTAAATCTGTGTAAATTAAAAATATAAACATCTCCAATTTTAGGAAACACATGGGATGGTAAATGATTCTATATTCACGATTGTCAATTAAATAATTTGCTTATCATCTGTTATCTAATAAACTTTACCAACAAATTTAATATAAAATTTAACAATGTTAAAAAAATGTTAACTTAAAAATTAATTTTTAAAAAACTTAACTTTTTCTTAGTTTTTAAATTTTTTAAAAAACGTTTATTCGAAACCTAAAATATGGTGAAAACAAACACTTGAAATTTATTTAATTCACCAGTTTTTAATACAAGATGATGATAACAACTCTTTTTACAAAAGCAGTTTTTTCTGCATAAAAATTTTTCGCTTCAATTTAATTGTGTTGTATGTATTTAGATCTATTAAATTTAGAATATATACCTATGTATACATACTAAACTAAATTTAAAGTTCTTATAATTACAATCATTAAAAGTACGAAAATAATACGTATTACGGTATTACTTTTAAATTAACTTTAAAATTAAAAGAAGTTTTAAAATTTAATAAAAAAAAATGTTTCAAATAACTTAAGGCATCTAAAATGTAATTACAAATGATGTGAACAAACAAATTAGAAAAAAAAAAACTTTAATATACTTTTGGTTCTTTTAACAAAAAACTAAAAAAAAAAAACTATACCAAGCCTAAAAGAAAAATAAAGTAACTGTATATTTTTGTATTGAATAAAAAGAGTTTAAAAAACAAACAAAAAAATTTAATTACAGTAGGTATAACTATAACTAGAGTACGGATAAAGATTTTTACTCCAATTTAAAAAAAAAAAATGAATAATATAATGTACAAAATAAATGACATTAAAGTTATTTAATTTCCTCTTCGAAAAATTCTATTAAAATCTTCAATGCCAATGAAACGGTAAAACTTCAGCTGTACTTAAATTAATAAAAGTCTTAAGAAAATTTTGATTATTGAATATTTAAGTATTATTGTAAATTAACTATGGGATATTGGAAGAGAGTTTAAGATCTAGAACTATTTTCACCATACCAAGAATTTAACCAAACTTCCAGAACATATAACAGCTGACATACATTAGCGGATATGCATCAGAGAGGGAGAGAGAGAGAGAAAAATTCACACCATAAATCAATACATTCCCATCAATTGAATTTAATCATATAAAATATTCCACAGATATTAATTATAGTTTTATAGAGTATTATAAGAAATTTACCATTTATTAAACTACTTTAATTAATAGATTCTAGAGTAAATCATTTTTAAATCAGTCAGATAGAAGTTTTTTCAAAACGTGTAGACCACCACAAATATATGAAGACTAGCACAAATCTTCAAATTCTAAATTCGGAAGTCTTTATATCAACTTATTGTTTGAGATTTTTGTTTCCCTTTTATAGTCAAAACATTTAAATAATATGTAAATATTTCACCTACTATCATGTTACTAACATATAAATCACCTACTAACATTTTATGTTAGTATAAATGATTCCACTTTTTGTTAAAGTACAGTTTAATAAGTCGAAAATTGGAAAAGGGTACTATCATAATAAAATGTTATCCAGCAAATGGTGTAGTGGTTAAGACACCGGCCTTTCATATGAAAGTTCTCTGTTTCAAACCCCAGCTGAATCATATATAGATTAATAAAGAAATAATATAGGTTTTTATTATAATATAAATTTAGTATATGATATTTAAATAAAAAATAATTAAATATATGTTATAATTAGTATCATATTGTAATATATAATAAAATAATTTTTGTATAAGATAATAGATGGGGTAAGAGTAAAGAAATATTTACATCTCATAATCTTGTACAATATCTACAGCCGAGTAATTAACGGCTTAGTGAAATTAATGATTCCAGAAACTGAAGCTTAGTCAAATATGAATAATAAAAGTTTTAGTGGATGTGCTATACTCCTTAAAAGAGTGGGAAAGAAAAAAAAAAATTATAATCAAATGGACTTATAATTTTTCAATAATTTCTTAAAACAAGCTTTCTATCTTGGTTAGTCTGTTGGGGCTATTTTTGAAAACAACTATAAGCTGGAATAATATAGTAAAAATGTAAATAAAGAATTAAAAAAAAAATTAACTAAAATTTAATATTTCGTTTAAGTATTACAAACGTTACCGTAAAACAATTACATATTTTTTAAAATACCTATCTTTTCTTATACAAATAGTTGTAGCAAAGCAATTCATTCTACTAAAAATAACATTTAAATTATCAACATAAATAATTTAATTACAAATAGCTCTTGTTCTTTTTAAAAAAAAAAAATAATTACCTTACAAAAACGAAAAAACAAATTGTTTACTTTTCTTTTTGTTTTTTTTTTTTTATAGTCATTCATTCCAGTTAAAAATTGGTACACATGTATTTGCCGAAAGAAAAGTCAAAAATCACCAAAAAAAAAAAAAAATCAAATGACCAAAAAGTACTCAAATTTACTTTACTTCACTTTTTTTAATTTTTTGTTTTTTTTTTTGGAACAATTGAAAAACACAGTCTCAATTTCATTTGGTTTTCCATTCCAACTTGTCTCGTTGTCGTATATATATGGTTTTGTCCCGTTCCTCCTCTTTCTTTTTTTTTTTATTGTTTTTTGTTTTTTTTTTGGACACCAGTCAGAAAAATAAAAAAACTAAAGCAATTACTAAACATAGATATAACATATATATATATGTATTTTTTTTAATATAAATATATTAAATAATAAAAAATAAAAAAAAACATTGAGTTTTTATTGCCTCTGAATAGCTAAATTGCCTCTAATTGTAAAATTAAAGAAAAATAAAAAAAAAATTAATACCAACATATAAAAAATCTACAGATTTTTTTGCTTAGTTGGTTGTACAGGAAATCTTCAAATTAACAAAAAACAAAAAAAAAATTCCAACCCATGGCAAAAGAATATGTGAAAAGAAAAATAAACTACAAATCCCAATAAAACAAAACAAAAAAAAAAGAAATACCCAGTATATAATCACACAAACTCAAAAGTTTGGCTAACAAAAAGTTGGATAAAAAAGCACTCTACAAAAAAAAAAAAACAAAAAAAGAAACAGGAACACCACAGTAAAACAAAAAAAAAAAACTGCACTTCGGCACTTTTTACATCGGTCATGAAAAATTCCCATGGTCAAAAGATATAAGTAACAAAAAACAAATATAACAATAAAGACAAAACAAAATTAAATGAAGAAAGAGATAGCAAATATAGATACATTTTGTTAAATAAGTCCGGAGAAAGTGGACATTAAAAAAATAATATTTGTTTTTTTTTTTTTTAAAACCAAACCGCAGACGAAGAATTATCAGCGCAACAAATTTAACTTTAACAAACTTTTTATTTTAGAAATAAAATACTAACTTCTATATTATGAACGTACACGATTATCTTGTCTCTAGTACCCTTTGGTGTTATT
This sequence comes from Poecilobothrus nobilitatus, assembly GCA_947095535.1. NCBI lineage: Eukaryota > Metazoa > Arthropoda > Insecta > Diptera > Dolichopodidae > Poecilobothrus > Poecilobothrus nobilitatus. The sequence continues at coordinate 189,404,304 of OX352774.1, read as the reverse complement.
TAATTTCTTTATTGCACAACATATACTTACATACATAGTTAGTACATGTACAGTTAAATTTCTGGTCAGAATGTTTTTTTTTTTGTTTTTGTTTTTTTAAACGACCTTTAAGCAAAAATTTAATTTTTCGCAGAATTTTCAACTCATTCATTCATCTACAAAACACAACAAATACTGGGATTTGTAGTTTTTGAGTGAACAAAATTGTTCCTGATAACTTTAAGATACACTTATAATAATATTCTTATATTATATTATTATTCGGACTAATGGTGTAGTGGTTTAATTATCAACCTTTCACTTGATAGGTTTTGTATTAAAATCTCGGTCAGATCATACCCAATACTATATATCGTAATAATTAATAACCTATTCTAACAAAAAAAAAAAAAGAAAATTCTTGTACAAAATAATAGATGGCGCATAAATAAAATTTTTATGTTCCATAACTATTGTACATTAAAACTGTGTAATCAACGACTTAGAGAAAATGATGATTAAAAAAACTGAAATTGAGTTTAAAATAGTGGAAAGTAAAAAAAAATATGGTACATGGTGTCATCAATGATTCTTAGTTATTATAAATTATTTGTTTCATTTTTCCTTAAGTATCTTATAGTTACCAGAAATCCGCAAACCAAAAAGATGGTATCAAGATTAATAAAATAATATTTTGTATGAAAAGGAGATAGTAATATTAAAATATGGTATTGCAATCAGAAATCTAAATCTAGAACATAATTCAATAAATCTCATAAATTTTAAATTATCGGGTAGAGAAGGATTTTTATGTAATAATCGTCAAAAATGTTTACTCATTAATCATAACAACATATTATCATCCCAATGGATTCTTTGTTTTTGGATTTTTAAGAGATGTTCAACAATGAAAAAAAAAAAGGAATAGTAAAGTTATGCTTTTCATTTGCTTTTTACTTATATTTTATTATGGCTTACGATTAATTTTAAAATTATTGTAGATACTGAGCAAAAAGTGAAATTTTAAGATTTTTGTTCCCTATTAGTTATTCAGTGTACAGTATTGGATTCTGATCTCATTTATGCATTATTAAGATTTTCTTTTGTTTTTCATTTATTGTTATTTTTGGTTGGAGGGTATCTTCTGCAGTAGTTTAAGATTAAACAGGGGCATATTTCATTTTAAAAAATTCACACATGAGTTCAATCTGTTCCGTTTGTTTTTAGAGGTTTTTTTTTTTCTTTTTGGATTTTTTACTTATTCAAAGTTTTTTTTTTTTTTTTTGTGGTTTATGATATGTGGTTTTTTGTATTTTTTATTTTATTTTGTTAAAAATGTCATGATCGCCTCCTTCTTAATATATTATGTTTATATTAAAAAAAAAATGATATTAACTTCTTTTGTTCTAAACAAAATTGTTATAGTAAATCTTTACTGACACACAGTAAAAGCCATAAAAAAAAAACTTTAAGCTGCACTAATTTTATTCAAATTTAAATGTCATCATCGGGAAATTGTTTTTGTTACTGTGATTTCATTAGTGATTTTGTTAGTTAGACTAAGATATTTATATTATTATACTTTGTTATTTTTGTGGCCCCCTGAAACGGTCTTAAAAGTTTAGTATTTTCTTTTTTTGTATTGAAGATTTTTAAGGGTATATTTAGGGTATATTTGACTATAATAAGACTGTCACAATTTGATTCAGTTAATATTTCTGTTTATCTCAAGATTTATTTGTCACTTTGCAGTTTACTCAAAAAAATATAGAACGGAGGAATTGTATTTTTCTCATTTTTAAGTGCCTAAAGGAATATTATTTGAATATTTATTTTAGAAATTTCTGGAAGTTATCCTAGACTTAACAGTTTTTCCAAAAATTTACAAAAGTGTTGTAAACATTTCATTTTTGGATAACTTAAGTTATAAGTAAAAACAGTACGAATAATTCATTCATTTAAAATTGACAATTTTTTAACTGTTTCTAACATAACGAACAGTCTCATTTAATTATTGACGATTTGTAATTTATGTGTTACTTTTTGTAGAGTAGATACAATAACAGTTATTTTTATAAATTAAAAATAAAAAAGGTTTACCAAAATCTCAATACAAAAAGAACAAAAAATATTTTGCGGATATAAACCATTTATACAAAAGATAGTTCCACCATTCCTTTCTGATTAACAGAATGAACATCGTATAAAAAGGAAAAAAAAACTAAAATACTGCAGCAGATAAATTCTCCCCATCGCACCATTCTTTTTTATTTTTATGCCAGAATGAACATAATTTAAGGGTGTACTAAATTTGCAATTACCTTTGTGACACCTTAAAGAGGATGTGGTAGATATGGAAAAGCACATAATATATACTTCCCCAGGATTGAAACATGTCAATTTAGATATGTAGATCTGTCCACAAAACTAACGTAGCTAGAGTTCTGAAATTTTTATCAATCCATTTTTATATAAATTACAGTTTCGCTAGTAAAATTAAAAAGTGAAAAAATGTTTTATTAAGCTATATATATAAAATATTGTTAAAACAAGTTAAGTTTTATGCCAACGTCCTCTGCAAATTTTTTTAGTCCAAGGCAATAAATTCGGGTAGCTGATACACAACTTCTGTTAAATTGAGTATTCAAAATTTTCTCAAAGGAAATGTTAAGTTATATGCAAACGATTTCTGTAATATTTGATTAGTCTAATGAAATAGATTCGGCTAGTTTCAGAATTTGTATATATATGCTCATATTTGGGTACTTAATAATGCTAATCATAGTTTAAAATTTTGTAAAAGATCATCTAATTTTATAGGAAAATGCCTGTAAAATTTGATTGCTTTGAAGCAAAGGATTCAAATAGCTATAACATAACTCTGAAATTTATTTAGAACCAGCATATATTATTATTGTTCTAGTATCCTATAGATGAGACAATCAAGACAACATTCTTCCTCGTATGTTGTATCATTTAATTATTTTCGTATATGCAAAAATTTAAATTAACACAAGACAAAAGCAACAATAATAATCAAATAACAAAAACAACATCTACAACCAACCATTTTTCAATATTAAAAACTATTTCACATTAGATTATAAAAATTCCAGTAGCAGACACAAAAACTAAGAGCGAATTAAATCAGAACATTAAGGATTAGTCGCCATAATTTCCGTTTTACTTGCTGAATACCAGACATTCTACTAGTATATATTGTGTTGTACTACAAACACCGACAATCAATTTACCAACAATAGAATCAGCAACATTCTTTGTACTATATAAATATAAGTTTAGTATTTTAATTTTTATTAAAAGATTTGTAACAGGAGCTATATATAAATAATAAAGCATCTCTAGATCAACAGAGTAAATCTAAAAAGGGCAAACTGATATAACCTATGTATGTGTATTTTATGTTAGGGTTAAAATTTCATATTTAAAAGAAAACAGTTTTTTTGTTTTTTATAATATTTTTTAATCGAATCCGAATAAAGTGTTAAGACAAATTAATTTTTTTGTTAAAGTTATTTTAAAGTGACTGCAAAAATGTTTATATTTATTATTTACATATATAGTATATATATATATAATTTGTGTGGTGTATTAAAATAACAAAAAGAAAAAAAGATAAATTACTTTGTACACATTAAAAAATACTCATAATGTACATATCTGTGATTCGTCTATCTCATCTTTTTCCACCCTTTAACTCATTTTTCTTGTTCTGCATGTTAATTTGTTGTTGTTGTTGTATATCCGGTAGAGACTTAAAAAAAACAGTATAAAGCGAATCACTAACAAAAATATCAAATTCTATTTAATACTTAAAAAATGTGTTTTATAATATTATGTTGGTATGTTTTGGTTTTATTTTTTTTTTTTTTTAAATAAAAATCAGGTACGTACATTAAGTTGTAAATATAATAGGTTTTGTTATATTGCGTTTATTGCATTTCAATTTTATGATGTATGCTTTATTTTTTGCAACAATATTGTGTCAATAACTTTTTTTTTTTAAATAATTAACCCTTTGTTGGTTTTTTCAGAAACAAACGTTAAATTATTTACAAACATACATGGTTTAGAATTAATTTTTCAAAAATGAATCGTAATCGAAAATTATTTTATACCTACCTATAAACTGGTACCTCGCAAAAAAAATTACAAGATTTAGAATACGCCAACGACACACGTCTCTTATCGCATTTTCACACCAACATGCAAAGCAAGATCGACGAGCTTTCAAGGAATGCGGCAGAAGTTGGTCTCAAAATGAACATGGAGAAAACAAAAATAATGAGAATAAATATAACCAGCACCACACCAATAAAAGTAAATGATACACCACTAGAAGATGTATCGAATTATAACTACCTTGGGTGCACAGCTACAATGGGGGTGGAGCTTTAGAGGATAGCACAGGCTAAAATCGATCGACACAACACAAATTAATAGAGCCACAAATATAATATAACAATATTCGAAACATGTGTTAAATCGGTCTTACATGTGTTAAATCGGTTGGCTACACGACAGCGAAACATGGCTGGTCACAGAAAAAATATTCCACAAATTACAAGTATTTCTCAACAGATGTTTGCGAATAATATGCAGAATATTCTGGCCACAAAGAATATCAAACACCGACCTGTGGACTATCACCAATCAGAAATTCATAAACTTGGTCATCAGGGAGAGAAAATACAAATGGATTGGCCATGAACTTAGAAAAAATTCCTCAATAGTCAAAGAGGCCCTTGATTGGCACCCTCAATGAAGAAGAAAAGTGGGAAGAGCCAAAATCACGTGGAGGAGGACAGTAATGAAGAAGAGGAAGCAGGCAAAAACTGGCCTGAAGTAAAAATGCTAGCACAAAATAAAGTAGATTTTTCCTTTTCAGTCTCATAAGTAGAAAAGCAGAGTAGAAGCGCATAGCATATCTACTAAGTCTCTTAATATTCATATTTGGTTAAGCTTCAGTTTCTAGAATGAGTAGTTTCACTATGCCGTTCAAATGCTCTGCTGTAGCTATTTTAGAAGACTATGAAACACAGATATTTATTATGTGCGTATCTATTATATTATACAAGAATTCCTTTTTATTTTATTATAATATCTTAAATAATATGATATTAATTATCTGATTTTTAATATAATAAATTTAATTTAATTTATCTGATAATTAGTATAGAAACTATTCTATCCCGTTTTTTTTTCCATTATTTAAACACCATTTCTTTTATTTCCACTACCCAAACCCAAAAATACGTTGTATATAAAATGTTCTGATTTCCGTTTGCATATAAAATAAAGTATAAAATATTATATTTAAAATAAATATTGCTGTCACTCTTGAATTAGACGTAGTCCAAATTATTATACATCCAGATACATTATTATCTCGATACTGTCTAAACTCTCTATACATAAAATATTTATTGGCCTGTTTCAATAGAAACAAAAAGAAACTATTGTTATTTGAGAGGCCTGATAGTTCCGGATTATTTCTCCTATAGTTAAAGTGTTAGTAATTTACAATAAAAGGATATATGCATTAATAAGTGGTCAATGCGCATTAGAAGATTTCAGTTAAAAAAAAAATCTTTTCAGTATGAGTATATGAGTAATGGTAAAATTAAAGGCAATTCTAATTAAAGGGCTTACGTTCTGGGTATAACATGCATTTAGTCAGAATTGCGAAGGTAAAGCATGTTTTTTAAGTATAAAAAAATTAAATTATATTAGATGGTTAAAACACAGAACAATCAAGCAGAACTTATACGTACATATATGATTCTTTTTAGATTTTTTTTTTTATCCAAACGTTAACACCTAATATTTTATACACTTTACGTACAGCAGCAACGACAGATTTTATAATCTAAAAATAAATATAAAACAAATAACATAAGTAAATCTTTTCTAATAAAAAAAAAAAAAAAAAATTAAACTATGTACGATCTGCAATGTGCAAATGCATTTTTTTAGTTTTATTATATTGTACATCATCCTTAAACTTTAAATAGATTGTAAAAATTTATGTTACATATGGTATATATGTTATTTGAATGTTATGGCGACGTTTACTTTATGAATTCCTGGACAATAAACACTATATTTTTATCAAACAAAATTTTTTTTTTTTTTTTGGTTTCATTAAAAATAGTTTTTATTTTTTTTTTTTTTGTTTCATTGGAAAAAGTTGTTTGCAACAAAATTGTTGTTGTAATATTGTTGTTTTATAGTCCTGTGTTCATTCTATAAAAATATTAGTTTAAGTGTAGGGTTTTTGGTTGATGAAGTACTAAAAATAGAATTTAAATATTATAATGATGAATAGGCGATGTATGTATGTAGGTACATACATATATAGAGAAAATAAAATGTGCATTGCAAAAATTCACTTAAAAATTTCAGTGTTTATTAATTTTTTGGAAACAATTTTTAAAATCGATTTAAAAAATAAATTGTGTTGGGTTCTTTACTTATGTTTTTTATATTTTTTTTTTGTTTTTTTGTTTTATTTTTAAATGATGTCCTGCGGGTTTTGGATAGTCAAAAAAAGCATTTGAAATTCATTAAATTCAATTGAAATTCATAATAAAAGATGACATACCTATTTATTTAAAAATAGACAGGAACTAATAAAATTATTTTAAAATTGTTTTAGATACATACATAGGTACATACATATTTAATTTTTGTATACAATGAAGACTGTTTGTTAAAATTTTAATTTAAAATATAACAATAATTCATTTTCAATTAAGATTTAAGAGATATTTGTTTTTTTTTTTGGTTTTGTGAAACATTTATTTTGACAAAAAAAATTTTTTAGAGAAAAATTTTTGTAATATTTTAAGCGGGAGATTGTTAGCAATACTTTTTTCTTTTAGTGGTCATCATTTTTTTTAAACATAAAGTTGTTTCCCAGAAATCAGAAAAGATTCTTTGTATACTTTCTTTAATTCAAAAGTAATACCTACAATAATTTACAATATTATGTCTTGAATCATTTAGATAAATTTAGTATAAAATTAATTGTCTATTTTCCGTCGAATACAAAACTTAAAATTGACAAATTTTCCTGAAATTTTCGACTATTTCACTTCACGATTCATCATATTTCATATATATATGAATATATGTCCATATATATTATATACACGCGGTATATGAATATACATACATATGTACACGGTATATTGAATGAAAATTTAGATTGCTGAATTTTTAAAAGTAAAAAAGCGGTTAGCGGTAAGCGGTAAGCGGTAAAATCGGTAATTACTATACTTTAATGTGATTCTATACAATTTACTTAAAACAATATTAAATAACATCATAATTAATTCAAAATTGAAAAAAAGAAAAATATCACCTAGGTATACCATTTTAATAACAAAAACTTTTTCCTTTTATATTTTATTTTAATTACAAAAGAAAATTAATATAACCGTTATAAATACTTAATTAATTTATTTAATTTCCTCTTTTTTCGTCTTTCTTTCATTTTCCACTTCATTTAAACTAAAATAAAACCGCAAAAATGAAAATAAAAGTAATTTTTTTTGTTTTATTGAACTTATAATTACACTTTACCATCTGAAGATAGTTATGTATGTACTTACAAATAGATATATAGGTACATACATATATAAATGTATATGTGATAGGTAGTATTTAAATAAGTATATCAATACATGTTTAAATAATACCTACTATTAATTTATGTGTATGAAAATAAAATGCAACGTGCCCTACAAAATTATCGCATGCAATAATTAAAATATAAAAGAAAAAATGCATTTAATTATATCATACAATTTTTTATTAAATTTTTTATCTCATCTTATATTTTGTAATAAATTCCTATAAATATATCTACTGTTATACCTATTGTATGTATGTAAGTACATATGTACATATATTATTTGTTATTAGCAATACTACAATTATTTTATGACAATAAAATACAAAAATATTATGTACCGTTATTTTTATTTACTGTGATAAAAAGAAAAATACCTGTACAACAATTAAATAAAAAATAACCCTTAAGTTAAAATCAGAAAAATAAAAACAAAAAAAAAATTAATAAACATAAAATCAATAGTAAATTTTTTTGTATTCCTCTTTATTTTGTAGCATTTTTTACATATTTGCAGTTGTGTAGTTTTTACTTGTTTGTTTACATTTTTATAAAAAAAAATGCCGTTATTATGTTTACGTTAAGAAGAATACAAATATAAAATTAAAAAAAAAATGAGAAAAAATAAATAAAAATCTTTGTAGCCGTATCGTGTATACAAATTTTTTTTTTAAATTCTCACTCAAGACATTTTCACTTAGTTGTTTAAAGCAATTATACTCAAAATATCTAAGAAAGAATAAATAGATAAATAAAAGTGAAGTTGAGTGAATATTGTTATAAACTACTATTTGCTGCAGTATTGTAGTATTATAACAAAAACAACAATAATTTTGTCTTTTTGTTGTCTTCTTTTAATGCTTTTGATGTTGTGTTGTTGTGTATTGTATATTTTGTATTGTATTCGGCATTTGCTCAAGCATTTAGCGGTTTTGGTTTTAAATTGTGTGTTTTTTTTTTAAATTTAGTTTTGTGTTTTATACCGTAGTGATAAGAACGGTGGTCGTGTTAAAATCTGTTTAAAAATTAAAAAATTGCGTGCGTTATAAATGTGTTGCGATTATTTTGTCGTGTTATCAAACAAAATGTTTATTATATTGAATTAACTACAGAAAAATTAGAAAAACAAAAACAACAATTTCCACCATTTTCCTTTCATTTTGTCGAAATATGAAATGTAAAAGAAATAGTTCTTTGACTATATTTAGAATCTGATTAATGAGTTCGGGTTCGTTTTGTTATTGCGGGCCGTTCATTTATTTATTTTTTTTGTTTTATATTAAAAAAAAATATCGGGAAATAAATCAATTCTTTTTTGGTGTGTTTTTTATTTTGTTTTTTATTTTACATATTCCCAATAAAAAATTGGGAATCTTAAAATATACAGTGTTATAATATGTAATAGTGTATATCTATTTGGTTTAAAATAAAACAAAATTTTGTACAATTTGATGATTTTATAAAAATGTGAATACATACATACATCTATATTTTATTAAATTTCAAAAAGAATAAAAAGAAAATCAAAAATATAATAAAAAGAAAAATAAGAAAATAGTGAAGAATATTACATACTTATGTATATGAAAAAATAAAAAATATGAAATATTAAAGCAATGATAGTATAATGGATTGCCTTTTGGGGAAAAAAGCAATATAAAAATTTTATAAACAAATTCATATTTTTTTGGATTAAAATTCAATTTTTTGGATACAAAAGTCTAAAATATAGAAGGAAATAAATAAACAAACATATTGTGTAAGTTTATGTTAAAACAATATAAAATAAACAAATTTGTATCGTATATTCATAATAATTTGATTTAAGAAGGATTTTTGTTTTAAATTTTACGTACATACATATATGTATGTGTAAGTATATTAGATATATGTATTTATAGAAACCCTTTTTAAAATATGTAATTAAAAACACCTGTCAAAAATCTACTCTAGTAGGTACATATAAGGTCTGGTATACAAATCATTTAAAATATAAATGGCTGTGAATTTTAAAATATGAACTAAAAATTTACGAAAAATAAGAATGACTAAAAGAATTATTATTCTTATACTCTTAAGAAAAAACTTAAATTTTAATCTTAGTAGCATTATCATTTGTATATATACATACATAAATGATAGTAATTGTAAAATAACTTGTAAAATAATAACTTCAAACGAATTTAGTAGTAGGTATACTTTTAACATTAAATAATACCAATAAATGGAACAATACTAAATGTATTTGAATCACACTATATTTTTCTTACAAATTAAATAACTAACAATTGGTTTCCAAAAACTACAAAAAAGATGTTTAAGAAGTAAAAGAAAGGTCCAAAATAAGAGGAAATCTAATATTATTGGAAGGAATAAAAAATAAAATATATAGGTACCTACTTACCCATGTACCTATATGTTTATTTTATTTTTCCGTTCCATTTCGGATAGAACAAATGGAACGGAACAAATAGAGTTCAGTTTAAGAAACATAAAGTTCGGATATACTTAGTCGCTTATTGCTCATTTAAGGCTAAGCTTCAGTTTTTTGAAACATTATTTTAACTAAACTTTTGATGACTAGTTTGTAGTTGTTGTACGGGATTATAAAAAATAAATAACTACCTGCCGCGATATTATAAAAATGTTTTGTTTTCCATTTATTTCTTTATTCTATGAATTAAAGAGTCATCTCTTTCTAATATTATGCTATGTACTTTTAGATTGATTTTACTGACCCTTAAGAGTAAATTCACATGGGATGGGCGAGGCGGGCGGTACTTATTTCTTTTATGAAAAAGAAAAATTTTTACCATTCAGGTTTTTTTAGTTGAACTTTAGAGTTTAGAGCTTTTAAGGGATTATAATTTTTGGCTATTTTGGTGTTTTTATTATAGGACTTAAGTAATTCAAAAAATTAGAGATTATTTTACTTTTTAATTGCTCTACTTGGCGTAATGAATAGACCAAAATAGTCAAAAAATGCAATCAATTAAAAACGCTAACCTAAAACTTTATAACTTGGTCAAATAACTAAAAGCAGAAGTTTTTTTTATTTTTAAAATAAATATAATTTTAAATTACTTTATTCCGCATTCGTTTTCTTTTTATTTGTGAAATTCTTCTGTAAATTTGTGAAACCTATTTTTAAAATAAATTATTAATTGTGGGTTTGATAAGTTTATAGCTAGTTAGTAAAAATTTTTCAGTACAATTGGCCTCAGAAAAGTACAATTTTAAATTCTGATTCAATACATTTAAAAAATTCGAAATTCCATCACTGTTATGGATTCACTCTTTCACGAGATTCAAAACGGCTACATTTTTATTTTGTAAGTTTTATTTAAAAGTACCTAGTAGGCTAGTAGTTATGTCATATGTGTATATTGTTTTGGCATTTGATGAAAAAATTTTTTATTTACAAAATACAAAATGGTTAAACCAGAGAAAATTGATAAAAAGAAAAAATTTTAATTAATATAAAATAAAATAGGTATCTAATTTATTAACTTATATTTATTTAAATTTAATATTAACTGCAAACCAATAACAACCATTGCAATTTTTTTCCTTTTTATTATGTACTTATATCCATCTTCAAAATATTTAACGTTTAAAATTTTTGACGTTTAATTTTACGTCTGTATTACGTTAATATAAATTTGTATCTTGTATGCTTCTTGTAGAGGGTGTAAAACATTTTGCATCCAAAATGAGCGAAAGGGAGGGCATATCATGAATACAGTATATATATTTTCATTTTTCAACCATTCAAATGTTTGAATCCCTGATGCATGCATCCCATGTAAACTTACCATAAATAAACAGATATTTTGCGTCACTCATGCTCTTCGTAGTTTTTCTGGCCCACTAGCCATTTTATCTTATTTTATTTGGTTTAATTAACATATAACATTATATGTATTTAAGATATAAGAAGTATGCCACACATAATTAAAACATTATTTTAATATTAATATATTAAAATAATTTGTATTTTATTTTAACTTGTAAGATGTTTGAACCTTTGTACATTATCTTTAATCTTTATTTTTTATTTAATTTTTTTCTAATGAAATTTTGAATTTTGTTTGTTTAATTCTTTTTTTTTTTTTTGTTAGTACATTTTTGGCGCCATTATTATTTTTCTTTTATCTTATGGTTATTGAATATTTATGAATGTTTATTAGAAAAGAAGAAATTAATCTAATGATCTTACATTTATGATTAATTAATATTTAATGAAAATTAGTTAATTATGTCATGAATGAAGATTAAGAATTAAAGATGTAAGATTTTTTTTTGTATAAACAAAATTGTTTTTTTTTTTTGAAAACGGAATTTTAGGTTAGAAGTTCAAAAGACTTTCAAAAATTTTTAATTAAAAAAAAAACAAACATAAAAAAACTAAATTAAATTATTATTAAATTCTTAATTAATTAAATAAACAAAATATTTTTCTGTTTATTATTTAAATATTATGATTAAAATTAACATTATAAATAATTTAAATATGGGGGGGGTTTTAAAATAAAAAAGGCAATGTTATGTAAAACAGATTGAGTTTATGTTGCTTGTCATGTTCATCAACAGTTAAAAAATACTTTTTATTTAAAGGCGTACCTATATTTATATTATTTATAAGTTTTTTAAAAATTAGGTATATACCTACTTACCGAGAAATTTTGTAATTAAAAAAGAAAAGCGATTTTCCCATTATTGGGTTTCCTTTATAAAATATCTCTTTTTAAATTACTAGATGCGCAGTTTAAAGATGTCTGTGTAAAATGTTTGATTTCGATCTACTTATTTTAGATTCAATTTTTTTTTAATTTGGGGATGTAACTGCGATAAAAATATTTACATTTTGCCAATATAAAAAGTTCGTCAAATCTAAATTCGATCCTAAATTGCAAATTTTTGGCCTTTTTAAAAAATAATATTCTGCCCAATCAAGTATTTCGAAATTTCCACATGACTCACGTGACTCAAAAACTTTTTTGTATTGATATAAATCATACAAAATGATATTAAAATTTTTTTAGCTAAAAAATTAAATTTTTTTTTTTAGAATCCCTAAATGTAAAACTTAAAAAAGAAATTAAATTCTACGGAAGTTTAAAAAAAAAAATTCTAAAATTAAAAAAAAAATATTCAAATACTTAAGTAGAAATCATATTTTTAAATATTGATAAAGTTTAATAGAAATCCAGTATAATACACTCCTTTATTTCTATTTTAATCCTTCTCTTTCTTTATATACTTATTTTTTTTATTTTTCATGTTATTTTAATTTTTTTTTATTTTAATGGGCTATAAAATAATAATAAAATTCAATTTTTTAAATAATAAAATATTTCATTATAAAAGAGTGAATTAACAATGATCACACTGTGTGATATATCAAAGAAAAAAAAAAAGCATAAAAAATGGTCGAAAATGTGTAAATTTATGAGTTTTGAACTATTTATGGTTTAAAAATTACAAAAGAAACAAAAACTTTTATATATTAATTTTAAAATTTTATGACGATAACATTTATTTTAATGATATAAAGCTATTGACAGTAAATATATATCTATCAGGCACCAGCGAACATTTATTTCCGAATAATTTTAAATGTTTAAATAAATCAGATTTTATTATAACTAATTTAATTATACTTTAGTTTAAAAGAAATTTTATAAAATTAATTTATTTATTACATTCGTTGTATTTAAAGGAATTTAAGTTAAATTTAATCATATTTGTTTTCTTTTTTTATAACTCTTTTAAGATTCTAAATTGTGTCATTGGAATTGAGTTAAATTTATGTAGTTGCAAATTAGTCGTTAATCATATATTTTTAAGAAATTGTTTCAGGAAATGATTTCTAATTTACCTAATTAAGCTTCATTGAGAAATCAGGCATCGCTCACAAAGTGTCTTGAGAAATTGAACTTCGATATACTTAGTTAATCCTGTTTGACTATATCGAATATAAGTTTGCTGTAGTAATGTTACTTGATTAAACATGGAACAGACTTGACAAGGTATTGACCATAAACCTACGCAGTCTTCATTAGTCTATAATCCTTTTGAAAAAACCCACATATGTCAAGTAGTACAAAAATCATCAGGATGTTCAACATATATGTAAAACTGGTACTTCTATACACGGCAGTGCTACTTTGATGACAAACATTAATAACATGAATAAAATAAAAGTGATCGTTAACAAATATATAATAATAATAAGAATAATAATGCAAAATCTTCTAACCAAGGATAAGAGTAAGAAACTTGAAATTATGAAATATAAGAAGACTAGACTCAATATTAATAAGCATAAAAACAAAGAAATGATTTAAAGTTAAAAAGCAAGTGGGCTTTATAAGCGAACCTTCAAGCAAAAAAAAAAAATGTAGAAAGTTCAATACCTACAGAAATATAGGCCAAGAACAATAGATTTGAAGTGGCAAGAGGAAAATGATTGAAAGTTAGAGCAATGGATTCAAAATATAGTAAGATTTTGAGGACAGAGTAAGTTTGTTTCGCAGAAGGCCTATCAAAGAAAATAATTGAAGACAAACAAAATGTATAATAATAATTTAATTTTATCTATCTTAATTATTTTTGAATTTGATGTTATTTAAATATTTAAATTTAAAATAAGTATACTTATACAACAAAATACAGGGTGGGCCAACTTGAACTGACTGATTTGAAATGCTTACAATTTTTTTATTTTTTAAAATTTTATAAAGTCATCTAACTCAGTGGAAGAACGTGTAAAAATTGTTGAATTTTATTATGTTTTCGGACGATCAATCTAATTATGAGCGATGAAGCACATTATTTTATTTAAATGAATACTGTTTGGTGTGAAATTATAGCTGATAGAGTTATCGGTTCATATTTTTTTGAAAATGAAACTGAGTATGCAGAAACTGTCAATATTAGATATAAGTAAGTATTTATTAAATATTGTATTCTACTAAAATTTTGATTACTTACTCATTTTAAATTTTTACGTTTTTCATGGTATACGTACATCTACATATTTTGAGTTTCTTAACATTTAAGAATCAATCTTTATCATTTCAATAAACAATTTGTAAACATTTGTTGCTTTTTTTTTTTTTTGAACGAAGCTTCATGTATAAAAAAAAATAATTCACCAATTTGTTATTACATACAGTACAATATTACAAAGATAAAGCCCAAGGATTTAGAATTGATAATCAAAACATTAATATTTAATGAAATTCTAACTCCACTTAATATATTAATCCTGAATAATATTTTTCTGAATAATCATAACCATAACTATACATACATATATATATATATATATATATTTACTCCATTTAATCTCAAGGTAACTTAAAAATTACTTCTCTTTAACTTTTAAATTGCTTTGATTTTATTTTTACTTAATAGTAACCTAAAGGTATAATAAATTTTACTCTAATTTTATTTACTTGAATCCTCCATTATAGAAAAAAAAATTACATTAAAATGTTACCTATGGTGTGAATAATCAATTCACTTGTTTAACATTTAAAAAAATAAAATAAAACAAAAAAACAAACTATAATAATACTTACTTAAAAAGTAATCATTTTGTATTTGCTTTAAGGTGTATAAATTGAAAATCATGTAATTCCCAATAAGGTTAAACACGACTTACAACAAATTCTTTGTTTGTGCAATTTTAAGTTCCCCTAAAAATAAAGTGTAATATAATAATTTGTAAAAAAAAAAAAATGCAAAGAAATTCCCTTAAATAGAAAAATCTAAGAATTGAAACCAAAAATCATGAGTTAGTGAGTAAAAATTTTCCTTTTTAAGATTTTCTTAAGTAATATATAACTAAGACAGCACAAAAACAAAAACGTAGAGGGTTATACTTTCTTTACTGCCAGATTCCATCAAATTTTTTTTTCAAAAACGGGAAAAAAACTAACCTTTGAAAAGTCAAATCATTTAAAAAAAAAAAAAATTATTTTAGAATATGCTCACATAAATTTCAAAAAACAAATTCAAAAGTAATCACTATTGTAAGTATAATTCCTTTCTTTGTTTTGTATCACACATAGGATTTGCACGAATAAGCAATTCATGTAAAGTTCGTGAGAAATTTTCTTTCTCTTTCATTTTTTTTTACTATGTTTCTTAACGTCTCAAAATTTTCAATTCTTTTTTTTTAACTAGTTATGTATTTTGAAATAGTTTTTTTTTTTATTTTAAAATTTATCCAATTTTGTGATGGTGGTGATTTTTGCGGTGCAATTCTTATAAATTCTTTATCACTGACCTTGTTGTTGATTTGAGGTGACCAGTGCTTGTAAACAAATTATTTCATCTATAATAATATACATATCCTCTCTCAAAAAAAAAAAAGGATTTTTAATTTAGTATAACATTCCTTTTTAAATTGTTATAGCCTTTTAGTTAAATTTAGTAAAATATTTGTCTAATGGACGTGTATGGAATACAAGTATTAAGTATAGGTATCTTTTAATTAGGATTGAAAAAATGTATCCTTTAGTCTTAATAATTTCTATTTTCCAAGTCGTTATAGTTAGAGCTGTGGATATTTCATAAAAGACAAAAAAACAGCAAATGAGTTAAGGTTTTGTTGTGGGTTATGTGTTGCTATAGCTATAAGAGAGAACTATTGATTTTTTTTCCTAAGACAGATGGGAATCTCTAAAGCCACTGAAAATCATTCGTTAATTGTATATAGCATTCTTACTGAGTAAACTTTAGTCAATATAATAGGATGAATCCCCTAAGTGCTAACACAGTAACTATATTGTCTAGGGTATATTGTCTATTGTCCTATCCCTAGAGAAGATAAGGTAAGGATGTGGAAACTATTATTTTTATAAGTATGCTATCAGCGGCTAAGCTATGAGCAGTTACATTGAGTATTTTATAACACCTTACTGCATAACTTAATAATTGAAAGCAGTTTCATTTATTTATATTTCTATTACTAAGTATTCACTATATAAAATCAAGACCATTAATCATTTACAAACAGTAGTATTTCGCATCTTTCTGCACGAGGTAACCAAAGGCAGCTCGACTGTAGCGTATTACTTACATTACTTACATTATTACGATAAGTATAAAATTATTACTTATTTTTTTGTTTCTAACTATATGAACTGGGATGTCTATGGGGTGTAACTATATGAACTGAATGGATTTTGAATCAAAGACTCTCCGATTGAAAGGTTGACTACTTAACAACTACGTCATGAGTCAGAATTTATTTGTTAAAGTAATATGTAAAACTATAACATTCGTAAATGAATATAAAATGAATGTAAAGAATAATGCGATAATTTCAGTTTTATTAAATAATCTGGTGACTAAATCAATTAATGGTCACTTTTTTTGTAATTTCTTATTTTTTATTGTTATGATTTTATTTCCTTTTTAGTCTCAAATAATTTTCATGTTGATTTGATTCCAATTATTAATTTTTTATTTTTCTTTTTATTATTATTCATTTTTTTCTTGTTTTTTATTTATTTTCACTAGGTATTAATTTTTACAATTATTTTTGATATCGGTTGGTCTTATTATGGATTTGGATAAAATATAATCAAGACTAAAAATTGTTTATTATTGATTATTTTTTAACGAACCACACCCAAAATTCTGAAATTCTGGCATTTCTTATCTTTTATTTCTCCGGCATTTTAGAATTAGGTTGAGAATAACATTTTCCCATAGTAACTATATAGAAATTGAATTGTGGATTATTAAAAATTTTATGTAAGTACATAATAATAAGCAGGAGCTTCTGGTGAAATTAACTAATATTATTAATATTAGTTATTACTTATATTAAAAAATTATTTTAAAAGTTAATGTCCAAATATTTATAATGGTTCGGTATTACATTAATTGGAGGTATCACATACTTATCATATGCCTGTATTTTATTTGACTGGATTTCATTTCACTGAATTTAAATGAATTCTTTGAATTGAAATGTATGTGAAAGATTGAAAAAGATTTTATAGTTAGATAAAAAATCAGGGTTATACGCTTTTTCCGGACTATGTATCCAAATATTATATACGTACATATGTATAATATTTTGAATTAGGAATTACTTCATTTTTGTCTACAAAATCACGGTTTTAATAATTTGTTAAACAGAGATTCGTAGACGGTAGCTCCTTTATTTTAAACATTTTGCTGTTAAAATACTTAGGTTTATTATAATAGGTGTTATATATAAAACAATAATTAGCGTTGATTTTAGAGTAGTGTTCAAAAATAGGTTTCCGGTAATTTATTTCGCAAGGGTTTGGAAGGAACATCCCCTATTATTTAAAATGTTTTATTATTGAGATAAGTAGCCATACAATAATTAGGAAAAATTTTAAAGATACTTAGATAAAAAATCAGGGTTACTTAAATACGTTTTCCAGAATACTTATGCTGATAGATTACTTATGCATACGAAATTTTGAATTAGGAGTGATATTAAGATAGTTACGAAATAAAGGTTTTGCCCTTTTGCACAATATTTATGTATATATAGTTATACATTGTCCATTAAATTATTATACAGTTAGAAATTCGCAGTCAAATGATAACTAGTTCATACAATTGAAAATACAGAGTAATGACATCAAATGAAATACTGGCTTCTAATAGTAATCCATATTAATTCAATCATTTGAAGAGAATTATTATTTAACTAAATTGTTGATTGAAGAAATTGTATTCTATAAGCACCTGTGCAAATTTTTTAAATAAGATGAGGTGATATTTATAACATGCAATATAAAGGGTTAAACTATGTTGTATACAATTTCCGCTTCTATTATATTTATAACTTCTTCTTTCATCATTATGAAGTTAAATTGTTTCTATTTAAGGATTGTCTAGTCTATATGATATTAATTAGCCAATCCTTGTTTTCATTTTTATTCAATCAAATTGATCATATTCCATTTAATGAATCCAAGTGAATTGAACCCATTTAAAAAGAAAAAAATGAATAAAGAAAGAGTTCTTTGTTTGTTTCTGATAATAAATCGATAAATATATATAGTAACTAACTATTTTAATAGAAAAATAGTTATCGTAATTCAATTGAATATTATTTTTATTATTATTTCTTTGATCTTTTTTTTTAATATATGAAAAATCATTAAAACAATAACAATAAAAAACACCAAAAAAAGAAAAAAAAAAAAAAAGAGCAAAAATTTTCAATTGAATTGCAATTAATATAGTTTTTCCCTATATTAAGTGTATATATAAGTACTTACGAGTATATATATACTTAGTTAAGTATAAGAAAATCATAATAAAAAAATAAACAAGAAGATTGAAAAAGATAACAGATAATAATGAAAAATAGTTATGTTTTCCAACAATTAATTTTTATTTTATTTTATTTTTGTTTTTTTTTTTAGTTTTTTGTAATTTTTTTTTTTTTTATTATTATTAAATATTTATTAGTTAAGGAAAGTTTTTCTTTTAAGAAAAGCTTAATGGTATTTTTATAATGTAACTATAGTTAATAAAATATTTAAGTACTTATAGTTACTTCGTAACAAATTAAAATAAAACTTTATAGGTACGGATAAGAAATTATATAATAAAGTGAAAGAGTTCTTTGTGAAAGAGTGAATTTTTTAAAATTTATAAAAATTACAAACCATCAAAGAAGAAAAGGTGTTGTAAAGAATTGAACTAATTATGGCAAGATTTTAATTTTTTTATTTAGGTACTTATAAAGGAAATGTAATCTGTATATGTATTGCAAATGTTGTAAAGTCATAAAACAATTTAATAGATACATTTTTTTTTTTTATAAATAATTTTCGAAATTGAAATAGTTGCGCTGGTACATGCTGTTATGTCGCATTTAAGTCAAGGTAATTAATTACTAAGTTTTTTTTTTGTTTCTTTGAAAATGCACAACTAATCTCATTCTAGAAAAGTTTAAAAGAATTTATTTGCTTCTACTTTTTATGATTTATTTTGATTTAATTTTTATTTTATAAGTATGTTCTCTTATTATTTTATAAATTTCTGGATATCTCTATTGTCTACATTTATTTTAAAGCACTTCTGATTAATTTGACTAATAATATGAATTAAATAAACGTGAATTTGTTTTGTTTTCCGTTTATTTTCGAAATATGTTTTTAATTGATCTTGCGTAACTATAACTGAAGTCGTAACTCATTCTTATAATATAGTTTTCACCAGCACTTAAAAATTTTAAACTGATGAAAAATTAGATACCTTTTACAAATACATATAGTTAAAAATATTTTATTACAAGATTTCGATAACACTTGCGAAATCTTTAATAATTTATAAAAGATAGTCTGTAACTATACTTAAATAGTATGATTAATGTACAAATATTTACATTTTCAAAATAAGAACGTAACAGATATTAAAATCATAAAATAATTATTGTATTTTATTGAATGTACCAAAAAGAAAAGTAACGTTTTTTTTTTAAACTTTACATTATTTTAATTATAAAAATATCTTAGAGAATCAATTTGTTAAGATAATCCTAGGATTATCTAAATTATAAAGTTTTTTTTTTTATAACTACTTAACAATTCAATTGCACGTTGCATGTAACATGCTACATTTTCCTGTCCTGTCTATTTTTTATTTTTTTTTCATCAAATTCAATTAAAATTTTCAATTTTGTGTCATTAATTCAAATTACTTGTAAAAATTTCTGTTTTTTTAAGTTTTCTTTTTCTTATAAAAAAAGAAAAAAGTTCAATTACTTTTAAAATTAAAAAACAAACTGAAGAAACAAAAAAAAAATTTTATTTTTAAATATTTAATAGATAATACAATTATAGCTATACCCTGTAAAATATTGAGACTTATTTTAAGCAATATAATGTTTCCTGGAAAATTCTATGTTATGATGATGTCCCATTCACTCAAACAAAACAAAACAAAAAACAATACCGTATACATATTGATTCTCATAGTTAATTTAACAATAATTCGATTGGATATCTTAACAATATTGCACAGCTCATCTCTTTTTTTGTTTTTTTTTGTATCTTTAGGTTTTCTTTAATCTATTCTTAACTTTTTCTTATTGTTATTATTGTTTTTTGTTTTGTTTTTCCTAATTCCCAATTAAGAGATTAAATTACAACCAATTATATACTTACTTCCATTGAAACATTTATACATATATACATATACTTAAGTAAGTGTATAGTTTTTTCTGTTTAATTTCAATTTTTAGAATCTTATTTCTCATTTAAGTACCTGAAATTTATATCCAATAATCAATAATTAAAGATGATTTTCAATCTCTAACCTATATAAAAACTTTTAAAATCGTGACTAAAAAAATTCAAGTCCAATTCAAATTGAATGGAAAATGTTAAAAGGAAAAAAGAGACACGAAACTTTAGATTTATTAAAAAAAAACCAAATTCATGTATTCCCATTTGCAATAATCCCATAGAATCATCTTCTTTATTACCGAAAAAGAAACCAATGCTGCCACATTGTTAAAAGTTGTATTGCATTTTGTTTTTTTTTTGTTTTTTGCTGTAATTTTCAATTCGGACATTCATTTTACAACTAAGTTACAAATATGGTAATGATAGTTGGGAATGATATAGTAACAAAAAAAAAAAGAAAAAAAAACTCATCCATATAATGCAACAAAGAAAAAAAAAAGCCCACAAATAATAATAATAATATAATGACGGTAATGCAATTAGACGAATCTTCTATAAAGTATAGGTACATATGTATTAAAGTCTGAATCCATTAATATTTTTAATTTACTTATTGTTAATTTTGCTGATCGTAGATGAATACATTGTATACATTTTTTTTTATGGAACAAAATACTTACTTAAGTTGTGTTTTTTTTTTCTTTTTGCCTTCCCTTTTTTGATAGGTTTTGATATCATCAAGGGAATTTGTGATAGTTCAAAGAAATTATTTTGACATTCAACTATTATTTATTCATTTTATTTTTGGCCAATTTCTGGATTTATTATTTTTAGATGATTGGTTTTTTTTTGTGTTTTTCAAATATCGATGAGAAACTATATATAGGAGAAACCTTAATTTAAAAGGAGTTTTTATATGTGAAGGACATATGGAAAATTTCTTTGGATTCATATAAGTAATAGTGGTATCTACTACCTCTAAGTTTATTATTTATTTCTGTAACAGATTTAATTTCAAAATAAGTATAGTTAATCAATTCCTTATTTTTGGTTCAATTTTCACATTTTGGGATATTATTTTATATCTATATTATATAGATAGTTAAATAAGTATACGTACATTAATTATTTATATATGACTGGATTGGGTTTCAATTAGAGAGAGATTACTACAGAAATTAAGTATGGCAACTGTACATAACTACTGCACTTTTAGTCAAATACTAGGTAAAATTCTTGATGATATTTAAAAGAAAAGAAAATTCAAAATGCATTGGAAATTGATTCTGAAATGTCAAACAATGTCATCAAAAAGCGTTTAGGATCACTTGAAATTGGATTCAATGGTTATTTAATTTAAAAATTTTTATTTATTTTTTATTCCATATTATACTGATATGGATTAAATGGTTCAATATAAAATGTGTAACAATTACGTTTATTTTCCTTGTAAGTTTAATTTAAGTTTATATATTTGCCTCAGATAAATTAATGGTTCGACTTAAAATTTTTATGACACGAAAAATATCCTAGGGAAAATCAAGATTTAGGAATGAAGAATCATAAACAAAAAACCTAATAGATAACGTTGACCACCCCTGTTCTAAATTACATCGTGAAATGTCTACGAAAAATTAGCTACGATACGACGTATTATTTTTAACTATTCTAAATTCCATCTTAAATGAATTTTAATTTTCAATGGCAACTTTTTTTCGAATTTTAAAAATTATACGTTTTGAAATTTGAAAATCAGATGTTTTGAATTTTTAAAACAAAAGATTTCAAATATTTTTATTCAAAGTAGTGATTGTTAGTAAATAAAAAAATTTACTTTAGACTTTTGATAATTATTTTATATTACGCTGGAATTGAGAATTGCTATGTTACGAAACTTCGGAAAAAAATTTAGAAAACACTTTTTATGGTAATTGAGAATCGCTTTTTCGTAGATTCTCTACGACTTAGCTCTACGATAGAATTTAGAATAGGGGTCGTGATTAAATACAGATTTTTCCAAAAAAAAGGTAAGTGAGGTTTATTTTAACGGTATGTAGATATTGTAATTATATTTAAATATGTATATGCAATAATTCTATGAAATAATGACATTATGAGAGAAAATTGGTATTATAATTACAGTACTATGAAATCGAACTTTAAAATATTTAAAAAATTTTTAATTTAATAAAATATAAATACCATTTTCTTGATTACTGAATTCAAAATTAAAAAGTTTAAGGTAAAATTAGACAATGAATGTTAAAATTCACAAAGGTGGAAGATTTTTGAATGTAATACTAGCTAGCTTAAACAAGTTTACACCTCCTATTTTTTTTTTTTTTTTTATTCAATAATCTTAATATAGGAATAGGTTTCTTTGTATTAAAAAGTAGTTAAGACTAAATTGTATGATACGGATAAATTGTATACGGACGGGAAAAATGCGGATAAAGGGGAATGAGACTGTAATAGCGTCATAAATTTTTTAAGATTCGTCTTGAATTTGTGCACAGAGGATGGTAATAGATTCACATTTTTGCAGTTTTGACAACAAACGAATTGCTATAACTAGTAGACTACCAGTTAAGAAGTACCACATAATAGGCATGAGCACTTGAGACCACTCTAGTGGTGCGGTGGAATGTTTTGAGAGATAGCATCAGCGATTTTATCTCAACTGAACAAGTGTTATTACCCACAAAATATCTATAAAAAAGAGAAAGGGCTCCAATATTACAACGAATGCCAAGAGAAGTGAGACCAGCAGTCTCAATGGAGTCGCCAATAAGACGATTTTTATTTTTCGATAATCAGACGATTTGTCAATAAGACGATTTTTCAATAAGATTTTTGAATTCGATAGAGATAATTTAATGAAGTAAGTGAGGCCTATATATTATATAAATCCTATTCTTTTTAATTAAAATATTATTTAAAAAAGAATCCCCTAATAGCTATTATTGTAGTTATGTAATCCGCCATAAACACTTTATTAATTATAAAAAACTTTGTAATTTATTTACCACAATAACACATTTTGATTATTTCGTGCTAACTAATGACATATTATTTCTATTTTTTTATTACAATAGAATAAATACAATTTATTTCTTACACTCATATACATATATTTTTCTTCTGTATTAATTATTGTCGATTCTTAATGTAGACGGAAATTCATTCAGAACAAACAAAAAAAAAAATATTACATTTTAATTGTGCAAAATATTATACAATACAATAAAAAAAAAAAAAAAATGAAACAAACAAAAATAAACTTCCCAACATCATCAGCATTAATCAGTAGCAGATCATCTTTAAAACAGCAGTACTTACCTATGTATAACGTGTTTTATTTTTTTTTTGTTTCAAATGTTTGTTTACTGTGGTGAGTTGGTGACTGCTGCTACCGGAATGCTCCATATATTAGTGTAATAAACATTTATCATATATTATGGTCTCTTTTTATCTGTTTTTTTTTTTTATCTTTTCTTCTTCTGTCATCTATAAGATTCAAAAGAATTATTATTTTGAAAGAACTTTTTTTTCTAAATAACTTCGCTACTAGGCATTAACTATTTACATGTTCGTTACTATTAAAGATTCTAAATTTGTGTACCTGTGTAAATGCGCAAATGGATAGATATAACTTTTAGTTTGATTTTTTTTTGTGATATGAATAATTTAAGCTTTTTGTCGTCTTGAGTTTTTTTTTTTATTTTTTTTTATGTTTGTTTCTTTGTTTGATTGTACAATGTACGCTCTTTTCTATCTTCGCTTATTTTTTTTTTTATTTGTTTGTTTTTCTTTTTTATTTCTTTTAATTTCTTTCATTTATTAATCGGATTAAGAAAATGGTAAATTGTATTGTTTTGTTTGTTGTTGTTTTCTTAAAAAAACATGACTTTTTTTCTTTTTTATTTCACTGTTTGAGATTTTGTTCAAATGATAGTTTTTTTTAATTTCTTTTTTTTTTTGTTTTTTGGTTTTTATTATTTTCTGTTTATGATTTATTTGTTTATTAGGTTTATTTACATTCTTTTATTATAGAAGCCAATAGGCGGCTATTAGGAGCCCACTATTATATTGGTAGTCATTTACCGTTTTATAATGTCATTAAAAATGTTTATTTTGATATGATATTATAATAATATAAAAAAGAAAAGATTTTTAGAAACAAAAAAAAAAACAAATAAAGTTTACCTGAGATTGAGTAATTAGTGAAAAAATGAACAATCTTAAAAATCGAATGTTTTATTAGTGTAATTTTAGAAAGTACATATTTGTAATTTTTTAAATTTGTTGCCTTCATAGGCATCCTTTTAAAATATAAAAACTATCAGGAAAAAATCGATTCTTATCGAAAACTTATATGAAATTTAAAATGATAGTTAACCGAACTCTGTGTCTCTGTGTAAGTGTCTCTTAAAATTTGAGAAACTTGAAGAAAAATAACGTGTTATTATCACAAACCTGTATTTCATTTGCCTGCATGATCATTTGCTTGTATTTTCATTTGTCTGTATATCATTTGACTGTATCACATTTGTCTGTATTTCATATTATACAAAAATCCCTATATTATTTATATGAATATTTTGTAAAAGGCGTATAACTTTGATTTTCAATTCACTAAAGTCTCTCCTAATTTAAATTCTCACATATACATATACATATATATATATATATATATATATATAAATAATCTGGAAAAAGCGCATAGCCCTGATTTTGAATGCAACTCTAAAATATCTCTTAATTTAGAATGGAATACAGGCAAACGACACTACAAGCTAATTTCAAGAAATTGATGCAAATGCAATCCAGGCATAATGCATGCTTCCAAAAATAATTTATCAATTCTTCATTAACGGATTAAGGCACTTCTTCTACATTGAGATCAAACAAAATTTCTAGTAAGTACATATTTTTTATTTACATCAATGCACTCACTTATATTTTGTATTTGTACCTGCGCTTAAAATTTAAATAATATATGATTCTTATTGTAGGTATGTATTTGTTTAATGTTCTTTTATATATAGGTACATAATATTTGTAAGTATATACAAATAGCCGCGCATTAAACATTAGAACAATAAAAAGTGTTGGTTTATCCCAAAAAAGAATGGAATTCGGATCAAGTCTCAATAATTTTTTTTTTTTTCACAAATTTTTTGATCATAATGATATGCATGTAAGGTTCTTTTTGTAATGTAATAGTTTTTGATGAATTTAATGAAGCTTAAACACCTACATTATATTGATAATACATTAAAATAGTTTATGATTTGAAATCTAATATGAAGTCATGAAAGAATACATATACTTACTTATCCAACTACTTATTTTATAAACTGGTAAAACAGATCAGGTATTGCTTTTTTTCCTATTCTTTTTAAACTTTTTAATGAAATTCCTTTGGGTTTTGAAATGTATCTCTCAATCATAGGTATCAGATTTTGTCAACTACTTACAGATACATATTTGATTTACTTAATTTTATTATAAGTCTTGCATATATTCACCTATTCATTTGGATCTATTGTTTTGTTTTACCTTTATCGCTTTTCGTTTTTTTTTTCAATTTAAATAAATTATTAATTATAAATTAATCTTATATCCGCTTAATTAAGTATAAAAGGTACGAACATGACTTTTGTTCAAAAATGTATTTTTCCGATTAAAACAACTATTGAATTTGTCGAATGTATGATGAATACTAATTAGCGGGCAAGAGATTATTTTGAGAAAAAAATGGTAAATAATTTCAGTTTTCAATTGATTTAATTAAAAAAAAAAAAAGAAAAAAAATATTAGTAAGCATTTATAGAATAACATTTTTTATTTACAATTCGTGATAGAATTTTAACTCCTAAGATACAACAAAAAATTTTTGTTGCTTGCCTGATAAAAATTAATATGTTAATTTTTCATTTGAACAAAGTTTTAGAATTTTTTAAAGATTTAAAAATATGGGTTAAGCGCAAAATTAATTTTTTTTTTTAAATCACATAAAAGCACGGGTTGAACTTGTGCTCAAATTTTATTGCGAAATATAAGTAGTTACTTATATTACTTTTAAAATTATGTGAAATAATTAATAAATAGCAAATTACTTATAGACTGGTACACTTTAAATTTGCATAAACAAATTATTTACATACTTACAGAGAATGTTATAATTTTTTTTTTCCAATGATAGTCCAATATCAAATGTTAATTATAATAGCGCCACAATTATTTCATATTAAGTACTTATAAATATTATCCCATATAAACTGTATTTTAGTATATATGTGCTATGGTATTACCATTTTTATTGAAAAGCTACAAACGAACTTGAATAGATTTAAAATATTTATTTGATTTTATAATTTGTTAAAATAACGCGCAATTGTGATTAGTATACAAATTTTATTCAATTTTATTTAATAAACTGCATTTATAGTTTAAAGTGTGTATATTTAAATGCATATCTGAGTCATGATGTAGTGGTTAAGGCACCAGCTTTCCCCTCGGAGGGTCTTGAGTTCAAACCGCGTTCAGGTCATATAATTAAAAAAATATGCAGTAATATTATATAGTAATAACATATATCGTATAATAATAACAATAGTAATAATAATAATAATGATGATTATAATAATAAAAGTAATGATGATTATAATAATAAAAATAATAATAATATTAACTGCTATAGTGACGCTATATTTGGTTATATCATGCACGAAGGTGTTATATACTACTGCACGTTCTAATCCACTGTAATAACATTAATAACTAAGGTGTTAATATTAATCAGCTACAGTGACAGTGGGGGCATTCAATAGTTACTTAATGCAGGAAAGTGTTATATACTAAGTACGTACTGTATGCTGTAACTGTTGTAACAGCTATTGTCACAGTTAGCAAAATAGTAATAATGATAGCCGATTCATTGTTTCCTTACAATCCCACTCCTAATCCAATGTTTCTGCATCATATTGTCCTATTCTTTCCTATTCGTACTCCCTAGGCGATATACTGCGTTAGCAGGTAAGCGTTTCATCCCATTATATTGGCTAAAGGGTGTGGTGGGTTTAGTTAGTAAGAATCTGACACTGCCAAAGGGGAATTTTTGATGTCTTTGGAAGATTCTCATCTCCCTTGTGTGGGGAAAAACAGCAGATTTCTAAGTAATTTTTTAAATGAACCATACATTGGTACCATATACTTATAAGTATCAAACTAAAACGCAAAAAAAGTAGGTAAGACAAAAATTTGAACTACATATTTTTAAACTGATAATCTGTTTATTGCATATTTGAATATTGTTAACAATAAAATGAAGATAGAAATTTAAAATTATGACAAATATCAACTTCTTGATTGATTAGTCAATGCATACCTTGTCGTTATTTTAAGGTTATTGTAATAACTCTACTGACGAAAATAAATGCCAACAAATAAAAAACTATTAATAACTTTAAATAAAGTTAGTAAGTAGTTATATAAGAAAATGGAATTCTGGAATTCTGTTTTTAAATTTAGTATATATAGATCTAAACCTAATGTTTCTGAAACATTTAAACCTCTTAGGGATAACTTCTGAACAATAAAACATATACCGATTTTCAATTTTATACTCCAGTGGAGGTTGAACTTACACTCTGTTACCGTTGATGAATCGTTCGATGAATGATCAACTTGGCCAAACTGTGATTTAGAACGATATTAAAATGTACAGTTAAATATAGTTTTAGTTTTCTTAAGGGAGGTGGGAATCTTCCAAAGACATCAAGAAGTTTCGCTTGGTTGTCAGATTCTTACTAGCTAATTTCACCTCTACCTTTAACCAATATAATGGGATGAAACCCCTAATTTCTAACCAGTAGGGGTAGGAGAGGATAAGGCAACGATGCGAAAACATTGAACTGGGTGTTGGACTGTAAGGAAAAAAATGAATCCACCTACTTATTATTAATATACTTATGTAACTATTAAATGGTTTTTACAGGTTTATTAAATTTTATATTGTGATGTTGTGTTTTGTGAATATATTTAGGTATTTTGGGCAAGTATAGTTTTCCTATTGAGCTGAAAACTTAATATTTTGAATACAGTAATTTGGGTTCCAGTAAAAGTCCACAATTTTTATATTTATGTTGTTAGTTAAGAAATTATAGTGAAAACATAAGATAAATTATATTTGTATAGCTCCCACTCTGTACTGAATATTAAAATTATATTATCAAAAAAATTAATAAAAACCCAGTTCTTTTTTATATTAATTTTTTCATTAACAAGATATTTTCTTAAGCAAAATATATTCTTACTTATATAAATATTTTCTTAAGTGTAATATGAGTATTTAAAATATTGAAATAAAAATTATATTTTTCAGGATCATTTCTGTATATAGCTTACTAAATCGTCCTCATTATTTTAAGTCGAAATTTAAAGTAATAATAAACTATGATGATGATACAAAGAGGAATTTCGTATTTTCTGTAGCGTTAGATGAAGTAATTTTTCTTAAGAATTAAACCCGAACTTACGTCTGTAGCTGTGGGTATAATTGTCATTACAGTGCTTTACCAAGTAATTATAATATTTTTATGTATACCTAATAACTAATATTGAATATAATTTTTCTAACAAAATTTTAATTAAGCACATAAAAATTATACATATTTAGATAATTATCTCGAAAACGGTAAAGGATAAGAGAAAAACGTATTACCTTAAATTGAAGTTGATGAATTGGTGATTTTGAAAATGAAATGAAATCGATACATTAATAGTGATTTTTATGCAAAAATTACAGTTATTTTATAAAAACAGTTAAAAATATCAATATTTTTCTTATTTGAAACCTTGTAACTCTTCAACTATTAAAGATAAATAAAAGCTGGAATATTAGTGTGAAGCCCATAACTTCAGTTAGCTACCGGCACTTTAAATCTTTTACGTTATAAAGGGGCAAAGATTTTGTTATTTCTTTAAAAAGTTAATTAAGTCACTTTGAAAACCGTTATCTCGGAAATCGTTAGAAATAAACCCCCCTCTCCCTGCAGAACAATTTTTTGTTTGTTGTGAACTTTTCTATCACCTCCGTTCCTCGTGATCCTTGAGTTCCAGAGATGCTGTATACGTCTGCCCATCTATCGATCTGTTCACACAACAACTAAAGTAATAATAAAGCTGGGATTCTGAAATTTTTAACCATTTCCATTTTATAAAAATGCTAATTTCATTACTCAAATGAATTTAACTAATTCGACCGGTAGATTTGAGTATACGCCATACAACTTCTTTTTTTATGTGAGCATAACTCAGTATCTATAACTAAGCTAGGTATCGGAATTTAATCAGAAGAAGTCAACTTTTATCTATAACGACCTGTACAAACATGTTCGGTTGTTCTAGCACAACAGCTTTGGGTAACTGTCATACAACTGTGCAATGTTTTCTAATTAAGCGAGACATCTACAATTTTGTAAAAGTTGTTTAAGTTGTATATGGCAACCATATAGTGATTTTGACTAGATACTTATACTAATTATTTTGATATCTAAAATAACAATGATGCAAATTTTTATTTTTTTCTTTTAATAATATAAACTTTTAAAAACATTTTAGATTTGTTTTATAATTATTAGAGAGTTTTTTTTCTTTCATAATCATTTTTCTGTATTGCATAAATTTTATGAAAACTTCTTTAATTATTATTAAGTTTTAAAATTATTATACATTATTTTAGAAAATCAAAATTCATCTAAAACAAAAAAAAAAAAAACACTACTAAAAAACATCTAAACTCATTATTATATTATTAAATAACATGGATGTTAATGTATATTTGTATATATATATATACTTATGAATATTACATAGGTAAAATATATAATCTTGTTTTTATATCTTTATAATTACATTAATTTTAAATTTTGCACTTTACTAATAGCATCATTGAACAAACATTTTTTTTAAGGTAAGCATCATGATTTTGTAAATGTTAAAATATAACATTTTTTTTATCCAATTACACATGCATGTAAAGGAAATAAAGTTTCGAAATTGCAACATCATCTTAGCAATACTGCTCAGCTTAGCAAAATCGATATTCAAGAAATTTGTTGCAGCCTTATTACAATTTCTAAACAGTAAAAAATTATTATTTTTTTTCCTCCTAAGGGAAGAGAGAATATTCTAAATATATTAAGAATGCATCCTTCATAAGTATAATGTTAAATTTTTACTGATTAAACCCATCTCTTTCTTTACCCAATATAATGGTATGAAACTCCTTACTGCTAAAGCAGTACATTAGATAGGAAGTGAGAATTGGAAGGGTAGGACAAGGATGTAAAAGCGTTAATTTGAGGAGTAGGAATATAAGTTTTAATTTCTCTGGAACAGAACTTACAACTTCCTCTGCTTTATTATATTCACATATAGATACATCTTCATTTTTATTTAATAAGAAATAAAACAATCATTAAGTACTTCGAAGAATTTTCAAGATCTCTTTCACATTCATTATAAGTACGTAGATATATAAGATTTCCTTTATTAAAACAAAATAAATAAGTTTAAAGTTTCAGTTCAGAATGTATCAGTTCTTTTTAAATTAAGATACCAAAACGTTTTATTTTTTTTTTTTTTTTTTTTAATGCATTTCTCTGCCACATAAATGTTGACAGGAAATTACACAGCCTTTCCTGTTCAGGCGCATCTATTTTTAAAATGTCGTAAGCGGAAATAACTCTTACGACGTGTGTGGGATTTAAACCCCTCTCTCGGTGTTTACAGTGTATTTCATACGCTCTTACCCATTAGGCAACCGAGGCTAATATAGATAGCTATATATTTTAAATTGTAAAAAGATATCGAAAAAAATTTAAATGTCGTAACTATATCACCTTACTATAAATAATCTAAATCAGGTTAAAAATAAAATAAATTCAGATAAGTACTTATTTTTATTTAATATAGAGAGGGTTTGGATGATAAAGGGGAGTGTTCACAAAATATATAATATTTAAGCCATACTTCTAAAGTGTATTAGTCCATAGTACATGTTAGTAGTTTAAGTTGATAAGATTTAATTCGAACTTATTATGTGTAACCAGATAAAAAAAATAAAATATTTGATTAAGAATTATTAGTTTTATTTAAAAAAGATAAGTTATACGTACTAAATAATAAATTTATTAAAACGTTAGTGGGGTTTAAAAGTTTTAAACGACAAATATTGCAAATATGAGATGTTTTTCAAAAATTTTCTTTCAGATTTTTCTCATAAATGTGATAAAATTGGTTTTTGTTCTAGAAAAAAAATCAGTACGTTTGGTTTTGTAACAAAATGTAATAAAATCGTAGGTTAAGTTTAACAAAAAAAAAAAACGGTAAAACAAAAACAAACTAAAAAAAGAAAAACAAAAAATTTTCCTTTCATTACGTATTTTATCAGATTTTACTTAATTATTCATGTTGAAAATATTTTCAAAATTTTTGTTTTATTTTTATTTTATTTATTTTTTTTTTTTTTTTTACTTAAAAAAAAATTATTTTATAATTTCTCTTTATTTCACTTATAATAATAAAATATAATTAATTGCAATACAGAATTAAGGAAACAAATTAATGTAAAGAAAAGTAACTAAAGTGTACTTTCTATAATATTATGATCTTATTTTAAAGTAAATTTTCGCAATATATAATAATGATGATGAAAATGATGCATTTCTTTCCTGTACAAAATTTTATGAAGAAAATTAAAAATGAAAGAAAATGAAACGCGATATAAAAAATTTTCTATATATTATAGATACATATACTTATATCTTTATATATATTTGCAATTATATCAGAAAAGTTTCCTTGAGAAAATTTCATAAGAAAATAAATAAAATGTATAAGAAAATAAGAAAAATATAGAAAATCAAATATATAAGATGTATATATATATGTAATATACATAATAGAATAGTTATAGTATTTATAGATGCATATATAGTAAGTATTATAATAAAACTAAGTACTTACTATACTTAGTACTCAATATAAACATTTTTCATTCTTGAAAGTGTTAACAAATTTTTGCTAAAATATTATAGAAGTATAGTCCTTGTATTACAAGGATGAAATATTAAGAAGAGGTTTGGTTGAAAAATCGGAAGATTTTAATAAAGTTTGCAAGGATATGTAATTAGAAATTTTAAATTAAAAAAAAAAAAAAACAAAAAAAAAAATTGTGAATAATTTATTATCCTAATTGTTGTTATTTGTTGTGTTTTTTTTTTTTTGTATTTTTGTATATCGTATCTTTTCTATCTTTTGTTTTATTTGTTGTTGTTTTTTGTTGGTTCATTTATTATATTGTATTCTTTTAAAACTATATTTATAATTAATTTTTCTTTCATAGATACATTTTCGCAATTATTATAATTTATATAATATATCCAGTTAGAAAAAAAAAAAAACAAAAAATTATGTTTAAAAGCTTTGTTTTCATTTTTGGTATTTTTAAAATTTTCAAAAAATTTAGATAAAAACACTTACTTATACTTAAAAGAAAAACAATAAAGAAAATTCACAAGTATATCGTTTTGTTTTTATTTTTATTTAAAGTTTTGAAAAAAATAATATTTTATTAATTATATGAAATAAAAGGTTTAAATTCAATCAAAGTTATTTAAAAATTAATTGAAGTTAAAAGCTTTTAAAATAATTTAATTGTAATGTTTTTTTTTTTTTTTTTTTGTCTAAGTACTTGCAATCTTAGTATATTTTTTAAAAATTTAATTTAATTTTTATCTTAGTTTCATTCATAGTTGTGGCCGAATTTGATATTCTTTCAACAAGGTTCATGTCATATCTCAATTTTTTTTTTTTACAATAATGCCATAAAACTGTTAAGAAGTAAATCGAAATTAACTAAGTATGTATATACATTTTTCTTTTTAGTTTATTCCCCTGACACATAAATGTGACAAGAAAATTATATCCTATCTTTCTCAAGTATGGCTGTAAATGTCTTAAGTGGGAATTACTTTAATTTACGCTGCCTCGGTGTTTACAGAGTATTTTATACGCTCTTTCCCACTATGCCACTAAAGCCCCAACTATAAGGTTTTCGTTATTGTTATAACAAGTAAAAATTTTTTACTTTTTATACTATAATAGGTGTATAATATATATATAATGTATACTAATAAAAGCTAAAAATTAATGTTAGTAATATGTTAAACATATCTAATCATAGATGATTTTTGTTTCGAAGAAATAAAAAGTTTCATAACTTAACTCAATTTTTTTTAAAGAGAAGCAAAGAGAGCATTAACAGCTGCTCACCCCTCCTATATGTTATCTAAAATTGGGAATAATAATATTTTCAATTTAGAAAGTTTTAAGGAAAACCATCAATATCTTTGTCCATAATATTAAATTATAAATCTTAGACCATTTCGTATTCTCTAACTGAATCTTGTATCATCCAAACAATACAATATTATTAAGACAATAATATTTTAACCTAGTGTTTAATCAGAAAGGATTGATTATCTTAATTCTCATCCCATTACCTAAACTTACAATATCTTTGTGTAAAAGAATCCTTCTCTCAAGTTAGAGTAGCATGTAAAAAAAAAAGAAGAAATCTCCTATATATTTTTAAATCTTAATAACAAAATATATCTTTAGATACAAAATACAATATAAATAATTCTATTCTATTCTATTCTATTAATTTTGGAATATTTTATTTAGTGGATTAAGTTCTCATACATAATTATAGAAAAATCGTATTAGTCTCGCTCTTCTAAACCGTCTCTTAATGATTTGCACCTCCACCTATATTTTATTAAATTTAAAACTAAATAAGTATAGTTCAGTAAATGGTATGCTGGTTACTCCAAATGGATGAACGTATGGCAGATAATGAAGTTAAATGTTTTAGTTTTTGTATTTAAAATGAAAAATGGTATGCTTTCACCTTATTTAACAAATAAACTGACTTAAGTACAAGACATTCATCGTTATCGTTTACGTAACATTTTCAACTTTAGATTACATTTTTTTCGATCGGAAAATGTGCAAATAACAGTAATGTACTCTGGATTAAAAATGTATAATGAATTACCTTCCTTTATAAAAAATGAATCAAATTATATGAAATTTAAAAAATTGGCTATAAATTATATTAAGAATTAAATTTTGCAATATTAAATAAATTATATTAATTAATTTTAATATGTAACTTTGTATAAAATTAGTATTTAAAAATGAATCCTTTAAAAAAAATAAACGTTGAATTAACAAAAATATTTTTTTTAAAGTAAATTTTATTAAGTGAATTGATAATGTATAAATATAGTATAAAAAAATAGTAAATTCTTACTAAATAAAATAAATAAAAAAAATATATATATATTTATATGCACTTTATATTCTTTGCTATTTTAAGATTTTCTCTACAATATCTAAGATTTCTTCAGTTTAAAAAAATATTTTGCAAATACATCGTTAAATGAAATAATTTTTCTTTAATACTTACATTAAGTATTTGTTATATGTATATAAGTATGTAAGAATATATAAATATTAATTATAATAATGAAATTCACTTAAATATTATATAACATTAAGATATTTTAATGATAAGACACTAGGAATCTTATATTAAATTTTCACACCAATGTAAATTAAAAATGAAAAGAAAAATTCACTTTTAATGGAAGTAGTAAATATATACTTAAATATTTGATCACATAATAAAAGAAAAAAATTTCAGATCAGTACTTTTTCTTTTCCCTGTTACTAATCTATTATTATATCTCTTTTTACTTAATTAATTTAATTTTCGTTTTCTATACATATTAATTTCCATTTTTATTAGAAGATTTTTTTTTTGATAATTATTGTAGATTGAAAATTTTGGAAATTGTGGAAGAATATATGTAATATTTTGTTAGTCTATCTTTTTTTAAACTTTTTATTGCAGAAGTATCTATGGATGCGTTTCAAAATTTTACTTATTACAAGCATTGTTTATATTAAAGGAATCCTAATGTAGTTAACAAGGTAATAATGCTCATCAAACGGTTAAAAACTTTTCTAACACATTACATTCCTTTTTAAATCGGACCTCTTCGTTGAACCCCTTTTAAACGGTTTCATTTTTGTACTGCCATATATACGCTTTGACTTGACCTTATAAGATTGGGTTTAAAAAATTGTATGATACTTATTTTGCGGTAGTGATCTCAAATTTCGGATATTTAAAACGACTACTTAGTCTAGTTTTCAACCGCTCTGGCGAAGAGTACTGTTAATTTCAAACTTTACAAATTAGTGCTCTCTATATTTTTCATTTTCGATGTTGTCTAATGTTGCCTGAGACAAAACTAGTTTTATAAAAATATGTTAGAACCGGTTTTACAAATATAAGATAGAAAAATCTCATTGAATAGTCAAAAGCAGAATTTAAGAATTTTTTCTACAGTCCTACATAAGGGTGAGTTTACAAAAAAAAAAAAGCAATTCAGATAAGTACACATGTCTAATCGACATAAGAAGAATAAAAAGTTGGGATATTGCAAGTCTTAAGAAACCGAAAGATTTAAGTATGGTCAAACCTCACAATATAATATTATTCTGTGCAACTAGTCTTCAGTTGAGAAATTTAAATTTTAGAAAAACATCGTCATTATCCAAAGGATAAGTTATTTCTGAATCAGCAGTATAGATAATCTAAATATTTGCAGAGCATTGATTCATTTTCGTTGTTGTAGTTATAGTAGTTGTTGTTGTTATAATTAATGTTATATTTTTCAAAGTTTTAATTTTAAAAAATTTAATGCAATTGATTAGCCTAGGTATAATACTAGCAAAACCTAAAGGATTAATCTACAGGTAATACTAGGCAGTACTAGCAAGATAGTGCACAAATAAATACATGAACATTTTTGACAATATCAACTATCTTTTTCTCCACTATGTTGACATTTTTATAGCTAGCAATTGAAATAGTAATTTGACATTTAGAACAATTAAAAATGGCGACAAATGAAATCAATATTCATGTCAATTAAATTTTTTGCGGTTGTTTTATTTTTAATTTGATATTTTGTTTGTGTGTATTTTAAACATAAAATATTTTGAAAAAATATAAAATAAACTTGGAAAATTTTGATAAAATATAAAAATAAACTTGGAAAATTTTGATAATAAATGAAATGTCTTAATAGTAAAAATGCTACATACGAAAAACAGACAGTAATTTGACATTTCGTATTAAACATTCGCAAGATAGTAATACTGTCTAGTCTGGCTGCCGGGTAAGGGTAATATTTTTTAATTCAATTTCCAAAAATTTCCATTTTATTACATTGGTTTGTTTCAATTTTAATTGATATCATTTTAATGTTAAAAGAAAAATATTTTCGAAAAACAAAACATAGTTGATAAAAGAAAATCTATTTTTCCTTACAAATATAATTTCTTATTTAAGACTTTGCAATCTTTCTTGTATTTGCATATATTATTATTTATTATATATATATATATATATTTGAAAAAAAAAAATTCTTAAAGTTCATAAATTGTATATGTATAAAATCTAGAAAACTTGTGTATTAAAATTTTCTTCTCTATAAGAAGATTTATTGGTATCGTTTACAATAAGATAAAGAGCTTAAAGGTACTAATTAACGATTGTGTTTTACACATATTCGTCTAAAAAATCATAAAACAAAAATAACAAAAAATAAAAAACAATAAGATAATAGTTATTTTGTACCTTTTTGTAATTCATTTTAACAGGCATAAAATGGTATATACTTATATATATAGATATACCATTAGATACATTTATTGTATATAACTAAGTAAATAGTATACAAATAAAAACGTATAATTTTTGTTTAAATATAAAATGAAAGGTGTTAAAAGGGGCCAACAATAACTATCTATCTATTATAACCAAACCTTTAAACTATATATATATATATATACAATATAAAGATATATAAACATATAAACATATATATATACAAACATGCACTTAATTACAATAACTAATTTTTTTATATTAAAAAATTTTATTCTGAGGTGAAGCGCCAAAATAAATTTTCAAAAGAAAAATAAATATAAAGTGAGGAAACGTTTATCATTTCTATAACAAAAATGAAAAATAAAACAGATTCTTTTTTTCTTTACTTTCGTGTAGTGCCATCTGTATTTCAGTTAAAAATATTTTATTTCATAGAAGAAAAGAAAAAGAAAATTATGTAAAATCAAAACGGCATTTAAGATATAAGATGGTAAAAATACATTTAATATGATATGTCTTAGAAGTAGACATATATATGTGTGTGGAAAATATGTAAAGAAACAAGTTTATTATCATAAGTGTAGAAGGAAATAGAATACATTTTTTTTATTTTCTTTGACAGACAGCAGTAAAAAACAAAAGAAAAAAATAGAAATGAAACGTCCAAGGAAAACGATTTAAATAGTATTTCTGATTCAACTCGAATAAGTAATCAGTATGATATACTTATTACACACTTTCAAGTTGAAAGGATTTAAGTAAAATATTATAGTACATATATACTTAGTATTTTTTTAGTAGGGATGTGAATAAATTGTAAAGGTACAATGTATTTTATGTTAGATAAATAGAATAAAAGTTTTCTTTTTTCTAGAATAGATGTTTCTTAAATTTTACAGTACTTTTTTTTAATGAATGTCATTTAAATTGAGATGATAAAGAGAAGTGGTGCAAGTACAATTTCTCTATTAACTTGTGAAACATTAACTCACTAAACACCACGTCTCTTATTGCCCAAACAATAATTTAAGACAATTTTAGTATTATTGTACTGTTTGCGCTAGTTCAGATTCTGCTATTGAGTAAAAATATGTTTAAAAATTTGTTCGGTCATCCGTTCGTCCGTCCGTCCATTCGAACGTCTGGTTGCAAAACTTCTACACCGTTAAAGATAGTGAAATTTTATCCGTGGATAGGTCTCATGAAAAAATTAATGTTCTAGAACAACTTTTTTATGCAGCCCCATCTGTTACGAAGCTACAGCCTCTCAAACTTTGAAAAAGCCTTATTTTTAAATGTCTGTATCTCAAGTTCTGCTTAACATTTTTTCAATTTAAAAATATAATGAACGAAGATATTAGTGTTTTATGTTTAAACCTATGTAAATTGAAAATATAATGATCACCTATTTTAGGGAACACGTCATGAGGTAGGAATATGATTCGATATTTATGATACTCCATGTCACAAACTAAATGTCATATGCTAAATCTAAGATTTAGCATCTAAGGATTTGAACTACATAGGAGTTAACTTATATAATTTTACAATCTTTAAAAATTAATTTCATATACAATATTTTAGGTTCAGGGTTAGTGTAAATGCAAGTTCTTTAATTGTTTAATTATTGTTGTTAAAATCTTATCACTTAAAATTGTGACAGCAATAATCAAAAATTAAAGTATTTGCAAGAAACAGATATAATTATGAATTTTGAATAGTTCTAGAGCTAGATAATTAATTAGGCAGTTGAAACATTGGTAAAGAAATTTTGGATTATATACTTTAATTTTTCATTACTTCACTTTGTAGATTCTTTTCCAGATCTTCAAATTTTATAGTTCATAATAATATGGTTCATAATATGAAAACTTTAATATAAAGTAAAATATGTTTCATATTATAACAAAATATTTTCATTTAACTGAATATATATTTCATTTTTAACTGAAATAAAAAAATTATAAAACTTCGTTTTTAGCACATTTCCAAAGAAAATTTGAAAAAATATGCTAATTAATTTTATTCTGTTCGTTCATCCGTTTGTCCGTCCATTCGCACGTCTGGTTGCAAAACTTCTACACTGTTAAAGATAGTGAAATTTTATCCGTGGATAGGTCTCATGAAAAAATTAGTGTTCTAGAACAACATTTTTATGCAGCCCCATCTGTTACGAAGCTACAAACTTTGAAAAAGCCTTCAAACTTTGAAGAAGTCTTATTTTTAAATGAGTGTATCTCAAGTTCTGCTTAACATTTTTTTAATTTAAAAACCACGTTCGGTAGGACTTTTTTTTTAATCGAGAGAATTTTTATAAATCAATATCAAAATTATACATTTTTTTTAAAATTTAGTATTTAAATTTACCGTTATGTGAAAACCAAATATAGGATGATTTTGCTTCCTTCATAACTCCGGCACACTTTTAGATGGGGACTTAAAATTTTGAG
Source organism: Poecilobothrus nobilitatus (assembly GCA_947095535.1). Classification (NCBI taxonomy): domain Eukaryota; kingdom Metazoa; phylum Arthropoda; class Insecta; order Diptera; family Dolichopodidae; genus Poecilobothrus; species Poecilobothrus nobilitatus. The sequence goes on along the minus strand of OX352774.1, from coordinate 189,364,191 downwards.
AGAAGAAAGAACTTTTAGAATTAGTGTAAGTTGTTTCAGTTTTGCTATTTTGAAACACCTGTAGGTACAAATTTTTTCAAATTAAAAGGCAAAAATTAAAGCTTCATCTTTATAATTTTACATGTGTTAATAGTTTTTTGTAATTATGTAGGATTCCTTTACAATTGAAGAAAGTCTTTTTATTTTTAACAATTTTTCTTATATATGAAATTCTAAACAGTTTGTATTGTGTTTTGGAAAATGTGCTCCTTTATAAACCGTTGGTTTACATTCTGCCTTGATGTTTTTTATAAAGGACAAAACAAATCTATTCTAGAATACTACATCCAGATCATTATCAAACAACAACTATCAACATTAGAATTATAATCATTCATAAACATTATAACCACCAACATTTTTCATCAACATTATTCATCATCATATAATCATCATCATTATAATCAGATATAAGTCATAATTCATTTTAATGTTATACTATTCGCAAATGTCTGTTGAGATTCAATGAAAAAAAAAATATATATATATATATATAAAAATATGTACATAAGTATGTATATATTTTTTAAGATAATTTGCATTTTGATGAAATTTGCGTTGGAAAAATTACAAAAAAAGTATGAAAATAAAAAAAATAGCAAAAAATGACAAATGACTAAAAATTGGTCTGAGAAATAAAAAGGGAAAAAAAATTGAAAAAAAAATACTACTATACATACATATAGTATGTATATTTTGGATTTTGTTTTTACGACCTTGATAGGAGTACTTTTACACTTATTATAAATGTTACAGATCGATGATTGCAATCTAAAATATGAATAAGAATGTTGAAAAAATATTATATACCTATAATATATTAAAGAAACAAGACCACCAAGTACTATCAAATACTATAAATTGGTACTATAGTAATACCAAATACCATTACAGTTAATTTCATCCATATTTGGGGTAAAATTTCTACATTTAAAATGCATTTCATAAAAACAATTGTTAATATTTTCTATATTTATACAATGAAGGATAAAATATGTTCAACAAGTTTTTTTTTTTCCTTTCTCAACGTTTCGCTAATAAAAAAATATCAGGAATATTAAAAAACACTATTTAAAACATAATCTTTCTTTAAAAAAAAATATAATAAATAAAATAAACACACTTCAAAAATGAAGCATTATTATATATATTCGACTGTGCATTGCATCTCAGAGTGCCAACATTCTATTGATACTCAAATTACAATATAATAATTTTATTAAATATTTAAAGGTACATATTTGTTGATTTCATACAACTTGTGCAAAGTTATTACTCATTACCTTTCGAAAACGTTTTTAGTGCAAAGTACAAATGCCTGGTAACTATCTATATTTTAACTAATAGTGTATTTTCAACAGGATGTAAAAAAATAGAATGGACATAACGGATTCATCGTTTTTAATAGAAAAACAAAAATAATAAAATAATTGTAACAAGCTATTAGATAAAAATAGTTGATTCTTTTGAAGCATTATTCTATTCTTGGCATTCTTGCCAACAAGTTTTGAGATTCAAAAAAAAAACTGACTTGAATTGTAGTAAACATTTTTCTGTCTCTGTCTGTAATCAATTAAAGCATTGTCTTCATACCAAGATTTTCTTTTCAATCCAAATATGTATTTAATAAAAGAAAATTAAAATACGTTAAAATTAATATATATACTAGTATTCGCCCGCCCCTCGAAATTCGAGGTGTTTTAATTAGCAATTACAATACAATATATACAGTATAGTTTCTTTATGATTTTATTTAAAATGTAAAAATACACTTTTCAATAATTAAAGCCTTTATGAATTTAAAATTTCTTTGTAAATGATATTTTTTGTAAAAACACGATTATTATTATCTTTTAGAAGTTGCCCTTGATTTATTGAGTATTGAAAACTCAATATATACCTATTATATATGTATATATTATAAGAAGCCTAAGATGGTAAATTATTGAGTAAAAGGGTTTTAAATATCTATTAATACAGATTAAATATTATGATGATATTATTATGTAAGAATTTATTTCGTTTAAAATATAAAAACTGATCAAATATAAGAACTGGATCGAACTTGCAAAGTCAAAAAGCAACTATTAATAACCCCACACTCTACCGCTGTACTAAATACTAAACTGAAGTTTTAATCTTTATATTCAGTTACTTATATTGTGAAATTCTTACTCCTACCATAAAACCAATATTTTAAAATTTTTAATCGAAAAGAAAAATAAAACAAAAATTTAACGGAATAAAAGAGCGTCGTTTTTGAATATGTATATTATAGGTATAGATTATACATATTATATGATACATATGTATATATTTTACATGGGATTTTTATAAAAATGGAAAATTATTAATGAAAATCAGAAAATTTTGGAAAAATATTAATTTTGTAAGATGGCTATACTGAATATTTATTATTTAAAAAGAAAAAAATGAAAGTTGGTTGGTAAATCATTCAATAAAATGGTTTTAAATGTCTGTCATTTACAGATTAAATATTATGATATACGAAATATAAATTAATATACGAAAAAAAAAAATACGTTAAAAATTATAAAACTCCATAATAATTGCAAAATTTTTTGTCCTTTACTGTGTAATAAAAGCACATATGTACTATAATACAATACAGTTGTTGGTTTTTTGTTTTTTTTTTATATTAAAACATTTATAATTAAAGGTATGTAAAAAGTACAGATCAAATAGAGAAATATAACACTTGTGACGTGAGAATTTTACAAAAATTTTTGCAAAAATTGACAGGAAATTAGTATTAAGTTTATTTTTTCTTTTTTCTATTTTATTTTATTATTTTTATTTTTTATTTTACACAATTTCTTAATGATAGTTTTAAAATAGTTCTCATAAAAAAAAAAAAAAAAAAAATGTTTTATTACTCATTAATATGCAGAAAAAAGAATAAAATAATATAAAATTTACTTTATTATTGAATTCGGAAATAAAAAAAAAACTCTCAAGTACAATATTTATGACTTCACAAGTTCAATAACACCATTAGAATGAGCAGAAATTCAAAAGATTATATATAGGATCTTATTGTTTCAAAAAAAAAAAAAAGCAAAAAAGAAAACAGAAAAAATATCTTCCTTCTTTCATAATAATTAGGAATATTAATATTTTCATAGTACATATTTTATTTTCTCTTTAATTCAATTTTTCTATTAAATTCAAGTACATATACATATACATATATATATATATATAATAAAAATAATTTCCTCATTTCTTTTATATTTGAAATCTTAAAAAAAATTTCATTTATAATTAACTCTGTCAGTTTTCAAGCACCCTCTTTAAATTTATATAGTATATATGTATACAAGTTTTTAATAATGGTAGAAAATGTTATATATATATATACATATAGATATAAGTATAGTAAAAATATATTTTCTAACCACTTAACAATTTAAATTAACTTTTTATATATTTTTATGATATGGTCATCATCACTATTATAATCATTTTGAGTATATTGTCATCAAATGCATAATAGAAAACAATTCAAAATATAATCATTATTATTACCATCTATATATACCTACATATATATATACATCTTATTATTATTATTATTTTTTTCAATTCAGCATCCAGTATCAGAACATTAAAATCATATTTTTTTTCCCCATCAATTTTAACTGTAAAAATAAATTATCCTTTTTTTTTTTTGTTTTTATATAAGCACTAACATTAATAATATTATGGTATGTATAGTATGTAGTACCCATCATCAACTAATAATAACTTCATTTGGCACGTAAAATTAATATTGTTAAGAATAGACCACAATGCAACATAAAACAGAAATTATAACAATGACAACAATATTATTGTTAAATTATAAAATAAAATAAAATATAGTATAATTATTGTTATTGTGTGTTTTTTTTTTTTTTTTTTCTGAAAAGAAAACCCTTAAAACCCTATCTATAGGCACATTTTCTAGTTAGCATTCAATTTAAAACGAAAAATTACAAAAAAAAAAAAGAAAAAAAATTTACCCGCATTAATTTATATATTGAAGAATTACTTACATACCATATATAAATTTGGCCATTCATATAATAAATATACGAAAGGTCCTATTTAACAAAAATGAAAATTACCAAGTTACCGCCACCGCCGTGATCTCATCCAGACAATCTAATATTAAAATTGAAAATGAAAATATAAGAGTGAAAAAAAAAACCAAAACATAACATAAACTAAAATACATTAATAACCGTTACTTTTTATGTACACACATATATTTTTTTTTTTTTTTTGTTTGATGATGAAAAATGATTAGATGTTTCCGATAGAACATCGCGTACTATGTAATGTAAGTACGCACTCACGCACGCACGCACTCATACACAAATGCATTGAACGTGGTCATTTAAATTCATAAAAATAATATAAAAATAAACCGCAATTTTAACACTATACATATAAATACTCGTATACATCACACCGTGTAATATACTTACAGTTACATGTAATTTGATGTTATCTATCTCTTTCTTTTTTGTTGTTTTTTTTTTTGTCTTTTCTGTAGACCATTTTAATCATGTACAATTGATTACAATGTATGAAATTTAAATGTAGTATATACATACATATTATACAGGAAAAGTAATCATAGGCGCTCTAAAAATGCACAAATAAAATTTTAATATAAAATATATCTATAATTACATTCAAGCTTAAGCGAGGGTGGCATTCGTATCTACATACATGTAGCTACTAAATAGTGATGGTTGGTCGTCATGTATAAAATGATAAATTTAAAATTGACCTCTACTCTGATATAAAAAAAAAAAAAATAAATTTAATAAAATAAATATAAGCACATAATATAATATATATATTATATACAATGTATATATATATGTATATATAAACCTAATTATTATATTATGGTGTAAAATCAGCTGGTAATAAATTTATATTCATTCAAATAATCATGATCAATGTCAATATACTCATATACATAATATTATGTTAAATTTTATAATACGATTGATAATAAAATTTCATTATTCATTCATTTTAATCGAATCCGACAATGAATATACTCTGAGGATTTTAATATATAATTTATTTATTCTAAAAGATATAAAAATATAATTTACAATACCATAAAAGATAAAACAACAAAAAAAAAAAAAAAACATTTTGCAATATATTAGTATATTACATATAAACTGTTAAATTTATTAAAAAAAAGTTTAACTTAAGTAACAATGAACTCATAAAAAAAAATAATAATAAATTATTCCAGCCGGTTCAATCTATTCGCAATTTAAAAGGAAAATTGATAAAAGCTTATACGATAGTTTGAGGACGATAATAGCAGTTGCAAAAATATGAAAATTCCAAAACAGAAAGGACCAATATGTATATTTAAAAGTGGTTGTATATATATAGAATGAAAATGTAAGAAAAAAATAAATCGGTAAGGTGGAAGGTCTATTAAATTGAACCAATATAAAATATCAACCGGATGAATTTCAGTTGAAAATTTTCAGCTTTTTAATCTTACTCCTTTGGCCAGTATTGTATTTTAAATGTTGGGTTTTTCCATAGGCAAATTCTTTGAAAGGTAAGTATAGAGTAGAAAACTTCTGTAAAATAACTATATAAGTTATAATGAATAATGCTTCTGATTACATTTTATTTAAATCGGGGTTTGTGTCCAGGATATATTGGAAGAACAAAAAATTAAATTTACATATTGTATTTAAAATGGTAATTCAATTTAGCAGCAGTTGCCGAATGATTTTTAATTAAGTACTATAAAAATTCATAATCTTAATTAAAATTAATACTTTAAGTACCATTTTAAATTTTTCTTGTACTAGGGCCATCTTTCAAATTTTTAATTCAAAATTTCTTAACAACAACTTTATAAGTATAAATGGTATCTATTGTATGTCATTATTGTAAATATATCTGACACTATTAATCCCTTTATTTATAGAATATACCATCTGTCCATGTACCTGTACAAATCCTCATATTCAATGTCAAGTAGAACTTTTTTGAGGTGGTCAGAAACCGGTCGCTTGTAAATGCACCTTCCAGTACAGCAGAAACATATGGCCGGATTTGTGTTGAAAAATACTCAAATATATACTTTCTCTCTCTAAATCTAAAATAGAAAATTAGGTATCCATATGAAACAGAAAAAATGCAGAATTTGCAGAGGAATTTACCGAGTACCGCGCTCAGCACCTGTCCCAATCTGTCAAGAAAAAGGTGTAACTATCTCGATAGTTTCTTTTTTCAAGATGTAGGTGAAGTCTTTGAATTGAATTGAGATATTGAAATATTATTATGTCATACATATGAGGCATACATATACATATTATTAACACCAAATCTGACCAAATAGGTTCTTCTACGTTTTGAGGATGCTCACTTGAACTATAGTCTATTAATTACAGACGCGTTAGTTCAGCTTTCATCGACTGCAAAACTAAAATGCTTTTATTATGTGATTATTATTGCTTTTATACTACAGGGTACTATAACTCTATTATTTTTTTTTGTGTCATTTTTAGTTCTTTTAGACGTTCGGAATGTCGAAATAAAGAATAAAAAATTCTTTACAACTTTTAATATACATAAATGAACTCAGTACTAATAAACAAAAACTTTCTGTCATCTCTACTTATTTAAAATTATAATAATAAATAACAGTATTAATAAAAACTAATAAGCTGTTATAGGTCAAATAACTATGCAATAATTTACAGTTTATTGTGGATGGAGAAAATTGTTTATTCAAAAAAAAAAAAAACTATTATTAAATAAACGTTTAATATCTAGTAACTTTTACAATCATAATAAACGCAGTTATTGGCATTTTTTATACACAAATAAAATAGAAATTCTTAAATTTTCTCATGCTACATTATTTTCATAAAATCATGCTAAATAATAAATACATCACCAAATTGTTGGTCTTTGTTTTCAAAGGACAAAAAAAAAATATAACAAAAACAAAAAAAAGGATATTAAAATAATATCGCGCCAATATTAATATCCATAAAATTATTATATTATTTATTTTAATATTTGTTGTAATTTTCAATGCTTTTGATATAGTATTATCTGTCTAGTCTAATTTGAGGTGGGAAAATCAGTCCCATTCAATTGTTTGACATTTTAATATAATTTCAAAAAGAAAAATACTGATTCAAAGATAAAACAAAAGATATATAAATAAAAAAGGGACAAAAATTATTTGATATTTTAAATAAAATATAAAGAAATTTTCATCCTTTTTATCACATGTTTTATATGAAAGATTTATATACAGTCTTTTTCTAAAGTATTATGTTACTTTTATCAATTTTTATATATAAATTTTTGTTGCCATGAATTTTTTATTCTTTCAATTTTCTGATGCTTAAGATTTCGTGATGGTTCAAGTTTTCTGATTGTTCAGGACTTTTGCCTATTGATCTTCTATGAAAGATTGAGTAATTTTTCTGAAGGCATTGTTATACCCGTATGAACTATGTTTAAGGGTATAATAAATTTGCCATTACGTTTGATACCTTAAAGGAGTCGAGCTAGATATAGTGTTAAAGGTATGAATCGGCTCAGAATTGAATTCTGAGTCGATTAAGCCATGCACGTTCGTCCGTCCGTACGATAAAAATAAAGGAGCTAGGAGGCTGAATTTTTTTTTACTTCATTTTTACAAAATTGTTAGTTTTGCTATTTAAATCCAGGCCACCGGATTCGAGTAGCTGCCATACCTCAGTATCTATTTAAGCTAAGTATCTGAGATTTTGCAAATGATGATCAAGTTTTATGGCAACAACTTCTGTAAAATTTGGTTGTGATGGTACGACAGGTTCGGGTAGCTGCTATACAACTTCTCTTTTTAAATGACAATAACTCAGTGTCTATTGAAGCTAGGTATCTGAGATTTAGTGCAGAGATGTCGAGTTACATGTCAACGTCGGTTAGTTAACGTCAGTACTAAAACATCTGAAAGTTTTTAAAAGATGGTCAAGTTTTATAGAAACAGGGTATATTACGTTCATACGGGTATCTCAGAGTTGACACAGTCTACTCTACTGCGCTCTTCCTCGTTTTATTCTAATTTTGGAGAGAAGACATAAATTTTCATTTTATTACTACCTTTCATAAGACATAAATTTTCATTCTATTACTAGCTACCTAGTTACTTACCTTTCTGGAGATACTAAATTTTGAATCCCTAATTTAACAAATACATGAATATTAATTCTTTAATTTTTCTTCTTAGGTATAATATGATGTTCTATTTTTATATCCCAATTTGCTACAAAAATTAATTCTTATTTGAATCAACTGATGAATTTTGAATTTTCCAGTATATTGCAAAGAAAATATAATTTTAATTTTATTGAAGATGAATTTCTTAACGAAAACAAAACAAAAAAAAAAATTAAAAAAGTTAAATTAATTTTATCAAGTACTGTATAAGATTAAGTAAATAAAGCTTATATATATAGAATGAAAGAAACAAGAACTTAAAAGCAATCCTTATACTTTTCGACAATCAAAAAATAAAATCCTTTGAGACTTTCAATTTTTATTTTTGGATTCCCGGTCCATGTATTCTCATTCCTTTGGATCTCTTTTGAATTGAGTTTTCAATTAAAGTTTTTTTTTTTGTTTTTTACTTGCATTTTATTTTTGTCTTAAGTAAATAAATTTTTTTTTTTTGTTTTTATTGGAAGATGGAAAATTTTTTTGAGGGAAAACTTTATAAAATATTCATAGAATATTTTTGTTTTTCTTTTTTTTTTTTTGTTGGTTTTTTCTTTTTTTTTTTATCCTACTCTTATACATTTATTAGTAAAAGGTCTTAATCAGCACACATAAGAGTACTGACTGACTGGTTTAAATGATAGAATTTTACCATATTGTAACCATTTCGAAAAGAAAATAGATATGTTATAATGATGAAATATTTGAATACTTTCCTGAAATAATGAATTTCTTTACAGAATTCAAACAATATTTCTCTAAGAAACATATGTATATTGAGTTAAAATTATGAAGGATGTGGTTTTCGGGAAAGGATACTTATGTATATGCAGATTGCAACAGAAAGAGTATTAAAATATAATATTTTACATTTAATATTCTTTCATAATTCATATGTTTCTTTTGACTTTTGTAATGTAAGTAAGCTGGTATAAAGATGAGTATAATAATGATTTAATTATGAGTTCTTTTCTTTTTTTTTTGGTATTATGTCTTGAATTTTATATTTGCGCTCAATTACATTCATTAATGTTGCTTGTAAGTAGACTGGATATGGTTCATGAGGATGCACTTATAACTTATTCTTGTATCGGTATTTGGTCCTTTTTAAATACACACAATCCTTGTAAATGAAAGTTAACGAACAAGTGACTGAATAAATCTTTTCGTTTGTTTGTTAATTTTTAACTCATTCTTATTTTTTTTTTATTTTTTGAGTGTTTTGTTCATTAACGTTTATATATACATGATAATGTTTGCATTACTTTTACTTTTGCTTTTAAGTAAAAAAAAACAAAAAAAATTTCGAAGCAGATAAGTACAATAAGGGTTGATTTATAATAGTATTTTACTTTACCATTATGGATAAAAGTTACCATTAAAAATGTTATTTTAGTTTTAAAATGTTTTTGGTTGTAAAAACAATGTTGTAAAATTTTTTTAAAAGTAAACAAGAGAAAAATGAAACAAAGAACAAAAATTCAAAAAAAAAAAAAAGAAAAACCGAAACTATTAACATCATACAGAATATCTATTATTAACATTATTATTATTATTATTATTATTGTCATTATTTTTACAAGGAAATTGATATTAAAAAACTTTTCTTTATGCTTAATACAGTTTACGTATACAAAATATAGGTATATGCAGCGGTGTTTATAAACATTGAATAAATTTTACTTAAAAAAAGTTAGAAAATGTATTTTTAAATTTAGAACCCCCGAGTTTTCATTATAGTATAGCTAATCTGAATCATTGTCTAATTTAAGCTCTTAAGATTAATATTTTTAAACTTTCTGTAATTATTCTTAAACCTTTCTATACTTTCATTATCTTTTTATTACTTTGATATTTACATTTTAGTGAGAAGGTCTTGAAATGGTGTTGAACTGTTGGAAAATTGAGATTTGTTACAATAGAACGTCCCGATCTATCAAGTTTGTAATTACCTATGTAAAAAGATGAATAACATTTTTTAGTTAATTGAATATTTTAAATAATTTTTTAACGATTAAATATTTTAGTTATTTTTTTTACGAAGGAAAACATCAAAAATCACTCAAAAGAACTGCATGAAGTTTCTCTGGCTACTTTAACCAACCAAAATCACCCTCTTTCAAAACCAAACTTATACGTAAGGATTCTTTAAAACATAATTACATAATGTACATTTTGATTTAAACGAAAAAGGATGTGAGAAGGATACTTCGGAAATTGAATTTGAGGTAGTTAAGATTATGGAGGTTGTAGAGAAAAATTTAAAAAGATATTTTTAAGACAGATGTTAATATTTTTCTTAAATTTCTTTAAATCGTACTTACTTATAATATAAATTACCAACTTTTAAGAACACATGTGCTGGTATAAGATTCCATAAACACTGCATTGATTTCAGAATGAGTATATTTCGCATTCGTTGTTTCACGTTGAAAAACTTTAAGTGTAGGCATTATAATTAAAATGTTTTATTTCTGTATAACAGGAGGTTGCTCTCATAAAGTAAAGTATCCGATTGAAGGCAATTAAAAAGTATAGTGAGCTTTCAGGTAGTACTGAGATCGCCGATAAGACGAATAGCTCTGCACTTTGTTGAGATAATCCAGAGCTGTTTAAAGTGCTCCAGCCCAAATTGTTTATTATGCTCGAGTATACTTATGTCTAATGTACATTTTATAGATATTAAAGGTGAGTTTGAAAAGTAAATTTACAGTAATACAAAAAACACAAACTTTTAGCAGTATCTTTAGTTCAGAAGCGTTATTATGATTCATCATAATAATTAAAATCATGTAGGGAGTAATGTAAAAAAAAATTTGTCCCTACACCGAAGAAACTTTTTAGTTCTGTTTGGCTGTCGATTTTTAATGCTTGGTAATATCTATCATAAAATTTTTCAACGAAATGGAATTCTTAAGGAGTTACTTGACAAGTACAATATTTATATGCAAAGAACAATAATTATATGCAACAAGAAAAAGAACAATAATTATATGCAAAATGAAAAATGAAAAATATAATTCACTCAATAATAATACATAGCTCAATTTCAATGACCACAACTGTTCATATAAATTATGTATAAATATCAATAGATACTTAATAAATATAGTAGGTATTAGGTACTTACTTATACATTGTTTGTGAATATTATCAAAAAAAAAAATTTGTGAAAATTTTAATTGATCTAAACAGATGTTTGAACAATATTTAGAAAATTTTCTTTTTTCTATGTGTTGATTTAGGACACAATATAAAATATTCTAATACATATTAAGTGCACATTATTATGAATCATTAACAAAATATTGAACTATAAGTTATAGTATTAGTGGTCGTATAGAAGTAATACTATAAGTACTCTATTTTTTAATAGACTTTATAAATTACTTATAATTTTATTTTAATGAATTTTAAACAGAACATGTTTTTAAAAATAATTATGTATATGTACCATAATTACCATGTACCATATGTAAATATTTAACAATAAAAAAAAATTAGTTTAATCACATTATTTTTTACTATTATATTTTACTATAAGGCCCTTTTTTTTTTGTTTTTTTTACAACCCATTCATGAATATTTCACTATTATTAACACTTGCAATTGCCCTTTGATTTATTAAACATAATTTATATTTGCTATGCTTGAATCCGGAAATCAATTCCTAATTATTATTCAAAAATTCAAAAATCCAAAAAAAAAAGACAAAAAAACCCTAGATATAACTGTTATTATTTTTATTATTCATAATAATAAAAAACAGTTGCCTAATAGAAAAACACAACATGAATCAAAAAAAAAAAAAAAAAATCATTTTTCCCTTTTAAATTCTTAAAAGGGACAAATTATCCCTATATACATTTTTAAAATCAAAACTATATACTTATTATAATATTAATTATTAATGTATGTATATATGTATATAATATATCCACATACATATAAACATATTATACATTTATTGTCATAGAGAGAATTCTCAATGATGCAGCAGGACAAAACAAAATATGAAAAATTCAATCAAAAGTTTAAAAAAACACAAAATTTTACCTTAACCCCAAAAGCAAAATAACATGAAGCAAAATGATTGTAAAAAAAAAAAAAAAATATATAAAAAATAGCATAAAAAAATTCTTTTCAATAAAAAAAAAAAACAAAAAAATGCACCCAGAATGACAAGTTGAGTAATAGAGTAACAGAGAACGCACGCGTACTCCTATAACACAATACAAAAATAAGTTATTAACAAAAAAAAAAATTTAATCGTGAATGTTTTATAATTCACTTATTTTGTTGTGAAATTAAATTATAAAACACTACAATAGTGAATTTGAAATTTTTTTTAATTCGAATTCATTTTATAATATTCTTTCATTTTTAGTAGTTCTTTCAGTTGAATTATAATTCTAATAGAAACTATAGTTATGAAGGTAGTTAAAACATTTTTTGATACTACTTTTATCTCATAAGACATGTTTAAATAAATGTTTAATTCTATCTTCTTTAAAATATCATTATAATTTTTAAAAATGTTTTATTTTCCATTTGACAATATTATAATATCGCCATACTTTAACTTTAGTAGAATAGGTACTCAATTTAACTCGAGTGTATAGTTTCGATGTATGATGGTAACAACATAAAAGAATTAGCATTGTTCTTAATAAATAGAACACTTGTAAGATATGTGTACTTAGCATAATTTAATTTTTAAATATGAATTATAGAACATCCTGGGAGAGGTATTCTTATTATCATTTTATGTTCTTTTATGCTGTTCTTTAATTGCAGCGGTGTAGCATTTAGCGCTGCATATTTGTACTGAACAATTTATAGCTAAATTAAATGACATTTATAATTTTGTTTGACATTTCGTATATTTTTATTTTATTTAAATCGTTTTTTTTTTTTTAAATCTTACATTTTTTATCTCTCAATTTATCAATTTTTAAAAGAAATGTTTGAAATCTAAAAATTCTCACAAAATTTTGTAAACAAAAATTTTTAACATTAAAATGTAAACATATAAACGCTAATTTTCATGGAAAAAATTTCATCCGATATCATTTCATGAAAATTTATCGGAGATATGCCATAATATTGGATGAAATTTAGCTCGCTGAAGATAAATTTTCTATAATTATCTCCGATATTTTTAACACGTAACGTAAAAAATGTGTATGCTACACAAAAAAAATGGGCATTGGGCACACTACTATCATTCTTATGAATACATGACATTTGAATTCATTATTTTTCTCCGTCTTTCCTATTGGTAGTATTAAGTATATAGTTTACTTTCTAAATATCCGATATAGGATGAAATTTTTTCCATGAAAATTAATCTTAAACGTCAATAAAAAGTCGCTACATAATTTAGCGAAAGAACTTTCATGCTGCAAAATTCATGTAGCGCTAGATAAAAAAATCGTTCAGTAGAAAACTTTATCGAGCGCTGTAGTTTTTTTTTTTAGCGCTAGATTGTACTGGACGAGACTATTGTGACAATTCATTTTTTTTTTTAATTTATCATTTTGTCTTCAAACAAAATCACTAACAAAAACATTTTTTTCTCCCTTCTGAAATTTTCCTTTAAAACAGCTTGTTTCGTTGCCTTGTCACCCATTCCATAATATTATTATACTATTGCAATATTTTAATAATTCTGACACAAAACAAAACACATTCACACACACACACACACAGTCAATTAACAAAAAATATAATATAATAAAATATTCTTTCTCTTTCTAACAAAAAATACTCACTCACTATTACTCAAATACACCTTTTCTTTTTGATTTTATTTTTACTATTTTTTCTTTTTTTGTTTTTCTTACAAATTCACAAATGTTGTATAAAAAATTCTTTTTCCAACATATCCTTATTAAATATGCACTATACATACTTTTAACTGTTATTGTTATAGCTACCTATTTTTCTAAAGATGGACAGAGCCAGAGTACATAATATAATAGTATATAAAATGTATGTGTATTCAGTATATAAGGATAAATTATACATATTTTAAGTTAAATATGATTTTAATATTGTGTTGAAAAAGAAAAATATATTTTATATTTTTGTAGCATATATGTACAATATAATATGTACAAGTTGAATTGCAATAAAAATATTTCCACACAAATAAACAACTTTTCAATACATATACACCAAACACTTGTGAATGATATACTAACTGAATGTTTGTGTGAATATTTATGGATTGTTTTGTACATTATAATAGTGACATCAAGGGTTCATAGTCCTTAAACAGTTTTACATATATAATATATATATATATATATATATATATATATTATTTAATGTATATAATAAGAAAGAATGAATAGAAAAAAAGAGAAGGTGTAAGGGAGAAAGAAAATAAAATAGAAAGGAGAAAATCAATTCGAAATAATCTATTATTTTACTAGGCATATGTATTTTCTTTTTTATTTAGTCTAACGGGAGTTTTTGACGTGAACATAATTATTCATGTGTACAACACTAAAAAACACAAATCCGTTATTTTTCTTCTTTTGTGTTTTTTTTTTAGATTGTGTGTATTTTAATTGTAAAAAGTTATATTAAACGGTGAAATAAATCCGGTTATTTTGAGTGAAATTAAATTTAATTTGAGATTTATATAATATATACTTAATATATAATATACTTAATATATAAAAAAAAATATAGATATTTTATTAAATATAAATATGTAATTCATATAATTAAGTTTGAAGTTGGTTTTTTTTAGTCAAATTTATTTAAAAGGATTAATAATTATTTATATAATATTATTTTTTTCATTTTTTTTTTTATATTATATACACATTACAATAGCATGTCAATTTAAGATATTGAAAAGTCTTTTAAATTAAAATTATCCTTTACGGCGGTCGTGAAAACTTAAATTTTTTATTCATTTTATTGTAGCCTAAATCAAAAATTAAAAATTCTATGTACATAAGTAGAAACAGTAGAAAGCTATTACTATTATAATAATATGTACATACATATGTATATTATATTTATTTATTTTTCTTTAAAAGAAAAAAAAAAAAACATGAAATTTTGACATTACGCTGACATTTGAAAATTTACATTTTTCGTGAAAATATTCTACCGTAAAAATATAAACAAAACAAAAAAAAAAAAGAGACAAATTGCATTTTCAATTGTATTCTTTCGTTTCATTTTTTTTATTTTATAATCAAAATTGAGCATATAAAAGTGAAAAAAAAAAACCGAACACGTTTTTTTCTATCAAAATACAATGAAAAATTTTCGAAATTGAAGAATAATATAAAATATATAAACAAAAAACAATAATAAAACATTTCTCATAATTAAAATATTATTTGTCTTCAACTCTTATCATGTTTTGTTTTTTGGACAGACATCTCTCGCTCTCTGAGAATTCTGACAATATGAGAAATAAATGAGTTGATAATTCAAAAAAAAAAAAAAAAAAAATTTCGCAATTACTTTTGGGAAATTTTCTTATTTTTTTGTATACAGTTAAGAAATTCTTTAGAGATTTTTTCGAAAATAATTCTAGTTGTAAATTTTCTAGATTTTTATTTAAGAACTTATAGGACTTTTATTGTTTTTACTGAACTTTATATCTAAAAATGGTATTCCATTTGTAAATTTTAGTTTAAAAGGCCAAATTAAAAGGATTTTCATATAGAATAATCGAAAGATATGTTTTGTGAGAAAACATGAAATTTTTACTTTGATGATCAAACAAATAACTACATCTAATTTATATTCATTGTTAATGCCTACCAGAATCTTTTTAAAAATACCGAAAATCATGGTTTATGTTACAAAAAAAAAATCTAAGCCATTTGTTATTTTACTGTTACTGATCAGATTATCAACTATTATAGAATTTTCTGGAATTGATGTTGTTTCCTTTAGCAATCACTTTCCATATATATACATATATATTAAATAATGAATTTTTATCAAATATATCCCATAGACATTTTAAAATAATATATAAAAGCATTTTATACAAAAATATATAATACATATTATCCTTTTAATAAAAATATATAGTGTTCATATTACCAATATTTTTTCTTTCTTTTTCATCCTAAATCTCAACCTCCCACCAATTTCATCAAAT
Organism: Poecilobothrus nobilitatus; assembly: GCA_947095535.1. NCBI lineage: Eukaryota > Metazoa > Arthropoda > Insecta > Diptera > Dolichopodidae > Poecilobothrus > Poecilobothrus nobilitatus. The sequence goes on along the minus strand of OX352774.1, from coordinate 189,347,732 downwards.
TGGTGAAAACTTTTACAACTTTCTTTTACCAAAAAAAAAAAAAAGAAAAAAAAAAACCATAAGCAAAATAAAATCAAGCTTTTTCCAAACTAATACTCAAAATCCCTTGCAAATTATTGTGGCGTTTGCGTTACTCGAGTTAAGTCGATAAAAAAAAAAATTCATTTTTTTTGTTTCTGGTGTCGATTTAAAAGAAAAAAAGGAAAATTTTTTTTCAAAAATAATTTTTAAATTTTACAATTTTTTTTTTTGACAAAATTTTTATGTTATATTCGGTGAAAAAAATAAATAATAAAAATAATTTTTTTTAAATAAAATCGAATTCCGAAAACGAAAAATTTAATAATTTTCATATAATATAATTAAAATTATATTTTATTAGTGTGTTTTTCTTTTTCATATTAATAAGAAAAATCATTTTTTTTTGCTTGTGCTAAAAAAAAAAAAAAATAAAAAAATTTTCTTCTCTCCCCTCCGCAAAAATAAAATATCAATTTTTGAGTGCATATTTCTGTATTAAAAATGATTAATAATTAAATAATTATATTAATAATAAAAATTAATATAAAAAAAAATAAAATTAAATTATTTAATAAAATCGTATAATTTTCCTCTTCCATTCAAAGGAAAATCTTTTTTTTTCCTCTTGTTGTGTGAAAAATTAATAAAATATTTTAATTTTAAATTAAATATTTTGAATTAAAAATTAAAAAAAAAAAAATTAATTAAATTTAATGTGTGCATTCTTGAAAATAAAATTTATTTGTTAAAATTAAAGGAAAAAAAAAATTCTCAATAAAAGTGAAAAAATAAAATTTTCTCTTTGGCCTAAAAAATAAAAAATAAAAATTAAATTAATTGAAATTTTGTTTATTTCTTTTGGGATAATTTTTAATAAAAAAAAAAAAAAGAAAAGAATTTTAACATTTTTACTGCAGCAGAATGGAATAAAAAAAAAAAGTAAATGAATTAAATGTAAGTTTAAATTTGCTTTTTTTCGTTTTTTTTTTTTTTGTTTTAAATATGTAGGTGTAAAATTAATCCATGATTAAAAAAAAATTTTTTTGGTTGTTTTTTAGTTAGAATGTGAAAAAAGAAAAGAAAATCTTAAAAATCCTTTTAATGAAATAACAATACTTTAATTTTCCATTCCAATTTTAAAGCAGAAAAAAAAAAAAAAAATTCAAGAAAGAAATTTTTTTACAAAAATAAAAATGTCCTCCCGACGACATATTGATTGTGTGAATTCTTAATATCCTTTTGAATCCTGTTTTATTCTTCTTTCAGGATATTTGTGAAATTTTTGCAAAATATTTACTTATTTCGAAAAAATGTAAAAATTGCAATTTTAGAAATTTTTTTTTTGATTCAAAACCGTTTTGAAAATTAAAAAAAAGAATTAAATATTAAAACAAATTAGGAAAAATTTTTTTTTTAGTATTTGATTTTTGGTTTTCATTTAATTTTTTTGTTTATTCTTGGTTTTTTCTGTTTTTTTTTTGTTGCTTTTTTGTTTTTTTTTTTTTGGCAAAGAAAATTTTCTTTTTTCTTATGTGCTAAGGGCAACACACCTAAACTCTCTTTTGTATATAGGCAAACATTAATAACTAGTAGCAGATATATTTGGAACAGAAATAAAGGGAAGTGGGAAGAGGGTAATAATATTAGCAGAAGCAGTATAAGTAAACAGCAGGCAGTAGCAAAAGCAGTCGTAGAAAAATTATCGATCGATTTTTTTCCATTATATTGAAAATATTTTTTAAATAAAAAAAAAAGCTCAAATTCACTATAATGTTGATTTTATTTTTGTCATTTTCTGAATTTTAATAAATTTGTATGTATATCCATTATCCACACTTGTATGGATGTGTTTGTGTTTAAAAGAAAGCGGAAAGCTTTAATTTGAAATACAAAATAGTATTTATATCATAAGTACACAAATATTATAAAAATATACAAAATGTATATTGAATGTTTTATAAGAGAAATTTGTTTCCTTCATCCCCCTAACTACCCTTAAAAAAATGCCATGCTTAAATTCTTTAAACAACTTTATGAAAGAGAAACTTTATGATTTGTTTATATACATATATGCATTTGTATAAATGTGTTGAGTTGTTTGTTTTTATTTTATTTCCCTTTCTTCAATGATGTTGTTTTTTTTGGTTGCTAATGTCATATTTTCAAAACTTTCTTTTAAATGTTTGTTTTTATCTACCGTTATTTTAAATTAAATACAGAAAGAGAATTTAATGGAAATGTATGCGTGTTTAAAAGAGTATAAGAGATATTATAAAAATTTGTTTGTAGACGAAAAAAAAATGTTGAATGTACCTACGTAAATACGTAAGTGATACTGTAATTAGATAGGGTGTTTTTTTTTTTTTTTTTGTATGTGGGGAATTTTATGGGGTTAAGAATTATTTTCCACGCTTTTATTTAATATTTTTATTTTTTATTTTGTGTGATATTTTCTCTTTTGATAGAGTGAAAGGTGGATATTTTTTATGTTAACTTTTAATTTTTTTTACTTCAATAATATGGTATTTTGCAATAGTTACCTGGATAATTTTGTGTTTTTTAACAAAAAAAAAAAAAAAATATAAATGTTTTTTATGTAGTTTCTTTTTTTACTTTCATTAAAATAGGTGAGGTTAAATTTAAAAAGAGGAAAAAATGTGGTTGGTTAGGTTTTACTTTACAGTGGTTTTCTAAGTTTTCTATAGTTTTTTTTTTTTTTTTGATTTTGTTAGAAAAGAATTTTTAAAGTTTTTTATTTTCGTTTTTTTTTTAACTCCAGAATAAAAAAAAAGGAAAAAAAAATAAATAAATAAATAAAATAATCCATTTAAGATAAGAGAAAAAACAAATATATTGTTATGAAACATAAAAACTTCATATTTAATAGTTGTTGTTTTTGTATTGTTATTATTAATTGTAGTATTAATTTAGGAAAATTACCTGTAATTAAACTTAAGATTTCATTTTAGTTAAATAATTAAAGAAATATTTTATACTTATTATATACTTACCCTTTGGGAAGAAATGAATAATTTATAATTAAAGACCTTTAAAAATGTATGTGTTATAAAGTTTCTGTAAAATATCTATATATACAGAATTTATCATTGGTTTAGTTTTAAGTGTGGAAGAAATTGTCCATTTACAACATATGCCATTAAAAACAAAACTTGCCTACAATACTTAGAACTAAAAAGATGATCTCCTAAAAGTGTTTCTTATGCCCTAAGAATCATAACGGTTTATACAAAACATTGCTCAATTTGAAAAGCGTCCAGAGTGGTAATACCTAACTTATAACATGTCATGGAGTAATCGATTAAAAATAAATATTATCTTGCACTATTTATGAAAATGTCCTAGCAATGACTAAGATGATATAATAAAGGGTTTTCAAAATTGAGGTATCATTTTAATTTTAATAAAAAGACTTTTTTTTTGAAATAATAAATATATTTTTATTTTAATTTATTACAAATAGGTTCCGGTTAATAATGAAAAATTATGTCGGCCAAGTGGCCACCTCTACTACTTTGGCAGGCTTCCAATCTTTTACCAAAATTCTTAATCACGTTGTTCAATAAACTGTTCTCAATGGTTGAAATCTGCTCGATAATGTTGTTTTTAAGCTCTTGAATTGTTGTGGGATTATTGCTGTACACTTTCGATTTCACAAAACTCCACAAAAAAAAATCCAACGGTGTCAAATCGCACGATCTTGGTGGCCACATCACTCCTTCTCTACGAGAAATAATGCGATCTTCGAACTTTTCCTTCAAAAGATCCATTGTTTCTCTTGCTGTGTGGCAAGTGGCACCGTCCTGTTGAAACCACATATTCTCTACGTCCAAATCATCAATTTCCCGCTACAAAAAACTTCGGATCATCTCCCTGTAGCGATTTCCATTGACCGTAATCGCATTTCCATTTGCGTTTTCAAAAAAATATGGTCCGATAATTCCTCCTGACCATAAACCACACCAAACCGTAACTTTTTATGGATGTACTGGTTGCTCTAAGATAACCCTTGGATTCTCTTCACTCCAAATGCGGCAATTCTGTTTATTGACGTAGCCATTGAGCTGGAAATGAGCTTCGTCGGTGAAGATTATTTTGTTAAAAAAATTCTCATTTTCTTCTTATTTTTCGATTGCCCAGGAAACGAATTGCTGACGTAATACATGATCAGTTGGTTTTAATTCTTGCGTCAGCTGGATCTTATAAGCCTTCTTCTTCAACACTTCTGCTCACAGCTGCTACATTCTTGGGTGAACGGTCACTACGTTGATAAATGTTGCTTCTGTTATCAAGAACAGATCCAGTTTCTAGAAATTTATCAACCATCAGCTTGATGGCACGATTTGTTGGAGCATTTTCTCTACCAAATTTTGTTCGAAATTTCCTAATTACATCTTGAAAACTTTTACCATTTTCAAAAAATGTTGTAATAACAAAAACACGTTGTTCCTTTGTGTAACGTTCCATATTAACTAACCGGAATGTATTTAGAATATACCTAAAGAAACCTCGTATAAAAATTACAGGTAGAAAAAAAATGGCGGCAAAATCAAAATGATACCTCAATTTTGAACACCCTTTATATATATATATAGATACATACATAATAATATAAAAAAAAATGCTGGTTAAAATTTTATTTAATTTTTTAGAAAAACGAAAGTTTGAAATGATCAATTTATCTTAAATTTTAAGTTTTTATTATATCTAAAAATGTGGGTATAAAAAATATAATAATTTAGAAAAAAACAAAAAATAATTAATAAAGTTTTTTTTTCTTTTCTTTTTATTTATACTTGAACTTATATTAAAAAAATTTTCTTAAACAAATTTAAAAAAAAAAAAATATGGAAAAGAAATATGGCCAAATACATATAGATGGTGACCATATTTTAAAATGCAAAAAAGGAGACAATGACCCTGATTTCGATAGTCATTTCATAAAAATGAAAAACTTCATTTCATTTTAACAATTTTTTGTGATTTCGATAGTCGGGGAAAATGAAATGGAATTTAACATTAAAATGATTTATATTTTTTTTTTTTAAACCGGCAATACGTTCTTATTTTGAGGTTTTCGCTACACAAAGAAAAGAAAAGTTAAGTAAAAAATTAAGTGCTCGTAAACTATTAAATATTGTCTGCATAAGGAGAACAATAAATACTGACTTCTATAAATATCTGTTGTTATTTTGGAGAAGGCTCCGTATGTTGGCAGCAAGAAGTCGGAGCAATATGATTTAACAAACGTAGCTCTCAATACTGTAATAGAAAAAAAATAAAAAATTAAAAAAAGTTCCGAAAAGTGGCTCCTTAGTTTTTGGGTTCTGTTTTTGGCGCGGGCTTAAAAGTTAAACTTTTTTTTTATGATATTTAAATTTTACTACAGATATGTCGGAACGACTTCTAATTCACAAAATAATGGGCTTTCTTGCAACCTATGCTATCGCATAGTCATAGGTTGCTTATAAAAATGCCTATATTCACATAAATATAAATAAAATACTTCATAATTTTTTCTTAAATCCAATTTTACAAGCACTCATTTAGTAATTTCAAAATGAGAAAATTTGACGGTTTAAATGAGTATATTCATAAAAAACGACTATCAAAATCAGCTTCTTTCAATTTTTTATGACTTTTTTCATTTTTTATGACTATCAAAATCAAAAATTTTGTTTTTCATAAAAAATGAAAGTGATATGACTATCGAAATCAGGGCCAATATTTTTTTTTTTACATAAAGTACATTTTTTAATATTTTATTATTGTAATAAAAAAAGAAGCAACAACACTTTCTTTAAACAATGTTTTTTTAATAGAACAACTTTTTTTAAATATTTAAAAACAAGGCAGAATGTATAAAAGCAAATATATTTAAAGCCGGACATTTTAAAAAGACATTAAAAAGTCTTTTGGAACTGTGACTATTTCAGCATTAAAAATTGTAATTTTCTTTTAGAATATTTTATGTAAGAAAATATCTTGAAAAATCAAAGAACTCTTTCTTCAACTTGAAGGAAAATTAATTTGAAGGAAAAGTAATTAAGAAAAGCCGTTAACCCATCTAAAATTATCGTGCTTTAGTTTTAATTTTAAAGTCGATAAATTTAGCACAAGGGTCACAAGTTATAGATGTCTTAAAATATACAATATTAAATTTTAGACTCTTTGTAATTCCTAAACAAGGGGAAGTACAAAAATTATTTCTGAGGTAACTTATAATAATCCTGTTCCATCTTAAAATTAAAATGTTCTGACTAAAAGCATTCCGGAGATGTACGGAAGATTTAAAATTTTGAAAAACTATGATAAGTTTTACCTATTGTTATCTAGTTTTGGTCGTTTAATTTAAAAAAAAATTTAGAGCAGATTTTCAGATATAATAACGCTTTTTTCAACTTTGAGTAGCTGTAGTTTCGTAATGGGTGGTGCAACATAAAAAGATTGTTTCACAACATTAATTTTTTTTGTGAAACATATCTATAGTTCAAATTTCATTGGTTTATGTTGAAAGAGTGTAAAAATTTTGTAAACACATGGACAGAGGGACGGACAAACGGTCATATTGAAACTAATAAATAAATTTTTCAAAAAAGTTGAATTTTGTTATATTAACAACATGTATCCACTTTAAGCTATGATTTTTCAAACTTCAATTATCAATATACATATAGTATTGAACAAATTTTATCGATAGGTGCATTTAGAGGGCAAACATAACGAAAGTTCCGTTACTTAGTCACAATAAATTTTCATACATAAAATTCCAAAATTTCAAAACATTTTTCTTTCACTAAAGTGTCATCTTATATTTACTGTTAGTTTTTTTTTCTATATTTAAATAAAACGCTAGAATAGTCGTATAGAGACTTTCATTATTAAAATTAATATTTAAAATTTTCCTTCCTTTTTGGTGCGAAAATTTTAAATTTGCGTGGTTCAACATTTATGTTGTTGTTGTAAAGATTTTTTAGTGACTTTTTATAAAAAAATCTATAACTTATAATGATATAAAAAAATTTGAAAATTTACGTTCTGTAGAGTAAGTTGTCAACTTTAATTTTTGTGTACTAATGATTTATATATTATAACAGTTACAAAGTTATGATAGTTCAAAATAATTTCAAACTCAATTTTATTTTTAAAAACCCTGTATTTGAGACACTTTTTATAGCATATTTTGAAACAATTTTTCAAACCCTATAATTAGTACCTAATAACTGTTTCTCTATCTTTAACCGTTTTTGAAATATAAAGAATAGGAAAATGGTTAGAAGATGAAGACATTTTGACTGTGCTAAATTCTTTCACTATCATTTTAATACAAAAAAAGAATAAAATAACACCACGCAAAAAAGAAAAAGATAATTGCTATTTAAAAAGGAATACGAATTGTAACCATAAGGACATATAATATCCTTTTCAATTTTTATATTTCAAAGAAAACGAAGTTCAAAGTTTTCAAGTAAAATAGATATTTTTTTTTTTTTATAAATTTAAATAATGTAATAAGTGTATTGGTCAGTTTATATTAATTATATAAATAAATTCAAAATATAAGCCTAACGCCCTACATATTAATTCAAACATATTATATACCTAATCATATTTCATTAAAAATGTAAATATTGTTTTCATATTTATAATAAAATAGAAATCTCATTATTATTATGTCGGTAACAGATTTTCCGATTTGCATATATATGTATTTTCACCTATTTATATCTACAAAAATATGTGTTAGTATATTAATAATTATATAATATATTTATGAATATATTAATTATATATGAATATATATATACATATATATATATAGTATATTATATAAAAGTAATTAAATTAATAGAAACTAAGTTTAAACAAAATACGAAATATTTTCTATTCAGTAATGGGACAGAAATTTGAGTAGTCCAACGAATAGTTAAGCAATACATAAATAGATAAAAATATTTGGTTCTTTCTAGAAATGGTTTAGTCATATTGTATGTAGTCATAAATTATTTTTAAGACTGCTGTTAGATTTCAATGTTTTTTATCAATATTATTTTTTTTTTTGACAAAGAGACATTAACGGTTAGATGTCACGGTTAGATGTTAGATTAAATATTTTTTAAAAATTAACAAAACTATAGGTGTGAAGTGTCACTTTTTTGTAGGCGTTTAAAAAAAAATAATGAAATAGTAAAGAAATAAAACTATATGTAATTCCTTTAACAAATGTATGTAGTAAACTTGACTCTGAATTCGATCCTGAACAAGAATGTTTAAACAAACTCGTCTTCTTTAAATTGTCGCAATCTTAAGTAATAGCAAATTTATTATACCTTTGAACTATGTTGGTTCGGGTATAATAATATATTATGTTCTTCTGATAATAAATAGATACACATAAAATAAATGAGATCCTACTGTAAGTTGGTAGAAAATGTCTGTATATAAAAGGGAATTAACTTTTTGACCTTTTTTTTTAATGCCAAATTTGCTTGGAGCCATTTATAATAAGATAAAACTTCAATTTCTTTTTTTTTTTTTTACTGAATTGTATCTGTGTTCTATTAGTATTAATATGCCTGTATTTATAATTACTAACTTATCTAAATTTTTTTTTTTAAATAAAAAAATATTTTTAATAAATTTATTTAAAAATTTAGTTTATCTTATTTTTTTTTTTAAAAAATTTATTCAAAGTAGATATAAAACCCCAAGTGTTTTAAAACTTTTTTAAATATTTAGACAAATGATTTCACCTAACACCATAAAATGGTATTATAGGTGAAATAATTTATAATATAATTATTAAATACAAACACCTAAATTTTACATTTCAAAAACTGTTAACTGGAAAGAGTCCTTTTTGTAATTTTTATCTTTTTCTATTATTTGTTTTTAATGTTAGGGGAGTTTTTTTTCACAAGTGGTAATGCAATTACACATACATATACATATATTGTTTATCATACGGATATCTTAAAATTTTATATTTTTCTTAAATTAAGGCTCACATTACATTTTCAAGAATATTTGTTTTTTAATTTCTTTGAAATGCTTGAAAAGTTTTACACAAAAGTACATTTTATAACAATGGAATTAAAAAACAAGGATATAAAGATATATAAAATTGTAGTGTTCAAAAAGTCTTAAAAGTAACAAAAAAAAAAAAAAAAAAAAAAAATAGAATGTAAAAAGAAATATAAAAAACTAAACAAATAATTGTAAAAAGAAAAAGAACCAAAAAGTATAAAAAAAATGTTAAAATTGAAGAAAATGTAAAAATTTTAAAAATAAACAAATAAAAAATTAAATAAAATGTATGCAATAGAAATGGTATTTTACAGTCAAAATTAAAAGAATAGAATAAAAAAATGTGAGAAAAAAAAATATTTTCTAATCAAAATCCATCTACAATTTCTAAATTTTTGTTTTTTTTTTTTTTAATTTAAAAACAAAAAAACATAATCTAAACATAATCATAATCTAAGAATTTTTAAGAAATAATAACCAATAAAAGAACTTCTGAGATGAAAAATCCAATTTTTTGCAAAAAAAAAAGAAAATGCATTCAAGGTTCTAAGATTTATTTTATACAAAGTATGAATAGGATACTGAAGGATATTTTGTTTTTTTTTTTTTTTTTTTTTTTTTACTAGGGTTGTTGGAAAACTCGAAAATCACCAAGAGGAACTGTACGTGCTTTCTCAGGGTATGTTGGAACCAAAGCCACCCCCTTTTTAAAACCAAACTCTAGGATGGAACCTTTAATACAAATGTTCAGTTTGGTTTTAGGGATAAGAATGAGGGAAGGATAATTGAGGAAATTGAATTAGGAAATTTGAATTATGGGGGATAAATAGGAAAATTTGGAGGGATATTTTGAAGAAAAATGTTAATGTTCTTTTTAAGCTTAAGTAAATCGTACACATATGCATACTTTATCTTTTCAAAAACCAGTCACATTTTCGTATGAAAAATAGAATAATCCTAAATATTTTCTCTATTTCATATTTTTGTTATTTACATTTTAACTTTGATTCATATATTTCAGAATATGAATGATAAAAGGCTGGTAAGTTGGTAGTTTTAGCTTGTTTGATGCTTTACTATTATCATTGTCTTCAAATATCAATATCACTTTTGAGGCAATAAATTAATGCGCGATATACGCTTTAAGCGACAAATTCTTTACGTCTGCACTACTGCAGGTAAATAAAAAGGATATTTGAAAATGGAAGTAATGTTGTAAAATGGAGATGTTGTGGAAAAGAGAAGTGAAATCTTTAGAATACATCTTTATTACTATTAGAATTGATCTCTTAAAAATTATTGTATAAATTGACATTAACTTTAGGTTGTTAATAACAGGAATAACTTGATAACCATTTAATGGTTTTTATCAAGAAGTTGTAAGTAGGAGTTTTTATGTTCATTTAGATTTATATTAAAAATATCAAAAAAAAAAAAAAACGGAAGAAATTCTTTTATTAATAAGAATTTATTGTGTTAGAAGTGTTATGGAATAAATTGCAACATACAAACATATTATAATGAATGGCTAATAACATGACATTCATGGTTGTTACTTTGATTATTTTTTAAATGGACTTAAAAGGTTTAGACATTTTAAAGCACCAAAAAAACTAAACATTATTTCTTAATGTGATTTTTTTTTTTATGAATTTTATAAAGATTAAGAACAAAAAAAAAAAAAAAACAAAAACCAAAAAAAAAAAATATATTTTCATTTGATAGTTTCCAATTGTTAATTTTTGTTTTCATTCTCTTTGGTTTTGTCTAATTTTTTATTTTAGTTTTTTAAATATTATCCAACAAAAATATAATTTTCTTTCAGAATGTTTTATGCCTGTTCACATGTTTTAATACCTATATAGGAATAGAATAAATTTTTTTTTCATTATATAACTTTTTATTTTGTTTTATTTTTGTTTTTATATTAATTCTTTTAGAAATTCAAAAGGAACCAAAAATTTCTTTACCAAACCAAGTTTTCTTTTTGAATTTATTTTTAGGATGAAATTGAATCCTTTGATTTTATTCTTAAATTCATATAGACATATATATATATATATATATTTTTGCTTTCAGTAAATACACAGTATACTATTTTTAGCGTTCTTTCTTTTGTTAGTTAAAACACTATATACCGTTATATTTACCAGTATTGTTTTCTTTTATTTTAGATTGATTTGCTAAAAAAAGACTTAAAAACTAATACTTAAACAAAATATGAACATTAAAAGTTTTTATTTTTCATATTTCTTTGATTTTTTTTTTAATGTTTCGTTTTTCTTTTTTCTTTGATATTTATATATCACAGATTATACTTACAAGATTTTATTATTATTAGGAAAAAAAGATGATAAAATTAAATTAGATAATTACATAATTATATTTAATGAAATTTTATCTTATGATTAGGCTATTATTTTTATCAATTCGTAAATTGCATACGTAAAATTTTTTTTCTTTTTGGCGATTCTTTGTATATGAAATTTTTTTTTTTTTATTCAGCCATTCCGATCATGGAACAAAAAAAAGAAATCTCTCTGTGGAACAAAATTTGTTTCATTTTAATTCGTTACTGTTAAGATTTTCAGAAAAATTATTACTGTAAAATTATATAAAATTGTTTTTTGATAAGTAAAATATAAAAATGCCAAAATTGTTAACTTTTTATTAGCTATTGAAATCAATGTATCTTGCGCCATAACTTCAATCTCATTTTTTAATAAAGTCGCACATTAAAATTTAGACAGGTTAAATTGTTTTGTATTAGTTACTGATAAATTCCGTTAATCGCTATTGCTTTGTTTACTGGTTTTTAGATTTAATTACAATGTTTTATTGGGGGGTATCTTTAAATCTGTTATATATCCTATATTTCTATAACGTTAAAATATTTTCAGCTATAGGTTACTATATTTATTGGTTTAAGTATTCTATTGTTCCCGCTTGAATATTATTTGTGATATTCTTCTCTCATTTTAATGACTCTATTGAACCTTCGCTTTTTGTGATGAACTTGTCATATTTACGCTGGTAATTTTGGATATGATTTTATCAGCTATATTAATGTTATGTATAAGACTTATACGTATAGCTAGGTGAACGATGGTTAACTGGAACTTGCGTTTATTTATTCATCATGGCGTTCTGAAAGCCGATTAGCTAAAAATGCCATCCCTAAATATTTTTCGAAGTTTTCTTTTTACATTTATAAAATTTTTATGAATAATGAAATTAACAATTAGGTAAGTATAACTATACTTTTATGATTTAATTGTATATTTATATAAAAACTCACATACACAATTGCCTAAATGAAAGTTAAGAAAAACTTTTAAATTTTTTTACTTAATACTTACCATGGAAACGCATTTTTATTTCATACTAAAAAAAAAAAAGTATTATTTGTTTGATGAACCATGATTTGATTTAGCACAAGGGTGAAATATACAAGAATAAAAATTACAAAAGTAAGAAACGAAAGAAAAAGAAAAAGGAAAAGAAAAGAAAAGGCATGAGAAAATATATGTATAAATATAGAAATAAAAATCAACTAAAACATAAAAAAATTTTTACTGCTTAAATGTTTTATTATATCTACTTTTTTTTATTATTATTTTTATTTTATATATGTATTTATGTACATATACATATATTCATTTGAGGTTGACTTATGTCCTGACAAGTCCTGTGAAAATCCTGTTATGAATATACAACAGTTTAATAATAATAATGAGAATAATAGCAATAACATTTAATATGCCTCCTTGTCATCTGTTCCCCGGTTCAGTAAAAATTCAAGGATTAACTTTTATATATAAGATATAAAATGTATATATAACAGGATCTGTATCTTATAATTATGTATATATACCTATGTATATGAGATACAATATAAATAAGTATGCATTTTCTTTTTGTTATACCGTTATTATGTAGTTTTATAATATGAACATACATGTATGTGTGTATGTATAGGTACATAATATATTTGTATGTAAAATTCATTTAAGTGTCCATCTTGTTGTTTGTATCCAACTGTAATTCTCTGCTTAACTGTCATTCTTTAAAAAAAAAAACAACAACTGTAATATTTTTATATAATATAATACCGTTATACATATTTATTGTATTTCATCATCTTGTTTCTTGATTTATTCCACTTGTTTCTTCAACTTTTTTTTTTTTACTTTTTTTTATCTTTCTTTTTCTTCTTGAATACACTGGTAAGTGGTACGTAGGTATTTACTTCTTCATATTTGAGTAAAAGAGACAAAATATGAAAAAGTGCTTTTTAAAGAGTATAAGATTAGAGAATATTTTAAAATATGAAAAAGCAGAAAAAAAAAAGACAGAACGAGTAAAGAAATTAAGTGCGGTGTTAAAAAGTACTGTTATAACTTTTTTTTTTTGTATTTATATTTATTTATATATGTAAGTATGTAAAATAAAAGTTATATTATATTATGAATTATGTACAATTATGCATATATAAGGTTACTTATATATTTCATTTAAATACCAATATTTATTATGTAACACTACATATATATAATATGTATATATATATATATGTATAAAAATATATACTATAGGTATATATGTATGTAGATTATATTGAGATGACAATATTTATATATAAGTAAATGGATGGTATGTTTCTAAGTTATTCATTCATTCATTCATTCTAAATAGACTACAAAGTTTAAGAATGCAGAAAAATCCTTTTATACTTTTTCAATGAGTTTGAGTTCAGTTAAGTTGTTGAGTTTAAATTAACACAAACACATACATATAAGTAATAGGCATAATATACAATTTTTAAAAATTACTGTAAAATTATTTTCAGTTAAATTAAGTTAACAAAATGTTTAAGGTGAGTTAAGACGAATACAACAAACAAATCTTTAAAAGAAAAAAAAAAATTGTTTTCCTTTTTATTTTTTTTACTGTTAAGTAGCAGCACAGACACAAGCATGTTCAATGAAATTCATAACTATATACATATTCATATTTTTATTATTTTTGTATATTATAAAAGAAAAGAAATCAGGTATACTTATATTATGTAGAAAATGTTTATGTGTATGTTAGGTTAGCAGCTTATTTATCGTTATTATTATTTAAACACAAGATATTTTTGTTATCATTCGGTTCGCTTCTTTCTTATCCTTTCATTTTTCTACTCAAGGTTTTCTTATAATTTAATTGATTTTTTTTTCATTTTCCTATATATTTAATATTACCGTTATTTTCATCCCTTTAACTTTTTGCTAATTTTCTATTGGGACTGTATAGAATGGTAAGGATATCCTACACTATGTGAATCTGTTAGGGTTTGATAATAAAAAATCTGTAGGAAAAATATTTGATAATGAAAATGAAGAAATAGATTCAAGTTGAGTGAAGACATTTAGAGGGAGGAAAAAATAAGATGTAGGAAAATCAAAAAAAAAATATTTTTTTTTTATGAAGAAAACTAAATACAAAATTATTTTAACATGCTAACTCGAATATATTATTATCAAAAATAAGGGAAAATTTTACTAATATTCATAAAAAATAATAATTTTAAAACGGGAATGTATCGAAATCTCACGAATTAAAATCTCGCATTTTTAAATCTCGAGTGTCGAGACTGATCGAAAAATGTCGAATTTCTTTGTTTTCTTTCTTAAAATTGGATATAAAATAAGGGTTTCAATATATTGTAAAGCAGGGGTTTGTGGGCGGCAGCTCTCATTATTTTAAAAGTTTCTTTTTTTTTTTAAATATGTACCTGTGTAAAAAAATATAATTAGGGGGATTTTAGAGTTGTATTCAAAATCAGAATATTCGATTTTTCCAGAATATTTATATAATATGTGAGATTCTGAATTAGGACGGGTTTTAGAGTATATTGTTGTATAAATAATATGTGATGTATAAAATTAATATAAATTTGAAAATTTGTTTGTATAAATTCTATTTTTTGGATTTTCATATCAACCCAATCTATTTAATTAATGAAAAAAAATATTTGGTTTTAAAACGTGAGATTTTTTTTTTTTAAATACTTTTTTAATTTCTTTACCAAGTAAATGTGGACAGGAAATCACACAGCCTTTCCTGTACATGCGTGGTTATAAATGTAAAGGGAGAATAACTCTTACGAGGTGTGTGGGATTCGAACCCACATTCCCTCGGTGTTTGCAGTGTATTTTACACGCTCTTATCCACTAGGCTATCGAGGCCCAACGTAAGATTTTGAGACACGAGATTTTGATTCAAAATGAGAAATTATAAAACGCGATATTTTGAGACTACTAGATTTTGAAATGCGAGATTTCGTAGCCAAACCTTTTAAAACTCATGTTTTAGTTATTCGAGGATAAAAAAAAAAACAATTATTTGGAATTAATTATATTCATGAATCATGAATTTAATTTTGTTATACTTTTTAATTTATGATATTTTTTTTTTAAATTTAGCCTCAAGTGTTGTTTTTTTTTTTGGAGTTAATTATTTTGAAAACAAAACAAATATGGCGGTATAAATTTGATTTGAGATAAAATAAAAAAAAAAAATAAAGAAATTCTAATTTCCGTTATATTTCGTGTGTTTTATATTCGTTGTTTTTCGTTCTGATTTAATTTAATTTCATAAAATTTTGTATTGTAAAAAAACAACAAAAAAAAAACAAAAAGGACTTAAAACAAACAAATTATAATGATTTTCCACAAATTATTATATTGTGCTTAAGGAAAATTTACAAAAAATAATAATTTTTGGTTCAATTATTTAAAAAGTAATTGAAATTTTCATCAGTGCCTAAATTTTTGGGTTTGTTACTTATGATTGAAATTTTTTTTTTTTTGAATTTATAATATTCGAATGTATGTTTTTATTTTGCAAAAATTTTGATCGTTCTTCGAATTATTGTCCTAAAGGATTATTTTGAGTATGTATTTGTAAAATTTAATTTGATTGTCTATATAAACAGAAAGAGACTCCAAGGTAAATGTTGTTTTTTTTTTTTTGTTTTTAAATAAAAACAGAACAAAAATTCCTATTAATTTTGTTTTTATTACATTAGAATTTGTTTATTTTTTGTTTTTTTTTCAAAACTCTACCAACTGCTTTAAAATTTAAAACAAATTTTGAAAAATTAAATAAAAATTTTTTTTTTTTAACTTTAAAATTATGTAATGTAAAATGCATTAATAGACCAGACTTTCAATCCAATTTAACAGATTTTAGCATATGTTTCGAGGAGGTGTTTAAAGTGCTGAAATAGTGATACTTTTTTTTTCAGTACTTTGAAATTCAATCAATTTAGTTTACGGACTTTTCTCTTTCTTACGAGTTTTAAATCATCTTAATCTAACCCTTTATTCTTATTATAGTTATGCAAATCAAGCTTTTATTGTAAGTTCATTGTTCTCATCTATTCTGAACTTATTAAATTTTGCTCTGCTTTTAAATTCTTTAAATAGTAGATGAATATATTTAAAAAAGAAAACAGAAAAAAAAAAGTTATATTTATTTAATATTGCAAATAACTATTGGTATAAATCTATGTATATTAATATGGCACCGTGACTTAACGCCCAAAGAATTAATGCCCCAAAAAATGAAATAAAACCACAAAATTGAGGTTCTTAATTCATAATGAATTAATACCCCAAAACAAAAAAGAAATAAAGCCCCACAGAAGTGAAATAAAGCTCCAAACAAAAATGAATTAACACCTCAATTTTTCATTAATTTTGGGTTTTATTTCATTATAAAACAACACCCCAAAAATTTAAATGAAATAAAAACTCAAAAATTTTATAAAGTCCAAAAAACAAAATGAAATAAAACCCCAAATAATGAAATAAGACAAACAAATTATGAGGCTTTATTTAATTTTTTGTTTTGGGCTTTAATTCCTTGGGCGTTAATTCACGCAGCCTATTAATATGACATATGATAAGCATCCGAGTACAACACTACTTATGCGTCAAAGAATAGCAAATTGTAAATATAAAAGACAAGACTAGTTAAACACAAGAAACAAAAAAAAAAGAAATTAAAACAGAGTATTTAAAGGGATATGACAAAATGGTACATCAAGATAAGTAGATACTCATATAACTTCTTACTTTTTTTTTTGTTTTTATTTTTTTTTTATTTTTAACAAATATGTACAATAAAAATGGCTTTCAACTCCCCCAACTTCTATAGAATTAAAATTTAAACTTTTAAGAAACATATATAATAATATAGAATGTACTTAATAAGTAACCTATACGTATATTTATGATGTAGGACGTATATATTCTGCAATTCAATATTATACCTTCTTCGTTAATTTACCAATTGTTCTTAACTGCTATTCTATATTATATTTATTATATATATTTTTATATGAATATATTATAAGTATATATGTATATACATAAATGTAAATTGCTTTTGTTGATATGTTATTTTTTGTCACCATATATTATAAAGTATATATATATATGTACATATATATGTAGAATAAGGTAGATTATTTACAAAGAACTTATGTCATGTCACTCCGGAATCCAAACAAAAGTAATTATATGAATTTATATACTAATGTGTACAAAATGTATAATATATATATATATATATTATATCATATTCTAGACATAAATCGTATAAATATAGATTTTCACAACATAAATAAATGAAAAGTACTTTTTTTTATACAGTAATGGTCAAATTATTACAAAAATAAAAAAAATTTAAATATTTTTCTGTTTCTTTCACATTTGAAATTGTTGAAATTTCGGATAATAAAAAAAAAAAACCTTGACTGATTTTATTTGATACATATTATGATTCCCAGATGTTTTAAATTTTATAGTTTAATCCTTTCATAACATTGTTGAATATTAAGCCATCTTAACATGAAACTTTGTCAGTATAACGTAGAGAAACTCTGAAATTTAAAAATTTTTACTTGTATGTGAAAAAGATTCTACTTTAAAATAGTGAAATTTATTTCATCTAATAGTTAACAATATTCAAGGTGGGTGAACTTTTACAAAAATTACATAAGGTTAAATGAAGAGGACAAAGAATGCAAACTACAATTAATATTAAAATATTTAATCTTTTCCGCAGCGTAAAATACAATAAAGCAGTGTCAATAAAAACTCCTGAATATACTTGTTATTAGCCCATAAGACCCCATAAGATGAATCTCACTTTGCATTACATCCACGGCAAATTATGAACAATGACATTTAATTACTAAAAGAAGTCTTTCTCTTGAAATATCATATTTCGATATATTCCAACATACTTTCATAGCTCTTACGATTTTCATAGAAAAATGTATTAATTTTGTTATTTTCTCACTATATACTCGTATAAAGGCCATCACTGTATAATTTTCTAATATATTTGGTGTATAGTTACAATTTTTTACTTTTAAAAACAAAAAAAAAAAATTAGTAGCGACATACGTTTTGCTATATATATTCATTTATGCTTAAGAATTTCTTTCATATATGAAATATATTTTCTTTATTATACTATTATCCTGGTGATTCCTGAAGTTCTATGAAAATGAAAATATACAATATTTATTTATTTTCTAGACATGAAAGGAAATAACAAAATGAAAAATAATAAAGAAAAAAGAAAATACAAAAGACAAGATTTCTTTTTTATTTATTTCTTATTTGACATTCAAAACAAATACTACATTTTCTTCATATACTCACTATACTCAATAGAATTTAAGTGCGTCGTTTTTCTGTTTTTTTGTTTCTTTTTGTTTTTTTTTTTTTATTATTTATAAATAAAAGTACAATGTATATTGAAAAATTCATAGTTTTTTTTTTTTTAAATTATAATGCTTTTGTCAGGTACATTTTCAATTTTTTTTTTTTTTTTTAAATTTGATCTATTGGAATGAGGTGTAATTTCAGACATTTTTATTCTTTAAATTAAAACAAGGACAATAAAGAATTCATTGTTATTAAATTATAATATTACTAAATAATTTTATTTTTTTATTGTTAATTGAATAACAGTGTTGAGTTTCTTTTTTTTTAGTTCCAAGAAAATGATATTTGCACCTATAAGTATGCAATAAAAAATAAAAACTTCTCAAAATTATAATTTTTAATAAAATGCGATGAAGTTTCGTGATTCTTTTCTAATATTTTTCCTTTAGCATTGTTTTCTCTTAGAAGCATAAAACACATTGCGCTTCATCTATTTTTTTTTTGTTTATATGTAACCGTTAGTTTTTATTATCCGTGATTATCCACTTCTGGAATATAATATTTAGATTACTTAAGTGTAGCTATATTATAAAATATTATAATGTCTCTCTTAGATATATTTTAATTGGACAGATTAAAAATACCAATAAATTACAAAAATATTTATAGGAAAACAAAAATAACTAAATTCTATTTTTATAAAACAAAAGAAAATTTAATTTAATTGAAAAATATTTATTGTATAACTAGAATTTACTGTATTAGAAGGTATTAGAGTGTGATAAGATTAAAAGTATTGTATTATATTGTATTGTGTATTATATTATGTACTTATCAAAAAGAAATTTTAAGGATAATATGAAGAACAAAAATAAAACAAATAGTAGAAGGATTAAATTTTTGTATATTTCAAAATGACAAGTACCAACAATGGTGATGACAAATGGTATATTAAAGAAGCCATTGTTATTAAAATTGTCACTTTTTTTTCTTTTGTTTTTCTGTTTTATTTTAAAAACGATCAAAAATAATTTTAAATAATATCTTAATCATTATAATACTATTTAAGTTAAATAACCGTAAAAGAATTATTATTCTTTTTTAAATTAAATTTGTGTTTTTGAATATAGGAAATATTTTTAAATTTTTGGAAGATTATATCAAGGAAAATCTGTCGTAGAGCAGTAGGTGATAGGATAGTTTAAAACAAGCAAAAAATTGTATTGGCAATAGTAATAATATTGGGGAGTCTATCTTCAATCCATAAATAGTTAAAAAGTTTGAAAGATTCGATTTTTTAATAAAATTTTTTAATCGATTTTTTAATAATAATTTTTTTTAGAATAAAAAAAAACAATGGTAGGGTAATTGAGCAATTTGTTGAGCAATAGAATTCAAAGTAATATTTACCTAAAAAATGCTTATAATTTTATAATTTAACTCATTATAACTTCCAATTAAGAATAATAGCAATACTCATTATTTTTTATGAGTTAGAAAAACAGTCTCTAATATGCACTTTAAATTTTTCTTAAATTAGAATTAAATTAGAATCTTTAAGGCAGTTTAACTCCTTATGGGTTAGAGATAGACCTTCATTTTAAGGTTTTTGAATATTGAAATCCTTATTAATTTTTTTTAAATTTGTATTTTATAAAAATAAAAATTTTATATGCCTCCTTGACTTAACATTTAAATGTATAAAAAATTTAATAATAAAAAAATTTGACAAAAACAAAATTTTTTTTTTTTTAAGAGAAAACATTTCTAAATAGAGGCGTAAACATACTATAAATTTAAGAAATCAGAACGTTTGTTTTTTTATGAATTTCAGAATAAAGAAATTTTTTGTGAATTATTGTATATGTAAAAAAACCTTTAAAATCAATGTTTATATAAAAAAAGGCATTGAAAAACTTTTTTGTTTAAAGAAAACCTTTACTTTTTGGAGACATTACATACGGGACTACTATATACGGGACACCCAGTAGATATATAGATATATATAGATATATCATATTATATCAATCGAAATATACCTAATATAAAATAAAAATAATATAATTCTTGTATTATATAATAGATGGCGCACAAATAAAAAATATTTACGTCTCATAGTCTTGTACAATATGGTACAGTTGAATAATCAACAGCTTAGTGGAACAATTTATTTCAGAAACTGATTCTTAACCAAATATGAATAATTTAAATAATTTTTTAAATGCCTTGTGGTCCTTACAGTATTGATGGAAAGAAGAAAAACAAAATCTTAAGTATAAATTTGAATTATATTGTCGAGTTTTTTAAACTATTGAATTTTAAATAAATACTGAATGGAATAAAATTGTGAAAAAGGGTTATTTTTTGAAAAAAAAAATTGTTAACAATAATTTTAATAAATTTTTTTTTTATTGAGTTAAAAATTCAAAACTACACATATACATTTTAATACAAATAATAACAAGTTATAATCATTTTTTATCTACTAATAAATAGTATAAAAAAAATACACTCTATAGTGAATAGCTTCTAACAGAATACCTAGAAATACAATGATTTTGATTTATAATACCTAATTATATTATAGAAAACACTCTTAAGTGTAATTTTTATCACAATATTTTTTAACATTTTTTCGCATAAATCAATTTACCCTTTGTAGGCTATATGAAATATTTAATAACTCATCCCTATGATTATATTTATGAATCTTAAATAAATATTATTATTTTAATAAACTTATAGCTTCCTCTAATATTTACATAGAATAGTAATTTATATTACTTAGTTTTAAAACTTGAAATTAGATATTATTTTAATATTAAATATTGTTGATACAACACGACAACTTAAATAGGCCCTGCAGATCAACTTTTTTTTTTTGAATTTTGTTAAAATATTTATCCCGCGATTCTTTTTTTTTATTTATTAATTTATTAATTTTAACTTAGTTTACAATAAGTTCGTTACTATATGTTGGGAAGAAGGTTAGTTTATCATCCGAAAAAATAATTAAGTTATTATAAGTATCTCCAAGAACCCACTTAAAAGGAACAGCAGCACTGTTTTTTATTTTTATTTTTTTGTTTGTTTTGGAGGTGTTGAAGATGCGTGATCTGAATGCAATATCCACATGTATAAAAAAAAAATGATGTAAAATGAACGCAGGTAAAAATATTATTTAAATTTTATTATAAAATAACGTGCATCGTGTTAACATAGATATTAAAAAAAAAAAATCTTATCAAAACAATCATTATTAATTTGAATATAGTGTTGCAACGCAATGAATGGCACAACAAACAATGTCAGAAGCATCAGTAGCAATAAAAACAAAATATGTTAAAAAACAAACAGAATTTTGCATAATAATATGATCTAAAATTAAAAAAAAAAAAATTTGTTTTCGTTTTTTTTGGTTTTCTTTTTCCAATCATTTTTTTCAATTTTTACCTTTTTTTTAATAAAAATAAAATTTTTAAAAAAATACAAAAAAAAAAACTTTAATTTAAAAGATTGCTTTTTTTTTTTTTTTTTTAAATTACACCCTGGAGCTGGGATGCTGCTGATTTAATTTTTGGGATATCTACTTTTATTTTGTTTTTCTTTTTAGATACAGTGATGAAATTAAAACACAACACAAGGAAAACTCTTTCCAATCATCGTTATAAAAAAATTTTTGACAAGTTAATTTTATTTCTTCGTTCAAAAAATGGGTGTTTTTTTTTTGTTTCCATGTAATTAATAATAATTTGTTTTTTTTGTTTTTATTTTGGAAATTGGTTCTTCAGAAAAAAATCTAAAAGATTTAAATAAAAACAATTCAAAAATACAATATCATAATATGTAAAAAAAAAACCACTAATGAATTTTATGCAAATAGTTATGTATAGTTATTTTTTTTGTTTTTGTTTTTAAATAAATGGGCAACCATTAGGGGTAACAATTGTGATAGAATTTAAAAATAAACTTTAATCGCCATGACAACGGAATTAATTTTGTTACTTCAAATTAGTTATTCCGAAAAGAATTTGATCTTTGAAACTTTGAATTTTTGATCAAGACAATTTTTATAGTTTGGGGTAACTTTCGGTTTTACCTAGATCAAGTTTGGGGAGAATTTTTGGAATTGGTGGAAATTGAAATAATGGTGAAATTAAAAAAAAAATAAAGTCAAATTTATTATTAGGTATTATAAAACTAATTGAAATGGTCAAATAATTGAAGAATGTAAAAAGCATGTTAAATAGTGGTAGCTGATGTTTCCTAAATTGTTGCTAAACGATTATTGAAACACTGTTTTGGTAACAAATCCTAAAACCCTAAAATCTCTTCAAATGATTTAGTTTACATAATAATACATAATATATCAACTGCATTTGAAAAATAGAAACCCATTTCAATTTTAAAAATCCTGATTTAAAAAGTGAGACCCTAATGACAATTTGCGAAAAGTTGTCAAATATCCAAATTGTTGAAAATTTGCTAAAGTGTTTTTTTGTTTTGTATTCACTTTACCAAATGGGTTTTTTGGCTAAGTGAATATTACCAAATGTCCAATTGCAAAATAGAATTTCGAGGGTTCACGGTACAATTTTTTTATAAATATGTATATTATATAATAGGTGTTTCTACTTTATTTTTACATACAATTTATAATTATCACAAAATTTTAACGGTGAAACCTATGCACAGTCGAACCTCGCGGTTGTTATTGACTAGAAGCTGCTCGTCTTATTCTGAAAAAAATAATTTAAACCGAGTTTTAAAGAAAACTACAAATGTACTTTTGAAAAAATTTATGGAAAAGACATCAATTTTTAACACGTTCAGAAAAATGAAACTAAGCCGAATTGGCTTACATTCGGCCTTATTTCAAGTATACACAACTTTTTCTCAGATTGTTCTTGAATTTATCGAAACATCAAACAAATATTTTTAGTTTTTCTCTCTTTTTATCAAAATTCAGTTGCCATTTTAATCAATTAATATTGGATTCTTTTCTTTTACTACAGTTTCAATATTTTATAAAAAAAAAAAGAAAAATTATTTTATTTTTTTTTTTAATTTCACCGAAAGGTAAAAAGAATACAAAATAAAATACTGATATGAAAAAAAAAAAAAAATGAATTTTTTAACCCTCTGAAGCTGAAACAATTTGTTTTTTTTTTTTGTTTTTTTATCATTATTTTTATTATCAGTTTTAAATAATCTGATATGACCTGAACTTAACATTATTTTTTGTTTTATTCATCAGTTATAGACAACAAAATACTGGTAACCTACCAGCAACAAACTAAAGATTACCAGATTAAATTGATTTTAAATTTGGAAAGTATAAAAAACAAAAAACAAAAAAAAAAAAAAAATTAATTAAAAAATTCTCTAAGAAAAAAAAAAATAAAAATAAAACAAAACAAAACACTTCAATTTTTTTTTCTGATCATTATTTTCATAGGGACCTGATGCCTGTTCTGTAGTTTCCAATAATTTTTATTATGGACTATTTAAAAATCTAAAAAGAAAATCAATAACAAAGAATCTAAACTGAACTGGTCCGTTAATTGTTTGGAGTTATAGAGGCATGTAATTAGGTAAAAAAAACTTTTTTTTTTTTTTTTTTTTGTTTTTGTTGTGAAGAATTTATTGTTTTAAATTTTTACTTCTAATTATTTGTTATTGTTTTAAAATCTAAACGAATTAAATTTTTTTCATATACTTCTATCTCTTTCTAACGATCGGAACAATTATAGAAGAATTCAAAAGAAAAAGAAAATATGTAATTGGAAAAAGAGAATTTGAAAATTTTATTTCCTTCAAAATATTTTCATTTAAATTCATTTTTTTTTTTTTAATCAAAAGTTTAAGTTAAAAAAAAAGAAAAGTTTTTGATGATAGACCTTGAAAATTTAAATTAAATTTTTAAAAGTATGTAACAGTGAAAAGTAAAAATTATGATAAAAAAGAATAGAATTTTTTTATTATCTATAGCTATATTTTAATCGTTGTATTATTTTTATAATTCCATATTCTATTTTTAGTTATTAATTATTATTATAGAAATAAAAGCACGAAAAATAAAAGTACTCTTTATTGCGAAGATGATTTTTGATTATTCGTGTTTTTAACTAAATAACAATAATTATTTAATTTATTTACATTAAGTTATTTTAAGTAGACTGCAATAGCCAATGGGAGTTTACACCACACAAAAAAAGTAAAACATACATGCCATTATTATGTCATGTTACATTTTACACTCTCTTTCCATTCAACTGTAACACTCTTTCATTTGACATTGAACTATTATTTTAACTATAATTGGTTCTTGTCTAGGATAGATAATTGATACGAATGTAACAATATATTGTAATGGTTTATCTTCATTAATTCTAATATTAAGTGGAAATTTAATTTAAAAATAAAAGTTATACTGAGACGTGATAAAAGAAAATTTAAATTTAAGTATAAAAAAAAAAAATTAAATAAATAAGCAATAGAAATAAAAAAAAACTGTAAACAATAGGTACAATTTATAGAAACCATATTACAACAGGTATAGGTTCTTAATTTCTGAACTTTGAATTATTTGATTCTATTTTAAATATTTTTAGGAGATGTTAATTTGACTCCAATAGGTGCTTTGGTTTAATTTATTTGTCGTCAATAAGTCTTAATATAATAATAGATAATTTAAATTCAATAAATTCTTTTGTATGAGGAAATTTATTCATTTTCTTCGATAAACCGGTTTAGTTGTCAAACTTTAATTTTGTTCGCGCGAAAAAAGTTAATTTTTTCTATTAGGATAAATTTTTAAAATATTCATTTGGTTTTTTCATTTACAATTAATTTTATTTTTGGGGCCTCGGTGGCCTAGTGGGTAAGAACGTATAAAATGCGCTGTAAACACCGAGGAATTATGGGTTCGAATCCCATACACGTCGTAAGAGTTATTCTCCCTTACGATATTTACAACCACGGCTAAACAGGAAAGGCTGTATAATTTAAGTGCAGCTGTAACTGTTTAGGATGCTTTGAAACACGTCTATTATAAAACAATTAGGCAGGACAAAGGTTCTAAAATTAAGGTTCACTAATTTGTTTAGTGGGGACATGGCGTTGTAAATATTATATAGTATTTATATAAATTTATATAATTTTTTGACACATTCGGCGTATGCGTTTTTCATACTAAAAGAAAACCTATTTTCGTATTTTCCAAACTAATTTAATAATAATTTTACATATTTTATCCTATCCTATAATTACATTTTATATTCATTTTTCAATGAACTAATCAACTTTTGAAAATACGATTAAACACCACTATACCTTTAAAATGAATAATCATCAAGTCACAACAAGGACGAAAAAATTTCAAAAAAATTAAAGTTATTTACAATAGAAGCTAAGCTTGAAGCTAAGCTTTTGTTATCTTCTAGTACACCATATATTTTCTTTCGTTACTTAGTTATAACATTTGTACCTATCTATAAATTTTCCTTCCTTCCTAACAAATTCTAGCAAACAATCTTTGATGATTATGAATAACGGATGATTATGATGATTATAACTTTTGAGGGGGACCTCGATGGCCTAGTTGGCAAGAGCGTATAAAATACGCTGTAAACACCGAGGGAGTGTTGGCTGTGCAATTTCCTGTCCACATTTATGTGGTAGAGAAATTCATTAAAAAAAAACTTCTGAGGAACAGAATGAGTACCACTTAGAAGAGTTTCTCTCGTTTAGTTATTTCTATAACAAAAATATTATAATTGCTCATACATTTTTTATCATCACTGTATATTTTGAATGATACAAGTGGCGACATTTAATTGAATATGATTAGATCCAACCATATATAATCTACCGGAACTTATTTAATTATGAATGGATTCATTTATAATTTTCTTTTTTTTGTTTCTTGGGAAAATGTTATTATATTAAACTGCAACATTTTGATGGTATCATATTGTTCTGTTATTGTTGATTTGATGGAACTAATGACAGAAAAACAAAAAAAAATAAAGACAATTTTTGTAATATGATGCTGAAAATATTATGAAAATATTTTTATTATTTTGTGGTATTTAATTGAAATTTGATGTTTTATTTTTTTTTTTTTTTGTTTTTGGTGGATTATTAAATGGGAACAGAATGTTCAAGAATGTTAGAAGAAGATAAAAATATATATGTATATCTATTATGAAATATACATATAATATGTAAATATTTTGTTTTGAAGAAAGAAAATCAGTTTTTTTTTTTTTTTTTTACGTTACCATGTGACATTTAAAATTTTTTTTCCCATGAAAAGTTACAAATTCAGTAC
Source organism: Poecilobothrus nobilitatus (assembly GCA_947095535.1). NCBI lineage: Eukaryota > Metazoa > Arthropoda > Insecta > Diptera > Dolichopodidae > Poecilobothrus > Poecilobothrus nobilitatus. Next base: position 189,320,600 of record OX352774.1, on the reverse strand, counting down.
AAAAAAAAATTTATTATACAACATTTTGTAAATTTAGAGCAAAATTATATTGTAAGAATATGGTTGTAAAATTATTTTAAACATTGTATCATATATTTTGTATAATCAGAAATGATTTTTAATTAGTGAGGTTATATAGTTCAATTTTTAATTAAATTCAATGAGAGGAAGTTTGAAGGAAAAATAATGAAAATCAATTAAAATTTCATTTAAGTACTTACAATTCGTTTTTTTTTTTTTTAATTTATAAAAACTGCACAAAACCTTTTCTTTAAAAATAAATAAAGTTTTTTTAATAAAAATTTACCATTCATTTTTTACTTATGAATCCATTAAATGGTTTTTACATTAAATAAGTTAAATTAGTCGAATGCATAGAACTACTGATCTTGAATTCAAATATGTATCACATTTTCAAACAAAACTATGACCAGAACTAATAGATTTTTGTTTGAAAAAGTGAGATTTGAGTTTAAGCTGAGTTTTGACACTTCTTTTATAACATGTATTACTCGAGAGTATACACTAAAAATTTAATAGATATAATCAAGTGCGATCAGCTAATTTAGTGCTACATTTCCAAATGTATACTAAAAATTTTTCGGAGTTTTTTCGGAATAAATTAAGTGCATATTTACTGCGAAGTGCGATATGTTCAAAAATGCTCTTAGAATTTAATTTAAAGATTAATAAATAGTTTTGTAATAAAGATATTCAATATTATTCTTGTCCCATTAAATTTTTTCAAAAATTTTTTCAATCTAGGTCTAGAATTAGGTCACTTCTCGTCAAAAGTTTTTTTTATTTGTATATTTTAGATGTATGATAATCTTTGAAAGAAAATTTTTTTTTTATTTTCAGTGAGAAAAAGAATTTTTAGTTTTCAGTAACTTATTGATTTAGTTTATACTTCCCAAGTTATTGTAAGTCTTAAAATTGAGCTTTAAAAATTAAATGCAAAAATGGTTAAAACCTACAAAAATTTTTTGTAAAACAAATAAATTAAAATGTTTTTTTTTTTCGCTTTGTTAAGAAGATAAAAGCAGAAAATTACCAGAGCTGATACAAAATAATATATTCTTTAGAAAAATATATATTCTTTATATTTTAAGGTTATTGGACTTTTTTTCTGCATTAAAGTTAATAAAACACGAAATGCATCATTATTCATAGTTATTAGCTTTTTATAACCTACAAAAGCAATAATATTTCATATTAAAAATTTTCTTGATACGTGATTTCCGATAAACGACAGAACATAAAAAAAAAAAAAAAATATACTAATCATAAAATTTTTGCTTTAATTCAAAAAACAAAAAAAAAAAAACAAAAGAAAAATAAAAATTTATGATTTGTTTATTTTTTTCTTTTTACATTATATACAATTCATTCCATTTTGCAATTCTCATTTCTAAATTTTCTATTAACTATCAATTTTAAAACGAAAAATCTTATAGTTAGTTAAAGTTTGTTATTTATTTATAAGGACTTCATTAAAAAAAATTGTAATTTTTTTTTCCATTTTTTTTTTTGTACACAAAAAAAAAAAATATTGAAGAAAAATATTACTATTTCATATTTTTTGTTTATTAAAATTTAACTTCATAACCAGTCATTCAATCATTCTATCTCATTCACATTTCTACTTAAAATTTTTCTTTTCTTTTTTCTGTTTTTCATGTCCTCTTTTATAATTCGTAGAATTACTTCAAATAAAACCCATTTTCTCCCAATACAGGATTTGAATTCACAATCATTTTATTTCTCTTTTTTTCTTTTTGCCTATATGAGACATATATACAAAAAAAAAAAAAAAAAACACAAAAAAAAAAAAACAAAAATATATACAAAAAATAAAATAAAAAACAAATTCTAAATTTATCCAAATCTAAATCCATTACAATCACATAAAATCCTCAATTCATGCCAGTATAATTCTATAAAATCTAATCCTGAATATATACTTCTGTATATGAATATCAAATACATATAATATATGTATACATATACGTTTTGATAATGTATCTATAGATACTTTTGCATAAATAATATAATATGTACTAATATATTTTACACACAAGAAAAAAAATAAAAAATATAAAAAAGAAAAAAAAATTATTAAACATTTATATATCCTGCAGTGAACTAATTCATTTTCTAGTCCTTCTTTTATTCCTTTTTTTTTTATAATATATACTATATATACATATGCACAATAAACATAGAAATATACGTATATATGTATATATTTAAATACCGGAGTAAAATATTTTCCACATAATAAATGTTTAGGACGACGGCAAAATATCCTTCAGCAAAAAACCAAAAAATCAAAAACAAACAAAATATGTTAAAAGGAAAGCTTACATTAGAACTTAAAACGAGAGAAAGAGAAATAAAAAAAAAAAAAAAAAACGAAAATGAAAGAGAATGATAAAAAATCAAATTCAAATTCAAAGATTTCTTTTCAAAAGAAAAAAAAAAAAAAAATCTGTTTGTTATTGCTTGGAAAGAAGGAAGAAAAGGCATACAAATCTTTTAAAATTCAATAGACATCAGAGAGCTCGCATGTCAGAACAATATTCAAGTGTAGTACATGTGTAATACAAAAAATAAAAAAAAATAAAAAACAATTTTTTTTTTCTTTCTTTTATACTTAGTTATCCAACTTTATTTTCATCTCTTTTACACAATCACTTTGCAAATACAAGAATATATATTTTTTTTTTTTCAACTTACGGTCTTCGTCCTTCGATATTCTTTTGGGGAGACTTTCGAAAGGTGACAACGATTTACAAATTTAATACCGTACGGCGTATCATTATATAAGGATATACCGTACGTAATATCCTTACCGTACAAATTATTATCGGTGAACATAAATTATACTTTCGTAATAAAAACACGAGCTCTGTAGTGTATAAAAATAAAGTGCAATCAATGACGATACATTTCTTCATTTTTAATTTATTAATATGTTACCAAATAACAGTAATAGTTTTGGATCCGTGTAAGCCACCTTTTAATTATTAGAATTTTAAAGGATTCTCAGAAATGAAAAGTATTTAAATTTAGTACATTTAAATAAATTTTATATGGGATATAAATACTTACTTGTAAAGTTTAAAAGATTGAATGAGCGGATAAAAAAAATCAAAAATTTTTTTCAAATCTAAAAATTTGTTATTCTTGTGAAATTTAGATTTTATAAGCTACATAGTTTTGCTATAAGTTATCATTATCATTATTCGGAATTATGTCCTTTTGTTGTTTTTTTTTTTTTTTACATACATTCTTAAATATTTTTTTTATATCACAATTTTCAGGTTTTTTTTTTTTCGTTTTGCCTTTCTGTTCTCCATATGTTTATATATGAAAAACAAAAAAAAACTTAAATCCTTTTTCAAATAATATAATTGTACTCACATATATGTTTATTAGTATATATATATATATATATTATAAATATATATAATTCTTTTTTTTAAATATTTCTAATAAATTTTTGCATTAAGGATAGAAAAAAAAAAAAAGGAGCAAAGAAAACTTTCTTTTGATGCCAATATTTTTGGCAACATAAGGCGCACTCCAAAAAAAAAAAAAAACTTTGTTGTTTTCATTAAAAAAAAATTTTTTTTTCTGATTATTACTTTTATTATTGTTGTTTACTTTTTTTATTGGTAAAATATTTGTGTATTCTTACTACCTATTATATACCAAAAAAAAAAATGTTTTTATATTCGATATTTAATCATAGGTGGTATAAAAACATACATACATACTTAATATAAAATCAATATTTTTGATTAGTGTCATATGGTAAAAGATAAACAAGTTTGTGGTATTTGAAAAGAATTTTGATATAAAAATGAAAATGATGAATACTCTAAGTTCAACTCAAATTTATATTGATAACTCCTTATATTTCCTATATAGTTGTACATATGTAAGTTAGTTAAAGTGGATATATCATATTTCTCTAGCTATGGCTTAATAATGAGTCAATAGTTTAGTTAGACTTTTCATTCGAAATAGATACAATTTATTGCACTTTTGTTATAGCATTTAAAGTTGAAAAGAACATCACACTTATGAATTTTTAGGTGCTTATGAAAATTGATGGAAATTTGGAAGATCCGGTAACTACAATGAATCAAAACAATATTAAGCTCAAAATGAATATGAAGTTATGAATTCAATATAAAATTTCCGACTTAAAAAATATTTTGCATCTTGAAAATATTATTGTAAAATTTAGTGTAGATGTGAATTTTATCTTAATGAGAAAAAGAGAAAACTTTATATAAGGTTTAAAAAATCGATTTCTTATCATTCCTCTATCTTTTGATGAACATGCTCAAACTTTAATTCTCCGTGAAAACTTTTTTTTCTTTTTTCTTTTTTGCAAAATTTTTTCCTACATTTTTTTTTATTTCAAAAGTTGTTTTTTTCTTATTTTTATTTTTTTCTTACCGTTTTTCTTTTTTGATTTTAATTCTTCAGAATTTTATTTGGTATTTATGTTGTCGAAAATGATTTTCTTGGAAAAAGACTTTAAGCAAATAAGAAAAAGAGAAGAGGTAAAAAAAAATATATATAAATATTAACGAAAATTTCTATTTTTATCCTTTATGCATTAAAGGGAAAATGACAAAATAACAATAAGAAAATAAAACCTGAGTCGTAAACAGAATCCTGGAAAAGTTATTTTTAAGTAAAACCTCATCTCAGACATCAATTTGGTAGGAACAAAAAAAAAAATACTTAAAACATACACCCTCATTTACAAAAAGAAAAAAAAAAATAAATAACAACATCGGAACAGAGAAGTAAAAATAAAGAAGGGCTATCTAACCCTCATTCTTTAACTTTCTATTAAACCTCAATCACATAGAATATATGTATATACATGAAAAACGATGAAGATTTTTAAAACACGGTTTTTATATGAATTCTTTGAAAAAGTTGAAAAAGAACTTTTTTTTGTTTTTTATTTTTAATTTTTTATTACTCTTCAGTCTTAAGTAATTACTTATACTTCGAAACTAATAAAAAAACTTCAGATATTTAAAAAGTTTTTTTTTCCGTGATGACTCGTTAATACTAAGAGATTTTTCAAAATAAAAACAAAAAAAAAACGAAAAAATTGAAATTTACATAAAGGAAAAGGTATAAATTTAAATTTAATTTTGTATTTTTTTAAATTTTAAAATTCCATCTTGAAGATTACTTTTATGTGCAGTGATAGAACACCTGCGGAACTAAGATCTGTGGGCTTTAATTCCTTTTCAAAAGAGTATTAACGCCGAAGGGTCTAGATCGTGGATTTTAAGTACATTTCGAAAAAGAATTAAAGCTCACTGACAAAGATTACTATCATGAGTCTGTATTTTATTTGACTTGATTTTATTTTACTGTACCCAACTATAAAACATCTCCTAATTCAGAATCTCCATATACATAATATTATATAGTTAATCTTCCGGAACAGACGACAATCCTGATTTTGTAAACAACTACGAAAAACCTGCCGATTTCAAGAATCTTAATATATAAAAATATTCTGGAAAAAGGTATACCATGATTTTAAATCCAACTCCTCCATATAATTATATTTTTTAAATACTTAATATTTCAACACATACATATTACAATATCAAAGAATGTAAAACTGTGGGGATTGCCGCTTCTAACCCCCCGCTAAACAGATTGTTGAAATCCTGATTTTGTAACCAACTTTAAAGTCCTTCCTAACTATTTCTTTTACATGTATATTTCAACATCAAAGATTTTTAATAGTAGGGATAGCCGCCCTCAAATCCCCGTTGTATCTCAATCCCAATATATTTGCATATATATATGTTCATTAACTTCGTTATATTTAGATATTAAAATTTAGAATTTAGAATTCAATAAGAAAAAGGCTCAAAATTTAATAAAAAAGGAAATGAATCCTTAAAAGCTTTATTACAAAATCCCTTATAGTAGTTAACCTGATTAATTGTTTTTAACTAAGATAATTTACAAAAAAAATCCTTATTAAAATTAATGAAAACCGGTTTTGAATTATTTTGCAGAAGGAAAAAAAATATTATAAATTATACCTATTATACTAAAATAAAGTTAAAGTGCGTTTGCTGTACATATTCTAACATAGTTTTATTTTAATACCAAAAAAAAATATTTTCGGTTTTAATTACAATTCAAAAGGAATTAAAGCTCGCGGGTTTTAATTCCTTCTAACTATATGGGCTTTAATTTCAATTCAAAAACTTTTTGAAATTCAAGCTCGCGGGCTTTATTTCCGTGGGTGCTTTGTCACACACCTTACTTTTAATAAGCAATCGTTTTAATTTCTCATTTTATATTGATGTCGTTCAAAGCACCTACTAGGTATCCTTGTTCTAGAGTAATTTAGATATATCGAACTACATTATCGGCTTTATTCAATATATTTGTTCTGATTCAATTTCTTATTATATATTTTTTTTAATAACATTTAATAACTTTAAATCTACGAAAAAACAAACAAACCAATATATGGTTATCAACAACTATTATATGGTTTTTAGAATCATCTTGTGCCGAAAAGTATGGTTAATAACAGCTCCATAATAAAGTAATGAATACTTACGATATAGAGTGTAATAAATAATATTATATAGTGAGAAGGGAAAGTTATTGGAAAAATTATTTAAAAAATATGGTGATCTCTTGACCGTATTTTAATGACATGTTACAGATTAAAGTAAACACATACAACATTTTGATATTCAGTTTTAATAATAAAAGTCAATAAAAAAATGTGAAGTGTGTGAAGGCACCCGGTAGTCCGGGCACGCCAATTCATCTCAAATTTTAGAGACATCATCACTCTTATATTAAATTTCAAGTTTTTATATTTATTAATTTCGCAGATATGCTTGGTTGGTCTTGGGAGTTGTATGAGAGATACCCGAACAACCATTTCAATTCAAATGACCCTAGTACCAAATTTTGAAGTTTCTATCTTTATTATTTTCGAATATATGCTTGTTCGGTTTTGGCAGTTGTGTGGGAGGTACCCCAACAACCACTCCAATTCATCTCAAATTTTAGGGATATCAGGGATTTAGGAAAACACACCCTGGTACAAGATTTTAAGTTTCTATCTTTATTAATTTCGAAGATATGCGTATTCAGTTTTGGGACAACTCCAAAGTTATGGAAGGTACCCGAACCCATGGTTCGATTTCGCACATATGCAATCCCCGCGTTACTTTGGTCATTGTTAACCGTCAGCATATCAATATAGTTAGCATCATTATTTTTTGAGTTATCCTGCGTACGGATGGACGGACATCGCTAAATCGACTCAGGAGGTGATCCTGATTCAGAATATATATACATGTCCATATCTAACTTCCTTTTGGTAGTTACAAATACCATACCAAAGTTAATATACCCTATACTTTAAGTGTAGGGTATAATAATACTAATCTTAAATACAATTTTAATGATAAGTTTAGGATGAAGTTTGATAAAAGCTTAAAGAATTTAGAAATATCTATATTTTTTTTTTGTATTACAAGTCAAATTATTTGACAATTCAAATGACTTCTAAATTTATAAAGCTGTTGAGTCGCAAACAAATGTCATAAAATTTTTTTATTGCTAATATTTTGTAATTGCTTGTAAAATTATTTATGTCCTTTTATATATTTTTTTTTCTTTTTTATACTTGTTTTTTTTTTGTTTTTTTTAATTTTTATTAACAACTTTATTTTAGCAATTACTTATTATGATTATTGTATTTCCTCTCCATTTTGTATTCATTTAAGTAATTGTTTGTTGTATTTGGTTTAAATTCTTTTATTAAGAAATTTCTTTCTTATTTTTTTTTATATTTTTTTTCACTCATTTTATACCAATTACTCTTTTTTTCTCATTTTGTTTTTTTGTTCCTTGGATTCTTTTCTGCAAACTCTTACATAAAAGAAAAAAAAAAATTAATTTTGTTAATATTTAAGAGATGAAAAATTTCGCAAAGTTATAAAATAAAAAAGGAAATTAAAGAATAAAAAAAAAAATAAAAAAATTTATAATGTAAAACGCTGCTAGTAAACTTTGTTATCCTGTCTTCTTTTAGAAAATGATATTGAAATTCATTCTTTGGTATTATATATTATTATTATTATTATTATTTTTTTTTTTTTTTGCTATACCCTCATTCAATTCTTATGCCAGCTCTTATGATGGTCTATTACTTTAAAGAATCTCTCATTTGGTAAGAAAAATTACACCCTAAATTTTTAACAGATTTATTAAAAACGGGGGTAAATAAAAAAGTTGTTGAAATATGATAAAGGACACAAAAAGAAAAAAAAAAATGTATGATCATAAGTTGTCTTTTATCCTGTAACGAATTTAAATTGTTTCAAGTTTTATTTTTTGTTTTTTTTTTTTTTTTGTATCTGTAGAAAGCTTTAAAGGATCAAAGGGATTATGTTTTGTTTTTTGACATTCCATAAACTGAAATTTGAATAAACATATTATTGTATTAGAGAGAAAAAAAATTGTTTGAGCAAAATAGTTGGATATATTTTAATTTAAAAGTTGATATCTGTTTACAGAAATATTCTTTGTTATTTCTAAGGACCTCCAGGAAAAGTTGGTTTAGTAACTAACTGATTTATTACTTTATACCTTGATAGTAAAATAAAAATAAAAAAAAAGAATAATTTAGGATTTGAAATGTTTATATGATGTTATCAACTTTTTTTTCAAAACCCTTTTGAATAGTTTTGGTTCAGCGTCAGGAATTTTTTAGACGCATTTAGCGTAATTTTTTTATAAGAATATCAATTGTCAGGGGATGTAAATCTAAATGTAGCTCAGCGGATATATAGCGGATATAACTCAAATGTTTGACAAAACATTAAACCGTTTCATTATATTATGATTTCTTCTAGTTTGTTCAATGATACTTTATAGCTTATAGCTTTCTTTGAAAAGTCATCTTTTAAAATATACAAAATAAATTAATTGGTATAGGAATGGAAAATTGTTTTAATAGGAAGACTGGAATTTATTTTTTCGACTAATAAGTAATATCTTAACTAAAACTTTGACATTCACATAGTTAAGTATTATTTAGAAATCTTTCCTCGTACATATATACTAAATATATACTTGCTTTTATAAGATGAAAAAGTATGAGTCATAAAAATATCAAAAAAAAAAAAAAACTTCCTTATGGTCTTATTTATTTTTTTAATTATATATAATACATATATGTATATATACATACATATTTATGTCCTTTTGTTTTGGTTAGTATAGTGTGACGTTTTGTACTTTTTAGAATGCTATTTACTTTCTAAACACTTTTCCTTCTTGTTTTCTTTTTTTCATTATTTTTTCGTTATTTTGAACATATACATATATTCTTACAACCATGTGTATTCTTTTAAAATTCATTTATATAAATGTACTTATATTAAGAAGTCATATATTTTCATTTCACGTCAAAATAATGGTAAAATAACAAAAAAAAAAAAAAAAAAAAAGCAACAAAAAAAATTTCAACAAGGAAAATTTCTTATATTTTTCAGAAAAAAAAAAAAAAAAAAAATTACAGACATTTATGAAAGAAAAGATTTTATATTATTTTTATTTTCTTTGTTGCTTTACACATACACATACACACACACAAAACTCTAATCAACAACAGCAGTAACAATAAAAAGTATATGTCTAAGAGGGTGCTGCAAAAAAAATTCAAGAATACAAATAAAACTATATAATATACGTATGTAACCAAAAATAAAAAAAAATATGTATAAAATAGAAATAAGAATAAAAATATGAACAGCATTTTAGTAATACCAACAATTGAAATAGAAATAAGTATTTTCCTAAAATAAAATGGGAAATAAATTATTATTATATATCGTTTTTTTTTTATTTTGGTTTTTAGCACATTTCCAAAAAAATTTTGAAAAAATGTGCTTATTAGTTTCACTCTGTCCGTCCGTCCGTCCGTCCGTCTGTTTACAAAACTTCTACACCGTTAAAGATAGAGAAAAAAAATTTTAACCATAGGTAGGTCTCATAAAAAAAATAATTTTGTGGAACAACTTTTTCATGTAGCCCCCCCATTACGGAGCTACAGCCCCTCAAACTTTGAAAAAGCCCTATTTTTAAATGCATATATCTTATGTTCTGCTTAAGATTTTTTCAATCTGAAAACGTCATTCGACAGGTATTTCTTTTATCTTTGTAAATTAATATCAAAATTATAACATTTTTTTAAATTTAGTATTTAAATTTACCGTTATGTGAAAACCAAATTTTGCATGATTTTTCTACTTTCATAACTCCGGCACGCTTCTAGATAGAAGCTTGAAATTTTGAGGCAAGAAAGAACTTTTAGAATTAGTATAAGTTTGCTCAGAAAATTTTTTCGGACCACCCCCTGTTTATGAGCTATTAAGGCTTAAAAATTGAAAATTTGCTATTTTTAAACACCTGTAACTTAGGAACCTGTACACATTTTACTTCTGCAAGATTTAAAAATTAAAGCTACAGGACTATATTTTTACGTGTGTTAAAGGTTTGTTTTAATTGTAAAGGATTCCAAAGTTGCAGCTCTTCAAAATTTCGAAAAAGCCCCATTTTCAGATGTATATATCTCGGGCTCTGCGTAATAATTTTGCAATCTAAAACCGCCAGAAGATCGAAAATTTTATTATCTATATAAAACAATATCAAAATTATGTAATATTTTGTAATTTACTATTTAAATTTACCGTTATGTGAAAACCACATTTTGCATGAAATTTCTTTTTTCATAACTCCGGCACGCCTTTAGATAGGAACCTGAAATTTTGAGACAAGAAAGAACTTTTAGAATTAGTATAAGTTTCCTCAGAAAATTTTTTGGTAGCACCCCCTCTTTAAGAGTTATTACGCCTCAAAAATTGAAAATTTGCTATTTTTAGACACCTGTAACTTAGGAACCTGTACAAGTTTTTCTTCGGCAAGACATGAAAATTAAAGGTTTAATAATATATTTTTACGTGTGTTAACGGCTTTTCTTAGTTATATAGGATTCCGGACTTACGGCCCGTCAAAATTTCAAAAAAGTCCTATTTTGACGTTTTTTCTTATTACATGAAATTTTCAAATTTTTGTCCAAGTCAAAATTCTAAACAGTTTGATCTAAACAGTTTGTATTGAGTTTGGAAATGTGCGCTTTTAAAAACCGTTGGTTTACATTCTACCTTGTTTTTTTTCAACTTAACTTAATTCTTCAACTCTTCCTTATACCCAACAGCACACCAAACCCCACACAATTCACACAAAAAAAACGAAAACACAAAATACAAAAGAATACATTCATCCCACTCTATAAAACATTTATAATATTGTAAATAAAAGTAATGTGTGTGAGTTTTAATACTAAACCAAAATAAAAATCGGAGATGGAGAATCGTTTTCAAATAGATTTTTATTTATTTACGAGCCGAATTTTATTGTAGAAAAGGGATAAGGAATAGAGCTAGTGGAGATTTGAAGTAAATAAATAGCTGGAAGAAAAAGAAAAAAAAAACACAAAAATCAAAAAAAAACAAATAAAAGTTAAAAAATAAATGGGGAAAAATTAAAAGAAATCAGAATGCAGACCAGACAGGGTAAATAATATTTTATTTTCTAATAAAATTACGTTATAACATTTAGAGTTGGGGCTGAATTAAAAAATTGGTATTAGTATATAGGTAGAGGGTCAAAAAAGGCAAATAAGAAAAATATTTTATTTAAGGTAAAATTTATGAAGTTTACAAAAAAAAAAAATTTAAAAGAAAATGCGATTTATTTTAACGATTTATTTCGTTAGAAAATTTTAAGTTTCAGAACTTTATTAAATTTTTACTTTTAATATATTGTTTTTTTTTTTTTGAAAATTAAAAAATAGTTCCTAGTAAATAAAAGTAATATTATACATTTTTTACTAAATTTAAATTAAAAAAAACAAAAAGCCTCTTAGTTAGAAAATAATTCTTAATTTAAATTTGTTTTTTTTTTTTGGTTCTGGGAAATTCTTAATTTTCCTATTTGATGTAAAAAAGAAAAAATTAAATTATTTGGAAAATTTTCAGAAAATATAAAAATTATATAAAAAATATTATATTTTAATTTTACTATTTCAACTGATTGAGATAGTAATGCAATTATCTTTTCAATTTTTCGTCTTTTTTTTTTATAAATGACAAATTTTACCGTTAACTAAAAGTCCTATTTTAAGAAAACTTTCGTATCAGTAGTTTGAACTGTTCTGAAGATACAGCTTTTCAAAAAATGCTTAAAAATTTATCTGTTCGGCTGTATATCTGGATATTTCTCTGTCTGCACGTTAGCGGTTTAACAGTTTGATCTAGAAAGCTAAAATTTTGCAAGAGATAGTTTTTTTTTTCTGCAATAGAAAGAGCGCTATTGTTTTTGGACCGGATCGGGTCAAGGGTTCGGGTACCTCCTATACAAAAATAATTTTTTTCAAATTTTCTATATAATATAACTAAATAGGCAAGTATCATATTTTAGGTTCCTTTTCTAAGAAAACGGCTAGGCCAATTTACATCGTTCTTGTGACACAAGAAAGGTGTGATTGAGGGCATCGAATATTTAATATTGGAATTTTTCTGAGCGGTTCTTTTTAGCGGTTCTTATAAGTTGTATGAAGATTTATTTGTTTAATACCCAATATGGTTTTTAGTCTTATCTTAATATATAATTGCGTCAGGTAAGTATATGAAATGTTTACAGTGTTTTGATTTACATTATATTCAAAAAAAATTATTTTATACTCGAACAAACTATATAACTTGTACTAATAAGGTGTCTTTTTATTTTTCACATTTTTGCTTATTATATGAATTTCTAATAAACTCCCTGTAATGGTCTGATCAGCGACAGATAGAGAAAGAGATGCTGTCGTGTACCTCTAGGATTGGATTCCCCAGGTCTAGAAGACGATATTTTTAATAATCCTTTTTTTTTGGTAATAATTTATGTGTCGCCACGGATAGGTTGTTGAGGGAGTTTTGTTCAAAACTTTAATTGGTAACTCTTTTTTTTTTTTTTAAACTGAAAATTTGTTTGGAAAAAAAGGAAAAAAAAAAGCAAAAAGTATTTAAAAAAAAATTTTAAATAGAAAATATCCTTCTAATTTAGACAATGTTATTTTATTAGCCTTTTTGTTATTTTAATGTTAAAATGTTATTTTATTAACCAGTTGTCTTTTTTTGCATATTTTTAAGCGTTTCTTGAAATACATGAACAAAATAAAAAAATTTTATGACTATTTAAGGAGTTTTTTTTTGGAAGACTAAATAATATACTTAGTACATACATATTTTTTTTTTCCAAATTAATTAAAACATCCCAATGATTATCTCAACAATTCACTGTTTATCTGTTATACAATTTGTTTGTCCATAATGGTTAAAATTTCCTTTCAATATAATACAATCTAATCTATATAGCTTTTTTCCTTGCCACTTCTAGAAGAAGCATATAAGGCATCCACTTAGTTATTTACTATTCATACTTGACTAAGCTTCAGCTTCTCGTGTCATTAATATCACTAAGCCGTAGAATAATCGCGGCTGTAGGTATTATACAAGACTATAAGACATAAATATTTTATTTTTTCTACGCCATCTATTATTTTATACAAGAATTAGTTAATTATTATTATTTTATTATAATATGTACATTAAAATAAGATATTAATTATATTTAATTTAAAAGACATATACAAGATATATATATATACATACTTATTTTTTATTTAATTATATTTTACTAATCCGGGGTTTACATTGGATAGCATTTTAGCAAGTTAGTTGACCAAAATGTGAAAAAATGCTCTTTATATTAATTGTCACTTAATATCTCCAAAATAATCATTTTCAGATAGTAAGTTATACTAGTGGCGAAGATAGTAATGAAGATAGAACAGTGAAAAACAGAAATTTAGATAATAATGTAGGAATTTTTTTAGCTTAAATGTACAATGAAAAAATTATTGATTATTTGTGAAATTTAGTTATAGAAAAATTGAGAAAAAATCATAATAGTAGAAGATAGTAGGTAAAATAGTAAAAAATCATAAAGGTTAAATACTATATGAGAAACTACATTGCTAGTTAATATGTAATGAAAACAGGGGGTAATAATATATTATATGAAAAATTTATATTTTATTAATCTATATGATTAAGCTAAAGTTTTAACCCGAAACCTTTCAAATAAAAGGTAAGTGTCTTAACCACTATACCATTGATGCTATTAGTATAGATTCTTTATCCTTGGCATCACAATTATATTTGGAAAGCAACTCAGTATCTATTCACATATATACAGTCTATATTCCGAGCTCTTTTTTCATAAAAAAGTCTATGCCCCCCTCGTTGTGATGCTCCCCATCATCTCCTGTTCTATGTGAAAGTTAACGTGAGATACCTTGTATAACCCATATAGGGATCTCATATTAGTCCTATTTTCAAAACCACTTGTAGGTTAATTTTCATAAAATAAATTTATGATAAATTATAGATACAAAAAAAAAATTAGTAATGTTTTAACAGATTTTAAGGACATTTGAGTTATTTAAAATAAATAGTATATAATATATATAGTCTATACTTTATATAATATGCATAAATCCAAATATATTATACAGTTATTTAAAAAAGGTGTAATTTTTTTTTATTAATGGATTTTTTGTTGAAATTGTAAAAAAAAATGGAAAAAATTTTAAAATTCAGGTTAAGTAATTCTTATAACTAATTTTATATTCAGTTTAAAATATTTCCAATTTTGAATTATTAATTATCTGCTATGAATCAAAACTAATAAATTTCAATTATTAATTGATATTCTGATTATAATTACTTCTTATATTGAATATATTATTAGTTATGTATAAGTGTATATACATATATGGATTTGAATGTATACTAGATACACACGATACGATACTTAATTAGAGTCCTTGAAATAGAATTATTCATTCATTTTCGATGTTAAATATCTTTTTTAGTATTATT
Organism: Poecilobothrus nobilitatus; assembly: GCA_947095535.1. NCBI lineage: Eukaryota > Metazoa > Arthropoda > Insecta > Diptera > Dolichopodidae > Poecilobothrus > Poecilobothrus nobilitatus. Next base: position 189,305,508 of record OX352774.1, on the reverse strand, counting down.
TAATTAAATTGTACCATAGTATTATATTATTAGGTACTTAATGAAAAATTAAGGATACGGAATTTAGTTTTGATGGGAGAGGGCAAAAATAAGTTATTATTAATAAGTTATTTTTGGAAAGAAAAAAAAAATATTTTTTTATGAAAAATATAAAATATACTTCTAAAAGTTTTTAACTCACTTTTCTAAGAATTAATAAATTAAGTTGATTCTAAATTATTTCTATAATTAATTATTAACTTAAAGTTTTTTTTTTTTTTTTTTTTTTTAGTTAAGAATTCATATTTCAAGTTCAAACAAAAAAAAATGTTTTTTTAATAAAGAAAATTTTTGTTCTAAAATTTGCTATATATAGCATAAAATAGGTTACATGAAATAAGGCCATATGCTTTTATTTCAGTTTTAGTTTTGCAATAAAGAACAGAACAATATAAAATTTTTTAGTTTTGTGATTTATTTAATTTGCCTAATTAAGTTGTAAAATGTAACATACAAATAAAGTGCGAAGTATCTCATATGTATGACATAACTATACGAAATTTCTAAATGACATTGACATATTAAGGTCATTTAATTGTCTTTGTAGTTGTGTTTTTTTAAATCTAAGGTGATGAGAAGAGGATGCACTTACACATTTTTGCATTAGTTTTATAAAACCAATTAAATTTTCTGTTAAACCTTTTGGAAAAAGTGATAAATCATACCTTTTTCTGTAAAACGTTTATTGGAAATAAGGGGTGTGGAGGATTTTTTTTTTTCACACATTTCAACAACAAAGCAGTTAAAATATTCAAATTATTGTAATATGTGGGTGGAAAAAAAATAATTGTGAAAGATTTTACAGTTAGTCTCAAAATCATGGTTCCAATAAATAGTTTAGCGGTAGTTTGAAAGGTGGTATTCCCCATACATGTCATAAATGAAACCTAATTCTTCTAGAAAATAAAAGTTTTATTAAATTGTTTCTAAAAATTTTCGTTATGTCACGGATAAATGATATTAGAGTTAAAATTTTGTTATCAGTTAAAAATTATTTTTAACATTATTTCTTTTTAATTATATAATGAAAATAAAAAGTTCATGATTTTGATTTTATTTCAATTTGACTATTAATCACAAAAAGTGAATTTCGACTTTATTTCTTTGAGATTTATTTCATGCAACCGAATTTGCCGTTTTTTCAACATTAAATAATTTATACTGTGGCATATTTAAAAGCAGCTTCCACGTTAAATGATTTTTTTTCTTATTATAATTTCAATTTTTCATTTATTTTGTATAACATAACGGTTCTTAGTCTGAAGTTTAAAGACACGTGTCATATATTCATTTCTTATTTCAGTAATATACAATTGGATCATTTTTTTTCCATCACCATAAGGTAATTGTTAGACTAAGTATATCTGATGTCTGGAATAACGACTTTTATTTTAATTGAATTGTTTTTATCACGAATGTCATGGGCGTGTGTTATATTTTAGTTATTTTCATTGTTTTTCATTAATTTTAATTTTGATCGAACAAAAAAAATATTATCTGTGATTGATTAAAGATGGATGCACTTAAAATTTTCCTTTTTTTTCTTTTAATATATTAAAGTATTTTTTTTATTTATTTGTAATCTTTACATTTATCATACCATATTTCTAACTTTTTATTATTTTCCTGCTTGGTTTCAATTAAAAAATTTCAACAAAAGATAAGAATTAAATGGATGTAGGACAGTTAGGACAGTTATAGGAGAAAAAACATACTGCAAATGAAACTTTTTATAAAATTTCTTTGGCATAAAAACATATTTCATAAATTACGTATTTAAAAAAATCTAACGTTTCATTTAAAGATTTCATTTGGGTTTTCGCAAAAACAAATTTAGCAAATAAGATGTTGTTTAATATATAAGATATTTAGCAAAATTTAATTTTAAATATAGAATATTTTTTTGCAAGAACACATAAAAAATTGTGAAGCATTGAGAGGGTAAATTATTGAAACCCTGATTTTGTAAGTAATCCTAAAATCCATCCTAGTTGTTATTTTTACATATAAATAAATTATTGAAACCCGGATTTTGCAATTAACTTTAAAATTCTTTCTAATTATTATGTAAAGTTAAATAAGTATATATTGTAACAGCAAAGCATTTAAAAGAATTGGAACTGCCGTTCTCTAAACCCCGGTAAACAAATTATTGTAACCCTGATTTTGTTATCAACTCTAAAATCCATGCGATTTGCAAAGTTTTACTGAAATTAAAATTGCTAAAAACGCAGCTTGTTTTGTTATTATTATTACGGAGTATTCAATTAGTACAAACAGATTATTTTGTCTTCAAGATTTTTGCAAATTAATAAAAGGTTATTAAATCATATTCGGCGAAAGAGAACTTTGCAAAATAGAATTTTGATAACTGGCCCGGTCCCGAATTGAATTTATACAATAATGCTTAACAACTCTTATCGGTTCTAAAATAATTTTCTAACATTTTAATCTCGATTAACTTTCTCAAATCAACTTAAATACAATTTTAACTTGAAGTATTATACTCGTTCTCTTATATTTATGTTTAATACAATATTTGCCTTTTTTTAGCTACAATTATATGAAACTTTCCAATTCAGTCTTCTACCAAAAACAAACCCCAATAATTCAAGGATTTAAGAACTTTATATTTAAATCTTAAAAGAAATTATGCAGTGCCAATAAATATTTATATTTATCTGCTTTTCGATATCTTCAGATAATTTTCAAAACTTCAGAATTTATTTTAATTATGTTGAATACATATCTAGTAATCCGGATAGACCATTTTCTTAAACTAAATTCAATTACATTTTCATTGTCCAGCATTACAATAAAAATTCATTAAGGGGTGAATAAACTTTCCTCTATAGTATATATACTTATACAAAAATATTACACTTAATGTTTAAATACCACCCCAAACAAAAATATTGCAACTTGTTTCATTTTATAATCATTATTTTGAAACTATATTTTGATTGTATCAAAAAAATACAAAAGAAAAAAACAATTCCATCGAATCCCCCTTTAATTTTTTTTTCCATTTCATTCTTTTATAATAATAATGAACTAACTGTTAATTTATTGTTAGATTCCTGGATGAATCTAAAGTATATTTAATGTGTACATAACGCAATAATGCACATGACATCAATAAAAATTCTAATAAAGAAAAAAAATATTTTTCATTAACTTTTTCTGCCCAAAAATTAAGTCAAAAACGTGTATTGAAAACTAATGAACACATATTCGATTCACTGAAAGAACCCTCGTTTTTATTATAGTTTGAGGGTAGTTGAATTAAAGGTATTTATTTGCAAAGAAAAAAAAGGAAAAGAAAAGGTCTTTCATTTTTTTTTTGGAGCATTTTTATAATCATTTTCCTTTTTCATAATTTTCCCTTTATCATTGCCAAAATGAATTGGGAAAATTCTTTAGGAAAAACTCTTACATTTTATACCTAATTTATGATTTTCTACATTGACTAGAATTCTAATTTATATTCGTATTTTTCATGGTAGTCGGTTTAAATAGGCTAATTTAATTTTTTAGTGAACCGTTACAAATATTCTTAAGAATCAATAATTTTATTATTGAGATATCTTAACTAATTAAAGGAAAATAAAATAAAAAACAATATCTTTAGTTTATAATAAGGATATCAGCTATCGTTCAAAACAGTTAACGAAATATATTTGAACTGAGCTTTTGATTAATACCTAGTTATAAGAAAATGTGTAAAACTTGGGGTGTTTATCTTACTGTATTAGAAGAAAACTTAAGGAAAACAAAAATCATGAAAATCAATGGAGCAAATCAGATACCAGTATTCATCGAGAATACCAAACTAGCGAAGAGGTAGCGGATTATGAATGCTTGGGTAGCATGATAACAACAGACGGTGGTACAATAAAAGATATAGAGCACAGAATTTCAAAGGCAAGAAGTATCTTTGCTAGATTTTGGGCAATCTGGAAATCGCCACACATAGCCCGCATCACTAAAATAAGAATATTCAACACATGCGTGAAATCTGTGATATTATACGGCAGCGAAACCTGACTTGTAACACGAATCCATATACAAAATCTACAGGTCTTCACGAACAAATGGATAAGAATAATATGCCGAATATTCTGACCAAGAAGAATTCTGAATCAGGAATTATGCGTACTATCCAGCCAAGAACCGATTAAAACGTAAATATGTAGAGGAAAATGGAGATGGATGGACCATATTCTCAGACACCCAACAACATCAGTGGTGCGTCAGACATGGGACTGGAACGTTCAAGGCAGAAAAAACGTGAGAAGATTTAAAGCTTCTTGGAGTAGAAGCGTTCAGATTGAAGTAATAAAGAGTAGGAAGTCTTAGGCAGAAATTGAAAGACTAGGAAAAATTGAGCCAAGATAGGGAAAATTGAAGAGAATTTATAGAAGTCCTATGTTCCCAAAGGGAATAAGAACACGATGATTTTAAAAGAAACAAAACTTTTTTATTTCAAACTATTTTTAAAAACTATTTATTTATATTAGATTTTTTTAAGCTAACAACCAAAATGTTATTCTAAGCGGTTTGAAATATATTTAAACTGGTACTCTTAGCGTTTTGAAATATATTTAGAGCAATTTGAATTTCGTATTATAACCTTTTTAAGGCAATTATTTTTATTGAATTTTCTTTCTTCAAAATTTGAAAAACAATTGGATTAATAATCTAAAGAAAATACTAAACTAAATAATAAAAGAGTATTTTAATATGAAGGCATCAAAATTCAGTGTTGCCATTTTTTTTATGATTTTTTACATAATATTAACGAAAATATCCGTAAATAACTGTTAAAAAACTGTAAAATATACTGTATATTAGTTACATATATTATTATACATATGTACTGTATACATAAACAAAAAAATATACTCAAATAATGTAAAGTTATTTGGTTTTTGACATGTTCAAGAAAAATGTTCCGTTTAACCTTTAATATTTTTGTGAGTAGCGTAAAAAAGTCTGACTCCTTTAGTGTATAGTACAAGACCTATTCAAAATAAGTATACATATAAGAAAAATGAATTCAAGATGTTTAGGTCTACAGAAAATGAGAAATACACAAAAAATTTAAAAACAAGAGACTGTAAGAATACAGGTATCATTTTATTTTGATCTTAAGAATAATTGAATGGTTTTTAAATTTCACAATTATTTCTATTAGTAAAACTGAGTTTTACGGAAAGGACTTATCAAAATTTGATATGAAACTGTCAAAAATATACGGATAAATAAATATAATATATATATATAGGTATATTGTACGAGTGTTATGTTATATTGATATAATTTATTAACATAATTACTAATATTCACTCATCCTATTTCTTATCTTCTACCCTGATACTTGAATTCAAAAGTTACTAATACATACAAAAATATTTTTACACTTTTATATAGTAAAAAAATTGCCATTATAATTTATTTATTTTGACTTTTTATTTGGTTCTGAAAAAGTTGTGAATCAGCCCTGCAAAGCAATACTTACATTAATTTCTGAAAACGCAATGAAACAATGCTGAAAAGAAGTCCATACTTTCATTCAGTCCTGAAAAAGTAATGAAAAAGTCCTGTGAAAGGAAGTAAAAAAACTTTTATTGTATTAGAATAGAAGTGCTGAATTTTTTCACATTTCTCCTATTAATTCAGTAGGAAAGAAGTAGATCAGTAGAAAAGAAGTACTTCTATTCAGTGGTGCAGAAGTACTTTAATGCTTTAATAAGGTTATAACAGGGTAATCAGGGTTATCAGGGTATATATTTGTTTTATTCTATATACTTATCTTTTAAAATATAAATATTGATTTGGATTCTTTACGGGTTCTTTCCTTCTTTGAATGCTTTACGTTGTTGTTACGTTATATTGTAACAATATAAAGTTTGCGCATTTATTATTTCATATATTTCAAACATTAAATTTAATAACGTTGCGAACTGATATGAAATTTTAGTTGTCTTTGTGATATGAAATTTCACTTGTCTGCTGATAATATTTAACTTTCCTGCCATGTCCAAACTTAAACTTAATTTTTTGTTTTAGATTTAATTTTTATTGATTTTTATTCTTTTCTTTTCTCTCACATCTTCTAACAGTTATTTTCATTAAAAGAAAAAAAAAAAAAAAACTGCACTATTTGTTTAAAGTGAGAATTTTAACTAAATTACACTATTTGAGAAGAATAAAGGGAATATAAGGAAAGAATTAACAATAAAGATAATAAAAAATATTACTGATGCATTTCTTTTTTTTTTTTTTTTTTTGTTTTTATGTATATTTTAATTTCAATCTAACCATTTTTTTTTTTTGGTTATTTTTTTCGATCCCAAAATCATGACAATGCTGAACACTACTGAAATTATCTAAAAATCTGTAGAAGAAAGTACGGTGACCTTTGGGATTTTTTTTTTTTTCTCTATTTGTATTTGTCATAATACTGATATTGTATTTTTTTTTTTTTTGTCGTTGTTTTTTATTTTTGTGGTTATGTTTTTTAATGATATAAACTTCAACTTCAACTTTATAACTTCTTTTGCTTATATTGCCATTACCATTTACTTTGGATAGTTTTTTGTTATAATTTTGGTTACATGGTGGTATACCATATATTAAAATATTAAAGAAAATAAAGTTCATATTATATGAAAAATGTATGACGTGTTCTTGTTGACTAGGAAATAAAATCTTGCACTGCATTAAAAAAAAAAAAAAACTATGAATGCATGTATACAGTGTCCGACAAAATATTTTCGATTAATTTATTTTTTCTTTCAAACGTTCCGAATCTTTTAAATTTAAATTTATTGCCTGTTTATTTGAATTCAAGTTTTGGCAATACAATGAAAGGTGTAAAATTTATTTGGTATTCTGATAAATTTTTGAATAACATCTTGAACGTCGAATTCGTATTTATAATATTTTTGCATAGTTAATGGAAAAATTTTAGTTACATATATTAAAAATTATTATCAAATTGTAACAGTCATGATAAGAAAGAAAGTAAATTGATGGACGACAATTAACAGATTATTGTGGTATAAAAATGAGATATCGAAACTATTGATGCATGTTATAGATTTTAATGTTCTTTTCTTTTAGGAAAACTTATAATTTTCGAATAAACCATGTATAGTTTACGAGATTTCTGAAAGAAATTATGAAATTTCTGTTTATCTGATTCTTTGAAAGTATGGAAAACTCGTACAGAAAGAGAACTTAAAAAGAGCTGGTACAATAAAATGGGAGAAAAGCAATGATAGCACAGATCTAATAATTCTGTTACCTTTATATTAGGAAGGTTAACCTTAATTTGAGAGCAGGTAAGGAGAAATAAAGAAAAGGAGACAAAGAAATCAGCCACTAATATATCAAATTATAACTCATATCAAGAAAGTTATAATAAGTGCAAAACACTAGGCTTAAAAAGAAGCAGTGGAAGAAACATTTATTTACTTGGTTCGAACTTGTTCTTTCTATTTTAATTCAAGGGTAGGGATTTGTACTATATTTTCTCTAACATTGTAGTTTATATTCTGTGATGGTTTTTTTTTTTGTTATTAATAAATGCATACAAATGTATTGTTCTGCGGTGGTGGTGATGATGTTGATAGCCTAGTACTTTTTTTTGTTTTTTTTGTTTTTTGTATATTTTATGAGACATTTGGTTTTGTTTGTTGACTAGTTGTACATTATATCGATTAGTCTGTGGTATAGAAATAAGAAGGATATGCTTTTGATATAGGTAAAAATTTTTTTTACTACTATGAATGTTTCACTATTACTATGATGATGTTGATGATGATGATAAAGATAATGATAATAGCAGTGGTTATGACTGTTATAGTAATTATGATGATGATGATGGTGATACCATTGGCTTTTATCCAAAAAATGAACTGATTCTGGTTATTTTTCCAATTTTTGCTATAGTTTTTTTTTTTTTGTTTTCTTCATAGCTAATGTCTCGGTAGTGAATGAAAAAGACCTTTAGAATCTCGAAATAACAGCAATATCCAAAAAAAAAGGAAAAAAAAAAATAAATTAATAACTACAGACAATAGTAACAAAATTGATATTGATGATGATGTTTTTTGGTTATGATGATGATGATATTCAGAAAAATAGAAATGTGTATATAACTTTAGAGAATTTATGTAAAATTTGTATGTTTGTATGTAAAATATGTTTGTATGATGTGTGCATATGCATAAAATGTAAAATATATTATATATGTTTTGAAGACGATATAAAAAACAACAAATCAAACAATAGATGAACGATTTGTTCGAATATTATTTGAATTTTCTTGAGAACATGACTTTTAATTTTTATCTTTTTTCCTGTCTATTGTTCTTATTGATTTTGAATGTATAAATGATTACAAGACTGCCGGTGGATTGAAATAAATACTCAAAACTAATAAGAATAATCGTAGTAGATTTGAAAAAGTATGCAGGTATCAATAGAATATAATATTATTATGATGATGAGTACCTTTTTGCCTTTTTTTTTTTTTTGAATAATATTCAATATTACATTTTTTCAAGTTTAAGTATTTAACTTTTATCAATAATATGCAGTCAGTCAGTCGAATACTGTATATATTTTGTATATACACCACTTCCATAAAAAAAAAGCAAAAAAAGTGAAAAAAAATATTTTCAATTAATAATTATGAAGGATTCGGTTCAATCGATATTTTGAAGGTTCTTTTAGAAATTAAAATTTAAAAAGGTACTCGAAGTACAAATTATCGAAAGATTTTAAAATATTACATAATATGAATAACATAAATTTAGATTTTTAATCTAAAATAAATACAAAATGAATGCGTAAGGTATATATAACAGGTAGTTATTTGCGATGTATAAAAATTTTTTTTTAATTAATTGATTTTACTTAGTACTTACTTAAAAAGTGTTTTTTTTTTATCCTTACATTCCCTATACTTAAAAAGTTAACATTTAACATTTTATTAATACAACAGCTAGAGTATCGCAGTTGCGGTTAATGTAAAATAAATGTTATATAAATGTTAATAATAACAGATTTGTATCATATAAAGATTCATTTTCATTTCAATGGTATAACTCACAATTATATTTTTTTTTTATTGTATTTCTCTGCCGCATAAATGTGGACAGGACATTACACAGGCTTTCCTGTTCAGGCGTGGCTGTAGATGTTGTAAGAGGGAAAAACTCTTACGACGTGTATGGGATTTGAATCCACACTTCTTCTGTGTTTACAGCGTATTTTATACGCTCTTACCCACTAGGCCACCGAGGCCCCTCAAAATTAAATATTTTTATGTTATGCGAAATATGAAAAGTTCTGCTTCAAATTAATATTCTGAAATAATTGATAGAATTTTAATAAGGTGCGGATGCAATTGTTTATCATAAAATGGTTTTTTACCGAAAAAAAAGACTGAAGCAAAAAAAGCCTTAAAAGCAGTTGGGACTTCAATAACAATAATTTTAAATACTTAAAAAAATTTCAATCACTGCCTGTAAGGGGTTAATATTATTAATTTTTGTTTACCATATTTTAATTTATACAGAGAAAATTAAAATCTTTATGATGGGTTATATTCTGTAGTCCTAAAATATCGAAAGTTCTGGATATTATAATTTTTATATATGGAAGTAAATATTACAGGTATTCTACATTAAAGTTTTAAAATATATAAAGGAAAACAAAAAGAAAACCAGCTAAACTTAATTGCTCTGAGAAAGTACTAAACTTTATCTACAAAATAACCGAATGATACGTAGTGTACCTAACTCTTCAACAGAAGACTTCAAAGAAATGTAATTATGCAATTACAGATATAGAAACTAGACATGTACAGGAAATAGAAAATGGATATAAAAGATTTAGGAAAATAAAGCTAAAAAAGTTTCAAAATCGATATACATATTTGAGATTTAGTACTTTCGAAAATTGAATAATAACTATATGTATTTAACATCTCCCCATTTCAATTGAGTATCAATTGATACCTTTAGAGGTTTTCGTTCTCTTTCTCTATTTTGTGTTTTTTTTTTGTGTTTTGTCTTTAAATGGAAATAACATGATAAACAAAAAAAAAAAAAAAAAAATTTGTCTGACTTAGTTTTGTTTTATTTTTTGTTTTTTGTTTTATAATTTTACGAATTTATAACGAATATTAATAATTTTTTTTTTTTTACGATGAGGATGATGGTTAGATCAATCCGTAATCGTTAAGGATTTCAGTATTGTGTATGTAACAATTGGTTTTTTTTTCTCTTTTTTTTTGTATCCAATATATAATATATTGAATGATAACCATTAATTTCTATGAATTTTTTTTCTAGGTTTAAACCATTTTTAAATTGTCATCATCATCATCATCATTATCATTACTACTATCATAGTAATAGACCTTACGATACATTTAAGGCAATATGCTTTCTCACCTTTAAGGTTGTTGTTTTTTTTGCTTTCTGCTCTTTTGTTTTTCATACCCTGATCCGATTTTTTTTATTGAAAAATTTGATTATTTACATTATTGATGTCTTACCTGTAAGGTGAATTTGTTTTTTTTTCTATTATTTTTGTTTCAAAATATGTTTCAAAACTGTTCCAAAAAAAAAAAAAATATATTTAAATTATTTTTTTTGATCCTATCATAATATCTGATAAACCCAAAAAATAAATTAAGAAAAAAATAAGAAAAGTAAAAAGAAAAGGGAGAAAAAGAGAGAAAGAACAAATTGGTATTACGCAAAAAAAAATTGTTTAGTTTTAATTTTTCCACGAGATTTTATTATTTCAATTTATTGTATATTTATAGATGCCTACAGCCTAAGCAGTAAAGAAGAAGTAACACTAGTTAGTAACAACGTAATGTACAGTACAGACCTGGAAAAAAAAATCAAAAATTCATATATGATTATTAAAGTTCAAAAGAAGTTTTTCTTTTTCTTTTATTTCTTTTACTATTATAATTTTTGATTAGATTTATTTTTAAAAGAAAAAATGAGACATTTTTTTAATGTTCAATATTTATTAATCATATATATACATATAATGTATCTATAATATTTTCCTTTTTATTTAGATACAAACCTTCAATATTGTTGAATAAATCAGATTTAACCTTATTTTTATCTTTTGTATTCAATGCTTATTTTATTGAATCAATAGGTACTTAACATAGTTTTTTTTTTTGTTTTTTTTTTATATAAGTATACCTGTTCAGTACAGAGAAATACCGTTACAACAAAAAAAAAAATAGAAATATTATTCTGTTAATAGCAAAATTATTGTTTCGCAATAAATCGATAATGACCTTGGAAAAAAAATGCTTTACTTTTTTTTTTTTTAATATTTTATTTTTCGCTCATTTTATATTTTTTGTTTTTTCTTTTTTTTAATTATTTAAAATCATCTAAAGAACAATAGATTCATAATTAATTTAATAATTATTTATTATTAATTAATAATAATAAAAAAAAAAACAAATGCTTGATTTAAAGATAAAAACAAAATGATTTAAGTTTTATAATGAAAAATTAAATTTAAAATTTTTATATTCAATTTGCAAAATGATGGTGTATGATATTTTATAGATAAGGAAAGAATGTCCAATATAAAAAAATATTAATTAAAAAATTGATTATTTTCATTTTTAATTAAATAATCATTAATCAATTAACCATTTTAATGGATTTGTGTGTATTTGGGGTTTTTTTTTTTTTTTTAATTAAAATTAAACTAATATCCTTTTTATTTTATTATTTAATTTAAACCGCACATACACATATAACAAGCCTTCTTTAACATTTGAATAATTAAAATGATAGAGAAAATTTAAGTTGATTGTTAAACAAAAAACTGGTATTAATTTAATACTTACGCGTTGTTGTTTCATGCATAAAATAAGGGGGCGGTCCAATTCCTATCTATATATCCATTTCGCGTAAAACTTTTTCACATTAATTATTTATTTTAGAAATACCGTTTTCGTTTAAAAGATCAATATCACAAAATAGTTTTTATTTATCAAATGGGATATTTCGTAACTACTTAACACTTTTTAAAACATCCAACATGCAAAGCTTTCAACTATATTCTAATTATTTCATTATTTCAGAATAAAGTTCCTAAAACCTTCAATTTTCATCAAATTTTTATAAGTATTACATCAAACTTTCAAGTTTTTCGAATAGTCAAATTGGTCATTATATCATTTTAAAAATAATATATTTTATAGGTATATATATATACGTACATTATTCCGAAACTTTAGAAAACCACATTTTTAACGGTTTTCCGAAAATTTAATGTAAAAGTTTATAATTAATAATACATTTTTTATATAATTTGCCCTTGCAAAATATATGTGTGATAAATAAATTTTTACGAAATGTCTCATTATGCCAAATAACTGTTTGCGAAATGGGCAATATTTTGCCAAATGGAAAGTTAAGCGATATTATAATATGCTCCTTTTTGTGAAAGAATTTTAGATTAAATGTTGGTTTTGTCATTTAAAATTCGCCTAACTGTACTTTAACCATAAATAAGGTTGAATTCATGTTGGCAGATCTTACGAAGTTCTACAAATGCAGAGCGGTTTTCAGGCAACACTGCAAAAAGTTTGCCATTTTTGTTTTAATAACTTTAAGATCTTTTGTCTGTCATTTGCTGTCATATTTACAGAATGAAAATTTATGCTGGTGGATAATCAAAAAATAACATAACCCAAAAATTCTCTTTTATTTTTAAAACTGTGTAACAGAATTAATTAATATAAAATTTGTGCTTGTTTCTAATATTCATTTAAATTTTTTTTTTTAAATGTCAAAATACAAAAATTTAAATGTCATATACAATGAAGGGCAATAAACTGTTTTTAAAGGTAGGGCTGCTTTTTTCAATTTTTTAATTTTCTGTTGCAGAGTGGCGTTGAGTTGAAATTATTAATATCTTCTCTTATTGCATTCTTATCTTATTGCATTAATAAGAATTATGTTTTAACATCTGCCAACAAGAACTCAACCTAATACTTACCCTATTATAAATAAAATTCGTAACCTAAATCTATAACTCATCATATTACAACAATTTTGTTTTTATATATAATATATAGGTATTACACTTTAGTGACAAATTAACAAAAATTTAATACATGAGATGTGAGATTGCGCTCTATTAGATAAAAAGATTATTTTTATTATTTTAGCATTATTTTTATATAATATATTTTTGTCATTAATATATGCTTCAACACAGCTTACTAGTGCATGTGCTTTATTATAATAATAAATATAATGATAAATTATAATATCTTATGCAAGTTTAAATTATAGATTTTTTAAAGAGATGATACCTAATTTTCTTTTCTGCTAAGAGTTCAGTATTGCTACTTTTACTTGGAACGGAAATATTTTTTTTGAGTTTCAGATTTTTCGGAGAAAAGTTTTAAAGGTGTGTGTGTGTGTGTTTTCTGAAGTTTAATGTAACCTCACCTTCAATTCATTTTATTTATTCACTATAGTAAGTATTTTAAATGTATTTAAGTGGTATAAAATTTAAGACTGAATCCTATTGGGAATCTTTTTTACAAAAAAAAAAAAACAATAACAGATTCTAACTTTCTCTTTGTAACTTTTTGAAAAAAAATACCGTATTAATATAATATCCTTAGGTTTTTAAGAAGCATTTGAAAAAATATATATGTATATAATTCTTTGAATTTTTACACAAATTTTATTTTAGTCATTTTGTTGTTTAAATCTTATAAAAAATGTCTAAAAAAAAAAAAAATGGGAATAAATATTCATATAACCATTTATGGCGCAAAAAATAAAGCACATTTATTTTAGTATGATTTTTACATATTAATTGATTTTTTATGTTCCTTTTAAAAAAATAAAAAAAAAAAAAAAAAGCTGATCATCCAAAAATCTACAAAAATCATTCATTTTCAGGTGACTAACTTAACGCTAAAAGTTATTTTTTAAACTCGTATGATTTTTTTTTTTTTTTTTTTTTTAAATTTTTAAATAATTTCGAAAAGATAACGTATAATTTTCGTGTAAATAGTTAAAATTTATAATAATAAGTTATACATATTCATAAAATTTTATATACCTATATAATATGTATATACCTAGTATATATATATATACATATATACCTCTAGAAACTATATTATGATTTAAAACTTGAATAATATTATAAATATTATATTCAGGTGTTTTTTTAATCACCTTCAAACCTGCCATTTAATATGATTATAAGTGGTGATTATCGGCATCATTTTAATTAAAAAGTGAACAAAAAAACAAAAAATAATAAAAAAATCAATCGAAGAATTCCAGTTTCGATTTGATTTGATTTTTTTCTGAAAAAATTACTTTAAAAATCGTTTATATACATACATTATATACGGTATATATGTATATAAAGTAAGAATTCTAAATATTTGTTCTCAGTGTTTAGAGTATGTATAACTAAAAGTAAACTAAGAATAAAAAAAACACACACACACACACAAACAAATTTCTTAAAATGATGTTGATCATCATAACAATGATTGTAATTTAAATGATGATGTTGATGAAGTACCAAGAACCCTATTGAAAATGATAAGTGTGAACTTAGTAATCAAGGACTTGTGTAAATATGGATTGAAAGTTATTGAGCTTGGGTTCGAGGATAAAAATTTCAATTTTTTTTTTTTGAAGGTTTTTAGTTTTGGTTTTTTTTTTTTTGTTAGTTTCTCTGTAGGTGCTTAGGTAAATTTTTTAGAAAAAAAGAGAAAGAGTAAAATTTTCATTTCGAAATGAAAAAAAGAGAAGAGAAAAAAAACAAAAATGAAAAAAACGAAAGGTGAAAATTTTTTAATTGTACTTTAGAAAATTGTTAAATAAAAAAAAAAAAAAGCAGACATGATGATATTTTCTTTTTTTGTTTGTATTTTTCATTTCAAGATGATGTAAGTTAAATGTTATTAGACTCGTGTAAAAAAAAGTTTTATTTTTTCCATTTTTTATTTTAACTACATATTTAATTTTTTGTATAATTTTTTTAAAGATTTTTGAAGTATTTTAAAAGGTGCTTAAATTATAAAATGGTGTCACATTATATAATATTATAAATTTTATATTTTAAATAAAAATGAATTGAAAAATATTATTTACTTGTTAAGTATATATTTACATAATGTAAGAAAGATGACAAATTACAAAAAAAAAACAAAAAAAAAAAAACGGACTTGCCTGTTTATATTTTAAAAACTTGCAAGTACATTAACATTTTTGAATTCATTTGGACTTATAAATTGTACAAGATTTTATTTAAAATATACATATATTCAATACAATTGGAATTTATTTAAAAGTATAGACGTAAGGAAAATGATTCGGAACATATTTTTAATCAGTTTATAGATTTAAATAACTCATATATATTTTAGTAGCGAATTTTTTTTTTATAAAGTTTACTTTTAACCAACACCAACCATTTTTAATTTTTAGTCATTTTTAATCCTATTCTAAAACTCCTTTAATACTGGATTATCGTTTTTATTTTTTATATGCCTTTTATTGTACCAAACTAAATATTTAATTGTGTGTTTTTATTTCATTTCTTTCTTTATTTCAATCCATTTCTTTTGCATTAGTAAACATTCATCAGTATCAGCCGGCTGACATCATTATTGTTTTAATTTTTCAAAATGATATTATTTTTTAGAGAAATCTTTACGGCCGTACCAAAGAAGCTGCATATGTATTGTATCCTTCATTTTCACGCACAATGTAATATGTATATAAAGAGTTTTGTTTAATTGAAGCTTTTGAAGGCTAATTTGATACAATGGGTCTTTCCACACGAGTAGTGTCCTCTTTCGTCATTTTTTACTTTTACCTTCGTTTCATACCCTCTTGCCTATAAACTAAATTTGTGGTGGGGATTTTTAGGAGTAATTTTTTAAACCAAAATTTTAGAGTTTAAAAATTTAGTCCACTAACACAAACAAAAACTCAAATAAAAATTTTTATGAGGGTCAAAAAAATTTTATGTGTACATACGTTTCATTCTCGTTTGGAAAATTAAAGAAAAAAGTTTTTGAAACGGTCGCAGCAAATTTTTAAAAAAGTAAAGTGATTTTTGATCTTTCACTTGATGAAATTATTAAAATATATTCTATTGACAAAAAGAAATTATGTGCACAGTACAGAGTTTATTCTATTTCTAGGTACATACATATATAATATATATTATTTAAAAATTACAGGAAAAAAAATCTTATGTTACTTAAATACAAAAAAAAATGTATTTGTTTTATGCGTGCTTTTTTTTTATATTTATTATCTACCTCTCGCAACAAATTTTGTTTTAAAATGAAATATTTACACACACATATAAAAGTAACAACTATCGAGAGGAACAGTGTGGAAATAAAAAAAAGAGGAAAGTAGTCACGAAACGAAAGAGGACACTACTCGTGTAGAAAGGCCCAATAGCATTTAAAAATCAACAATATAACGAATACAAAATAAGAATGTGTGTACAGAGTGTAAGAATGTGTGTACAGAAATTTATACGCAGCGGATAAGTCAAACATTTTAATGAATTTTTCTTTTCAAAAATTTTAAGATAGGTGTATAGTCGTATGGATGCAATCAATTAATCTGTGATTTCTACTCTGAAATTATAGCAGAGCTTACAATGCCTAATCTTAAAATTTAAATATTACTTTTGATAAAACTAGATCTGAATATTTCGTATTTAATTTTATTAATAAAAATGAATTTCCGAGTTTAGATAATGAAATCATCCAATGATGGTCTTTTTTTTAATACATTTTCGAAAAATTTCGAAAAATTAAGCTTATTAATTTATCTATATCTGTTCGAACTATAAAGCGTAGAGTTTCTTAAAATTCTGAAGTAAATATATTTATGTCCTTTTACACGACAGGAGTAGTTGAGACTTGAGAATAGTTGGAAGTATAGTTGATAAATGTAACGCTAATTTTTTGTTTAAAAATTTTTATTAAAGTCATCTGCAAGAAAATGTTTGTCTATTTACTCTTATCATATATTCTTTTAAAAAGACTTGGGTAGTTGTGAGTAGAAAAGAGTAATTTACTCTGAAAAAAGAACACAAACAATGTTTCTTAATTTTTGCACAATTGGCTTGCGCAAAATATTCTAAGAAAAATGATACAAAATTTTATGAAAAAATAATATTGCAGTTCTAGAATTATACTTTTGAAAATATGCTTATTTAAAGATCCTTAGTTTAACATACTACCTTGTTTTATATTTCTTTTCAATTATTTTATCTATTTTTTTTTTTTATAACAAAACAATGTTGAATAATCCCACAAATTTGAATTGGATCGTTGCTTTTGAAATAAATAATAAGAAATTTTCGAAAAATTTTAAACATGTTTTACAAGTACATATGTATATATATACAATAAAAACTTTTTCCTTTTAATGTAGATTTGTATTCTAGAATATTGTAGAACGTAGAACGTGAGAAAATAAACAATTTTATTTTGTTTATACTAACATTTTTAAGTTATGATTATTTTAATGATTTTAATCCGATTTAAACTAAATAAAATATTGTTAAAAATCCTTTGTCCGAATCGTTCTTTACTGGTATTTTCTATTTTTTTTTTTGAAACCGTATGAACATAATTAAAGGGTATAATAAAATTCCCGTTACGTTTGTGACATCTTAAAGGAGATGAGATAGATATGGAAAAATATATATTTATATATATAAATATATCCCAAAATTTCCTAATCCTTATTTTCTCAGAAAATCTTCCTATATCCTTATCCCTAAAACGAAACTATACATTTTGTATTAAAGACCCCAACCTAAAGTTTAGTTTAAAAGGGTAATGGTGTTTAGTTGGTTAAATCCCAACACTACCTTAGAGGAATTTCGTGCAGGTCCCTAAGTCGTTTTCGATACTTCTCACCGTCCCTCGTAAAAAAAGAAAAATTTTATCTTTGATTAGGATTAAATTTTGATTCCGCAAGATAACTTAAAAAATAATGGAGATAGGAAATTATTTAGCATTTCACTTTTAATAAAAGTGGACAAGTTTTTTTTAATATACACAAAACTGAGTATCCAAACTGAGTAAGCTCAATATTTAAAATATTTCAAAGTAAAATTTTATGCCAACAATTTCTGGCATCACTTCTGAAAATTTAGTTAGTCTAACGCTCAGGTTCGCCCAGCTTTTCAATTTATATGGTTATATTTTGGTATTGTTGGGATCAAGTACCCATAAAACTCCGCAATTTACATAAATAAATCACAATACGTTAACTTAAAGATGATTCAATTTTATGGAAACAGCATATTATTATTATGTTCGTGTTCGGATTTATATTATATTCGTTTGGGTATCTTAGAGTTGAAACACTTACCTCAGCACTTTTTCTCGTTTTAATTTTTTCAGAATAAGAAACATAAAATTTATTAATAAAAATCTTAGAACTTTTAACAAAAATAATTTTTTTTTTTTGTTTGTAAACTTTTAATAGGATTAAATTGGAATTGTATAATACAAAAAGTTTTGAAAATATAATATTATGCTTAGATTAAAAAACTAAGCACAAAAAATTAATAAAAAACTCTTAAATAGAATAGGAGAATAGGTACACTACTAAAAAAAAAAAAATTATTTTTAGTTTCTTTTGTCCAGGAAAATTATTTTTTTTATTTATCTAAAAACTTAATTATTAAATTGCATTTTATTTTAATCCTTTTACCAAAGATACAAATTTGTTCATTTGCAGTCATCTTAGAAGCACTGTTCTTAGATACTGATACGATACTAATTAATAACCATATTTCATGTTAGGATAAAAATATGATTTTTTAACCATACCCGGGACACAAAGGATTACAAACTTTTAGATTTTTCATAGTCAGACATTACTTTTACAGTTATGCGTGATGCAGTACTTAACCATATTGAATGTACTTATGAATGTACTTACCAATTTGAATTATTTGAATTGCTTCAAATTGAATGTGTATATGAGGCATGGCACCAATTATTAATACCAATTTTTCGAAATAATCTTAGTCACTTTTTTTTTTTTTTGAAAAGGTTTCAGCATTTTTAACATTAGATCACTAATTAAAATTATTATAAATTTTCCTAATGGTTAAATTATAGAAAATCTTTATTAGCTGTTTGTCACCTACTGTTTTACTTCATTAGTAAATAAATGAAATTTTTTATGTTAGGGTTTTAAAATAAAAAAAAAATAAAAATTCCAATATAATAATAAAATTATTTTAAGTAATCCGCTTAACTAAATGGGTTAGAAAAAATAAAATCAAAAAAATTAATATAAACTTAAACAATAGACTATAGAAATGCAAACAATAATAATTTCTATATTTATAAGGTATATTTAAATTTAAATTACAAAAATCAAATTTTTATTGACACTTTCCAACAATAATATGAAAATTTCATTAAAAAAAAAAATTAAACCAACATAATATAAAAAAAAATAAAACAAATTTAAAAGCCTTTTTAAAGTGTTTACTACCAATAAAAATGTCAGGGTTATAGGAACTTTTTATTACAATAAGTTTTTCTTTTTTTTATTATTATTATATTGTTGTAATCTTCATCACCATTATTATTATGTTCCATTTTAAATGTTTTGTTTTTGTTTATTATTTATCTTTCAATTTTTATTCACTTAAAATTACAGCAGCTCTATTGGAAACTTAAAAAATCGAAAAATTTGATAGATTATTGATTAGTTGCTATAGGATTGAATTACTAAATACTCATCTATTTACCTATACATATACATAATATATAATATGGCGGTGAGTTTTAGGACTACAAAAAAAAAAAAAATGTAAACAATAAATCATGATCGTTTTAAAATTATTACGAATTAATAAAAAAAAAAAAAAAAAATTAGTTGCAATAAAATTTATTTAATAGAAAAACTGCATAAGTATACGATGTTTGGAAATAATTCCCAAATACAATATGATTTAAATTTTGTGCATTTAAACTCTATACTAAGAAGGGTTGATGATCCTAAATAAAGCTGATAATTTAAGTAAAATACATATACCTATATAAATATTTATCCAAAAATCTATCTAAACATTAAACTCTTGTTATACGTTTTTTCATGTTATTATAAAAAGGTCTTGAAATCCAAAAATCTCTCCTTGCAAAAAGAAATGGACGTGAACCGTTTACGTTTTGTTTTGCGACGGATATGTCGTAAAAAATTTACCCATAATTATTATCTTAAACTTGTAATTGAGTATTACCAAAATTTGACATTGAATTGGAGTTCGACGATTGTAGCTTTCCATTTTGTTTAGACACAAAAAGCTAAATAACTAATCCGAAATGAATTATTTGGCCAAAATAGGAATAAAAGTTCTTTAGTTTAGCCTTTCATTTTGTGACAAATTTTGGTGATACGTATCACAAGTCTAAGATAATATGGGTAATTATAGCATTAAAGATTACATCTTAAGCGTTGCAACATAATTTCAATATGTATGTATGTAAGGTTACAATATTAATTTTAAACTATTGATTTTCGAAAATGCACAATATTATTGCATAAAAAGGGGCCTCGGTGGCCTAGTGAA
Source organism: Poecilobothrus nobilitatus (assembly GCA_947095535.1). NCBI lineage: Eukaryota > Metazoa > Arthropoda > Insecta > Diptera > Dolichopodidae > Poecilobothrus > Poecilobothrus nobilitatus. The sequence continues at coordinate 189,284,781 of OX352774.1, read as the reverse complement.
TAAGAGCGTATAAAATATATGCTGTAAACATCAAGGGAATATGGGTATGAATTCTACACACGTCGTAAGACTAATTTCTCCTAAAGTAAAGAGTAATACAGCCACGCCCGAACAGGAAAGACTGTGTAATTTCCTTGTTATATATATATGGCAGGGAAATGCACTAAAAAATAAAAAATATTATTGCAAAAAAAATACTTTATACATACAAATTAACAGATTCTTACGACAATAATTTCCATTTGTTTATTGTGTTGTTCGAAAATCACTCTAATATTTTTCCGAAATTTTCTAGTTAAAAAGTAACAAAATGTCACTTTGGGACATTTTCTTTATACTGTTTTATTATACACCTGGGTCTATAAAGTTTATATTAGGTTAATACATAAAAAAAAAAAAAAAGAATATAAAAAATTAAATAAATAAATCTTTAATTTTCTTTTCATTTTTTTTTTTTTTTTTTTTATTTGTATTTTATTACTTTAATTTAAATTTTATGATCGCGCTAACAATGACATTTTTAGCGTGCCGCCGCGTTTTATTTAAGTGTTTAAAATTAAATTCATTTAATTTTTTATTTTATTTTTTTTTTTCAACTGAAATTTGGATAAAATTTTTATGCGCATTGATTTATCATAAATCATTTATTTATTATACATATGTGTATGTGTATATTTTTTACGAAATTTCTATATAAAAAAAAAATCACAGAAAATTAACAATTCTATTAAAAATTTAAAATTTTGATCGGTTTTTTTTATTTTCTTTGTCAATTCATCACCGCTCTGATAAGTTATAAACATGCAAATGGAATTTCCTGAGGTTTTTGTTTTGTTTTTGTTTTTAAAAATATAATATTTTAAATTTAAAAAAAATTACCAACAAAATTGTTATAAAAATATAAAAAAAAAAAATAGCAAAGTCTATACTGTAATCAAATTAATGTCAAAAGATTATCGAACTGTAATAGCTGATGTGATCTTATACGTATACCCATCATTGTCATCAAAGCGAAACAGATGTTTGTATATTCATACATATAGAAATGACAAATACATACATAAATAGAAAGTGTTATTTAGTTTAAGTTCACTTTTAAGTTCTCTTTTAAGTTGTTTTTTTTTTTTTTTTTTTTTTTTTTTTGTGTATTTTTGTATTTTTAGAATATTAAATTACAGTATAGTATCCATATGCAGTGTTAAGGGCTATTGAACTAAAAATTCTATTTAACTCTATAATATATTGCTATCTCTTTCACTTACAGTATTTTGCTAAATTTAAGTAAAGTAACTGAAGATGAAGTGTTTAATGATTGGAGTTTTATTGTTTACAATTAATCATGAGTTTGTTTAAAAAAAAAAAAAAAGAAAAAACAACAAAAAGACACAAACATACATACATTTTCACTCTGATTCATTTCTTTATTCAGTTCTTCCTTATGAAATTCTTTAAATTCTGTTTTGTTTTTTATTTTTCTATTAAAACAAAAAAAAAAAAAAAAAAAATTTTAATTTATAGTGACTGTATGGATTTGTTTGGTATGATGTGGTGGACGAACATGTTGTTCTGTTTTGATTGTCATCTCAAAAATTTAATGACTTTATAATAGAAAAAATGATAGGATTAAATTTCTATACAAAATTTTTTTTTTTTTTGTTATTTAAAATTATTTTAGATTGTATTTTTTTTTTTTTTTAAATTTATTTATTTATTTAACAATAATTTGTAATTTAAGATGTAATTTCCTTTTAAAGAATAATTTTAAACCACTTAAGTGATACGATAATAATATACATACATACATACACATGTAGAATATGTGATTTTTCTAATGGAGGATTTTAAACTAATGGAGTTTTAATTTATTGTGACAAATTACAAAATATATTTTTAATATAAAGTATAATATAATTTTTGATAGTTTTTCAAATATTTACCAAAAACGAAATTTAAAAAAAAAGTTCTTTTATACACAATATTAAAATTTTAATTATCAGCGGGAATGTCATTAGAATTTTAGAATATTATTTTTTTTTTTTTCATGAGCTTTACAATTATTAACACAAAATTTTAATGCTATTGTTAAATCCAAATTCTATACTATCATATTGTTGAGATTCAACAGAAAATCAAAGTAAATATTGTACAAACCAGAGAACAGAGCTATACCATATATATAGGAAGAGATATAAATTCTAAGCATTCATATTATGATTTTTATTGGTTTAACAATAATTTTTTAATTAAAATTTTAAATATATGTATGTATTTTCATCAGAAACTAACCCTGTCTTTTTAATATCCAATATCCACATAAAATCTAAAAAAAAAACGAAATAAAATTGTTTTAATGAAACGCATATAATTTTCTATATAGTATGTATCTAATAGATTAGAGAAGCAGAACCATATTTATTATTTTGTCCAGAACCACTACCATACTGCATACTTATATTATTTAAAATTCTATTGGATTATGCAAAAAAATTTTTGTAAACATTCAATTCAATTTTAATATATAAGTATGTACTGAATAGTTTATACAATATATAGGCATACTCATATACTATACATTATATACATAATATGTACGCATATTTATTTTTATTTTCATTTTGTTTTTTTTTGTTCGATTTTTTTTTCTTTAACCAGAATCCATAAAAAATCAATTAATTTGCTGTTTAACACCATTTTCAACACCTCAGTTGGTTACCATTTGCATGGTAATCCAAGTTGATTTTTGTTTTCATTCTAAAAATCTATTCAAAAATTATATTTGTAACTAATTTTTCTCTTATATATACCTACTTCGCAAATTATTTTCTTTTCTGTTCATTCAATTTAAAGTACATATTAATACATAATATGTAAAAAAAATGTCACCAATTTGTCTATGGGTCATCAATTCTCACATTTTATGATCAGAACCCAAGAAGAAGAAAATTTAATTCTTGTTTACTAATTTTTTTTTGTTCTCTAGAATGTTATTTTATTTGTTTTTTTTAAGAAAAAAACTTGTATCTATAGATAAATTGATTGTATATTCTAGTTTAAATTTAATATCAGGTAAAACAAAAAAAAAAAAAAATATAAAAATAATGGTAATGGTTAGTTGGTTTGTTACCAGATGCCAGAATTCTAAAATCAATTTAATTTTGTTTTATTTATTTTTTGTTTAGAAAATAATAAAAATCGCATGTTTACAAGATGAGGCACAAAAAAAAAAAAAAAAACAAATTTTCATATTTATTTTCGCTTTAAACATTTGAAAAAAAAAAAAACTTATATTGCAATTTTAAAATTATGCACCATTTTAATGGATTTTTTTTTTTTTTGTGTTTGTCAGAGTCATTTTAAATGATCTCTGGCTAATTTTCAGGAAATTTAATAGTTCCAGTAAATTTTAAGCGCACAAATTCGATGCTTATTATATATAAATTTTGTAATAAATCTGTTTTTATCGCTTTTACTATGAATTTGTGTGTGGTGTTTTTTTATTCTTTTGTATTTTAATGATTTGAAAGGAAGTGAAAAATTCAAGAGATTTTGTAAAACTAAAATCAATTGGAATATTTTTTCTCAAAATAGTTCTAAATATTATTTTGTCAGAAGATTTTGGAAAAAGAATTGAATTGAATTATATTTCCTTTTAAGTTAAGTTTTTTGAAAATTAAATGAGTGAAAATATTTGAGTCAAGTGGTATATGAGTGAAAACATATTAAACATAACTCAAATTTGTATTTATTTTAGTGATTCATTAAAGAAATTTGTAACTGAGTGAATATTAAAAACATATTCAGAAATGCAAGCATATAACGCAAGTGTCTTTATTCGTTTTATGAATGAGATTTCATTTAATTTTAACTTTTGTAATAAGTTGAAGCTATTTTTAAGATATTAGGATGTCTTTAAATAACATTTAAGCAAAGTTTTAATGAACAAATGCTGTTTCAGTTAACATTTAATATATCTTTATTAAAGAGAAGGGAAAAATTTATAGCAAATACAAAAGTCAACGCCACTTCAAATTGATAACTTAAATGGTACCAGCTTTATGTTTCATAAATATTGAATTAAGTAGGTACATGTTTTGTCATCTCCATATCAAATAATTTCTAATCCTTTTAATTAATTTTTTTCTAATATATTTAAAAACATAAATAAAATAAACTCAAAAATTTAATATCTATTGTTCAACCCACTGTAAATTAAAAAAAAAAGATAATATTATGATGGTTAAACTATATCCTCACTTATTATTGTGACTACCAATTCTATAGTTTCAATTTATGCTTTCATTTATTTTTAATTTTTTTTTTATATACTATTTTCAAAATTTCTTTCCATCTGGATACTTTTTATTTTTAAGGGAATTCCCTTTAACTTTTTTTGTTTATTATTACCTTCAGGCATGATTAAAAACCAAAAATTTTACTTTCCCGCATTCTTATCTTTTTAAAATGAACGCGTGCCTTAGTTTTTTTTTCTGGCTTTTCATTACTATTTTTTTCACATTAACACCGTATTAACGCCAGCCAGCAGATTAAAACGCAAACACTAAAATTATTTAGTAGTAAACAAAAGGAAACAACATGATAACAAAAAAAAAAAACAAAAAAATTGCATTTATAGTACAAAGACCTTTTTAAGTGATTCATTCATTCTTACAATAGACATACATATATGTTTATAGGAACCGAACCACGATTTTGTAAACAATTAAATAAAAATGCGTTAAGAAAATCCGATTATATTATTTTTATTTAAAAAAAAAAAAAAAAACAGTCCTGCTGTTAATGAATTGAAAATAAAATAAAACAAAAAGATAAATAGGTAAAAAAGGATGCGCCAGGTATCTTTAGATCCATTATTATAATAAATAGGTATAGAAGTTGAGAGAAGAGAAAATCATTTTATTTTTTCTTTTTTAAACAGATCAGGTAAAAGTCATAAAATTTGATAGTTACTATATTTTGTTAATTATTGATAGGACCAATAAATAAGAATCAACCCTAATTTTATTTTGGTAGATATATTTTTTTTTTTAAAGATATTTGAAACTAATCAGAAATCAATAAAATAACGGTATACATATATGTATATGGTGTTTAAGTTTCCATATGGTATATTGTATATAGTAAGATTTTTAGTGTAATGCAGAACTGAATATATCACGGTGTTATTGTCACGGAATATAAAAATATTATTATTTATGATTCAATAAAACTTAATATGGATTGAAAACATTTGGTTTACAGAGTTTTAATTCATTATTTCTATTTTCTATCTAACAAATACTTATATAAAACTATGAGTATGGAAAAGGAAGATATACAAAACAAAAGGAAGAAAAGAAAAATAAAAATGTCCTAATAAATTGAAAATTTCTCTTTTGTTAAGATTCAAAAAAAAAAACAAAAAACTGTCAACATTTTATTTTATTATCATTTAGGGATAACCATTTTTTTTGTTTATATTTTATTGCAGGGTTATTTTAAAATAAGATATTTATTAGATTTATTTTATAGCCAATTAAAAAAACAAAAAAAAAAAAATTTAAAACAAAATGTTTTGTTGATAAATTTTTTGAGTAATTTGAAAAATAAATATTTTCTAATCAAACCTCCTACCAAAAAGGATATTAGAACAAAATCAAACAAAAATTGACATGTTTAAAAATGATTTAAAATATTTGCTATCTAGATTTTTGGGAAAATAAAAATATTTAATATCTAGGTATGTGGGAAAGAAATCAAAATTTAAAACCAGCTAAAAACATTAAAATTACAAAACAAAAAACAGAGTTGAAGAAATAAATCTTTTAATTTGTCGGGAATCGTCGGGGAATGCAAAAAAAGATTCCTGATTATCTGAATTTAAGTCATACATATAAAACGGGCATCTAAATGATTATGCTTGAGTTGGTCATAAAATCTCCAAGTCAAAATCCTTAAAACAAAATTCCTAAAAATAAAATCGCTAAAATTAAAACCACCAAAAATAGACCTGTTTTTTATGCATTTAAAAATTAAAAATAATCAATTAGATACATTATTTTATTTTCTTAAAATATTTTTAATATATTATGAACTTAAATTATGCTTTGATATTGATATCAGTGATGTATTAAGGGTTTTTTGGTGGGGCTAACACAAATTTTTTAAATAACTCTTTAATTCCTCGTAATTCACAATATCACATAGTTATACCATATAATCTATATAATAAATATTTTTGAAAAAGAGAATACCCTGATTTTGTGTTCAATTCTAAATCCGCCACCCTCCCCCCTTCTATTTCAAAATTTCGCATATACATATATAAATATTTTGAAAAAAGCGTATAACTCTGTTTTTGAATTCCTTTCTAAAATATCTTCCTAATTCAGAATATCATATACTCATATACATATATTCTTTAAAAGGGAAATCCCCTGATTTTGAATCCAGCTTTAAAAACATTGCTAATAAACAATTTCAAAAGCGTAATACCCTGCTTCTGAATCCAACTTTATTATCCCTTTTTTTTTTTTTTTTTGTTTTTTTCATATTTGTATATTTCAACAAATAGGACAAATTTGTTAATATTACAATTTTTAAATGGATAATTTGTTTTAGGGATTTTGTTTTTGGGGATTTTAATACTTATCCCGTGATGCTTCAATTTAAAAAGAAAAAACAAATATTTATTTAATATAACAAACTTCTTTTAATTAAAATTTAAAGATTAAAGTGATTACATTTCTTAAAACATATATAGAATAAATTTCTAACACAATAATGTCCTACATATTACACATATACATATACATATTTGCATTTAAATTATCCTGAAAACTATAAAATGACATGCAATCTTTGAAGTTTTTCTATAATATAATCAGTTTTATTTCAATAACCGCGGCTTCCTTATATAAAATAATGATGGATTCCAATTAAAAGGCATTAAATTATTTGAATTTATTTCCTTATTGAAGCCACTGAATTTTTGACGAAAAAAATATAAATAAATAAAAAAATACCCTATTATATATAAATTTTTTCTATATATATTATTAAATAAATTCTTTAGGTTTCATGACTTGAAAAGACCTGACAAATAATAATGTCATGCAACAATAATTATTATTATAATAATAATAATTTTTTTATTTTTATTTTGGTGGGTAACTTTCACGCACGCATCCCCATTTTTAACAGGACACTTCAAGTCATTCTTATCTATATACATATTATATATTTTGAATTTCATTATATGTACATACAAAATTATGTAACAATTTTTCATTCAATTACTTTAATTAAATTCATGCAATCGTAATAATCTGGCCGTGAAAATACCACGCAACATAATACAACAACAACAACAACATTATAAAGAATATGTATACAGTATTGCATTGCATCATATTACCAACGTTTTTTATGCGTAAAAAAAAATTTTTTTTATATTTTTTTATTTTTGCTATCCTTGATTATCCTGGAATTTTTTTTTTTATGTCCTTATTTGTTTAATTTTTTTTTGCTTTTTTTGTTTTAATTTCCTGGCTTGTTATTTCGCATGTAGAATTCAACACCTTGTAATTTCGAACCTAATATATTAAAAAAACAGAGAACAAAACTAAAACTTCAACTATCTGTCAAGCATTTATTTAATTGCTTAGTGCTGTTACCTTCTTTTTGGTTTTTTTTTTTTTTTTGTAGGTTTTAATCAGAAGACGCATATATACAAATTTGATGCGATATGTAGGATAACGCCTTAATTTTACGATAAAAAAGAAAAAAGAAAAATAAAAATATAGCCCTTAAAAGGGTACATAAAAAATAAAACACGGCAACGAAATAAATTTTGAATTATAATAGTGCGGCAAAAATAATATTTTTTTTTTTCATTGTCCCGTATTAAAAAAAAAATTTTTTTTTTTTGGGGTTCACGTAGGTATATACGTACGTTTCGTACGTGTAATATATTTGTATTCATACTACACAATATTTCATACATACATATTTATACATTTTATTATAAAAATGTCATTTTTAGTGATTATGGGTGCAATGAAATTCTCTAATATAATTTTTTTTTTTTTTAAATGAATGTAAAATATATAACGTTTATATTATTATTATTATTATTATATAATATATGAACCCTACAGTTATATTTTGAACATTACCGTATACAAACGTTTTTTTTTTTTGTAACAGGATCTAAAATGTTAGAAATGAGTAACAAGAATTAGGAAAAGAAAAAAAAAATAATTCGAACTATAAATTTATTTTGATCCAGATTGTTGCAGCTGCTACGAGAAAATGAGGAAGAATTTTTTTTTTGTTTTTTTTTTGTTTATTGTGATTAAAAATTAATTTAATTGTATATCAGCATTAATATTTGACTGGATCCTTTATTAATATTTCACTCACTATTAGATAATATTAAAAATTTGGCCTGCCAACCTTCGGGTTTTTATATATTTCATTAAGTATATTATTACCCTTTAGAAATAATTTTTGAATTAGATTTTGAACGTCTGTATTGTATAAAAAGTTATTATCTTCTTAGCGATTCAATTGTCATCTAATTTTAAAAATTCTTTTTAAAGCTTATAAAGTAGTACAGTCGAGTAATCAACGGCTTAGTCAAATGAATGATCCCAGAAAGTGAAGTTTAGTTAAATATGAATAATAAATTACTTAGTGGAAGACTGTAACTCACTGTACAGTCACTCAAACTGTAACTGACTCACTCAACTCAAGTGACTGTAATTCACTCAAAAGAAGTTCAGTTACAGTCATTCTAAGAAAAATAGTATAAATATATCGTATCAGCTACAATTATTGGGTCTCGGGGCCCTACTGGTTAAGAGCGTATAAAATGTGTTTGAAAGAGTGTTTGTTATTTCTTGTCATTTTTATATGGCATGGGAATAAAAAAAAAAAAAAAATTTGAATTCCTTTTTTTTTTTTTTTAAAGAAAAAGTGCACTTCATATTATACTGGTAAATATTAAAACCTTTATTTTGTTAATATTTTTGCCTTGGGGATTGTTTCTGAATGTGACATATTAAAAATTTCATATAATATAAAATGATAAACGAAAATAAAAATTTATATTATAATGATCCTGTTCTCTTCTTTATTAGTTCTTATAATATTGTGATTGAGAATATCCTTTTATAATTTAGTTTTGTGCCTTTCTTTACTTCTGATGACGGCTGATTGTATATAAAGGCATAAGGCATAGTTATTTGCAATTTTTGGATTTTTGAATTTTTCATTTTTATTTATTTAATTGTTGTTTTTTTTTTTTTTGCTTTTAAATCATCTTCCAAAAAATTTAAGGTAAATTATATATTATGTAATGGTAAAATGAGCACATGAACAGAAAAAGTTCAGTGCACCCTTTAAACAGATTTGATAAGAATGAAAAGTATAATTTAATGAAGGGGTACGTATATTATTTAACAATGTAACTATAGTAATGATAATACAGTAATATTATATGAATCTATATTTACAAAGTTGCAATAATGGATTCTGTTAAAATTTAGTAATATGTAGTAAAATTTATTATATTTGCTATAGTTATAGATACATATATAAATATTTGAGCTCAATAAATATTTTATTTGAAATGAAAATAAATTAGGAAAAAAAACAAGAGAAAGATGGGGGATTGTTTGGATGAAGGTGCATAATGAAAATTTAACAGAATTATTGTTTTAATATGTTGTGGCAGGTCTATTGGGATTTAATAAACATACATTTTTATTTTCATTTTTTTTTTATTTTTGATTGTCAAAGTTCTTTGTAACAAGTTCAAATTTTACAGTTTGTGTGCTATTGTTAGTGTTGTTATTAAAATTTATTGGGGTCCTGAAATCTCTTACCATGTTCTATAATTTAATGTTTTAATAATAATATTATTGGGCGTATATAGATTAAAAGATTTTAATATTTTTTCCAATTTATTGGAAAAAATTGTAAATAAATTTTGTTTTGAATTGGAATTACTTCTAGTAAATTTGTATTATATTTTAATAATTTGATAAGGTTAAATTTTTGGTAACGTTATAATATAAGATTTTAGTAATTTGAAGTGAATTTGAAGCGGTTTTTTCTTTCTAAAATAGGTGGGAATGTTTCATGGACACCACCAGCATAACAAAAAGTACTCCTCCGAAACTCAAACGATACTCACTTACTATAGCGCAGTACTGGAACATGCAGAATTCCAACGGAACATTTTGAGTACTGTATGAGTTCAGTAAAGTAGTATCGTACCGGAACTGATTTATCAATATTGGTTTAGTACTCCGAAAAGTTACTGAATGAATAACCAAGCAAATAAATTAATTTTTTTTATTATTTTGTAATTATTGAATAAAAAATTTATTCAATAAGCAAATAAATAAAGTTTTTTAATTAAAAAATAATTATTTTATTTATTTTTTAAACTTATTTCATTCATTCATAGTAATTTTTTAATTGTATCTTCAATATTTTTTAATTATAAATTAAACTTATTTCCTTAATATACTCTAATTTATAACCTCTTTGTTGAATAAACTAACTAAATTTTCATTGAGATTCGAACCGGCTACGTTTTACATCGTACAAATTGAACTGACATCTTAATACACTCGGCCACTCATTATTTTAATAAGTTGTAAACAAATTCCTTATTTAAATATAAAATTTGAAATCAGCACTGAACCAGTACCGATTGGGTACTAAATAGGAATACTGAAATCTGCTACAATTTTTTCAATAACAAAACAAAAATCGAAAAACAAATTGAGATTTTAAGTTCCTTATAAGTGTCTAATCAGTATCTAATTGTGGAGATGAGCATTGAATTCTGAATTTCAGTTCTATATTAGTAGTAAAAACCAAAATTGTTTTAAAAAATATTGAAGTTAATAAGCAATACTGAAACAATTCTGCTACAATACTTGCAATAACAAAACAAAAATCAAAAAACAAATTTCGATTTTATATTCCTTATAAGTATCTAATAAGTATCTAATAAGAATCTAATAAGTATCTAATAAGAATTTTAAATACTGAAAATCAGTATTTAAAAATTGTTATGCGGGCAAGAATATCCCCTTGGTAAAGTGTCAGACTTTTACTGACTAAACCCATCTTTCCCTTGATCCCTTGATAATATAATGAAACCCTTAAATGTTAACGCAGTATATTGATTAGGCCGTAAGGATATTTGGCTATAGAACAAGGATCCGGAGATTTGGGAGTGGGACTGTAAGGGTACAATGTAAGGGTCTGCCTATTATTATTACGATTTTACTATCAGTGATGATAGCCATCAACAATTACAAAATTAGGTATAACACCTTTTTGCATGAGATAATAATTGAAGGTAACCCCACTGTTACTTTAGCAGCTATTATTATTATTAGTATTAATTATTAATACTATTATTATCTTTTGAAAATGAAAAGGCCTGAACAAATTTCAGTATTCAGTTCTATACTTAAAGTAAAATGATACAGTTTTTTAAATTAAATATAAATAGCTTCCGACCAGAAAAGAGTAAAAGTTATAGATATAATAAAAAAATACAAAAATTATATTACAAAGAAAAACTAATCTTTAAATAAAAGTTTGCTAAAATTTGGTGGTTTCTATTTTTTGTTTTGGTCCATTTTAAAACTTTTAATCTCTGTTAATTTAAATTTAAGCCAGAATGTTTTTTTTTTTTTGTTTTTTAATTAGCATCAGTGGAATATATTAAATGGAATTGAATTAATTAATACTTTATAAATATTCAAAACACCTATAATTAATTAAATTTTTATAATTTTTAGTTTTTTGTTTTTTCCTTGTTTTGTATTTTTAATTTGTAATCAAACAAATTTTTTATATATTTTTATTTTATCTTAATATACTTAATTCTATAAGATTAAATTATATCCTATTACAAAAAAAAAGAAGTTATTTCTGTCTCTGCAAAACTTAAAAAACTTTTTTTTTTTCTATTTACTTACCTTGATATGTTTGGGCATTAATTTGCCTCCTCTATATTGGGCTCGATTGTTTGCGATGATCTTAATTTCCTTCCAATTTTGTTAATTTTTTGCTTACTCTGCCATTATTGTTCATCATCAGGCGATTTTGCGATAACCACATCTTTTGTTTCCTTAGGGATTCCATTCTAGGGCCAATCCCTTTACACTTTATTTGGGTGTTTTCTCAGAATGTGACATATATATACATATATACATATTTCCACTTTTCTCATTTAATTGGCTTATTACTGGTTTTTCGCCCCTTAACCTGAGTCTCTGAGAAGTCTGATAAGTCTCTGTTGCTGGGACGGAATATTGCATGTTTTTCTTTAGGGCTTGTAATGAACAAGTTATGAACACATCACTTGAAGTTTTTGACTGATGTTGTTTGTATGCAAAAGTGTTGGCATTATGCATACCCTAAATATTTTGTTTTTCTTGTAATTTGGCCATTATTTCATATTGTAGTAAGTTCAAAAAAAGCGGCTCTAGATTTTCTTAGCCTATACTGTTGACATCCTCTTCTACTGTTGTGATTGTATTATTTAGGTCGGAGAAGTATTCAACATATTCGGCTGTTTGGCCTTCTATTGTGATGGTTTCCCTACGGATGTTATTTATTCTTATGGGTATTTCTTTTATTTGTATTGATTGATTTTGCTGCTTGGTGGAGTTCTACAGCCTCATATTAGTCTGATTATTAAAAAATTTAATAGTAATTTAAAATAATTTACGACATTTTTAATTTAACATATTATACATAAACATATATATTTTATCTACATAATTTTTCCTATTAAATACTTAATTTTTTAATGATTATTAAAATATATATATTTTTTTTAAAAGTGTAAATAATTTAAATTCCAAATTAGGTTGATTTGAATATTCTCGAATCATCAAATGGTCTAACACTGTATTTTATTGAAAACTGCATTTTTTTTATATATATATTTTATATTATAAATCGAAGATGACTTAAGTGGAATTTAACATTGTTTTTCCTCTTTAAAATTATTACAGTCATTATTATTAATATATCATCTACTAATCTTTTAATAGCTAGTATTATAATTATAAAATTTATAATTATATATTCAGCATCAATATTAGTATTAGTATTAGCATCACAAAAAGTATTAAAAACAATACAAATTTTAAAACTTGATGTGTTTGCATTTATAGAAAAGCAAATAATTTGTTTGTCTGGCTTATTTTATTTTTAATATTTGCAAAGAAAATGGTATTCAACTGATTTAAGGTTGGTTGTTATAGTTAATATACTGTAGAGGTTGGTTCAAGGTTAGAGTTAATTTTTATTGTGCCAGGATAAGTGAGAATCATATAAGAAAATACTTAAGGCGTGTAACTAGTTACAATTTTTAAAGAATTTATGGGAGTTGAACCCTAATAGCACCATCTTCTTGCTATAATTAAACTATTGTATTGTAGGACAGAAGAGGTTAAAAAATTTAAATTGTCTTAAAATTGTTAGAAATGCTATAAACAAAGTTATTTGTTAATATTCACCTTCATTTTTTGGATGTATTCATAATATCCTCGCTCATGTTAGAGAACAAATAAAAATTGGAAAATATAGTTTCACATTCCCAATGTTTGTATCACATTCGAATTTCATGATAGTTTGTACACCGAGACGGAGTACAAAAACCATTAATGTACCATTATTGGATCGATTACTAGAGGTATTGCTTTGTTTTATATTTAATTAAGAAATCTGAATACCTTTTTAGGAGTTCCCACCCCTTTCGCATTGGACTTCATTTATTTTCTAAATTTGTTTCTAAATAAGATTCCGTGACACTCAATTCTATTAGTTCCTTATTAGCTACTTACTTTTATCGAAAAGTTTATTTTTAACCCTAGAGAATCAAAATCATAAATCCGGACCGTAGATAATCTAACCCGGTTAGTAAAGAATTGCAAATCATTTACACATCGTTATTGCTATATTAAACAAACCCTTTAAAATTCTGGCATTGCCGAATACTTTTTTTTTTATTTTCATTTTTAAAAATAATAAATTTTAATGTGGTTTAAATGAAACAAAATGATTGAAAATAAAAATAATACAAAACAACTTCAAAATAATGACAATGATTGGAATGTTAAACTGATCTCATAATCGATAGATTTTATTTATTTTGATAATTTTATACATTTTTTTCTTTTTTTTTTTTTGGTTTTTTTACGTGAAGATTGTTTTTGTTTTAAAGCGTTTCAAAAACTATAACAAAATACAATTTTACCATTAAACATATAGAAAATTTCCAATAAAAATATTTACTATAAAATAAAAAAAAAATATTCAAAAAAAAAAAAATACAATCAAATTATCTTTATTGCATTAAAATATGATAATACATCCGTAGAATAAATTATCATATGAAATTCTTTTTTTTTTTGGTTTTGTTTGTTTTTCTTTTTTTTAATAACGTGAACCCAGACAATTTTCAGCATCATAAAAACAAAGAAAAAAAAATTAAATCATATTCGAATAATAATTTTTTGAAATCGAAAATGTTTTCACAATATCCGACTGAGACAGGAAATGATGAAAAATAAAATTAAAATTAAATAAATAAAAAAAAAACCCTAACAATATCACCTTCATTTAGCGCCATTAACATTCAAACTTAAGATACAAATGGAGAAAAAAAAAAAAAAAAACTGCATATTATTATCTAACACGATAAATTTTTTGTTTTTATTTTAATGAGGCTATGGTAACCCACTGTCAATTTGACAGTATGATGTCATGATTGTTAAAAGTTAAGACTACAGGAGGCGCATTTTATAATAAGGAGCAAAAATGTCAAAATTAATATTGGTGTTGCTATTAATATAAAAGTTTTACCATTTGAAATATTTTAAATATCATCTAAAGTGGTTATTAAGAGATGAAAAAAATCTGAACCAGAACAAAATAACACTAAAATGTAAGGTTTTAGGAGGACAATAGATTTATGTTCAAATATAACATTTAAAATAAATGTTATAAAAAAGTTTTTTGAAAATGTTAAGATTGCCTTTAAATATTTGAAATTGAAATATAGAAATGATAATTCAAAGTGAATAAATACACAGACTAATATACGTGTGAATAAAGCGATAAAAATTAATGTTTAAAGTATAATGAAATCTAGAACGCAGAATGTTCAATTATAGGGTAAGACAGTTGGAAAATGTATAGAAAATATTAGTTTCACTTGACAGGGGTGACCCATATACTGATTGTTTTAATGTACGATTATTAAAAGGCAAGGCAGTAGTTTAAAGACAAGAGTTTAGGATAATGTTCAGGATCTAGGGTTCAGAATCAGTGATTTTGTTCTTACTTTACCGTCTAAAAAGTGACAAAGTCTCAAACGAGACCATGAACGGGCTGAAATGTTAAAAAAGAAGAAGAATGATAGAGTCTTTTATGTATAATATTTTTCAATCGTATAAATGCAAAGCTATAAGAGCAAACATTACTCAAAAAACTATGATACTTACAAGTTGAATAAATTTTTCTCTTTCTTCAAGACTTTTTGATCTAAATTTTCTCAATCCAACTGTCTATTTTGTCGAAACAATTCAATTTTAATTTATGTTAAATGCAACATATTGTGACGTAAGAAACCTTGAGTTCAGTTTAGTCTATACCACTTAATAAGCACCTTTTTTTCTCTAAAATTTTGTTATATTAGTGATATAGTGCTCGCAAATATTTGGTTTTTGTCAGTTAACCTGTATCTATTATAATCATCATTAGCACTATCATATAATATCACATGATTTTGTACGTTTGCATATTTTATGACATTTCATATAACTAACTGTAATAGTCATAAACAATCATTCGTTGTCATTTAAAAAACATTCGTTAAATAAATTAGTACAGAAAAGAGAGAGAAAGAGAGCGTACAAATCTTAACGAAAACTTATGGAATATTGATATGATAGTGAATAAATAATGGCTATTATATTGTCAGAGATTTACTTGTATCTTATCTTTTAAAATACGAGTACATGCAAAATTGGGATGTACCTATATTATGTGTAATACATATTTTACAAGATCTCGTTTATATTTTATACATAATATTATTATTTATATGCATTCATATACTGTTCCAAATATATAGTTTTAGTTTTAAATGAAGTGCATTTTATACATAAAAAAAAAAACATTTTTCTATTAGAATTTTTAGTTGATGCAAAGAGTTTAAAATTATCTTCAGACTTATAAGGTTCAATTTAAATTTTTAAATGTGTTTTTTTTTTTTTTTTTGTATATTTTTAATGAATATATTACTCTTTAAAATTTAATTATCAGCTATAATAAAATTACTAATTTATCAATTATTTTTTTCTTTTTTTTTATTACAGGCCATAAAATTGAAATATTTTGGATATACGCTGTTTTAATTTCCGAAGTTTCGCGATGCTACAAATAAAAAACAAAAACGAATAGAAAAACAACAACAACTATACAAGATTAACAAATAATCTTAAGATTCAATGATATTAATTAAATGTCGTGACATAAAATATGTTTTTAAAAATTAATTCCATGATAGAAAGAGAAAACAAGTGTATATTATAAAGGTTTTTTGTTTTTTGAGTTTTTTTATATCTTAAAAGAGTGCAATTAATATAAAAAATAAATAAATGTTAAATAAAAAAATTTAAATATTAAAAAAAAAAAAATATATATATATATATATATATATGATAATAAAGAAAAAATAAAATATTTAAGTGGAAAATTTAAGAAGAGAAAATTATTTCTAAAAAAAGAAAGTGAAATTATAACAAAAAAAATAAAAATAAAAATTGGTTTTAAAGTTAAAATTAAGTGTATCTGTAAAGTGAAAGATTAATTAAAATTTAATTTAATTTAAGAGCAGAGTAAAAAAAAAAAAAAAATTATTTCAAAAATTTGTTTGTTTTTGCAAAAAAAATTTATTTAAATAAATCCAACAATCATGTTGGATTTAATAGCCGCTTTAAATATGCGGCATAATCCGCCGAATTTTCATAATAGTTCCATAAAAAATAAAAATAATAATAAATATAATAATAATTATCAAAATAAATTTAATTTAAAGAAAAATAAAAATAAGCGTGGCCATAAATTTTTAGTTTTAAATAAAAATAATAATAAAAATATTAAAATAAATAATTATGTTAGTCATAATAATTATTTGAAATATTCCATTTTAATATTAATTGGATTAATTGCCATATTTAATAATAATAATGCAATAATAAAAATGGTAAATGCTGAACCAGAACTTGATGAAAAATTAATTGAATCAATAACTGTTGCTACAGCTTCCACAAAAACTTCATCAATTCATAATGGTACAACATTGATTTATGATACATCATATTTAACTACAAATTCTTTTATACCGTTATCAACTTCTCCATCAACTTTATATACATCTCAATCTATTACACAAATGAATGATGATGATGATGATGGTGATGAAAATAACAATAATAATAATAGTAATATTGATGATTTAGATGGAGTTATAACACAACTACAACAACAGCAACAACAAAAACATAATTTCGTGTCATTAGTCCTTCCGCACGATACATATCCTGGTTTTAGTATTAAAAAATTTCATACAATACCGTTACTTGATAACAATAATAACATTACAAATACTAATTATTATTATAATGTTGCTGGAAATGTCAATAGTTCATTAAATCCAGATTATGATTTTATGTCAAGATCACCAGTATCATCTGAAATAATAACTGATAATGGTAATGGTGATATTCATAATAATCAGAATATAAATCCAAAAATACATCATCGTAGACGTCAATCATTTCGTAATTTTCATTTATTGGAAACTGGTTTTTCAAAATATTTTACAATGTTAGAAGATGGTATGGTTATGACAACATCCGATATATCACCATTAGTTAATCGTCCAGTTAATTTGGTTGTTGTTGAAGAAACACCAAATGAAACAAATACACATCATTTACAATTATTTGTTATGCATCGTGATGATATGTTAAAATTTCCTGGTGCTAATTTAGATATAAATGGTGAAATAAAAGAAAATCAACCGGCTGGTACAATTGTACGTGGTATACCATTATTACAAGCATTCTCTGCATCAAGTAATGAAGAATTAACAAAAAGTATTAAATATTCAATAATTGATGGTAATAATGATGATTCATTTGCATTACAAGCATCTCATGATAAATTAAAATTTGCTGATACAATTATATTACATGGTGATATAAATGTTGGTGGTGTTTGGTTAGTTACAAATCGTCCATTAGATCGTGAAAAATGTAACTCTTATGATTTGTCAATTCAAGCATCTGATTTAGATGATTTAGATAAAACAATAACTAAAATAAAAATTACTGTTATTGATGAAAATGATAATCGGCCAATTTTTATTAATAATGAATATAAATTTTCGATAGCGGGTGAAAAATCAAAAGATTTATATGAACAACAAATATCACAAAATATAACACCACCAACCATTTGGAAACGTTTTACAATTTTAGGTAAAGTTGAAGCAAAAGATAATGATGGTGATAAAATTGCATATCGTTTAAAATCATCAAGTAATACAATAATTATTGTACCACAAACTGGTGAAATAATGTTAATTGGACAACCACCAATTGGTAAATCAGAATTATTAATTGATGTTGAAGCACATGATATACGTATACCAAGTTTAACAAGTTTAAAATCAGCTAAAGTTTTAATTGAATTTATTGAACCAGAACCATTATCATTTATGATGCAATATTTAGATCATGATAATGTTAATCAACATTCACATCATCGTGATAAACGTAGAGTAACACGTGCTGTACGTCCAACAAAACGTATTGAATTTACTGAAGCTGATGGTGATACTGAAGGTAAATCTGTATTTCAATTAGAAAAAGAAACAGATCGTGAAACATTTAAAATACGTGATGAAAATCCATGGGTTACTGTTGAACCAAATGGTGCTGTTAGAGTTAAAAAGAAGTGGGATTATGAAGAATTAGGACCAGAAAAAACAATTGATTTTTGGGTTATAATAACAAATGCAGGACATAATGGTAAGTTTGGATTGAATTTAAAAGAAAATATTTTGTAAACATCTTAAAAATTTTTAATTATTTATTTATTTATTTATTTATTTTTTTTTTGTTTTTATTATTTTTTTAATTATTTGTTAAGAATTTTGTCTATATATAAACAATGTACACTGTACGTAAGTACATGTGTACGAATGATTGAAAGAAATTTATTTTAGGATCAATTCATTGAACTTCCGTTCTATGTACGTTCATAGAATGTATGTATAATGGATAAGACATATATTGAAAAGAAAAGATATATGTAATAAGTATATGTTTATTTCAGTAGTATATACCCGATTCTTTTATTAATTTTATACTTTTTTTTGTTTGTTCTTTTAAACTTGAAAAAAAAATTATTTAATCTTTTTTCTATTTTCAAATTGACGATACATGGTACCTACCTACCTACCGATAATATAGAAGAGGAATTAAATAATGTTTCCATTCCATATGTTTTTTGGTGCATTATTTAAAGACATGTACACCCGATTCATATTACAAAAAAAAAAATAGTAATTTAGTGTTTTATAATGTGTTGTTTGAATATTTTTATATGGCATAGCAGAAATGATTTTCTCTTATTTTTTTTTTCAATTTTTATTTTGTATTAAAAACAATACCAGATGTTTAAAAGTTTTAAATAATAATTCTAAATATAGAAGAAAAAAATTTTAATATTTACTTAAGATGTACATATTATAACTACTAAAATTAATGTTAAAATGATTGAAGAATACTTACTAATTAGAAGTATGAAAAGTATTAATAAATGGGTACAAACACATAAATAATATTTTAGTACTAGAAAGTAATAAATGATGACAAGGTAAATATATAGACGGGTTTAAAACGAGGAAGAATACAGTTGCCTTTGTCAACTCTTAGATACCCGTACGAACCGTTAGTATGTTCACAGCCACTCTGCCTACAATATTATTTTTTTAATATTTTAGTATTTTAAAATAATTTGGGTGAATTTTATAATTTCTAGAACTTATGGGTTGTACATATATTCAAACTACATGTTTATATGTACATTCTTCTAAAGCAGATTCTAACCTTCCACATAACGATTATCAATCCAAAACTTTTTCAAATATTCTATAGTAACATTTAATACTAAGCGGTAAATGTATATTAAATTTACTTAGTACAAAATAATAAATATACTTTTAAATATTATATTATATTATATTATATTATATTTAAATATTCCATTGACAGAATAATTTCTTATAAGTACAATAAAATACATATATGTATGTAAATACGGCGCTATATAATATACATATATATACTCTTATCATTCATTCACTAGTGACATATACGATATGTAAATAAACATGATATTATATAAGTATGTATATATATCAATATCATATAAATAATAATAAAAATTCTTCAAGCAACCGTTATGTTGTTTATTTATTTACATTTTTTTGTACTACGCATTATATCCTCAACAATTTCAAATTATCGAGTAAAACAAATGCAAAAAATTTGTTGAAGAAATTTGTTAGAGAATTTGAAAAAATCAAGTAACACTTTCGTCAATTATAAAGTAACCCTATATTATTAAAAAAAGTTGTTAACAGAAATAAGAGTATAATGTTGAAGCTTTAATTTTTGTGTATTACTTCACAAAAATTTTAACAGATGTTCAAGTTACAGGTGTTTAAAAATAGGAAATTTTCAGTTTTTGACCCCTTAGAGCTCCTAAACGGGGGGTGATACAAAAAAAATTTCTGAAATGACTCATACTTATTTTCAAAGATCTAACTTCTGTCAAAATTTCAAGTTTTCAACTTAAACCGTTTAGAAGATAGAAGGGTTAAAGGATTTTGTAAAATTTGAGTTTCGCATAACGGTAAATTAAGACACCGTATGTCACAAATATATATTTATTGTATATATATTTTTAAAGCTAATAAAAGTAGTAATCGTTTGGCGTTTTCAAAATGAAGATATACCTTATACAACTTGTGCTATAACAATTTAAATATAGAGCTTTTTTGAACCTTTGGGGAGCTGTAGCTCCGTAACGGGTGGGACTACAAAAAAAAGTTATTAAAAATAAAATTAATATTTTTGTGAGGTCTATCAGCAGTTAATTTCATAGCTCTATTTCAAAAAAAATGTAGGGATCTAAAAGTTAGGTGTTCGAAAGCTACCCTAAGGCTTGGTCCAAACTCAACCAAAAAAAATAGGGAACCTACAAATTACTCCCAGAATATTTTGTGTAAATTTCAAGATTCTAGCTTTCTTAGTTTTTGAGTTAACGTGTTGACGGACGGACGGACGGACGGACATGGCTCAAAAGTCTTAGAATTTTTTTCTGATCCGATCCATACCTTTGAAGGTATATCTAGCTCGCTTATTTCGAGGTGTTACAAACGGAGGAGTAATTTTATTATACCCGATCCTATCGCACGGGTATAAAAATTTTTAAATTTTTACCAAAAGAATATTAAATCTATGTAACATAAGTAATTTAGTTGAAAGTATGTCATAATATTTTCAAATGATTGGCTTAAATCGAAATTATGGCTCATATTGACGTTTTTTATCAATTGCATTGTTGTTATTGTGTATCATACGGAAAAGTGATTCATATATAAATGTCCGATTAACTCATATGTCAATTTTGAAAATTATATAAATAATCTAATATGTTCCTATCTTTCAAACCTTACGATTTAAATGCAACGTTCTGAAAATAAGTTACTTTTTTTCTATAGGCCTGTTATGGCAAGAGAGACTTTATTTATTGTTACTTTTTTTTCATGGGGGTATAGGTGAGAATTATCAAAAAACGATCAAAAAAAGCGATACCAGCATGATTCCTTTATCAATGTATGGAACTTTAACCTACTAAACACTATACTCATTTTTGATCAAACAGCAGGTTAGGACTTTTGATACTATTAAACTGATTGGAAAAAGAGAAAATTCTGCTATTGAGTCAAAATTGGTTTAAGGTTTGCGGGAATGTAATGAATGAAAATGTTAACGTCTTCTTTAAATGTAATGATCTTCAATTTTAAGGAATACATGGAGTGGAAGATGATTCCACATTCACAATATTCAAATCATAAACGAATTGCTATTTATAACTAAGTATATGCTGAATTATGTCATTTAAGAAGAATTTGTATACTATATAATAGAATAGAAGTCGAAAAATTCTAATTGGGTAATACGTATATAAAGAAAAATAATTTGCAATTTTCTTAAAATGCCCTTTCCTAATTTCTAGTTCCGATAAGAAACTATCGTAGATTCCAAAATTTACTTACTAAAATTTAACGGTAAACATAATGGTTAATTTAAATGTTAAATTGCATTAATATTATATTAAATTATTAAAGCTTAAAAAAATTCCTATTGTTTGTTGAAAGGTTTGTATATGAACATTTAAAAATATGGCTTTTTTCAACTTTGATAGACTGGAATATGTAATCGTTAAAGTTGGGAAAAGGTATATTTCCATAGGGAAATGCTTTTTTTCCAACTTTAAGGGGCTATATAGAAATTCATAATCGAGAGACCTACTTGTAATATAAAGGAGTTGTTTAGGTAACAAAAAAAAAAAAATTATTTTCAATAGACTTAACCATGGTTGAAATCATTTTTTTTCGTCTATATCATTAAACGGTTTAGAAATTTTATAAAGAGACAGACAGGTGGACGGTTGAGCAAAGTGACATAAGAAGCAACTTTTTCAAATTAAAAAAAAAACAAAAATGTCCTTAAAAGAAATTCTATTGCAATTAACTATATTAAAATAAAATTAATTTGAATCCCTAACCTGCTTTGTTTTAAACAATAATTGATTATTTATGATTAAGTAAGTATATAATCAGTTATACATGTAGTTACGAAGTAAGTACATATTATTACAATCAATTTTAATTTTAACATATATTTTTTTTTTTATCATGCAATTAGTTTATTGAAATTAGCCTAAAAAAAAAAAAAACTAAAAAAAAAATAATATATTTAAATCCTTATTATATTAATAAATTCCATCCCAATAGTCATATTCTGAACAATATTTATAACTAATAATATGTTGTAAAATCATTTCAATCAACGTTCTTTTTTTTTTAATTTTAATTTTATTAGAAATTGAAAATCAATAAAAATCATGTTTACGAGCATGTTTTAAAAACAAAAAAAACAAAAACAAGTAATGTAAAAATCAAGGATTTTTAAAAAATCACATTTCCAAAATTAAACAATATTCTATAATAAATATAAAATTTGAAAAAAACCGTTAGAAAAATTTGTTAGAAAATATTGGATGACAATTTCGTCAATTTTAAGGTAACCCTATACTATCTATTAAAAAAAGTTCTTAACAGAATTAAAAATATAATCTTGGAGCTTTAACTTTTATATATATATACTTATTATTTCAAAAAAAAAATTGGGACAGATGTTCAAGTTGCTGCGGTTTTTAAAAATAGAGTTTTTAACCCATTACAGCCTCTAAACGAAATATTTTCTGAAATGACTTACACTTTCAACTAATGACTTTTATTTTCAAAGATCTTCTCAAAATTTCAAAATTCTAACTAAAACCGTTTGGAAAATAGAAGGGGTCAAGAATTTTTGAAAAATAGAAAAAACGCAAAACGGTACATTAAAATACCGCAGTATACTAAAAGTATATATTGTAAAGATAATAAAAGCAGCTGTTTGGTGTTGTTAGAGTAAAATATACTTTATAGAGCATCTGTTGTAACAATTTAAGGATTTTTTTTAATTTTGAAGGGCTACATCTCCGTAACTAGTAGGACCACAAAAAAAAAATTGTTCCATAAAATGAATTTTTTGTAATGTCTATCCATAGTTAAAATTTCATTGCTAAATTTTAAACGATGTACAACTTTTGTTAGCACCCAGACAGATAGACAGACAGACTTACAGATAAAGTAAAACCAAAAGGTACATTTTTTCAAATTTTTTTTGAAAATATGCTAAAAAATGTATAAAATTTGATATACATATTATAATTACTATTAATTAAAGTAATTATTATTAAACATAGTTATTATAATATTAATAATCTGATATAATCATTATAATAGGTTTATATACATATATGTGTATACATTATGTATCTGCAATTATTCTTTTATGTAAATTAAATTATTATTTAAATTAAATAAAAATTTTTTATAGTCTTAAATTTATAATATGGAATGTATACAATTACTTATTGAATATCGTTTCATAAATTTAATGTTTGTAATATAATGTACTTATAGATAAAAATCTTAGTTGTTAAAACATTTTTTATTGATTAAATTAATTTGAAAAATATGATTAGTATCTAAAGGGAAAATTAAATTTTTATTATATCTATTAGATATTACAAAGTAAAATATTTGCATATTGTTTTTTGTTTTTTTTTATTATTTATTTAGTAATTAAAATTATAAAAAAGTTGTAGTAGAAGAAAATAAAAATATTACACCGAATCAAAGACTATATACTAACTATATATATAAAGACTTTATATAGTATATATAGTCTTTGACCGAATACAGACAATTTATCAAAGAGACAAGAACAATAAACTTTGCGATTTGTCATTGAAGAACTTGATGAGACTCCGTAAAGTTGCAAAATTATAATCAGTGAAATGATAACGTTTGGGCTCACGTAACACATAAGTAAAAACACCTAACACATAAATGAAAAACGGTCGTGAGTAAACAAAATTTTAAGCTGTCACAATATAAAATAAAAATTTTTGTTAGATACGATAAAGAATTAAACGTTTTATTGCAAAGGTTAAGAAAAATGCAAGAACAATAAACTTTGAGGTTTGTCAAAGAAGATCCTGATAGAACTCTGTAAATTTAACAAAATAATAATGAAGGAAGGATTCACCATTGAGCTCAACTAAAAATTTTTATGACCGATCGATAATAAAAAAATTTAGAAGGTCGAGAATAAAAAAATTTTAGGACGCCACTTTATAAAACTATAAAAGGAAAGATTTTTGTTATGTATTCTAAATCTAAAATACATTAAACGTCTTATGTCTATTTAGATCTGACTGGAAAATTCTCAAAATAAATTTTTAAATCAAATTAAAATTGGATTTTAAGAAAATATGACATAGTTACTAACAAAATCAAAAGAAAAATTTATTAAGGTCACTTCAGACAATATGTACAAATTCTACAATATAAAATGAGTGTGTACACATATACTATGAGTGTGAAGTGTCCTTTAGGCAAATATCACAGACTATTAAAAAAAAACCATAAGAGGTTAAGCTGTCTCATGTTAGCCGTGACCAATCGATAACTTTTTGTTTGAAATAAAATAAGTTGGAAAAAAAGTATTGTGTAATAATAACTAACTAGAAAATCCCCTGTGCAATTGCACAATTTCTAAAGATTCAAAAACATTTACATTATCATACTGACTCCCTTACTACCTGTATTAAGGGAGAGATTATTACATGTATTTTTTTAGCTTAGGTATATTAAGTACCTACCTAACTAAAATAACTTATGGATTTTTAATTTAATTTGAATTTTTTAGGTGTAGGGTATAAATAAGTCGGTTGCATCGACTTACTGTTACTTTTACTTGTTTTTTTTTTGCTTGAAAAAAATTTGCGAATTTATTTTATTTAAATGTACTTTGGAAGAGGTTTTTGGTATATTTAATAAAAGATTCATGTCTCTGATAATGAAATTTCATAAATTTTCGGAGGCTTTTTTTTTTGTGACGGTCGTTTTCGACAGCTTTTTAATTTAATGGTCTAATAATAAATTAGTACAAAATTATGAATCTATTGTGAGAGAAGGCTTCTAAAATGATATTTTCTATGTTATTTTTTCTTTTTTTTTAAGAAAAATATCCATTTCTATAATATTTAGTAAGTTTCTGATTTCTGTTATGAAATATAATTATTTAAGTCTGCGGAATTTTATATTAATAAAAAAATTCGAATATTTTATGTTATATCAAAAATGCAGCTTAAAAAATCTAAATTCCAACCTAAATAAACAAAACTACTTTAAAGTTTGCTGCGAAGCTTTTATAATAGTGAAAACAAAATCAAGAATAAAATCGGCCTATTATTTGTTTCTTATAAGTATAAGACTTACTATAAACTTTGCTCTTTTCACTTTCAAGTCTTTTAATTTTATTAAGAGTATTTTTATTTTTTTTAAAACAAAGAGTCATTTGAGAACTGCCAACAGGAGATTAATAATTTATTTTTAATTTACCGCTGCGACCAGTTCATAATGGATGTGGCAGTCAAAATTAAAAATTTGCTTTAAATTTTGTGTCGAAAGTACTTTTTAAAAAGTAAAAGTTTGTGTCTCTGATAAGACTTTTAATCGAAGATTTGTGTCTCTGATAATAAAATTTTAAATTATTAAATAAAAAATATATCTACAGAAATATCATCATTGCCAGTTTAGTTTACTTTCAGTGTGAGTGTTTTATTATAGATATAAAATATATTTTTTTACATGTAGGCAATTTCTCGCCAACATCTTGTGTATTATATTATAGAAGATATTATTATCAACAATTTAAATTAATTGTTTTAAAATGAACCGAATATTAAGATAGTATTCTGATCGCTATTCTAATGCTAATTGAAACAACACATTTGCAACACAGAGATTTATTATTAGTATTATATAAAATCTAAATTTAAATTAAATGGGGTTGTTTTGTTCATAAATCGCTTAATATTTTTTTAGAAGTGTTTTACCTTGAGTCTAGTGTAATGTTCTTATTTATCAACTTAAATATTTATGTTAACTCCTCTTACAGCCGATACTGAATAGTAATTAAAATGAATCATCATAATTCATAATATCTTATGACATTCGCCTAGCCTCTGTCTAGCGAATATCTTTATCTAGCTTGTGTTGTTGAAAAATTTTTGACATATGTATTCACCACACTTTATGTCAAAATTTTTCTTTGGTAACTCAAAATTTTCCTAGGCCCAGCACAATAAAAATTTATCGATTGGCACAGAAAACATTATATTAAATTTTAAAAAGTTTTTTTTCAAAAAATCTTAAAAAATTTTTTTTTAAAAAAACGTAAAAATAGGACTTTTCTGGAATTTTGAGTCCAGAATTTTGAGGCTGTAAGTCCAGAATCCTATATAAGTGAGAAAAACCGTTAACATACATAAACATATATTATTGAGCCTTTAATTTTCATGTCTGGCCAAAGAAAAATTTTTACAGGTGTCTAAAAATAGCAAATTTCGAATTTTTGAGGCGCAATAACTCTTAAAAAGGGGCTGGTACAAAAAAAGCAAACTGAGCAAACTTATACTAATTCTAAAACTTCTTTCGTGTCTCAAAATTTCAAGCCTCTATTTAAAAGCGTGCCGGAGTTATGAAGGTAGAAAAATCATGCAAAATTTGGTTTTCACATAATGGTAAATTTAAATACTAAATTTTAAAACTATATATAATTTTGATATTGATTTATAAAGGTAAAACAAATTCCTGTCGAATGGCGTTTTCAGATTGAAAAAATGTTAAGCTTAACCTGAAATATACGCGTTTAAAAATAGGGCTTTTTCAAAGTTTGAGGGGCTGTAATACACTGACGAATGACAAAGTTGTTCCACAAAATTAATTTTTTTATGAGACCTACCCATGGTTAAAATTTTTTTTCTCTATCTTTAACGGTGTAGAAGTTTTGTGTAAACACACGGACGGACGGACGGACAGTGAAACTAATACACACGTGTTTTCAAAATTTTTTTGGAAATGTTCTAAAAATAGAATAACGTAAAATGAAATTAAGTTTTTTCAAGCAAATTGTGGATTTTGTCAGTAATTGTGTTAGGTAGCCAGCCCTATCAGCAGAAAAAAAATGGAACAAAAATATACATATGTATATGTACCTACTTATTGCATTTATAATTGTTGTTTCAGTTATGAAAGCTAGTATATATACATTTTTTTAATAGCATAATATAAAAACGATAAAATTTTAAAAATAAAATAAATTTTCGGAGCCAAGATATTTTTTAATCCGAAGAATGTTCTTCAAAAAATAAAACGAATGACAGCATGTCTATGCCTCGCTAAAAGTTGCTAAATAATGTTTATAACATAACCATTCTATATGTAGTCTTCCTTCTTTAAAAATACTCTCTTAATACCATATATTTAAAATTTTCTGAGTTGAAAATTTGAGTTCTTTTTTTCATAGGCAAAAATTTTATCCATTAGAATTCATTGCACTAAATTCTAAATACAAAATAAAATTCAATTCAAACTTTTTTTTTTTGCTTTCTATTATTAAAATCTGCACAAATGCCAGAAGCATATGGTATGCATTTCATTAGCATACATTTATTAACAACAAAAGCAATAGTAGCTATAGTAGAAGCAACAAACAGCAACAAGAAAATGTCATAAAAGAATGAATGCATCATATTCACATGTTTACATGTTTACTTTTCTTATATTCTTTCTTTGGGTATAAAAATAGACACTGTAAAAAAGAATAAGAATATGATAGAAAGAGTTTTTATTTGTTTTTTTTTCTCTTTTTCTATTTTAATTATTCTGAAAAGTAATTTCAAATTCGTTTTTTTTTCTTTTTTTTACTTCTTTAGAGAATAAAATATTCTTTTATTTTTTTTTCGATTTTAAATACTTAAAATTTAAATAAAAAAAAGAAAAATTGTTCAATTCCTTTTCCTTAAAAACAAAAAAAAAAAAAAAAAAGAATCAAACAGAAACGTTTTCAAACATTTTTAATAAATACAAAAAAAAAAAAAAAATAATAAAATAAAAAATGGATGAATTGAAATAAGATGCTAATGGTAGGAAACATTTTTTTTTTTTGTTTCTTAGACAACGAAAACAAATAAATAGAAAATAAAGAAGCAAAATCGAAGCAAACAGAAAAATAAGTTAACCATGGAATGAAGCGAAGAATTTTAGTTTTAAATATTATTTGAGGCATTGAAACTATTCAAAAGGAAATAACATCGATTCGGTTTATTAAAAGTTAAAGTTTTAATCCTACTTTAAAAGCATGTTTTAAAATAGGCGATTCTTAAAACGAAATGTTATTGCACTTCTTCTTTTTAACTAAAGCAATTGAATATGCGATTTCTTTTAATTCAATTCTTTCATCAACATAACCATAACTCATAAGTAATATTAAAAACGAAACAGACGTTGCTTTTCTCTCAGTTTTGGAAAACAACTCAACAAAATTTTGATTCTCTTTCCTCATTTCTTTATGTCATTCTTATTTAACATTTTGTCTCTGAATTGTTTGCGTAGGAGATTTTCGCCCCATAATTCTAACAGGGGCGTTAAGAACATTTTTTATGAAAAAGAATACATGTAAAATTTATTTTTATAGGAATCTCATCCCCATCCTCATCTTCATCATTATAGTTTAGAGTTTTAAAATAAAATTTTTCCACGTGATCGATCGATTGCACCTATTTCTCATTAATGTTATTAGTTAATAAGATTTTATATAGTTACTTACGTTACACATTGTTGCTACTAAGTAATATTTGTTTTTAGGAACTTAAAAACAAACTATAAAAACCAACACAATTTTAATGGTTATAATATCAAAATGAATTTATTTCATTTTGAACTAAATTCCAAATACTAACATTAAAACTTTTTCATCAATAATAATTTTTGACAGATAAATTAAAAAAAAAAAAGAAAAAATTATTAAATCCCATATGTGCTCATATATCCAATGCGGTTTTTTCATTATGACAATTTATAAGTCGCTACCGAATAATATTGCTGCAATATTTTTCAATTTTTTTTTTCCTTGAAGATTTAATGAAAAAGCATAAAGAAAATATTAAACTAGGTAGCATATAAAATCAAAGGTTTTAAAAGACGCATTTTTCCTGCCCAATAAAAAACGCTGTGGAATTGTGACTTTTCAATTTTGCATTAAAAATTTTGTAATTTTTTTTTAGAATTTAAAAAAAATGTAAAAACCAAAAATAAACACTTTCTTTAGTTTTAAGGTTCAGGGTATAATAAAGAAAAATCGTAAACACATGTAACAATATAATATTGGAGGTTTCATTTTACAATTTTACTTATAATAAATGAACATAAGAGTTGCAGCTATCTAGAAATTGAGAATTTTTAATTTTTGACTACCAATAGCTGTTTAACATCAGAAAGAAGTTCGAACAAATGGAAGTTCTGTAACTTTCTCTTCTCATTTCAAAGTTCTCACTGAAAGTGTTCTGAAGATACGGAGACGTTAAAGTTTTGCAAAATTATGGTTTTGCATAACGGTAAATTTAAATACCAAATAGGAAAACAATAAGTAAGTATATCATTTTTTGTCGTTTCACGTTTTTAGATTAAAACAATCTTCAGCAAAACTTGGGATATAAATATTTAACAATGGGACTGTCTTCAACTTTAAGAGGCGGTAACTCTACAATGAGTCAGGTTATATAAAAATGTTATTCCATTAACATTAATTTTTTTTAATCAGCGTATCTATCCATGTTTTAAAACATGAATATATATACGCTTTAGAAGTTTTGTAAACAAACGAACGGACAGAATAAAACTAATAAACATATTTTTGATAATTTTTTTTTTTTGAAAATTTGCTAAAATGTTGAAATAATTGAAAAATCAATACTTGGAGAAAATTTTTTATACTTACTGAAATTATTAAATTACAATCGTATATTTAAGAATTTTAGCTGAGGCAATCAACTGAAATTTTTAAAAAAATATTAATTTAATTTACGTACCTACAGCCTAACTAAAAAAAAATTTCTTTAAATTTTTTCTCTAAATTTTTCAATTTCAAAAATTTAATCAAAGTTAGTTAAAGACATTGAAATTATTACTTTGTAATAGATGTTTGTTAGGTTTCGTTTTTCAAGATACAATTTGCAGAAATTTTATCTGAAGTATAAAATTTATATTCTGTAGTTAGTTAGAAAGGTACCAAAAAATCTTTTTTTCTAAAATAAGTTTGTTATATTAACAGATAAAAAACAATGCTAGATTCGCTAAATCAATGAAATGAATATAGTCTTTAAATTCAATAGCTTCTGAATATATTTAACTGGTTACACAGTATGTAGGTAGGTATAATGTTTAAAAAATTTGGGAGAGAAAAAAGTTTAGAATTACTCCAATGGTAAGGCGAAAGTAATTTATGTTTTCTATAGGTTTTTGCTTAAAAGTTTTTTAAGATAATTTTATTTAAATCTATAATTTTTGTTGATTTGACACATTCTACATTCAAAACACATTCTGCCGCTCATATAAAAAATCGTTGACTCTATTGCCTACAAATAGGATTCAACTTTGAAAGATAGAAAAAAAAAGTTTTAAAAGAAACGTTCCACTTTAATTTAGATTACTTAATATCAAAATATTATTTAAATACCATTATAAAATATGGTATGAAAATATGGTAAATGGAATTACATATATGGTAAATGTGGTATTCCTCATATAATATGATATCTATCTTGTCTATCAAGTCAAGTGTTCTTGTTCTAAAACGAAAAAACAGAAAAAAAAAAAAAAACTATTGCGCTATTTATAGCGAAAATCATTAAACAATTCTTTTAAATACAAGTAGCATAATATTATCTATAGCCATAATTAAAGCAAAAAAACCTCATTAAATGCCATTCTAAAAGATTTCATACCAAATTTTTTTCTTTAAATGAAAAAAAAAAAAACCAAACAAAATATTTTTTTTTTTTATTATTTATGATTAAGTACTTTAAAGATTGGATGCTTGCCCTCTGATCTTAAAATTATATATTTACAATAATCATATATTATTTTCTACAAATTTGTTTTCATTAATTATTTGCTCTTAAATTTCTATGTTTTTTTTTTTTTTTTTGTTCCGAAATGCAAAAAATCGGCCGTATCAAATGAATATATATTTTGTTTTTGTATGAAATTATAGTGTAAGATTAAGGTACAGAGTGTCTAAAAATTATTTTGATGGAATATATTATTAAGATGTTACAAGGAAGATAAAAAATAAAGAAAATGTTTTATGAAAAGAAAAGAATTTTATTTTACCGTTTTATTTAATGAAATATGTAATGTTAAATATATCTTAATCTAATTTACTTAATATTTGAATTGCAAAAACAAAAATTTAGTCAGATTTTAGAAATCTAACAAACATTTATTTTATTAACAATATTTATCTAAAATCTGTTTAATTTTAAAATATGGTTAAAATTTTATTATGTATACGTTTCAACTTTAATTTTATAATGTATACTTACAACGCAAAGACAATTGCTGCTCTAGTGAGTATCACTCTGGAATATTTAGCGGCAATTATTTCGATAAAAAGAACAATTTATTACTTATTTGTTCAAAAAAATTCTATGGGTCCTCGGTGGCCTAGTGGGTAAGAGCCGAGGAGTGTGGGTTTGAATCCCACACACGTTGTAAGAGTTAGATATTCCCCCTTACGACAGTTACAGCCACGGCTGAACAGGAAAGGCTGTGTAATTTCCTGTCCACATTTATGTGGTGGAGAAATGCATTAAAAAAAAAAATCTTCTGCTACATATTATCTAATTTCCCGCAGCTATTGTCAACCACCCTGTACGTAAATACTTCTACGTACTTACACACATATAAGAAAATAAATTATTTTCATAATATGTTGATATATATATATGTATCTATATATATATACATACATATATATTTATATTTATATTTCATATAACTACTATTTATGTATAACAAATGATGCGCTCATATTGCATATGGCGTCATATAATAATGTAGTTCTCATATTCATATACTTACACCATATTATTATATAGTTAGTGTGTTATATGAAGAAATGAAGGGGTTGAATGGACTCTGACCCCCTCCAATATTTCTAATTAAACCAATTAAGTCTAAAACAAAAAAAAATTTTTTTTTTATTTTAACATTAAAATTATTATGGAAATTAAGAACTTATTTCAATATTATATACATATACACATATGTATGAATTCCTAATTTACATTCATAATGTACATACAAAAATGCATCATTTAAAATTGTTGATGATCAGAGTTCTTTATCTTCAATTTCCAAGCAAAATGTTGTAAAAGAATTTGTATTCATTTGAATTCTAAACTAAATGACTTTACAATCTGTAGATAAAAAAATGAGACATCATAAATATCTATAAGATTAAAAAAAAAAAAAAACAAACAAAAAGGAGCAAAAACTAACAATAAAAAATACATTAAATACTTTGACCGGCTTGCGGGTGGAATTTAATACGATTTCCAATAAAAATTCAGTTTTCTTTCCGCTTCTTAATCTTTCTGAATTTTTTTTTTTTGAAAAAACCATGCAGTTAAGTACTTTCTGCCTTTATATTTTAATTCGTTTTTTTTTTTCTCTCAATACTGTTTGTAAAAAAATATAAAATTTTAATTGTCAATTTTGTCTCTTTTTTTTTTTTTATTTAATATTTTATTTCATTTTATTTTAAATAATATTTATTTAATTGTTGTCCCAATTTACGACATAAGTAAAAAAAATTTTGGGTTGGGTATATATTTTCGAATTACAAATTTCTGTAAATTTTCATAAAATTGTGGAGGCTGTCACTTCCCAGAAAAATTTTTTTAAACCCTAATTTTTTTGACCAACTATATAAAATAATCTCCTAATTATATTTTTTTTTATATATGCACACATTTAAACAACAAAGCTTTTGAAATTGTGGCGGTTGGTGTTACCATAATGATTCAAATTCTGATTTTGGTTCATTGGTTCAGTGCAGTTCAACTCCTGTACATTCTTTAGTTTTCTTGTTTTAAAAATACCAAATCCCTTCCCATAGAAGCCGTTCCCATTTTAACGAAATTTGAATAACTAGATCTCTATTACAGTTACGTTATTTTTTTTTTGTAATACATAATCTTAAAACCAATAAATCTTCTAACATTTCAAAATTATTATCACCCATGTTAACTTTATTCACAATAGAGATTTGATGACAAATATAAATAAATATATTAATTTAGATTTTAGGTGTACCATTTGCATCTCGGCGTTCTACCGTATAAAATTGTGTATTTAGCTTTCATCCTAAAATTACAATGGTAACGATTGTTTTTAACCAAAAATTATTACTATTTTGTTACAAAAAATTATTTCAAAAAAAATTCGAAAAATTCCATAATTTTGTAATTCAGAAATTATGATACGATCCCAAAAAAAAAAAATTGAAAAAGCAATAAAAAATTAAAAAGGCAAAATTACAATAAATATATAGAAAAGAATAATAACAAAATGTTAGATTATCTAAAGTTTTAAATAAGTATTTGTTTTTTAAATTATCTTCTATACCTTTCTCTTTCTTCTTTTAGTCATTCTTTTTTACACATATGTACATTATACCATGAAATATTTGTACAAAAAGAATTTTATTTTTATTTTTTTTTGCAAGCGATGAAAAGATTAGTGTACCTACTAATCGGTTGTTGGAATAGTTTAGATTTTCTTTGATAATAAAAATATACGTATGTGTTCATACGTATATGTATGTGTAATTTTTTTGAAATATTTTCCAAAGGAAATAAGTTCCAAAAAAGATAAAAATTTTAAAAATGACTTAAAATATATAAACAGTATGTATTTACATATATAAAATAAGCTTCTTCAAATAGTTTTTACAAGGATGACTATCAGAAATCAGAAATCAGACTATCAGATCTTAATGTGAATATTATTGAATTTTGTGGTAGAAAGTTCGTTCCAAATTCAAGAAATGTAACAAGAAAATTTAATAAAAATAAGTTTAACCGTGTTCCGAACGTTTCAAGCTTGTTTCCTCTTTTTAATTTCTATACCTTTATATAAATAATATTCCTGACAATAATAGGTATCAGTTAAAGGTCTCTTTTGTAAATCTTCATTTTATAAATATTTATTTTGATTTTTTTTATTAATTTCAATATTTTTTTTTTTTAATGTAGTCAATAAAAAGTCATAGTTGCATATTTATTGTATTATTTACTCATGAATACGCTTTCGTTATTTTTTTCTGCTATTTTTATTACTATCATAACATAAATACATGGTTTCTCTTTTATTGTAGAACAGGTCTGATTTTAGTTTTTTTTCATTTTATTACAATTTACTTTTAAATCTATATATGTTACTTATTATATGCTATTACATTTTTAATTTTATCTATTACCATTTCTTTACTATCATCGGGATCGGCCAGTTAACAGTAATTTTTTTTTTTTTTTTTTAATTATTTTACAGAGTCCAGACAAAATAAAAATACATACTGCAAAAACTAAAATGAATCATTCTGTTATTTTATGCTTTTTTATTTTGTTATTTTTCTTCATATTTTCGTCTCCGGGTTATTTAGTTAAGTGCTAATTTTTTCATTTTTGTATATATGTAAGTATACATAGGTAGATTTTAAATTTTGTATACTTACTATTAATAGGTTTCTATTTCTAATAGAACGTTATTTTTCTTTTCCTGTACATATGTATATTTACGTTTTTAGCATAGACGACAACCTAATTTAATTCTTTCTTCACATTTTATTTGTGTTCTATGTAAGTAGGTACTATAGTACATAATATGTAGTTAGGTAGTTGTTGTTCATTGTATTTTACTTTTTTACTTTTTTTTTTATTGTTTTTTTTTTGTGGAAAAGTAAATTTTTTTATTAAAATCACTTGTCTGCTTTATGTTTTGATTATTTTTAAATGTTTTAATGGTAATTGCTTTGATTCACGCGCATTTAAATTTTTCAACCACTGTCTATTATTTATTTTTTCTTCTTTATTCAAATTTAATAAGTACCGCATTTATTTACTATATATACTGATTTTGTTGTTGTTGTTACTTTGAAATAAAAAAAAACTATATATTATTTAAATTATAAATTGTACAATTTTATAAACATATTACTTCTCTACATACATAATAAAAATAAATAAAACACATAGATCATAATATATTTATAAAAGGATTTATATTTATAATAAAAATGTTATCTTTTTAACAGTATATATGAAATAATTATAACTGTATTTATAAAATTTTTTTTTTTTAATATTATTTATACTTAATTGACTTTTAATTTACTACTTATATACCTACTTACTATTACATTTTATATAAATAAACATTATGATGTATTTACTGCATGTGTACAATGCAAAATGTTAAACAGTTTTCTCTACTAATGAACAATTAAAAAAATAGGATATATAATAAACATAAGGACAAAAAGGATATAAGTGAAAATGATTTAATTTATCGAAATTTTGATATTGTTATCCAATATTTAATATATGTACATACATATATACTTATTGTATATTATGAAACTAAACAATAAACACGTTCTAATCTTAAATAAATGTTAACAGAACTTTTAATAATAATAACAGGAATGTAATGTAATGTTATTTTTTTTAAAATTCAGGTAATTTTTTTCAATTCTTTTATTTTCCAATTTAATTTTACTGATTTCTTACACATTTTTTTTGTGTGGAAAATGTTAAATGTTAACTAAGATAAAATAACATGGGATTAAATAACATGTAGTTGTATGTAAATGAGCAAAACTGTTAAAATCAATAAAGTTCCTTAGAAATTTTTTCTTAAATGAAAGATATTAACAGTTAATAGAAAAAAATTGAAGATTTGTAATTTATTTTATGATATTTAATTTGATGATATTTTTTTTATGAAAAAATTCTTCCATTACATTAATTTTTTAAGAGTTATTGTATAAATTCATTGTGAATCTAAACTTATACGTACTTATTTATTGTAAAGTAATGAAATAACTAATCGCTTTAATATCCTTTTTAGTTATTTCATTAAACTTTTAATTTTAATTTATAAATTAGATTTATAATGGGTAAAACCCTCTATCTTTTAATTTTCCTTATAAATCAAATAACATTAAAATAAATGTATGATTTCCATTACATTTTGGAATAGAACTGAATCTGAATGAATCATAAATTGTAATACCTTAAAACAAAAAAAATGGGAAAAATTCTAAAAGTTTAAAACGGAAATAAAAATACAATTAAAATTTACTTTTTTTTATTCAATAATGTCAAAAATGTCCTAAAATAATTAATTCATTTTCTTTTTTTATTTACTTTATAAGATACTTTTATTTCCTTTAATTTTTTTTTAGCTTTTTTCTTTGGTAAAACAAAAAAAAAAAAAACAAAAAAAAAAGAAAATACTAAGATTCCTATCTAATATTAAAATAAAATCACCTGTTCTATCTAAATCAAACCTCCTTAATTTCTTTAATTTCCTTACAGTAAATAAAAAATAGAATTATTTAATAAAAAAAAAAAAAAAAATCAGTATAAAGCTCAATTCAATATTTTCTATTTTGCTTTCTTCCTTTTTTTTTTTTTTATTGTTTTTTTGTTTATTTTTTTTTTTTAGTTAAGTTTTTTTTTTATTGTTTTTTGTTTATTTTTTTTTTTTTAGTTAAGTTTGTTTTTTTTTTTCAAATGATTAAATCAATTACTTTGATGGATTTTCGGTAATTCTTTTAAATCCTACGATTAATTTTTCTTTTTTTTTTTTTTATTTTTGCTTAACAGATCAAAATTATCCCAATCTATCAGAAATATAAAAACAAAAAAAAAAAAAATAATTTTCCAAATTATCCCAAAAATTTCATAAACTTCATTAAAAATTCTATAAAGTTCTAGAAAGAAAAATTTTGAAAATAGGTATTTTATTTTTTTGGAAAACATAGGTAGCTTATAGGTAGTATCAATTTCCCAAACTCTGATTATTTTGATCCTAAATGTACCTATGTAAGTACTAAAAAAAATATCCATTTTATTTTTATGAAATTTTTTTTTTTTCTTTTAAATTAGATTAAAATTAAAGTAGGCTTTACAATTTTCAATTCAATTGAATTTATTTTTTATTATATGTAATTTTTTCTTTTAGTTTATTTTTAAATAAAAATACAAATATGGAACAAAAAAGAAAAAAAAAAACAGAAAAGAGAAAAAAGAAAACCTTATTGATTGAAAAGGATGATAAAAATGGGATAAAAATTTGTACTAAAAAAAAACATAAAAACAAATTGTACTATTTATATATTTTTTTTTGTTTAAATTTATTTTTTAGAAGAAAAATATTTTTAAAAAATTATTTTTATTTTTCAAATTAAGATCAACCATTAAAATTAGGACCTATTAAAAAAAAAATGTCTTCAGTTTTATTCATAATGGCTATGATACTTTCAATTTATAGTTATCCCATCACATTAACATAATATTTTAATATAAGCAGATCATAAAAAATTTAAGGACATATGCATAGATAAATAATTGGTATTATGTATATATATATATATATCATATACTTATACAATGTTTTTATCATAAATCATCCAATTATAAAATCACTAAAATTTTAAATGGAAAACTGCATAATATTTTTCATACCGACAAAATTCTAAGAAAATTTCAATATTAAAACTATGCCACTTTTACCATATGCTCTGTTTGCCACAATTTTACAGAAAAAAAAAAAAAAAAAAAAAAAAAACAATAGTAAAACCAAAAAATTTTTAAAAATATGCCGAAAGGAAGAAATTGAAAAAAAAAAATGTATTTATATATATACAATATATAGTTATAATAAACAATCAGATAAAATCTTTAACATATGGTTGTATTATGTATAATTTTAGAATGAAGAAATGACAATCTTCATATTTAAAAATTATTACAGTGTACAAAATTAATATATAGATTGGTTCTAATCTTTGAGAAATTTGGAAAAAGCTTAAGTTTATGGTTTTAAAGTTTTTTTTATTTTTATATTGTTGTCAAATACTATCGCTATCGATTATAGGATTCAGATATTTTAAAACATCTTCAAACAAAAAAGGAAAATCTTAAAATTTAATAATTATAAACTGTTAATTAACTGTTAATTGGGCGAAACCTATATGTAAAGAAATTTTGTAATGGAAATTTTATGGAGACTCTGGATATTTATAGATTCTGCTCTGGGAGTAACCATCTAATTTAATGAAACTTCAGCTAATAATGAAACTAAGTAATCAGTTCAACCAAATGATCATAGTTTTACTAATAAAATATTTTAATATGGGTATTGTTTTTATTTTTTTATTTTTACGGTTCTGTATGCATTAATCAATCTTACAAAATCTTAATCTTTATACAAATTTAATCGCAAAACTTAGTCATTATCATTTTTTAGTATTAAAGCTCATTATTTATGTTATGTTAGAACACACCATCAACGTTGTTTGTCTACTACTGTTGATCTCCAGTTGCGAATATGTACTACCCGTAAATTATTTTCTATGTTCTCTAACCATTTGCTTCTAGGACGGACTCTTCGATATGTATACCAATTATTCGGGCCTCAAAGATAAATTTTTCAGTTCGATTTCTAGTCATTCGTATATAATGTGACCTGTCCATTTAATTTTTTAGCTTTTCAAAAATTTTTTAACATCTTCATTGTTGACTACTGCTATTAATTGGATCTTATTACACATGTATCAAATATTGGATATTATTATATAGGTATCAAGCATATCTTGTTTAGGACTCAAAATTTTTCTTAGCCAGTTTTTTTTCGAAGATTCTTAAATTTTAATTTTTGTCTTCAATTGTTAGCGTTCAAATTTCTAATCCATATGTTACAAATGCCCTAACAAGTGTTATATAAAATTTTGCGAGGCTGTGCAATTTAAAAAACTTAATACATATATAAAAGTATACTTAAATTATAAAAATACAAAAAAAAATTAAGACTATAGGATTAATTTTTCATTACAACGCTGGTTTTAAATTTATTCCGTTCACTGTATAATATGGAAATATAGATTATATCTGTGACACAAACCTACATCTACATTATTCTTTCATTTGAGGAATTTATACCATTATTTCGAATTAATTACATATATATATATGTTTTAATAGTGAAAAGGAAACTAATTTTTCACCATTAACTATTTACAAAAAAAGAAGAAAATGTAGACAATTTTAAATAATGATTTTTTATGAAAATTATAAAATACGTTTTAAATATTAGGACCCTTAAATTTTAAACTAAACAATAATAAACAATAAAATGAATGGAAAATCAAAAGGAAAAATCTATAACATTTTTATGTTTTCTTTTTTTGTTTTCTGAATTATATCCAAAAGATTAGTTATCATTTATCATTAAGAATTTGTTTATTGTTTTTTTAATTTGTTTAAATCTATTCGTTAATTTAAACTTAAAAAAAAAAATTAATAACAATTTTAAAGTCAGTTTCCAAAATTTCTATAATTTTGTATTTTTTTTTTTTCTAAAAATTATACAAAATAATTTTTTGGAGCAAACAAAGAAGCTAACACTGCCTTTGCTGGTCCCGATCCTTTATGCGGCCCTTTATGTATCCTAAAAAACAGAAGCAAATTAAATAAAGTAAAAATCTGGGCTGAGACAATCTAAGGAGCTTCAACAAAACTATAATTGAAAAAGTTGTGAAAAAATCATAGGATCCAGTAAAAATAAACTGCAAATTCTAAGAAACTTCCTGTTGGCACACTGTCACCTAAAGGGACGCTAAAAAAAACTTGGAATAGAGTATGATGGCATATGAAGATTCTGTCAAGAAGAAAAAGAATCTTCAAGATTCATACTCAAAAAGTGCGGAACTTTACTTCGATCAATATAATATGTACACATAGGCGAATATTGAATTACTGAAGATGAACTACATACCGAAGATGAACTACATACCGAAGATGAACTACATACCGAAGATGAACTACATACCGAAGATGAACTACATACCGAAGATGAACTACATACCGAAGATTAACTACATACCTGTAATGTAAGCCAGATATTAGTTTATTAGAAGCAGTAACGCTGGCAGAAGTATTATAATAAGTGCAGACAAAATTCACAACGCACGTATATAGTTATAGGGGAATAATAAAAGATCTACATCAAAAGAATATAATCTAATCTTCTGGATCATATTTGTGGAAAAGTATAAAAAATACCATTAAGAGTACCAATATTAAAAATATATATTTGAAGATGTATCTTTAAAATGTTATATTAACTATGTATTGATTTTGGTTTACTTAATATATCAAAATTCATTACAATTATAAATAATGCCAGAAAAATTTTTTTAGAGAAAATTCCATATAAATTGTAAAAAAAAAAAATCATTATTTTGTTATATAGGTACTTTACTTATACTTACCTCAATTTTTATTTCACAAATTTATTTAAAATGTATTTGAAAAATTTTCAACCAAAAACAAAAAAAACTAGAAAGAATTCATAAAATAACTCCCAAACGAAAAGAAATCTTTAGATATTCATAGGAAATGAAATTGTAACAATATCATCATATTAAAATTAAGTATAAAAATCTGTTGTTTAAAAGTAAGTAAATAATTTTGTATCAATCCATTATGATTTTCTTTTTTTTTTTTTTTTTGGTTTTTCAAAATCATATTTTTTACCTTCAATAATCAATCTCGCTAATCCTTAGGGTATCTTCTACTTCCAATATAGTATTCAGGGCGCGTAGTAACATTGAGATACTATATAATAAATAAAAAATTATGTAACAGAAGACTCAAAAGACAGGTTAATATGTACAGGTTATAATGTTAAATGATATTTAAAACTTTAAGATAATCAAAAAAATGCTAAAGGAAAATTTCAATATGAAAATATTTAGATATTATTCCTAATGGATTGTGTTTTTTATTTTTGTAACTCAACCACAAATATTTTTTCAAATGATCAAAATTTTTTTCAAAAAAAAAATTATAATATTCAATTCAACATAACCTTAAAATATATGTAACATACATTTAAAATAAATGTAATAATATATATAATAATTTATTTTTTGTCTGCTATAGAGAAAATATCATTTTATAATAAGTAAATACTTATTACATATGATTTTAAATATATAAATAGCTATATAACTATATAATAATAATATATATATATATATTATCTATGTACATATAATAATTTACTCTTAAAACAATTTGGAAGTCTTTATTACTGGTAATTTTAAGATATTATTTCGGTTTTCTTTTTTTTTTTCATCTCTTTTTCTAAAGATTGTGTTTTTTTTTTTTAAAGTACGTATCTAGATATTATGTTGGTCATTTAGTATCTTTAGTATCTTTCAAGATATCCAAGGATATATTTTGAAGTATTTATATATAATATAATTTATTTACTTTATATATAATTTTTAGTATCTAAACCAATCTTTTAGTATTCATATTTAATTTAAAGTATTTTCAAAAAAAAACTGAAAAGAGATCATTTTAATAAAATTTATGCACGGACAAATTCTATCTATAGATACAAAAAAAAAAAAAAGGGAATAATTTAAATTAAATAAGTATATATACTAAATAGATAATATGTATTATAATGTAGACGTATACATATATATATTATGTATGTATTATAATGTAGATATATAGTATATATATATATATATGTATATATATTTTACAAGGATCATTCATTTATTATTTAGTGTATATATATGCATATGTATCTTATTAATAAATTTTATTGTAAATATGGGAATATAATAGGGGAAGTAAATAAATTATTAATATTTTATTTTATATTGTATTATAAAAATTTTAAATAGAATATTAAGAATTTGTTTTTTTTTTTTTTAATATTTTATTTAATATTTTATACTTTTGTATATAAATATTTTATTTATTACATATTCATATATAAATATATTATGTATTATATATAGGATAATAGAATAATAGGGTTATTAAAAATAAAAATAAATAAAAAGTTTTTAATCTTAATCCTTTTTATGTTTTTTTTGTTTTGTTTTGTATAAAATGTATTATAAACAATCTATAATTCTTTTCAATTATTCAACTTTTAATTTAAATTTATTTAATTATAGTTAAGATGATGAATAGATAATTGCTAGAATATTCCTAGAATATTTTATTATGTTTAAAATTGTATTGAGATTAAAATTGGGGGAGCATCCTATTTCCATGGATAAAAAAAAAAA
Source organism: Poecilobothrus nobilitatus (assembly GCA_947095535.1). Taxonomy (NCBI): domain Eukaryota; kingdom Metazoa; phylum Arthropoda; class Insecta; order Diptera; family Dolichopodidae; genus Poecilobothrus; species Poecilobothrus nobilitatus. The sequence goes on along the minus strand of OX352774.1, from coordinate 189,241,462 downwards.
AATCTTGAACAAAAACAAAAACATATTTTGAATAAGTATAAAACAAATCTTGCAAAAAAAAAAAAAAAAACAGATATCCTTAAAAAAAAATATCTTGAATTTAATCTTGAAATAAAATATTTTTCAAAAGGTTTTTCTTAATTTTCTTCTTTTTTTTTTTCTATGAAGAAATAGTTAATTTTTGCGATTTTTCCAGAATATTTCAGATTTTATTAAGTATAAAAAGAATAATCTAAAGAATTTAATCATCCATAACATTATGAAATCTTTCTTTAGAACTCATTAGGGGATCCGGTCAATTCTGGAATACCTATATAAACTGAGTTTGGTCACCATATTAACTTAGAATCCTATATCGAAAGAATAGAGGCGATATAAAAAAAAATTTCTTTGGATTTGCTTTAAGACATCTTAATTGGATTAACTCAATGATATTGTTTAAATGTAGATTGAACTGATAGACAGAAACGTAAATTAATTGACGTGGCGTGATTTAAAGTCATGAAGAATATTAGTGATGGGTAGATTATTGTTTTTATATTTCAAGTATTTAATAAAGACATTGAGGAAGTATGGGTTCGAATCCCACACATACGTCGTAAAAGTAATGCCCCCTTACGACATGTACAGCCACTCTTGAAAAGGAAAAGCTATGTAATTTCCTTGTTACATTTGTGTTAAGGAAATACAAAAAAAAAAAAATTTAAAATTCATAAATATTAAAAGAATCATATAAAATATACTTTTATCTCCATCTAACATTAAAATTATTAATAGTTAACATTAATAAAATTTCGTCATCAAATTTTGATACACCCTCTATATTATAAAAAAAAAAAACGAAATAATTTCAATTGAAAGTTTTTTCACTTAAAGATTTTATCATTCAAGATTTAAGATTTTCTTATTCAATAGTTTCTTTAAATATTTTTTATGTTTTATAGAAAAATTGAAATTATTATAGAAAATAGAATTAAAATTAATGAAATACATAGCAATATTAATAATTATTATAAGTAAAAGATTCATTTTAAAAACAAATACTACTTTAAAATAAAATTTATTAATTTATTTAAGTACATAAGTAATGTATTGATAATTTATAAATCATCCTGTATTGATATGCATCTTATCATAAATCATATTACATATTTATGAATTTGAATTATAATATCTTTAAAATTTTTGGACAGAGGTGTGTAAACCTTGTTTTTAACCGAACAAAACAAAAAATTTGGATATTTTGTTTTTTTTTGTCCGAAAATTTCTAAATTAATCTATTGTTGACATTGTAGTTACAAAATAAGGAGCCGTGAAATAATATCCTTCGAAATAATGCCCCCATGGTGTTTGTTCTGATTGGTAAATAAGAATTAAGAAATTTTCATTGAATGAGAAATAACATGCCGGTGTTTTTTATTCAGTCTTTAGTTAAATGTGGTTTGTTACTATGAAGTTTGTATTTTTGAATTTTTTTCAGGTTTGAGTACTACAAAAGTGGCTTTTGTTACACATTTAATGAGAATTAACATCCGGAAATCTTATTTTTCATATGTATTTATTTGAGAAATAAGATCGCAAGATATGAGAATTAACACCCTGGGACTTTATTTCTCAAAAAGTCGAAAGTTAAATTAAAAATTAAATAAATATGTACAACACCCCGGGGTTTTATTTCTCATATTCACCGTGGTGGTGTATTATTTCGCAAGACCTTATTTCACAGCGCCGATAATAAGGATTCGTTAGCACTTCATTTATCTTTTAAAATAATGTACTTTAAAAATATTTATCGTACCTAAGCATATTTTTATATTTTTACATACCTAGTCTCTATTTTGCTACTTCTATTAATAGGAATTTCTCCTAATGTGGAACAGGTCTTCTATACAATTGAACCTTGAAATTAATTTTTATTGAAAATTAACTGTTTATACGTGGAATACTCTACGTCTGGAACAAATTTCTTTGTTCTATCAGCTAAAAAATACCTTACCTCTCATTCGTGATAAAAAAAATTTAGAAGATGTCAGAATTTTCTTGTTTATTTTAAGGTTATAACTAGTTAGATTGATTTAAAATTTGAAAATTAAAAATCAAAACGTCGAAAATAACAATAAACATTTTAAAGCGTTAAGGTAAAATTAAAATATCAAGCTAATATGAATATCAAATGGGGTTATAATTAAATTATAGAAAATCATTAGGAAAATTTAATTTTTCGAACATTACTCTTGAATTTAAGTGTATTTTTATAAATAAATGTTATGAAAATTGAATAGATATGAATATATAACTAATAATTTACTGTTATTAGCCTCTCTTTCTTGAATCCTTTCTATTTGCATTAATTTCACTGGTTCCTTGGGGCAGTGATAGATAGGATAGTTTGAAGTTTTGTAATAGCGATTATCTTTTTCTGTTCGATTAATATCATTGTCATTATTGATGAAAGTTAAAATGATAAGCTATAATTACTTATGTCTTCAATTTAGAGCAACTGTTTTAATAAAGCTTATTTTCAATATAAATTCTAAATTTCAAAATTTAATGATTTATTCATGTATTAGTTAGTGAAGGGAAGTCTAAAAGTATTTAAATGTAATGAAAATTTTTAAGTTAATTAGATTAATTTATAAAAATATTTAGGTTCTGACACTTAAAATAAATTTAAAATAGAAGACAAGTTTTTTGAAAATCGCGAACCGTACATTTCAATAACTCTGCTTTAAAATCTTATACCTATCATATAACTCAGATTTTTTTATTTTCAACAAAAAATTAAATAAATTTTTAGAAGAAAAGCAATGGGCATGCTCAGGAATTCTTTTATTTTTTTTTATTTTATGTTATTTTTTTATTCATCCTAAAAAAAAAAATTCTTTTACAATATTCTCAGATTTTTGTTTTTGTTTTTTTTTTTAAAGAATAGAAAATGGTTTTATCTTAGAGATATTCATCCAGAAAAATATAATAAAAAAGAACCAAAAGGCTAAAACAAAAAAAAAAAAAAAAACAAAAAAAACATGAAAATATGTAACAAAATTATTATATAATATTTTTTAACAGGATATTATTAGAGATATATATATATATATATATATATGTACATAAGCATGTATACCCATAAATATTTTTGATATAATAATTATATATAACTACGTAGAATGTATAACCATACAAAAATATAATAAGGATATAAGGATATCAAATTTAGAGGAATAAAATAAAAAAAAAAAAAAACAAAAAACAAAGTAATAAAATAAATTCTTTATAGATAGTAACAAAAAATTAAATAAAAATCAGAAAATTATATTTTGTTTGTTTTAATATAACACATATTACATTATATGTATATATGTGTACCTATTTATAAATAATTATATATGTATAAAAATCAAGATGAATCCTTAACATATTTCATACATGATGACACAAATATATATATATACATTTTCTATTATACTTACTTATCTGTAAATATATATATTTTTATATTTTAATGTAGACGTATGTAAAATGAAAGAAAAACTCTGCGGGCGGACAACAAAAAAAAAAAAAAAATAATGATAGATGTTACTACAAGATACATTTGAAAATACCATTTTTATAGTAAAAGTGTACAGAAAAAAAAAAAATAAAAAAGTAAAGTAGAAATAAGAGTAGTATAAAGTAGTATAGAGTAATAAAAAAGAAGAAGGAGAGGAAGAAGTAGAAGTTGTACAACTAAACGATACCAATATAGTCCATGCATTTTCAAAAAATTTCTGTTCTTTTTTTTTATTTTAGAAGTTAAAAATAAAAGAAACGGAAATAAGTATATTTCTTTCTTTTGTTTTTTTCCTTTTATTTTCTTTAGTACTTGTGAATTTTCTTTTGAAGTTTTTTTTTTTTTTTGCTTTTAAGTTCTATGACATCTTCTTTTTTAATGGGAAATGGAAATTGGTTCCATATTTTTTTGAAATGTGTAAAAGTAAATTATGAATGTTGAAAAAAAAAAAACAAAAAAAAACTCAAAAATGGTGATTTGATTATGAAACCTGTAGGATTTTGTGCAAAAAAACAAAAAAAAAAAAAAAACTCAAAGGAAGAAAAGCATTAAAAAAAATTTAATTTCAATTTGCTTTTTTTTTTTTTTTGTTCAAATCAAAAGTTAAAAAATTATTTTGTTACTTTTTGAAGCTAATTTAAAGTTCTAAATGGATGTAAATGACAGGATAAACTAAAGTTTTGGTTACTTTTAAATTAAATTTTCTATTAAACTATCCATTTTCTACACTACATTACATTTTTTTAATCAGTATTTTGTGATTAGATAAAAATCATATTTTTTTTTTTTATTATTCTTGTAATCAAAATTGAAAAAAATATTTAGAATTGGTGTGATCGAAATGACACTCAGAAAAGAAAAACGAAATAGTCTTTAAGTGAGAATTAAAATAAAACTTACTGGAAAAAAAGGTTTGTTTCGATTGAAGCAATTTAAGTCAATATTAAGTAATGGGTTAAATGCATAAAATTAAGCTTGAACTTAAATTTCGCTTTTTCAAAGAAAAATTATGCTTAAACTCCAATTTTTTATTTAAAAAGATAAAATTTAAGTTGAAGCTTAGTTTTATGCATTTAATCCAATATGCTTCCTGTATTTTAATTGAAGATAATTGTATAGAACAATATTACATTTTAAAAAACAGTTTATAAGTACAATCTGATTCTCTTTCGGTCTTAAATATTTATAAGATTTATTTGGTGGAACCAAAATGAACAAAAATTGTTCTGTAGAGAAAGAGAGACGACTATTTCTTTCAGTTCTTAAAATAATTAAATCTAAAGATTTTATTAAGTTTTAATTTAATTTATTTAACTTATACTTATATATCTCAAAAACTGTGCAATTGGCAACTTATTAATAATTTTGATAAATCGTCAGACAAGGGATTAGTTGTAAAATATATAAAAAAAAAAATGCTTTAAATCGTTTGTATTTTGGAATTAAGAAGAATTTGGAATTTACCAATTAAATTTTTCGAATAATTAAAGAAATAAAAAACCTTTAAATTATTTTATTGCGTGCTCCGTGTTTATAATTATATGATAGTTACGTCTTGTACCTATAATTATTCTGCATTTTAACTAATTTTTTATATTACTTAAAATTCCTCTATAGTTAATACGACATTTATCAATTAATAATCTAGGGTATAAATGACATTAAATAGAATATAAAAATCTTCTTAAACTAAAACGTGATAAGTTTTCAGATTTTTTTTAGTAAAAAAAAAAAACAAACAATAAAATATTTCACCTTTTATATTCTTGCGTCGTCCTCCTAAGCTTTGTATTCGTATTATTAAAATCCTATATATACAAAAAAAAAAAATGAAAAAAAAAAGAAAAGTTTTTTTAATAAGTTTTACAATAATTTTTTAATTTCACTTAAGTCCTTAAAATACTTTTAAATACCTATAATTATGTTTAAGTAAGTATATACTTAAGTATGTATACATACTTATTATATTTATATAATAATTTTTATTTTAGTTATTAATTGTTATTATTTCTTTGTTTTTCAAATTAAATTCTAATAAATAAATTTTTTTTACTACTTATATACATACTACTACTGTTTTTTATTTACTATTTTCACTAAAATAAATTTTCCCCGAAAAACTTCAAATCTCCAATATATATACCCTTACCTGTAATTATTTTTTTTTTTTTTTTTATTTTTCTAGTGTATAAAATAAAAAACCACTTAAAACAATAAAAATTTGTACAAAAAAAAAAAAAACAAAAAAACACTTGAGAGAAAGGAAGAAAACATTAAAGTAGGACAAAAAATATTTATTTCATATATACATAATATGTACTTATTTACAAGCATATTAGTTAAATCCTAGTAAATATTTAGTTTATAATTTGTTTTTTTTTTTACCGTTAAATACTTCTACATAATTATAAATTAATATACACTTCATCATATACTTATTAATTTATTACTCTTATGTAATAAAAAAAAAATAAAAAGTCGTTATGACGTACGTATATATACATAAATATGTTTCTTGTTTTTAATTTAAACTGTTCGTCCGTTATTCATGTTTAACCAGAACATATATTATACCTTAAGATTTAAGTTTAGAACAGATTACTTATTATTGTAAATATATGTGCTTAGAATTAAAAAGAAAAGATACTTAATTCGTGACAATTAAATTTTCCTAATGAGTCCTTATTGCGTAATAAATTCATCAAATGTTGTATAGCTCTATCGTATAAACAAAAAGATATGTCACAATATTAAAATGTTGATTTCCGCGCTCATCGGTGAACATAAAAAAAAACTTGGCATTAAGTCGTGTACCACTGCCCACCAATGAACATCAATCAAATGTTGATATTTCAAAATCTTGTGCTTAGGCATGTTGAGTTTCACATTTATCTGTGAACATAAAAAACAAAACTTGGCATTAAGTCGTGTATCACTGCCCACCGATGAACATCAATCAAATGTTGATGTTTCAAAATCTTGTGCTTACGGGTGAACATAAAACTAAAATTGTGTTAAGTCCCAATATATCAAAGATGAATATAGATATTTATAAAGGTAAAAAAAAATTTACATTAATTTTATTCGGGATTTTGAGAACAATGAGCAATGTTCATCACGGGTGATACACATGGAACTTAAAGCAATTTTACTTTTATGTTCACCGTTTAACACGGAATTTTGAAGCATTTGAGTGATGTTCACCGGTGATACACGTGGCATTTGAAAATATTGAATATTTTTATACTATATTAACGGTACCTGTTTCTAACTTAAGAACCAATCATTAACAAAATATATAAGCTACTAAGGAAAGGTTCAATAAAAGGGTCTTCCAATATTTATTGTGAAAAATTTAAAATATTAACTACATATATAATTTTTAAAAGAGCTTTAAAACAAAAAAAAAAAAAATCTTAGTAGATGGGGATGTACCGTCAAATGTGTAATACTATAGGAAAAAATGTAGATTTAGCGTTTTAAAAACGATAATAATAAATTTAGTTATGTTGACTATATTTATGGCTATATTTATGGCTATATTTATGGCTATTACTTGATAATTGTAATATTTTATTAATAACCAATTGTAAAAATTCAATTTACTGTAATAATAAATGTTAGTTAGTTTTGTTTTTTCTTTTTTGGTAAAATATTTAATATAGGTACATATAATATTTTGTAAATATAATAAACAGAAACAAGAAAATTCTTTTGCATAAAATACAATACATAATGAATTGTTATTAAATTGTTTTTTACTTGGAAAATGAAATATATACTTAGTTTTATATTTTTATTATATAATAGAGGGGTATCTACATAAAGAAAGTTTTGTTCTTTTCATTTATTCATTTGTTCGCGATATGCATTATATATATGTATATATAGGTACTTATATATGTAGTTATATTGTATAAGTATTGTATTTTTGGTTTAAAATATTGCGTGGTTACATTATTCAAACACGGAAAGTAATTTATATGTAATCACAATTGATTAATGAATTAGCAACATGATAAATTTTATGAACAAAACAAAAAAACAAAAAATCTAAGAAAACCAAAACAAAACATAAAGAAAATCAATATATACTTAGGTAAAAAGAAAGAAATTATTACAAATTACCAATTCTTCCATAAAGTTATTTTCGCGGCATCTAATTTTCCATAAATAAGTTTGTCTTTTTAAAAAAAAAAAAAAATTGTTTTGTTTTTGTCTTTTGCACAATTTTACCGTTTTACCTTCCCTTATAAATTCTTATCAACGTCAACGTGGATTTGTGTTTTTTTTTTTGTTGTTTTTACTTATTGTTTATTAATAGTGCAATCTGGCGGATTTTCTTTATTCTTTTCTACTAATTATAACTGTTTATTTGGTTTTTTAATTGTTATTTTTCTTTAATCCTATAAATCATTTATTTAGTTGTGATTTATTTTTTTTTTTTCTGCTTTTTAAGTTTTTTTTTTTTTTGTAATAATATCGTTTTTGGTTTTTTATTTAGGTATTAAAAAAAAATTAAATCTATCATGACTGTCATTTAAAACAAAAACAAAAAAGAAAAAAACAATAAAAAATAGAAAAATTCAACCATTACACCAAAACTATATTAAAATTTTCGTATCCACAATCATATACATACATACTTACAGAAATACAAATAAATTTTAAATAAGTATACAAAATAAAAGTTATTTGTATAAAAATGAAAGAGATAGGCATAATTAAATTTTAAATACTACATTACTTTCTCCAAAATAAAAAAAAACTTACAGTTTATTATTATCGAAAAATTTTATTTTGTATAGAAAGAGATAGCAACATAACAAAATTTAAAATGTATACATGTTAAAAGGAAGGATTGGTTTCAGATCCCAGGAATCAACAAAAATAATAACATTAACATATAAAAATTTATGGTTTTTACGTGTATTGCACACTTTTTTAATACTAAAATATCTAATAAATAAATAAAGACAAAAATGAAATTATGCATTAAAAAATATTAATTTAAATTATTTCAATAAAAAACAAAAAAATTACAAAACCAAAAAGTAAGTTCATCTTCATAAAAAAAAAAAATCGTATTTCTATTATCTTTAAGCAGCGATATGCATTCTTTTTTGTTCTTTTTTGAGGTTTCTCTTGAATATTACTCTTATCACTTGAAATTTCTCAAATTTTCCTACTCATGCTTGCTGTAATGTTGGTGCGATTTTGGTCACAAAATCAGTCATTAAACGTTGCGTTTTGTTTTTCGTAAATTCTTTGTACAATTCACGATAGTTAGTCATTAAGGCACTCAAATCGTCCTTAAATTTTGTAGCTCTTTCTTCAATTGTATCATGTTTCATAAAATGGTTGCTCAATTTAGTTGCAATTTCAAGTTCTTCTTTAATTTACACTAAGGGTACGTACTTCTACGTCTACTTCATTTTTGTACGTATACATTCAAACATATGTGTATGTGTAAATATTATTAAAAAATCATGCTTTTTCTTAATAAAATTTTTTTTTGTGGAATTGCAAATCGCTTTAAATCCAAGTTAATCATGTTTTTCAATTCGCGTTATTTCAAATTCGATCGCGTTAATAGAGAATTGAATAAATTTTTCAAATCGGGTTATTTTAAATACGCGTAAAACAAATTCGTGTAAAAAGGGAATTAGGTGTACTTACTGTATGTAAATATTAAACTTATAATAACGGTAGAACATATTGGTATTTTCCAGATTATTTACAAAACATATAGGTATTATCTGTAGCTGTATATACTTAATTATAACTATTTAAAATTATAAATATTTTCTATTAGTTTTACTGTTATTTATCACATAGTGTTTAATTTCCCTATAGGTGCAATTACAAACAGTTCTTTCCGTGCCAATGAACTGTATTGTTATTATTGTAATTCTTTGGAAAAACAACACATATAAATATAACAGTTTAAAGATAAAAAAAATAAAAAAAAACAAATTTTTAAAAATAGTCTAGGCTACAATTGGTATACGTATATATAAAAATTAAATCGATATTCCTTGACCATTATTCAATGGTATAAAAACGGCATTAATGTGTTTGTGTATATTATTATATATTTTGTCATATCTAAATATACATGTATACATAATATATATAATGTACATACATATATAAATATAGTGGTGTATTAAAAGTGTAAAAAAACTAATATTTTTTTTAAGGGTATTATTTTCAACTACACTCGTTTTTTACAACACCAAATACCAAACACCCCACCAAAACAAAAAGAAGAATTTTAATGAAAAAAGTGATTTCATTACAGATGGACTGTTCAGAAGGTTCCTTTTTTTTTTGTATTTTTTATATAAAGCTTATTTAATGTAAATTTTGACGGTGCATTATAATGTCTGACACGTTTTTCTTTGGTTTTTAAATTATATTATTTTTTCTATTTCTTTTTTTGCATTCTTCTATCCAATTTCGGGAGACTCTCGACGATTTGTACCAAAACCAAAACAAAAAAAAACTATAAGTGGTGTATTATACTACTTCTCTGTCAGTATAGTAGTTTGAGAATTTATGAGGTTTTTCGTTTTATTTTAAAATATATACTTTTTACTTTTACTTTACTTTTTAATACCATTATTATTATTTTTTTTTTTTTATCTATTTTGCTTTTCGTAAGCATTTTTGTTTTTTCTTTTTTTATTTTAATTTTTCCTTCCGAAAAATGGCTACTTTTTGTTTAGTCCAATGAACTATATAGGTCTTATATTATATATATATGTAGTTAATATATTATGTACTTAGGTAGGTATAAAAGCATTAAAATAAATTAAAATTAAAAGTGCAGTATAATATCCAGTAAAAACCGCAAAATGGACTTTAATATAAGTATATATAAATTATTTTTTGTTTTGGTATAGATTATACCAATATGTCATAGCCGCAGAGTTGCCAGACTAATAACGGTATCAGTTTGAATGTATTGAAAATTTAAAAGAATTAATTTTGATATTATTTAATGTTATTATAGAAATGGAGTACTTTTAATGAAGATTGTGAGGTATAACATTAATACAATTCAAATCCAATGCTCACTCAATTTAAAGATTCTTGAAAATTCGATATTTATTTAAAATTTTTAGGATTTTTGTACTTTTAGCAAATAAATTTATGCCTAAACTCTAGATCGATATGCTATAAAAATGTTATCGCAATATTGTAGGTACTGCTGTTGTAGGTAAAAGCTGTAGGTACTTATTGTTACTTTTAAAGCATTTTTGTCCCTTCAAAACTTAAAGATGGAAAATAACAGACTCCGTTATAAGTTCGGTAATCATAATTAATATATTATGTATACTTAGGTATGTATCTATAGTTGGTAACTTAAAAAAAAAAAAAAATATTGTGGAATAAGTACGTATAACAATAGCTTCTATAGAATTTTTTTTTTTTCTATAGTTCAATTTCCTGCATTAATTTAAAGAGTTCTCTTTGATACCAAAAAAACAAAAAAAAAAAAACTAATAAATAACATTAACTCATTGAAGGGATGCGTTGGTTTTGTGTTTTTTTTATAGTTGCAGATTTTTTTTGAAAAGAATGCCTCTTCCATGAATAAAACTTCATTTGTTTTTCCATTTATTATAGCAAGATAAATGCTTATCATTTTGTTTTTCTTTTGTCCCGATTTTTTCGTTTTTTTTTTTTAGATTGATAATTTATTGTTGTGATCAACGAGTCCATTATTCATCATTGTCATCATTTTATCTTATTTCCTATTATTATTATTTTAAATTTAATTTAAATGAAAAAAAAAATAAAAATAAAATCAGTCGGTACTTTAATTTATTTTTTGTGGCTTCTTTCTTCGTCTCTTTAATCTTTGCTTTGGGTCAAAGAAAATTTATTAAGGAAAACGCAATTTTATTGCCATTCAACAACACAACAACAAAACAAAAAATTAATTTAATTTTGGTTAAATTTAAAGTAAAAAAACAAAAAAAAAAATAAATTACTTTTTATAAACAAATAAAATGACTTATAATAAATGAAATTCAATATTATAATAATATTGAAAAATAATTATATTAAAATGACTGTATAAATTTTATTTTTTAATTCAAAAGTGTTAAAAGTATACAATACCTAATATACATACGTAATATATAGAGATCATCATATAATACACTGTTGTTTTGTAGATTATAATTTTAACATCGAAAATAAAGGATTATTTCTGGAAATATTTATTCAGAGTATGTTCAATTAAATGTATAAGTACTTATTAAAAAAAAAATAGTTCCAAGATAATATTTAAAATCTGGAAAAATTTAGTACAGCTTCTTTAATTTTGATGATTTCCCAATGTCTACAAAATAAAACTTATTTTCGGATTTTACGAGGCAGGCCCGTTTCCATTATGTTATCTTCAATTAAATTTGAGTCTACAGTTTACAACAATTAGATTACGCATTGTTTTATAATAGTTGTATGAAATCTATGTTCACACTAACATTTCTTAAACAAAAGAACATGTCCTCCAGTAAAATTGAACATTGTAAATTTACCATAAATTAATTTGGTATTCATTTGGACTGCAACCTCTACTAGAATTCGTAACTATCATTAAAAAAAATAAAAAAGAAATTGTAACTGCGTCATTAAAAAAATAAAATATTTTCGTGCACTGACTCCGCTAAACATATTTGCTTTTACGATTATCAATTTTGAGGAATTACAGGTGAATCAAACATACAAGTACTTTAAAATGAATCGTTAATGCACCTGGACACGTTTCTAGTTTTGTTGTTACTTAAAGATCCACAAGTTTCAAATGTTATAAGTGAATTTCTAAATAGCAAGAAAAAGTATCAAATTAAATCAACAAACCAGGTTGTCAAGCTTGAACCTTGAATTAGGCCGTCCTTTATGTAGTTAGTGCCTTCATATTATTATTGTTTTTTTTATGTTGTTAATTTCTATTTTTTATTAAACAATATGTTGGAGATAAATGAGTATTAAAAAATAAGGGCCCTGTCTCAATGATATGATATTAACAACCTACTAAAATCATCCTTTAAAATTAATAAATAAGGAATAAAGAAATAAACACCTTCCCAGCTCTTAAATTGCTTCTTTCGTCTTTCTAAAAATACTGTTCAAGGTTGTTTTTCATCGTCATTTGTCTTTCCGTTTTCCTTTATTATTTCTGTCACTAAAAACTTTCATTTTGTATATTAATTCAATCATGAGAAAATTTTATTTTTATAAAATGTATAAATATATGCGAAAATTTGTGATAACTTGCGTCATTAAATATGACATCCTGTCAAAATTTCAAATGACGATGACAAAAAAAAAATAAGCAACATTCCAGTTCAATAATTTGATATGACAAGAAAAGGGAAAGCGAATTAAAAAAAAAAAAAAATTAAAAAAAATAAAAAATAAATGAAAAACATGACATTGTTAACATTGCAATAATAAAATAAAAGAAAATCATAACTTACAACACAAAATACAAAATAAAAGGAAACAAAAAACAAAAACAAAGCTCAAAATATTTAATGTTAAAAGTTTCATAAACATTTGGTTATAGAAGAATCAATTTTGAAATTGCAGCAAAACAAAAAAAACAAAAAAAATTAAATATACAAAAAACATTATGCAAATAAGAATAAAAAAACATTACAATATTTTTTTTTTTCTGCGGAACTTACACAGAACACAGCAATTCAATTTAATTCAATGATCACAAAACATAAGCAACAATAATTGAGTCAAAAAATTCAGATGAACAAAAAATTAAAAAAAAAAAACCTTATTTTTTATTTAATTCTGTTATTGCACAACAAAAACAAAAAAAAACAAAAAAAGAAAAAGCAAAAACAAAAAAAAAAAAACTAATTTGATTCCTTAATTTGCATACAGTTTATTTTTTTTTTGTTTTTTTTTTTTTGTAAGAGTTACCTTATGTAAAGCACAGTACATTACAGTTCCTGTTGCATTTCTGTACGAAAAAACTAAAACCTACCAGAAAATCGTTTCGAAATAAAATAAAAATAAACAAAAAAAAGAGAAAAAAAAACACATCAAAAGCATGATGTGACTTTCTGTAGTAACTTCTTTACAGACTTACAACACTGTATTTACTCGTATATTTCAATTTTTGTTTTTTATTTTTACTCTTCACTTCAACTCAATTGAAAAGGTAACTTACCTACCTTATTTTATAAAATATTAAGCGTAAATCTATTTAAAAACAGATTAAACCACTAGACAATAACGATGACAGGAACTTATTTACGGTAGGTATACTTACATATATACGGACAAAAAAAAAAATCTTCGAAGTCAGAAGAATAAAATAGAAATGAAAAAAAAAAATTTTTTTTTTTTTAGCTAGGTATCTTATAAGAATGCCTGGTAACTAGGTAAAAATTTCCATAGGTAAAGGATATATAATAGAAATTTCAGTTATTAGAATGTAACCGTTTTTTTTTTTTACTTAAATAAGTTTTGCTTATTTTTTATTTAATCCACAATATATCGAATTATGATTCTAAAAACGTGCGTAGTGGGTCAAACAGATCTGGAATATGTTAGATTTGAAACGATCAATTAGATTCTTATCCCTAAATCACCGTAATATTAGTAATGCCAAAAACGTTTTAACTGGACATTGTCCAATGGGCAGACATACCAAAAGGTTAGGACATCTCTCATATGACTTTTACAGAATCTGGAAAATGAAGAGGAACAGAAAGGAATCTTTCACATATTGTGTGAATATTCGACATCTCGCTTTAAAAAGAAGAAAGTTTCTGGGAAAATTGCTTTTAAATAACTTTCCCGTTTTGTAGGTGGAGGAGGACTTCGATCGTTTTAGATTGCTATATCATAAGGTCACAATGTTTTAATTAGAAAGAAAACAGATCTAGGGTATATCATAAACGGACCTAAACTGACCTTAGAGTGCATCTGAATCCTCTTTATACCTACGCGTACCTACCTACATACGATTTCTTAGATCCATGAGAGATTTTATGACTTTATGACATATAGATGTCAATATTTATTAATGAAATCAGGAAAATTTATAATAGCCAATCTAAAAGTTATATGCAAACTTACCAAGAAAAAGAACCAAAGGTTATACATAAAATTTATTAGGAAGGGACGATGACCGGCGAAAATATTGAAAAATCAGTTCTATATTAGTCTAGTAATATTTAATACGCAATTATAACTAGACAAGTGATGTCAATTCAATGTGCTTTAATCCATTAGTGAAATTTGTTATTATATTACAACTAATTTAACGAGCGCAAGCCAAAACATTCTTTTATGTAACAATTTATTTTCATTTTTTATAAAAGAACAACAACAAATTTTAAAGATGTCCCAACAATAGATGATAAATAGCATCCTAAGTAATAGAAAAAAAAATAATATTTTAAGAATTTATTTTATTCTCCGTAAGAAAAAAAACAATATAGAAATATAATTTTAAGGAAATAGGATAAAAGAAGGCAGACAACCTGGTAATATCACAATAAGTTACATAACATTTTCACCTTATCTAAAATTAGACATAAAAAATAGCGAAAAAAAAAAAATAAAAAAGAATGAGAATACCAGAAAATCGCATGGGAACCACAAATTTTATTACATTTAAGTGAATTTACCTTTTTTGTTTTTGTTTTTGTTTTTTTTTTTCCTGATAAATTTTCTACTGATAATTCTGTTTCAATTTTTCTTTTGTTTTTCTTTTAACTGTTGTTTCTGTCTGTTCAGATGATGATAATGTTAACGATATTTCTGGTTGGTTGGTTGGGCTTGAAACAGATTGAATAAAAATTAAATATTACAAAACACGTGCAATTTAAATAGTGAATATAGTATGAGGTTATTAGCTGTTAAAGAAGAAAAATAAAAAGCTGGAGACCGTATTTATAGAGAACGTAAATTTTATATGACATAACTCCAAAAAAAAAAAAGAAACAAGGCAGAATGAAAATCAACAGTTTTAAAAAGCCGCACATTTTACAAAAGACAAAAAGTACAAATAGTTTAGAATATTGTGACTTGAATCAAAACGTATAAATCTTTCCAGAATTTGATATGCAAGAAAAAAATTGTCTAAAATCAAGGGTAATTTTCTTCAATTTTAGGAAAACCCTTTATAAATTAAGAAAAATGATTAACACATGTAAAATTGTAATATTAAACAAGTTTTAGTTTTTGTATTTTATTTTGAAAATAAGGTAGATGCTTAAGCTACAGGTGTTTAAAAATAGTAAAATTACAATTTTTTAACTGTCTAGTCTAGCTCATAAACAGGAGGTGGTATAAGAAAATGTTTCTAGGGAACTGATGTTAATTCTGATCTAACTGATTTTCCTTCTCTCAAAATTAAAACGCTCTAACTAATAACATGCCGGAGGTATAGGGAAGAGAAATTTTGCAAAATTTTGATTTACGGTAAATGTAAATACTAAATTTGCAAAAAGTTGTTAATTGTTG
This sequence comes from Poecilobothrus nobilitatus, assembly GCA_947095535.1. NCBI lineage: Eukaryota > Metazoa > Arthropoda > Insecta > Diptera > Dolichopodidae > Poecilobothrus > Poecilobothrus nobilitatus. Next base: position 189,225,399 of record OX352774.1, on the reverse strand, counting down.
TTGTTGTTAGTTGTTAGTTGTTGTATAATTTTGATTTGTAAAGGTAAGAAAAAATTCTATTATGTACTTAGTTACATAAATGGTGTTTTCAGATAGCAAAAATGTTAAGCAGAACTTGAGATATAAATTTAAGATATATTTACGTAGGATTTTCTTCAAAATTTCAAGGATTGACTACTGACTACTAAGATATAATAGGACTTTCTTCAAAATTTCAGGGATTTTAGCTAATGGGTGGTGCTATACATAAAAAACTTGTTCTACAAAATTATTTTTTTTTTAAAGAGATTTATGCATGCGGTTAAAATTTCATTGCTCTTTTTTGAAAGATTTAGAGTTTTGTAAACAGACGAATAGACGAACGGACAAGTTGAAACTAATAAGTAAATTTACCAAAATTGGTTTTTTTTTTTTTTTAAATGTGCTAAAAATTAGAATAAACTCCACATGAGATATTGAAATCACGTTTTATTTTCAGATGAGTCTTCTTTCTGTAATTTTTTTCATCTCGTATTTTTTTTTTTTTGTTTTTTACCATTTATTTTTCATTCTTTAATTTAATTCTGTGGTCTATAAACTTAATTTCAAGCGAATCAATTCGATTTTAACAAATAATTCAAAACAAAAACGACAGAGCAACAAGAAACAAATAAAAAAAAAAATTGTTTTTTTTTTTTTTCATACTTAGGTATGTTTTATGTAAAGTTATTGACGCGATGTGAAGATGCAATATTATAAAAACTTCTGAACTGATCAAAGGCCATAAGTTGGCGTTATATGGATCATGTTTTTATTTTTTTTTTTCTTTTTGTTCTGTTTTTTTTTATATTATTCCTGTTTTTTTTTTTTTTATAATTTTTTATTAAATTGCTGAATTTTCAAGGAAACAGAGTACATAATATATTGAATTCCAAGTTAACACTAACTATATTGTACTGTATACGGTATAGAGAAGTAAAAATCAAAAAAAAAAAAAAAAAAAAACAATACACCTATTCGATATTTTTATACCTTAGTGGAGTTATGTACACAATCGTTAGTTTCACTTGATTTTTTTCATATGCCTTTAACTCTTTTTGTTGTGCATCTTAAGATTGCAATAGTTCAACCAGAAGGATTTGAACTTAACTAATTTTTTTGTGAATACAAGTAATATAAAATTAAAATAAAATTTTATATTATATATGGGTTGATATAAGCAACCATGGATTACTACAGCCAACATACGATATACTACAAATACAATTTTGTTTTCTTTTTATTTTTTCTATTTAATTTTATTTTTCTTAAAATGGGTTAAGTTAAAGTGATAGAGGGCGCTATAGAGTGCATAACAAACAAATAATAAGCATTAAAAGAATAAATAAATGAAAGAAAAAAAGTTATGGTTTAGTGTTTTTATTTTTTGGTTTTTAATGAAAGAAAATCGTGCTGAACATGGAAAAAAATTATCAAAAAAACAAAAAAAAAACAAAATAAATAAAATTAAAGGAAAAACTTCAAAGAATAGATAAAAGATTTGTTGTTGTAGGTGATTTAAGGTTGGTAGATTTTAAGTAATACAAAAATAATCAAATTAAGAGGAAAACATTGCATTAAATGCAAAACGAAGAAAAAAAAAATTAATTTTTTTTTTTGTATTTTTAAATTTAGATGCTTCTTCTTCTTTTTTTCTTGTTGTTTAGCTGTTAAATGCGCATGTTACAAAAAAAAAAAAAAATTCTTTAACCATCAACAGCAGAAATTTTATGAATAAAAAACAAAACAAAAAAAAACAAGATGTAGAAGAAATTTTTCCTTCTTGTTTCTTCATTGGAAACTGAAAAGAAAAATTAAAATGAAAATTTATAGACCTACTTTTTAAAATGAAAATCTAGAAAAATTTTATATTTTGTACATATATGTTTTTTTCATATACTAAGAAATGTTAAATTATTTTAAATTTAATGAAATGGAAATGTTTTAAATTAAAAAATTAGAAAGAGACAAAAAAGAAAATTTTGAATGAATTGAAATAAAATTTTTTTAATTAATATTTTATAAAATATTGGTTATTTTTACAAAAAGGATTAAACACTTTGATTTGTAATAAGTATCTTTTATTTAAGAATATTATTGTGAAATGATAATGTGTAGAGGGGTTTTTTGTTTTTTTTAAATAATTTTCCAATATTTGTATTAAAATTGTAAAAATTTTATTTTAAATTATTAAAACCACTTTTTAATTAAATTGTCTTTTCTGTTTTTTGTGTTTTATAGTCCTATCTAGATATATGTCCTTAACATTTGAAATTGAAGAAAATATAAGTATATATATTTTTTTTAAATTCTGTTAATAATAATCAACATTTTGTATAGAATTAGAAAATTATTTTAAAATTTAATTACAATTTACTTACGCAAGGTATTTCAATTTTAAGATAAACTGCAAATGATAAAGGATTTAAGGATATGTTGTCCAAAAAAAATTATTTATTTTTAGTAGTTATTGGTTTTTAAGTGGTTCAAAATTAAATATTTTGTTGATTCATTTTTTATACAATTTATTTGTTAAAAAATTAATTTCGTTAAAAAATAAAAATAAGAAATTTTTGGATCTGAAAAATAAATTGCTTTTCTTTAAACTTTTTAATATCTGGAGTTTAAATTGTAAATAGTTCGATTCCAATAACTTCAAAATTTTTTTTTTAATGCATTTCTCTGCCACATAAATATGGATAGGAAATTACACAGCCTTTCTTGTTCAGGCGTGGCTGTACATGTCGTAAGGGGGAATAACTCTCACGACGTGTGTGGGATTCGAACCCATACTCCCTCGGTGTTTACAGCGTATTTTATATGCTCTTAACCACTAGGCCATCGAGGCCCCAATTAAAATTTATTAAGGAAAAATTAATTAACAGAAATGCTAAATTAAAAGATGAATGAGCTAATAATTGATATTTAGGTTAACATTATTATAATGTTAACATTAAATAACATTATAACATTTACATTATGTTCATATATGTAACTGGTGTGGCTGTAAATGTCGTAAGCGAGAATTCGACATTTACAGCCACGCCAGAACAAGAAAGTCGTGTACGATGTGTGTGGGATTCAAACCCACACTCGCTCGGCGTTTACAGCGTATTTTATACGCTCTTACCCACTAGCCCACCGAGGCTCTCAAAATTTTTCTTATCCTTATGGAAATTTCTTTAGTTAGTTTTAAGTTATTTTAATTCAATATACTTAAGACCAATATTTATTTTTTAAATCTTAGAAATCTTAGTTGAATATTATAAATTTCAATCATGCATTCACTGTCAGTAATAGTCATCTTTTAAAATGTCGATGTTTAAGTATTAAAAATATTGTTTTGCCCTTACAGTTTTTCCAACCTCATATGGTATACATTTTACTTTCTAACCGGTATCTTAAGATTCACAACGTATCAAGAAATTCCAAGGCATTTTTAAGTAATATGATGTTAGAAAGAAGTGGCATTATATGGAAAATGGTTTACTTATATCCTTATTATGTTATTATAGAAACAAATTGATCGATTTATCCTCGTAGAACCTTAAAGTTTCCCCAGAAAATATTGATGATTCATAAATGATTGACGACTTAACAAATCTTGAAACATTAATTAAAAATTGCATTATAAAATTACCACCCAATATAATTTTTCAAAAACTTTTATATCATATTTATTTTACTCAGATTTTAATTTAAATTTCTATTTTTATTTAAAACAAAAAATAAAAAAGTGATACCTCCTTATATAAAAACAAAAACCTTCAATATATAATTTGATACTCTAAAATCTAAATAATATATATATATGTATGTATCCTATAATACACTGTACATACAAAATTCCAAATCTGTTTAAAAAAAAAAAAGAAAAACCAAAAATTTATCTCAAGTACATACATATGTTTATTTTATTTTCGCATAATTTTGACATACAAATACTCGTTCTGACATTAAAAACCTTTATTTTTTATTTCAATATTAAAAAAAAAAAAAAATACATACTTAGTTATAAAGCAAATACAATAAACTGTCAAATCAGTTTAAATTTTACATAAAAAATAAAAGAACAGAAATCCATAGATACATTACATACAATATACAATTCACGATTCATTTATGAAAATAAATTGAATCGAATCAGTCATTCGATTTTTTTTTTGCTTTTGATTTGTATAAAGAATTTTCGATTTTTCTTTTATTCTATACCGCTCTTGATTGGTCCAAGAAATCTTCTTTTAAAAAATAAAATAATGTATCTGAAAGATACAAATGAAATTTTAATCTGTGCATTAGAAATAAAATAATATTATGTAGGTACTTAAAGTGATTCGCAAACTTATAGATATTATATCAGATATGTACTACATAAAATATGAATCGATAGTTCTTTAAAATACTATGATTCAAGTATATATGAATTTTTAAAATGAAAGAAAGAGATGAAAGAACATAAATACTATTTTAATCCTCTTAAAAAAAACGAGGAAGAGTGCAATAGAATAGACTGTGTCAACTCTGGGATACCCGTATGAACGTAATATATCCTGTTTCTATAAAATTTAATTATTTTTTAAAAAATTGCAGATGTTTTAGTACCGACGTTAACTATAACCGAGACATATTTATGTAAATTGTGGAGTTCTATGACAACTACCCGAATCTATTGCACCAGCACAACCAAATTTTACAAAAGTTATTGCCCTAAAACTTGATCATCTTTTATAAGATTTCAGACACCTAGCTTCATTAAGTTCCAAGAGGTGCAAGAACCCTGAACCGACTGCTCTAGATCAACCAAATTTTTCAAAATTTTTTGGCGTGTAACTCGACATCTCTTCACTAAATTTCAGATACCTAGCTTCAATAGATACTGAGTTATTTTCATTTTAAAAAAGAAGTGGTATGGCAGCTACCCGAACACGTTGCACCTACACAATCAAATTTTACAGATGTTGTTGGGCTGTAACTCGACACCATTTTGCATAATTTCAGATACCATAGCTTCAATATAGATACTGAATAATTTCCATATAAAGAAAAAAGTTGTATGGCAGCTACTCGAACCCGGCGACCTTAAATGCTGGATTTAAATAGCGAAACTAACAATTTTGCAAAAGTGATGTAAAAAAAATTTCAGCCTCGTAGCTCTTTTATTTTTTGAGTTATCGTACGGACAGACAGACGCACGGGCAGACGTACATGGCTTAATCGACTCAGAATTCGATTCTGGACCGATCCATACCTTTTACACTATATGTAGCTCGACTCCTTTAAGGTGTCACAAATGTAATGGCAAATTTATTATATCCTTAGTTCATATGGGTATAAAAACAAAAAATTATACACATTTTGTATTCATACGTTCGTATACTTTTTCTGTATTTTCAATTTTTAAACGAAAATTTGTTTATTCTACAGATAAATTAAAAATAATAATAAAAAAAAAAGGAAATTAAAGATTATTATTATTATCAATTGGAATTATAAATGTTTAGGTTCTCTTCAGTTAAAAGTACTTGAGAGGGCATCAAACAAGTAAACAACACATAAAAATAAAAACACACAAGAAATCCAATCATAATATTTAGAATTATAGCTATTCACTTGAATATGGTACCTACTTTTTGGATTATCTTTTAAATTATTTTTGTTTTTTTCTTCTTTTATTGTGTATAAATCTTATGGATTTTCTTGTAGGTTCTTAAATTCTATCTGGGTATTTTGAAATATCCAGATGAATTAGAATAAGATGTATCTTTATGTATATGCAATGAACAAAAAAAAAAACAATCACTTATTATTTCTTATCCACTTCAAAATGATGAACATGTGTACCATTTGAAATTCAAATGAAATGAGAATGAATGTCATTAAAATGAATCAAATAAGAACGAACCACATTTTCTTAATATAATTTTTTATTCTTGGTTGTAGTCAATCTTAGACCGTACAAACAATAATTTTATAGTAACTGAAACAAAACGAAAGTAAATAAAACAAAATATTGTCAGTTTAATTAAATTAGTGGTTAAATCTTGTCCATTAGTCAATCTTAAAGAATCATTAAGGAAATAAAGTTTTTTGTTTATGAACATTTAAGCTATTAATTCATTACGACTCATAGTGAAATATTCTAATGAAGATGAAGAAGTCATAATATTCAATTAAATCTAAATCAAATAGATTTTGAACGCATTGGTTTTATTATTTAAGACTTTATTGAAAGACTAGATTGCTATTACCAAGAAAGTACAGAAAGCTTCAAGTAAAGTAATAAAATTTAAATCACAGGAGTAGGTATTTTGGGTTATAACTTTAAAGACATATAGAATTAAAAGGGTTTAATATTCCAGAAAACAAGAAAAGTAGACATAGACTTATTTAGGAAAGGGAATGTGTACTAACTTTGGGTAACAAACGAAGTCACAAATATTGTTAATCGATGATCAATATTCCTCTAGCTAACAAAATATTCCTTTAAAGGGAATTTTTGAAAGAATCCAAAGTTTTTTTTGCTTTAGAAATCTTTGAAATTAGGACAATCAAAAAGGAAGATAATAAAAAGAAGAAACTCTTCTTAAATTACATTAATTTTAAACCAAGTTAATGTAGTACAGATAATCTATAACTTAACAACAATATGACATTTGAATAAAGAAAGGTTCTTAAAAATTATCAGTTTTGATTGATATTTATATATCACAGATTTAAAAAAACACAAGGTAGCATGTAAAGCAGAAGTTTTTAAAAGGCACATTTTTAAAAAGACAGTAAAAATAATTAATATCATATACTTATTCTATTCTACATTTTTAACTTTTGATAAAAACTTTTACATACTTATATTAGAAAAATTTTAATGAAACAAGAGATATTATGTTTTCAATTCTAAGGAAACTAACTATATAAGTAATTTAATTAACAGCTATTACATATCTAAAAATCGTGAATTTTAAAATTTTGATCCCAAATATTTCCTAAAATGGGAGAATCATAAATCTTTTTCTGAAGTATTTAACTTAAATCTGCCAAAAATTTATCTCTTTTCAAAATTTCAAGGCTCTGACAAAAAGTATTCCGGAGCCTAAATTAGGATTTCACATAACGGCAAATTTAAATATAAAATTATAAAAAATTATCTGTCTTGAAAAAGTCGGCTGTCATTATTTATAGATTGAAAAATTATTAAGCAGCACTTCAGACATCAATAATTGAAATGCATTTGAACTTTTTGGGAAACAATTGAAATTGACCTTTTCTCAACAATTGAGAGAGTGTAACTCCACAATAGATGGGGCTATATAAAAAAAAAGTTATTCGCCAAAATTAATATTTTAATGAAATACCTATCAATAGTTAAAATTTCATTGCTTGAAATTTAACGGTGTAGAGTTTTGTAAACAGACGGATAAACTGACATTGTAAAACAAAATAATAAACAAAATTTTTTGAAAAATATACTAAAAATTACTAACTAACTATACTGAAAATATGAATGATATTTTCAATAATCCTACAATAAAATTGCTATAGGCCTATTAACTATTATGCCTTAATGTCAGCAATTTAACTGTTAGCATCTGAAATTGGTTAATAAAAATATTCAACAGAGGCTTTACATACGTATATACATGTTTGATATGGAATTCAGTTCTATTTTAATTTAGAGAACGATCTGGCGTGAAACTAACATGCCTATGTATGTATGTTTGAATTTCATGATAACTAATAACATTTTATATTTAAGGTATAAAAAAAAAATTTTTTTAACATTATGACATTTTATCAATTCCAGAAATTCAATTTTAAATTAATGATTTTTATTTATTAAAAGTTATGAAATTTGTGTTTTTTTTTTATCATTTTCTTCTAACACAAAAACAAAAAAAAGAAAAACAAAAGACCAACAAAAAATTAGAATATCTAGGAAACAGTAAATAGGAAAAACAAGAACAAGAACAAAAAAACATGGTTCGTATCTCATTTTTATGGTCATATTTACAACAGTGATTTATGTTGAAATTAGCTTTAGCCTTGAAACTCTATCCTATATTTTTATCCTATATCCTATATTTTTTATTTTATTTATTTTATTTTTTTTTTTTTTTTTGAGTTAAAATAATAGCTATAATTTTGTGACTGAAGTTTTTTTTTTTGTTTTATTTTTATTTTATTTTGTAAATGACGTCTATTCCATGTTTTCTTGGATTCATAAGATTTTGCGAAGGATTTGAAACAATTTAATTTGAAATATTATGTTTATATTAGGAAATTTTTTTTTTTTTTTTGTTTATATTCTATTTATTTTTGTTTTTTTTTTTTTTTTTAATATAAAGAGTCATTATTTTTTGTTTTGTTTTAAGAATGAGTTTGACAGAGACAAAATCATTTAATGTATTATGCATGAGAAAATGTGTTGACACTATAATAATGGAATTATTGTCCTGTCCTGTTGAATATTAAAATAATTTTTATTTTAATAGGAATGATGATTCAACAAAATATTGGAGTATATATATATATACATATATATACATAATATACATATTAAGTAGTTATATAGTTATACAATATTTATTTTTTCTTTTTTAGATTATGTTTTATTTTATTGAATAAATTTGAAATTTACTTAAATTTTTCGACTTAAAAAATTCAAAATTAATGTTCGTTTAAGTTAATCTTTTTTTTGAAGGTTTTATATTTTATTTATTTATTTATTTGTTTCATTACTTACTCAAATGAGCTTATTTAGCTCGTACAGACTGTAATTCAATTTAACTGTAACTGTAACTGTAGTTTTATTGCAAATTTTATTGCATTCTTGAAAGAGTCTATATAGTTCAACTTCAGTTATTTTTTTTAGATTCTTCAATAAATTGAAGTTTTTCTCTGTTGAAATCTATTGAAATTCTCAATTTTTCAAAAACAATTCAATATTGTAAAGTGCGTATAATTGTCAAATTTTTCAAATAAAAATTTATTTTAAAATTACAAAAAAAAAAAAAGTCTTCCAGTCTGAAATTTAATATTTAAATAATCGAAAATACTGTGTAGAAAAGAATATGTTGTTAAATAATTTGTCGTCATTTTTTTGATTACCACTTAATGATAATGACACAATAAGTTAATCACTTCAAAGTTCGGATGTAGATGTAATAGAATATTATTGTCACTCCATTTCATTTAACAGTGAACAAAAAATGCAGCTGTTTCTTTCTTTTTAATGTTTTTTCTATATTTTTTTCTTTTTTTGTCTTTGAATAAAAGAAGAAAATCAAAGCGGCATAAAATTTTTGTATAAGTTGGTAGCTATGTAAAATACAAGAAAAGATTTTTTTTTTTTTGGAATTAAATTGTATATAAAAACGACGGAAACAAACAATTTATTTAAATTTTTCTATTGCTTTAAAAAACTGTAAAAAAAAAAAAAAAACACATGCCTCCCTTAATTTTTGTGAAAAATAAATATGAAAATTAAAAGAGAATTAAAGATTAAAAAATGTCAATTTTTGTATAACAGCTAAAATAATTAAAAATCGCATGGTGTGGTCTTTTGCTTATATATTTAGGTAAGGATTATGTAAATCTCAATTTTATGTTTGAACCAATCAATAAGTTTTTGTTCTTTAATAAAATAATTATCTTTTTTGACATTTTTAAAATTTTAATTTTCCAAAAAATAAAAACAAAAAACTAATTCACAACAAAAATGCAAAAAAAAAACTGTTAAAAAAAATCTCGAAAATAAGAATGCATCAGAATAAATCGAATTTAAAAAATTATCACTAGCACGTATAATTAAAATTTTTGAAGTTATATACATAAGTATCCCTATAAAAGATTCCAACAATTTTTGCGAGTTTTTAACATAGGTACTACTTACTTTGTTAGTGTTATTATGAGTGAAATAATTATTGTTCTTGTTGAAGTAATCCGCTGATCAGTATTTTAATATTATATTTAGAGTTCTGAATGAATTTACTCAAACAAAATTATACTTATGACCCAAAACTACTTATTTCTACTAGAATAATATGTTTCCATAAAAAAGCGCAATATGGAATGCTTAGAAACAAAATTTTTTCTATAAAATCAAATTTTATCGTTAATATCGTACGCGTATATCTCTAAAATTAAAATTTTTTGTTAAAAATGATTAAATTCCAAGAATAGAATATAAAAAAAATAATTATTCATAAAATTTACATTTTGAAGTGCTGTCTTTTTTTATTTTTAAAATGTATTTAAGTACTAAAGTAAAAACTTTTAGTATAACTGTAATGTTCAATTAATTTTCTGGGATAATCACAAAACTACATTGCCATGTTACCTATATATAGCTTAAGAATTTCACCATATTACTTTGGAAAAGTTTTTTTGTTTTTTATTTTTGAACTAACTACTTATATACAACGTTTCGTACAATAAATAAATAAACAAAATTCGTTCACCGCATAAATAACGATTTTAAAAAGTCTATAAACTACTCTGAAATAAAAGGAAAAAATATAAAACGGAAACAAAATAAGGAAAACCAACGGGAAAACACATTATACCATATATTTGTTTACTGTAATTTATAACAGAAACTAATTTTATTGTAATTTCAAGTGTAAAAATAAAAAGAGTTACAAAAGAAGATTAAGTATATAGAATATTTATTGCTTTATACAGTATTCTTATGAAAATTTTGTGTGAGGAATTGCCAGATTTCAATAAAAGTTGGGATTGCTATTACTTATAGATTGTGATTCATTGCTAAGTGAATAAATTTAAATGTTAAGGCAGTCTGTAATTAAGTGATACATACATATTAAGTATATGATAAGTATTTATATTTAATGTGATTCTCCACCTCCCTTAAGAAAAAAAAAAATTAGGGTTAATAGTAGTAAGTAATGGAAACATTTAAAAATTTAAATGTTTTAATTATAGCATCAATTTTTTCTTCAAAATCAAATGGAGATTTCGTATTGTATCAACATATATAAATTAATATTTGATATTTATCTAACTTATGGTGTAGTGGTTAAGTCGCCAGTTTTTAAATAGGAGGATCTTCAAATTTCGATCAGATCGTATAAAAAATAAGTATAGTTAGTAATTTTATAATAGTATAATATTTCCTAATAAAAATAAGTGCTACAGTGAAGCTGTCTTTAGTTATCTCATACAGGAATATGCTACATATACTACTGCATGTTGTAACTGAATGATGCCCTTGATTATGAAGCAAATAGTAATAGTAAAATAATTAATACTAATGCTGATAATAATATAACTGCTAAGTGGCATTCAATTATTACCTCATGCAAGAAGATGTTATATATACTAATGTATGAATTGTAACTGTTGATGTTCTTTTCAATTCCACTATCCAATTCAAAGTTTTCGAATCATCGTCCTATTATTTCCCTAATCCCTAGACAATATACTTACTGCGTTAGCAGTTAGGAGTTTTATCCTATTATATTGAATAAAGGGTAATATATGACTTTAGTCAATCAGAATCGGACACTACCAAGGCAGTATTATTGGTGTCTTTGGAGATTCTTCGTGTTCCATCTCCTTTAGCAACAAAAATGTCATAGTCTATATATATGAATTCAGATCTTGCATATGACGAAAATATTTTATTTTAAAAGCTTTCCAAGTGAAACTTTCTCGTATGTTATTGATTAGTTCTGAAATAATTGTTAAAAAGGCAGAACTGGCGTTGAAAAAGAAAAGTTAAAATTTTATATATCTTAATTGTCAAATTCTCAATTTTGTCGTGCTTGCGCCGTAGCAAAAATTAACAGAATAAATGATTTTGAAATAAATAATTATGCAAAATCAATAAAATTTTGTTTAATTTAATTTTAATCACAATTAACTACCTATTCAAAAATGTTCTATTATTTCCTAAAATTTATTATTCAAAATTTAAATTATAGTTAAAAATTTTCTGCAAAAAAAAAAATTTAATAAAACAAAACACTCTTTTATAATTTATGCCTTATAACATTAAAATGGTTTTCAATATAAAACCATTATTATAATATAGATCACAATTTAAAATAAAACAAAAAACTAAAAAATGCCAAAAAAAGAAAAAAAACAATTTGTTGCCTATCGAACATTTGTATAGCAGTTAATGGGATATTATACCGTATAGACTTTCAGGATGTCTTTCTTTTTTTTTTATTTAACAGTTTCTTTTTTTTTTTTACTAACTGATTGTCTAAGTCATTACCACCATACCATATCTAGACTGTCGCAAAATAAAAATCACCTATTATTTCTTGTTTTCTTTTGTCCTTAAACCTCAGCTCTCATCCTGTTTTACTTGGTTTTCATTTCATTTTAATAGACTAGGTACCTAAAATTGGATTTGTTTTGTTATATGACACATTTGAAAAAAAAAAGAGACCTTTTTACCGTTTTTTGCTTTGAAATAAAAAGAAATAGACGGAAAAAGACAAAAAAAAAAAAAATAGAAAAAAAATGAAAAACAAAACACATACCAAATAATAAAAGGTCCGTTTTAATGGCGATTATATAAAAAAAAAGAGAAATGAAAATAAGAATTACAACATCCGCCGCAGCCAAAATAATATTGATATAATACAATACAATAAAATATGTAATACTGTCTCGGATTGTCGGCATTTTCCTACTCTTTTGTCGTGTTATTTTTATTTTTTTTGTGTTTTTCTTTGAAATAACTGCAAATCTAACCGAAATCAACATCAAAGTGGAAAATTTTTAAGAATGAAACAGCAATAAAAAAAAAAAAGAAAAATATTCAATCGAAGGATTAATGTAAGACTGAGAAAGACAAAAATAAAAAAATAAAAAAACAATATATAGTTATGTGTATGAATATGTATACCATTAGAAAATTAAACGCTTCAAAACCGTTAGTTACTCAAAATAATATAACCGTAAGTATGAACATATGTACATGTAGGCAAAACAATATTATAAGATAACTTAGCTTAGAAAGAATCTCTAATACAATATTCAAGGAAAATGTATGTATATAAATATACTTGTTATTCTCATATGATATATGTAGGTGTATTATTTCTTCCTACACATTCCAGAAAATTTATAACTGTTTCAATCTTATGAAATGAAAATGTATTTATGTACTCGTATGTATATACATACATATATAACATATTTAAAACAAAAACAAATCTAAAATATTATATAAAAGCTTTTTTCACACATTTTCGTACAAATTTTATAAATTTGTGTATAAGTATTCTTTTTTTTTTGTTTTTTGACATTTAAATGTCAAACTTTTATCTTAATGTTTGTAAAATAAAAGTCATAGGTATCACATTTACTAATACTTTAGCAAAAAAGTTTTAAAAGTTTTTGTTTGTTTTTTAACGAAAAAAAAAAAATATATATATAAAGATTGATAGTAAAGCTTAAAATATTTTATTTGTAAGTACATACATATATATTATATATGTACATATATAATTAAAACTAAACTGTTATAAAATATAATATTAAATAAAGAAAAAAATCAAGTACATATTATATCTTTCTCTTTCGTTTTAACTTTTGTAATATCCGTTTCTCTCTTTCTCGCTTTTTTGTTTGCAGTAAGTAAGTATACCTTAAATGTCAAAACATTTTATTATTGTCAAAATTGAAACTTATTCAAAAGTTTTTAAAATTTTAGAAAGAAAGTTTAATTTTACTCTTTTACATGCGCACACTCTGTAATTATAATTTCTCTCTTCGTATCCTTTTTTTTATATTTTAAAATTAACTGTCAAAAAATAAGCTTTTAACTGAAGAAATGATTATTTCTTATCTCATATTCGAAATTTCAAAATTTCCTATCAATATACAAGACTCTCGAAAGTTTTCTAAAAAGTTCTTGAACATTCCCCTTATATTTTATTATTTTACAGTTCTAGTAATCTCTAAATTGAGACTCTTTAAATAGTTTGGGAAATTTTTTGAATACTTTAGCCGCTTAATGAAGAGAAAATTAATGGAGTATTTTGAAAAGTAATTTTCGTTAAATTAAAAAGTACCTTAAAAATTTTCTTCTTTCCCATTTTGTATAACCACCTGCCTAGCACTCATTCTTTTACTTTTACTATAGAATCATCAGAAAATGCTTTTTAACTTAGTTTCGAAGATAAAAAATCAACAAAAAAAATAAATATAAATAATTTTCTGTTGTCGATTTTCTTTTATAGAAAAGCTTTAATTCTACAATCATCTTAAATGTTTTTCTTTTTGTTTCTGACTCCATGTTTTTTATCAACTTCACACTCTTTTCACCTACACATAGATTTATCTTAAATAACGGTGAACTTAGACATATATACAAATATTTCATTTTAAATTACTGTTTTTTTTTTGTTTTTTGTTCTAAGTTAAATACACAATAATCAGCCCCCGTTCAATCTGCGCACTCCCTAACATAACAAAACAAAACAAAAAAAACATCACGTAATTTGTTAGAAACAACAAAAAACATAACGGTAAAAAAATTTCCAGCCATTTTTATGGCTATTTAAAATCAAGGACCTAACGGAATATATTATAAAAAAAAAAAACAAAAATAAAAAAAAGAAAAAGACAAAAAATAATTTGTTTAGATTTTTGACTGTCTGTTATTATAACAGTAAGTATATTCTCGTAACTGTTTATTTATTGTTTTTGTTTTATTATTTTATTTTCCATTCTCTTATTTTTTTTTTTTTTAAGTTTTTTTTACGTCTATGTATACAAAATGACTATGAGCCTACTTTAGATAGATATCCACTAAATTTCCTCTTTTTTTACCCTTTAACGCATTTTAAATCCATTTTACATGAGAATAAATGATGGCAGAATAAGAAACATTTTTTTTTTGTGTCCCACTTCATATTGTTTTTTTTTTTTAAGTTATTGTGTATATTTTTACATGGCGAAAAAATACATGTGATATAAAATGTATGTATGTATGTTTATATTAATTGTGCTATAGCTATAGCTTACTGTTAACTGATGTTTTGTTTTATTTTAATTGTACATATTTTTCTTTATCTTTTATTTATTTTTTTGTTTTTTTTAATTTTCTTTTTGGTTTTCTTATTCATTTGCTTTTCATTTGTAAAAATGCAAATACCTGTTGTAATAAAATTAATCCTTGAATCCTTGATGAAATAAAACAAAAATACGAAAATGAAAAAAAGAAATTTGAAGTCTGAAAATAACGGTAATTGAATTTAGGTACAATGTTGGAAAATCTTTTTTGTTTAATTTTTTCAGTTAGTTAACTTTGTGATTCTTTTTTTTTATATGTAATACATGCATATATAAATTTACAGTGTGTGTAAATAAGCATACAATGTTATGATTTGCCGTGAAAATATTAGCATTGAAAATGAAAATCCCTGAATGGAAAAAGGAATAAGGTACTTATTAGGAACTTATTCAGTGATTAAGTATTTGAAGTATTTATTTAGTATAAAATTTAAAATAACAATTAAACTTTTTCTTACCATAATGAGTATACTATAGTTCTTAATGTTTACATAAGTTGTTGGCTTAAATAATGCAATATTTCTTTTAATTTTATGTTTTTATTACATATATCAGAAGAAAAATTCTTTTATATGTATGTAGTATTTACTTAAGTAAAAGTTTAATTCTGTTTTAATTCTGTCAGTTATAAGCTTAGAGGTAAATAACATTTATGATGACTCTTTTAAATCAATATCTTCGATACTAATTCACTAATGTTAGTGAATCACGTGTTTAACTTTAGAGTTTGCTCTATGTACTCTAAGTAAGTAAAAAATTGACCAAAATAATATTTTATTGCTCTTAAATCTTAGTACTTATTTAAATAAAAAGTAAAAAGTATATTTTATAGAAAAATTATACGTGACATACAGAGAAAAATTTATATTGCAAAAATTCACCTAGAAATCAAATAGGTGTTTAATAGGTTACTAATTGAGGTAAAGAAAATATAATAAAAATGTTAATTACAGTGTTTTATGCAACAACTACAGTTATTTAAAAAAAAAACATTGAAAAATATTGATTATTTCAATTGCAATATTTTGTCTATATGCGTCGGATATTTAAATGGATCTTCTAAATTATCAGGGACCAAGATGTAATATGTTTTTTTGAAATCTTATCAAAAACACTTTGAATGCTGTTACTTCCGAAACCATTAAGAATAGACATCAACTTTCAGAACAATTTGTAGCATTTTTTGATCTACCTTATAATTAATTTCTACATGATCTTCAAGTTCTGAACATTCTGTACAATAATTTGATTTGAGACAATATTGCAAATATTATGTAAATATTATTTTTTTAGAATGATGTCTACAGCTGATTCTATTTATTACTACAAATTATATTGTGCATATTGGGACGTTCTATAGTCTTCAGTTTCCTTTCGCATTTAATTCTAGTGTTTCTTTTTCTCTGTTGGTCTGTGGCTTTCTAAGTGTGTGCCAAATCTAACTCAATTTTTTTGTCTTTTGATTTCCAATCTAATTCGTTTTTCTTTGGATTTTCTTTTTTGAAAAGGTTTTCTTTTGATCTCAATTAATTACACAAATCAAGGTTTGAATAAATTTTACTTTTATTACCTATTTCATTAATTATTGAATTATTAGAATTATTATTTTTTTTCTAATTAATTTGTATTACGTTTTTGTTCTTGTTGTTGTTGTTTTGCCTTGTCAGACCACGGTTTTGTTGAATAGTACATCTAATTTAAATATCTGTTGGCTAAATTTTCAAAGTTCTTTAGGTTTAGTATGATCTGTTTAATGTATTGCACTTCTTGGTAATAAACATTAATAAAACTGGTTTAAAAAAAAAAAAATTTCAGAGTGATAAGTAGATATGTATATGCAGAAATCTTTATGATGAATATATTCCAAATTTCAAATTTCTGCATTACAGTAAAAAAAGCATTGAAATCAATTTTGTTTTCTTCCAATTATTTAAAATTTGGAACGCATTTTTTAAAACTATAAATGTCAATTATTATTTAAGTTCAATTTCTACCATAAGAGTTTTTGTTAAATGCTTTTTTTTAAGTAATTTCCGAGGTAGTAAAGAAAATACCTGAGAAAGACGCATAAATTGCCTGCTTACTTATTTGTCTAAAATATGAGGTTTGGTGTGATGCAAGACGTATTTCATTTTCAATGTTTTTTTTTTCATAGTATTTGCACACAAAAAAAGAAAAAAGTACTATTTTGAAAAATATGGATATATTCGTAGATATAAAATAGTTACTATAGATAGAAATATACGTATACATTTTTTTTTTTCCAACCGTTAACCCAGATTTTATTTCGTTCTATTTTGTTTATATGTATATACTGATACATTATAGTTTTTTTTATATTACTAATAATCGTATATACATATATTTATATGTATATTTTATAGAATTACTAAAAAAGAAAACTAAAATACATGTTACATAGAATATGTCCTGAATTTTTGAAAGGAATTCACAATTTTAGTTGCATTTCAATATGATTTAGAACAAAAAAAAAAAAAAAATTCTAGAAAAAAGAAAATTATAGGTTATGAATACTTTTCTATTCTATATGTAAAATAAGAGTACCTATGACTAGTAAAAAAATATTGTAAAAATAACAGAGAATAAAAAAAAAATAATTTGAAAACTAAGATAGACATATAGATAGATAGTGACAGAGAAAGAAAGAGAGAGAGAGAGAGTATGAGAATGAATGAGAAAGTAAAGGAAAACAGACAAGGGGCGAAGATGATGAGATATTGTCCTTGTAAAATATTTAGTATCTACTACTATTAATTTTCATTTTTAAATGCAGATGTACATATATAAAAACTTAATATATATAAATATTTATATACTTATATTATATATTTATACAATTTTATATTATCTTAGTATATATATATATGTATATGTATATAACTATAACTTATTATTATATATTGTTATACAAAATAATATATTTTTTTTTTCTATAGTTAGATTGTATTTGGGTACATACATATAATTCGCAATAAAAAAAATAAAACGATAAAAAAAAAAAAAAAAAAATAAAATATGTCAGATATGTTTGGATTTTTGATTTTATTTTTATTTTTTTTTTTTTGTACTTTCAAATTCATGGTAAAGGTAAATTAATATAAATTACAGTATACAAAAATATAAATTTATCCATATAATTTAACTTATATTTTGTATTATGTATACTGTATGTATATATATATATTATATATATTCTTATTTATATATAAGAAATTAGGAAAAACAAATAATAATAGTATAGTAAAGCTATCACGTATTTTACTATTTAATTTAAATTTATATTTAATATCGTATTTTCAGAACGTTTAAATTGAATTGTAATCATTTTTTTTTTTTTTTTGTTGCATATTTTGAACAAAATAAAATTTTGAGTTCGACAATGATTAAATCTAAAATATTATTCAAAAAAAAAAAAATAGATAAACTTAAGTTATTTATATTGCATAATATTTTTTAATAAAATTAAATAAATAGAAATACTTACATGCGTAGTAAAATTAAGATTCTTGTAATATTGCTAGAGTGTGAAAAAAAAAAAAACGAAGAACGGATATTATTATTGTTCAGAATAAGTATGTATATATCATTTGTACTAAAAATATCTAAGATTTTTATTCTCCTTCATATAAGATTTTACAATGGTTCTGATTATACGTTCAGTTTTATACAGGGTGTCACGGAAATAAGTGTAATAACTTCAGGAGATGATTTAGGAGATTAAAACAAATAAAAAAATAGCTTCATATTGGAATGTCTATTTTCACACATTTCCGAGATATTGCAGCTTATAGTTTTTTTATATTCAAAATACAAAAGTTCAAGTTTTTCCTTATAAAATTGGAACAAATTGACTCAGAATAAAATTTTATAGCACATTTGAAAGCTCATCAAAATGTGAGCATAGGTCACATTTCTCAAGAGATAAGTATTATCATTTAAACTAAAATTTTCTTCAATTTTTTGTTAAAAAAATTTTTTGTTACCCTTTTATTAAAACAGTGTCGGTATTAACTACTCAATTTTATTAATTGTGTTTATTCTCTATTACACCCCGTTTATTTTTAGTATAACCACGTCCATGTAGCTCAAAAATTACCTAGATTAATAGCAAATAAAACATGTAGTGGTAGTTTAAATGATAATATCTCTTGAGAAACATGACCTATAGTCTTACTTAAAACAGCACACACATTTTGATGAGCTTTCAAATGCGCTATAAAATTTTATTCTGTGTCAATTGGTTCCAATTTTATAAGGAAAAACTTTAACTTTTGCATTTTGAATATAAAAAAACTTTAAGCCCCAATATTTTGGAAACGGTTGAAAATAGAAAATCCAATATGAAGCTATTTTTTATATGTTTTAATCTCCTAAATCATTTCCTGAAGTTACTACACTTATTCCCGTGACATCCTGTATATAAACTTTTCTTTTGTTTTTTCAATTCCAATTGTTTCAAATTTCATAACCAATGTTTCAAGGCTACATGTAAAATTTGTTATCATTACAGTATCGCCACATTACTACAACTATCGCATAAACAAAATTATTATTTACTTACTTGTTAGTTTTTTTTTAATATAATGCTTCACTTTCTAATTGTTGCTAACGAATTACATTTTTCAGATTCTGTCATCTTGAAAAGTGTTAACTAAAATTGATAGTACAAATCACTTTTCAGTGCAAAATCACTAACTGAAAAACTATTTACATGTAACCAGCGACCAAATAAAAATTATTTACAATAATAATTACTCTTTTGAATTTACTCAAGGATTAAATAGATGAATTTAAGTTGTCAAAAAAAGTTTATATATATTTGCAATATACTTAGAAACTCTTTTACAACACAAATCTTTAAAATTTTGGACGTATTTAACCGTTTTGTGAATTTCTCGAACCATAGCATTTAAAAAATTTTGTAAAAGATAAATGAATAATCTTTTTTCTAACTAATACTAAATATATAATTCTGTTCCTTTGCTCCTTTCTCTTTCCTAAATTATTAGCCATCATATTGTATAAACAATTATTAGTATTGACTTCTATATGAAATATAGTTTAAGCTATTATTCTTGCAACTATGGTGGATGGGTTTTAAATGATTTAAATATGAACAGAAATAAATCAATAAAACTAAATGAAATAAGGCAAAATGTAAACCAACAAATCAACCAACGGTTTTTAAAAGCGCACATTTCCAAAAGACTATACAAACTGTTTAGAATTATGACTCTGCTACAATTTAAAAATTTTGTAGCTCCGTAATGGATGGGGCTACATGAAAAAGTTATTCTACAATATGAACTTTTTTATGAGACCTACCCATGGTTAAAATTTTTTTTTCTCTATCTTTTGCGGTGTAGAAGTTTTGTAAACAGACGGAAGGATGGACGCACAGAGTGAAACTTAATAGGCACATTTTTTCAAATTTATTTTAGAAATGTGTTAAAAATGAGTGTTAAAAATGGAAAGAAAAGAACGAATCTATAGAAAAGATCTAGAACTTTATTCTTTTTAAAGTGAAAAATGTGGACGGGATAATTGGGTATATAAAAGATTCTTTAATATTTACGTAGGATTCTTTCATTTTTTATCAAAAAATTTTTGAAAAGTGGCCTTTATTTTATTTCAAAATGTTATTGAAGTCTTTGATAGATGAAGGTTTCAATTCTTTTATTAATTTGCAAAAGTATATCCTATAATAGTATATTAAATATATTTCTCAAAATTTGGTAATATGAGCATGAGCTGTTGTACTTAATTTATTAGTACATTATTTTATTAGTACATTATTTTATTAGTACATTATTTTATTAGTACAGAATCAGCAAAAAATACAAAAGCCTTAAAAGGAAAGAAAAAAACAAAAGCATAGGTTTAAAAATGTACATCTTGCTTTCAATTTTTTATTATAACAGGATTTAGTACAGTGTTTCTTTTGGTTATATGGGAGGTTTTTGGAGGTATATCTATATGAACGAAGTTGTTTATTTTCCGATATCATTAAAAAACTATAAATATCAAAAATTTGTATTTTTCGAAATGATATGTTTAGAACACTTTAATTTTAAATAACTAACTATTATGTTTATTTTATTTTTTCATCTTGGCTGCTATATTTATATGACGTGGTTTCATCTAACCTTCCGTTAGCCGCGTATAATTAAGTCGCACACTATATTAATTGAATTTATAGTTACCGCGTTGTAATCCCATTTAACAGATTTTTACAAGTATAAAATGAAAAATATACAGCTGGAGACAACTACTTTCAAATTTCAACCTAACTACGAATTTTTGATTCTAATATGTCACTACATGATGTTAAGTAATAATTGTCCAATTTAAAAGCTCGAAAAAAGTATCGGTCTAAAATTCGTTTAAAAATCTATTGAAGCTATTCCGCCGGAACATAGCCAGAAAAATAGGTGTGTTCACGGTCAACTGGCCAATTGGTGAACATGCGGCCAGACTAAGTACTTATCCCATTCAATTCATCATGTCGCAGCTGTGGTGAACCGAATGAGAAAGTATACATTACACACTTCACCTGTAAGTGCCCAGCCCTGGCGAGGACCAGAAAAGCAATTCTGGGTAGCCATCAACTCAACGATCTTAGTGATCTAGCGGTTAAGCAAGCTGCAGAAATAGTAAGGTTTCTGAGCGCAACTAAATGGATCTAAAATTAAACTAATACAGCTCTATTATAAGCCTTGTGGTCACGGAAGTAGTAGCAAAATGGTGCTAACGCGCTAATTGGAGTCACACTCATGAGCGGCGGTGGCCACACACCCACACCAACCAACCAACCAACCAAAGTTTGACAGTCAACGGTGTTACAGGAATAATAACTTTTTATAATTGCAAACTTAAAACTATTTGCAAAAAAAAAAAAAAAAATCATCTTTTAAAATTTATTAAATTTTTGCTTCAAAGACTAATTTAAGTCATTATAAACAAAAAACAAAAAAACATTTAGTACAAAGTATTTTTAAAACCTTTTTAAACAAAAAATAAAAAAATAAAAACAAACGACCTCTTTGAAGTTAAGTTGATAATTACAATTCATCTACATTAAGATAACTTACTATATATATATATAACTACATAGTTATATATATAATATTTTTTTGGAAAAAACAACAACATATATACCTAATAAATTGTTGAAAATGTAATCAACCTTTTAAAGGAAAAATGAAAAAGAAAGAAAAACTTAAAGAAAATAAAAATAGAAAAATACTTTTAAAGTTTTCTAAACTAATTGAAACAATAGTTTTTTTCTTTGTCTTTTAAAATTTGAATTTTTCATATGCATAAAAGAAATGGTACACATATAAAAAATGCTTTATTTCCTTTTCTTTTTGCTGCAATTTTTCATTTTTTTATTTGTAATCCTTTAGCTTTGCAATACCTTTAAACAAACATAATTTAAAATAACAAAAAAAAAAAAAGACAAAAAAAAAAAATAAACTGAAAAAAAGATTTAAAATTTTTTGTAGTTTTACTTTTGTTTTTCATTTTTGCATTGCAAATTTTTATTATATTTTTAAAAGTGAAATATATAGAAATACAAAAAAAAAGGGAGAAATGTTGTAGATAGTTTATTTTAACTTTTTCGAGGAAAAAAAAAAAATCAATTTTTCATTTTATAAAATTTTTTTGGGGTCTAAAAAACCGAAATTTTATTCTTTTTAATCTTATCTTTTTAAAATCATATTTTTCAATATCGTTTTATCCTATAATTATTTTTTTAAAATCGCATTTTCCAAAATCTTATTTTCTCATTTAATTTTTTTCTGTTTCATTTTTTGAAATTTGGTCTTTAAATTATGTACATACATACATACATATTATTTGTAAATACATAAATGAACATACATTCTGAACAAAACGTAAGTTCAGATTTTGTAATCCAGCAGCTTATCAAATTCCCTCATAATTAAAAATTATGCATATACATTTTGTATGGGTTGAATACGAATGAGAGGCTGGATATTCAAAATCGAAAATCCCTCCTCATTATTTTTTTTTCATACATATAATAACATCAAATCCTTTAAAGTAATGAGGACTACTGCCCCAAACTCCCACTAAACAAATTATTGAAACCCTGATTTTGTAGCCAACACTACACTCCTTTCTAATTATATTTTATAGTACATATTATTTCAGTATCAAAATCTTTAAAATACTGATGACTGCCGCCAACAAATTCTGCTAAAAAAATCATTGAAACTCTGATTTTGTAGCCAACTCTAAATTCCCTACTAATATTATTCGATAAAAATTAAAAATTATGTTTTTTTATTTCACCTGTATTTTCTGAAGAAAAACGAGGTTTACCGAGATTTAAAAAAAAAAAACGAGATTTTATAAAACAAGGTTTTAATAAAACAAGATTTAAATAAAATAAGATTTTGATAAAATGAGATTTTGGGATACGAGCATTTGTAGCGCTCTCATTTTGTATACTTGTTGCGTATATATATAAGTACCTACATGTTTCAATATTAAATCATTCAAAATAATGGAAGAGGCTGTTTCCAAACCATAGCTAATCAAATTTTTTGAAAACCCTGTAGAAAAAATTAAATTAAAAAAAAATATTAAGATTTCACTACGCTCCCAATTTTATTTTAAAATTGAACTGAACATAAAAGACATAAATAAAAATCTTAAAATACACTCCTAAAATTATGCAATCGAATAGAACTAAGTTTTAGTTTTAATTTAAGTTTCTAGGGGGCTTCGGTAGCCTAGTGGGTAGGCGTGTGGCGTATTAACCGAAGGAGTGTGGGTTCGATCCCTGCACAGGTCGTAAGTTTTGTTTTCTTTACATACCCCCCTTACGACCTAATGTAATGTAAATATATAGTATATAATATAAACAAAATAAATAATATTAGTATATAATTTAATAATAGTATAAAAACCTATAATAGCCTTAGTAGCCGATGGTTCAATAATATTGCACTACATTAATGTATGTAATATTAATATAAATACATAAATAAAGTTTTTAGTTTTTTTTTATAACAAAATAATAATTTTTACAAAAATAAATATTATAGAAAAAATAACACAAGATATTCAAAAATATGATAAAAAAATAGAAGGCGCATATAAAAGGTAAACGGATAAAAGGCGTAGAAAAACTATAGGTATGATAAAATCAAATTCTTAGACAATTAAAAATCGATGGAAAATTAGTGTATAGTTTTTTATCTAATAAAAAATAAATAAAAAATGATTTATCACAGTTTAATATTTAGTTTTTACAGTCACTAAATATGATAAGTACACTCAAATATGATTCGTAAGAAGAAAACTGTAATCAAAGTTATATACAACTTATACTACTATTTATACTTAATTTAATTTTTCACTTTATATATAATAAAATATAAAAAG
Organism: Poecilobothrus nobilitatus; assembly: GCA_947095535.1. NCBI lineage: Eukaryota > Metazoa > Arthropoda > Insecta > Diptera > Dolichopodidae > Poecilobothrus > Poecilobothrus nobilitatus. The sequence goes on along the minus strand of OX352774.1, from coordinate 189,200,889 downwards.
TAATAATATTTTTTTTTTAAATCATTATTATAGTTTGATCAATTTAATTTGTATTTGAGAATATATATATATTTTTAACAAAAACTTTTAACACCTTTGAAATGAACAGATAATAATATCTATCTATAGATAAAAAAAAAAAAAAAGACATCTATTGCATTCATCAAAAGTAATAACTAAGTATAGTAATATGTATGTTAAAATCAATCTGATGAAAAGAAATTCTTATGAAAAATTATAAAATCAGTAGGTACCATGACAGCACATATATTTATATAATATATATATATATATATATATATATATATTATTAAATGAAAAGCTAATAAAAAGCATACATTATTAATATTTTCTGATCCAGGATGACTTACTTATAAAGTTATTCATTCGTTCATTCGTTAACGAGTTATTTTTAATATAATATTAATTTTTTTTTTTTCTGTAAAGATGACGCTTTTATACGCTTCATAAACAGTTAAATGTGAATTCAATGTAAAATTTCTTATTTTAGAAAATTTAATTTGAAATTGATGTTAAAATATTATATAAAGTAAAGTGAATTCATCAGAACTCTTTTTTTTTTATTTCTTCAGTTTTCTTCTTTTTTTTTTTTGCACCATCAAACAAAAAACGCAACATTATTTTATTTTAGTTTCGTCTTCTTTTAAGCAAATAAAATTCAAAGCAAAAAAAAAAAAAAATTTCATATTTTGAACATTTTCATATTTTTTTTTTCTTTTGTTGTTTTTTTTTCTGCATCCAAGGACAATGCTTTTGTCAAATATGTAATTTAAAAAAAAAAAAAAAAGAAAAACTTAAAAAAAGAAAAAAAAATATGAAAGAGATAGAAAATATTAAAAACCGAATGAAATGAAAAATTAATAAAGAAAGAAACAGACTGCTTTTAAAAATAAAAAAAACAAAATTTGAAAAAAAATTTTTTTTTGTTTTTTTTTTTTCAAATTAATATTTTTTTTTTCATTTATATTTTTTTTTTTCTTTTAACGTCAAGGACGCGTGAACGCTAAACGTATTGAAACGTAAAAAATATGAAAAAAAAATCATTAATAATTTTATAGAAAAAAAATTTTTAAATTTTATTCTTTCTTAAAATTCAAATCTTCAATAGCTGTCTCTTTCATTCGCATATTTTAATATATCAGTATAAATTCATGAAATACATTTTTTTTTCTTTACAAATACAACAAAAAAAAAAAATTCAAAATTGTTCTTTGATTTCAAATTTTTTTAATTGAATGGAAAAAAATTTTAAGTGCAATTTTCTTTCAGGATGATTACAATAAAAATTATTTAATTAATTTGGTAATATATATGTATATAAGTATATATATATTGGTTTTTTTATTTCGTTTATATGATTTTGTATTATCAATTTCTTTTACAGTTTTTTTTTTTATAATTTCCGGTTTATTAAACAATGTTACCTGTACTGTAATTAATATAGGTAATTTTATATATCATATTGTGTAGGTCTGTTCAAAGATATACCTAATCTTGAAAATTTTAATGGATAAATTTCTTCACTTTACTGTATAATGAAAACATATACGTACATATAGGTACTTATAGCGATTACATACATATATTAAATTTCATTATTATTAATCTTTGCCCATGTTTAACATACTTTGACATTAAAATTATATTAAGGTCTGTGTAAGAAAAAAGTGTCTGTCTAATATTTTACCGTTATTGTAAAGTAAATTTTGTCTTATTTTGCTAAAAAATGTAATTACTCATAGTAGCATTATAATCTTTTGAGCACAAAAAAGATTTGACAGTAATAATTGGATTTTATATTAATTTCAAGATTGTGTCGAAAAAATAGGATAATGATGAATTTCGCTTACCAGCCGTAAACTTGTCTTGAGAGTTATACTAGAAAGTGAAAAAATAGGAAAATATATTCAAATATTTTCTCAACTAAAGTTCTTTCTTGGAATAATTTTCTTTTGAACCGGACATTTGGGCAACTAATTTAGCGTAAAAAATATTTAAAAATTTTAAGTTGTAGCATTTCGATTTTATTTCTGTGTTAACACTTGACTATGATGACAGAAATGCGCCACCACCTACGTCATAAATATAATTAAATAAAATTTAAATTTTTAACAATCTTCAAATTGAGCTACTCACTATCTAGTAGAAACAGCAGATATAATTTTTTTTTTTTTAAATATAAACCATTTCAAAATGTCCTACTATTCAGTTTTTCGTTATTCGCATCTTATAAGAACTGTTTAATAAAATAAACAAATAAAAAAAAATAAAGTAATTTTTAAAACTTATTCATATTAAAAAATAAATTCTACTTATTTCAATTTTAAGATTCTTACCACAACTATAATGAACGGGACCGCCAAAAGAAATATTTTTAGTTTTATTTAATAAAAAAAAAAACAAATCCTGCATTTAAAATTCTTTAATACTGTTGTTGTTTTTCAATTCATCGAAGGGGTTTCCCAAAACAAAAAAGAAAGAAATCAATATTTTTTTTTAAAAAAAAAAAGGGTTCATTGTTTAGGGAATCCAAAGAATATTTCATGGAATTTTAATACACTTCAATATTATTAACTCTTATACCAAGGAACAAAAAAGTTATGACTCTTGTATTCTGTATTGTCTATGCAAAAAATAAAAAAAAAAATAAAAATAAACAGAACCAAAGAAAAGGATAATAACTAAGTATTATTCTTTTATGATATGTTGTCCCTCTTTTTTTATATTAAAAAAAAAAAATAAAAAAAATAAAAAAAAAACAAAAAAAGATTTCCATTACGAATGAATTCCTGTTATGGCGTACGCTCCTTAATACAACAATGAACCCTAAAACGAACATTCATTGTCATGCAAATTATTATAAAATATAAATATATAGGTGTATATGTAGGTATAGCATAATATTATACTATATATAGAAATGTAAATTTTGTATATAACTAATAGGTAAGAAAAAGGAAACGGTACCGGCACGAGGTATTAATTCTTTATTTAATTTTTTTTTTTATTCATCTTATTTTTTTTTTTTTTTGTTCATATTTTTTGTCTCATTTTTTTTTTCCTTAAAATTCGATAATATTATTTTTCTGTTTTTTTTATTCGATTTTTCAATGTCCTGAACCAGAATAAGCTTTTTACAGTAGTAAGTATATATATTTATTTTATAAAAATAAATAACATTCAGAAGGGTAGAAAAATGTTGAGAAAAATCTCCTGTGTATATATATACACATAATATGTACCTGAAGTTCTGAACTCGATTACAGTTTTTATATGTACTTTCATTATTATTATTAGAATTTAAAGAAGGAAGTTGTATTCTTGTTCATTCGTATCCTACTTTAGATTATAAGAGGACATTGTTCATGTTTGGTAGCTTTCTGTTTTATTTTCCGTTATCACTACGATCGCTTTTAAATTGAAAACTAACCACCAGGAATTACTACATACATACATACATACGTATACGTATTATTAGTTATATAATACTTATATACCAAGCAAAATGTCTTTAGTTAAATAATTTTTTTTTTTTTGTTTTGTTTTGTTGTGGTTTTTGTTTTTTATAAAATCTTACTATGATATTGTTCTCATTTGATAACAATATACTATTGTCCAATTTCATCCTGAAATCATCCTGAATCATAAAAACAAAAAATAAAAAAAAGAACAAAGAAAATGAATGAAAATGAAAATAAAAATTGTATTTTTTCATATTTTTTTCAGATATTAAGAGCAGTAATTTTTATTCATGTTTTGTTTTTTTTTTTATTTTTTGAATTTTGTCATTTTTTATTTAATATGAATTAAAAAAAAAAAAACATAGGGATAAAAAAACAGAGAAATATACAACTATTTATACATAAATAGTTTTATTTTGTATTATTTTCATTCAAAAAAAAAAAAAAAAAAACAAAAATGTTGAATAAAAAATAAGAATAAACTCCCGTTGTCAATATTGTCTTGTGATAAAAAAAAAAAAAAAGTTATTATGACAAAAAAATTAAATGAGATGAGTTGAAATGAGATAATGATGATCATCTCATTTTTTTTTGCATTGTTTTCCTTTTTCTTTTCGTTTCTTCTTTTTCTTACAAATTTGAAATACCACATAATAGTTATTGTTTTTGGGGTTCTTTTTATTGTTAAAAGGATATATATATACACATATATATATACACATGTATTATGTAATATTATAATAATAATAGTAATAATAAATGTATCCTGAAAATTAATTGTAATTGGACATTAGAGGATATTGTTAATGAAATTGTTCAGGTATGTTATATATATATATGTATGTAACTATGTTATATATATATATATATGTATGTATATGTATATATATATATATATACATACATGATTGGATTTTATCTTTTATATTTTTGTTTTCTTATTGTTAGTTTACCGTTACACAATACTTTAAACAGAATTATAATCATATTTAAAGAAAATTTAAATATTAGTATATTTTTGTGACCATTAGTTTGTCATTGTGGTTTGACGAGAATTACAATTATCCACTCCTATATTTTTGGATTTTAAAAATAGTCAATGGTCAAATTCTATCATACAAATTCATTTTGTTTGTTATATGGTCTTCTCAATTTTAAAACAGTTCTTTCTTCCAAAAACTTTTTAAAAACTTTCAGCATCATGTAGAAGACTGAAACTTTCAAGAAATATTTGATTCTTCTTTTCTTACTTTAATTTTACAATTCATTGTTGAAATTGTTCATTAATATTATACAAAAAAAGTTTTTAACCTATTGATTGTATATATATTCATAAAAAACTTATGTTCGCTTTACTTTTATCAGAAATTATTGTATGTTTTGATAAATACTATCTACCATCCATATCATACTTTTTACCATGTGGCATATAAATATATCACAATTGAAAAAAAATTAACCTAATAGTTATTGTTAATCTATATGTAATTATCTAAAATAAAATATTAATTCATAGAGTAGCATCATTTTCCGAAAGGAAAAAATAAATTTCTAAACTAGATATTTTCAGCATCTAATTATTTCAATATAATTTTTCAAAGGTAAAAGGTTTTTAAAATCTCATATTCTTCTTCTTTTTCATGACCATTTCTCCTTAGTTATAGTCGGCCGTTAGTGATCTGAGGCCACAATGACATCTATCCAAGATTGTTGTATCCGCTTTCTTTATATATTTATTAAATATTTCCAGCCATGTTGCTGATGGTCTGATTAAGATTTTAGGTATGTTAGTTAGTTAGTAGGATAACCATAAAAGCTGTAGTTTCTAGAGTTTTCTAATAGCAAATGTTAGTTCTTTTTTTTTTACTTTCTGATATCACATTTACGTTTATGAAAGTAGAGTATCTTAAGATTTTTAATATGATCTTAGCTATAATTAGGCCAGCTATTCACAGAGAAAGTGATTAAAAATTTTTTTTATCCCTTCCTCTTTACAACTTCTACAGTGTTGTAAAATAAATACCCATTCTGGCTGCATCAGTTAAAAATAAAAAAAGAAAATACTTCTAGAATTTTCTGAGTGTTAAAACGTTATAAAAATATTAATATACAGTTAGTTATCTAATTGAAAAACGTTATAAAAATTTATATTTTGCATTAAAAATCAGAAAAACAAAAATTTTTCTTTATACCTTTTTAAACAGTAAAAAGGATAATGTCACCTTTTCAATATTTTTTTTTTATTTTTTATAAGTGAAGTGAAAAATAAATTGCGTAATATTTATAAATTTTAATTTGCAATTGAAATGAGTTCAAATGGATTTTTATTGTTTAAGCTAATACCAAATATCTGTATAAAAAAAAAAAAAAAATAAACAATATTCCATAGTGTTGTTTAATTATTTTGAAGGTGTTTAGTTATACATATATTTTCAATCCATTTAATGAATACAGCAAGAATCTGAATACTCAGTATCTCACACCTTTCTTTCATTTATTATTGTTATATTTTGAGTGTTATTTTTAACACCTAATTGAAATTTACATACAATTCAATGCTACTTAATGGGTTAAAACAAACAGGGAGGGGAAAAATAAAACCATGGATTCATTTTAATATTTTTTTTTTTTTCTCTACTGTTCAAATCTGTTTTAATTCTTTTGAATTTAAAATCCTTTTTTTTTTTTTCAATTTTAACTGGATAAATTTTTCTCTTTTCTTGAATTTTTGAACCTTGACAAAAAAATGGAGTCTAAGAATTGTTTGTTAAGTATATAAGTATGTATATATTACCACGGATATTTTTTGTTGTTTGAGGTTTCTTTGGTGGTTTTGTTTTTTTTTTTTTTTTGATTTATAATTTTTAAAAATCCAACAACGAATAAATGAAATCAAATGGTTTTATCCATTAGTAGAACTTCATTTAAGATTGAAATGAGGAAAAAAAATGGGGATAAGATTAATGCGTGGCGGTAATTATTATTAATTTGAAAAAAGATTTTATTTTTGTACAAAGTAGAGCCGTTCAAAAGAATATGAAGTTCATTTCCGTGAATATAGAATAAAAAATTAAAAAAAAAAATTTTTTTTTTTTTTTTGTAGTAACTAATTATATTCTTTTTAATACTGAATCAACGTGGAAAATTACTGGTAAGTATAAAATAAAATTAAAACAAAAAAATTAATTTTATTATTATTTGTTAATGCCAAGGGTTGAAAAAAAAAAAAAAACAAGATTTTGAGAAAAATATCATTAAAATAATAATAATAATATGTAAAAGACCTAATAAATATTATGGAAGTCACTTTTGTTTTTTTTTTTTTTTGTAAGGTTTAAAACAATAGAATAAAAAAATAAATAAAAACAAAGAATTATGGTTGAAATCAAACAAGGGAAAAATCATGATAAGAATTAAAAAAGAAAGTTTTCAAATATATAAAAAAAACATCTTTGAAACTCATGAGAATATTTAAAATTTTAGTTTACTTTCTAATGTATCTATAAGGGTTGAATGAAAAGAAGTGGGATTTAAAATAACAAAAATATCTAAAAGATTTTAAAACCTGGTAGATGAGATGATGTTGTTGTTTAATTAATAAAATTGATAATTTTTGTTTGTTTTTTTTCAAATACATAGTTATATATATATTTATATATATATACATATCTAATAATATAATTTACTTAACCCTTTTTAAAAATATAAAAAAACAAAAATTTTTCTCATGCATTTAATTTCCCATATATTTACAACGATATTTTCATATTTTGCTTATAATTTTTAATTTAATAGAATTTAAATTGCAGTTTCCTTTTTTGCATAATCACTATTATATTATGTGCATATTATTATAATATTTTTTTTTATTTCCCATTTTAATCATTTCTTCATAAATTATTCAAAAATTAATACATGTAATTAGGTTATTAATAGACCACTTATCAAATCATTAATCTTACATCATTTTTATCTTTATGTTAAATTTTTTTTTTTGCTTTTTTTTTTTGAATTTCACTCAAAAAGATGTTTGAATAATAAATACATATTATATAAAGTGTCCTTAAGATTTATATATGTATATATATAATATATCTACTGTTGTACTGGTAATCAGTGATTAAGGCTTTTTAATTGGTTAACCAAAAGTTTTAACCACAAAGTGTACAAAACAAATAAACAGAAGAACATAAACATCATTTACTAATACATATTATATATAATAAAACCAGGGCTGCAAACTCACAAAAAATCGGGTTCAGGTTCGAACTGGAAAATTTTAGTGGGTTCTGTCCGAGTTCGGCTTCAAATTTTTTAATCAACATAACAAGTGCAGCATTATTGATTGCAAATCAAAATCTATTAATTTTACTTATGTATTATTTTTTGCTTTATTTTATTTGCAAGTGCATAGTAGGCATAGAAATTAGAAATAGAGAAAAAAATTCTTGAAGAAACATGAAAAAAACAAAAACAAATTATGTTTACTTCTTTCTATTTGGAATGGAATATGTAAACTATGACTAGCAAAAACTACCAAAAGCAATACACATTTGGATATACAAGTAGAATATTATCTCTCTAAATAATTTTTGTAGTTGAATTTACTTACTTACATATATTTCTAGTAGGTATTTATTATTTCTAGTAGATATTATATTTAAATTGCTAAGCATAATACGTGTGGCTATGTAAGTATTTTACTATTTTGTTTTATATTTTTTTTATTCTCAGTTTAAAATAAATAAAAATTGTTGAATTTGATTGCGAATGAAATGGTGAACCTGAACCAAATGTAAATTTTTTACTGGGTTCAGGTTCGGGTTCTGGTTCGTCAAAATGCTTGTTCCGGAGCGGTTTTGGGTTCGGGTTCAGGTACGGTTTGCAGCTCTGAATAAAACATTGCTTTAAATAATTAAAAGTTACTTTAATTTTTGAATGTTATATATAAAGTACCTTAAAATAACAATTATTAAAGATTGTTCTCTCAAAAATTTTCTACAAATAACTATACCCAGATAATCAGAAGAGCATATATAATTGAAAATAATCCCTATAAACTAAAAATACATTTTTTGTTCTGATAAATTTAAAAACTAACCAAAGATGAAAAGATGAAATATACAAATCACATTAAAGCTACCACAATCTATATGTATATTAAGTATATATACGAGTATACTCACATTCTTCTGTTTTCCTTTTTATATTTACTTATTTTAAATATTTTGTTTTTATTTAGTCCTAAACTCAAACCTATTTTTTTTTTTTTTTTTTTTTTGTTTTTAATAAATGGAACTTTAGATATTTTTAGTGATTTTTTCTTTATATTTTTTGTGTATATCTTTTAATTCTTATGTACCTTATCCTTATAAATATTATGGGTATGAAAATTCATACTGTTAATTCTATTTTAATCTGTGGATAAAAAGATGAGACCTTTTTACGTAACAAAACAGAATTTTATACGTCTTTATTGTGTAGGTGGACATATGATTTTTGAATAAAAGAAAGAAAAATGAAAAATGAAAAAAAAAAAGGAAAAAAAATCTCCTGTTGCTATATATATATACAAAATTTTAATATTTAATATACAACATGATTAGATAATTTGGTATAATATATTTAAAAATCCTTAGTTCTTTTTCAGTTTTCGTATTCGGACACTTTAATTTGAACTTAAATGTTCAACATTAATATAGTGTAATGTTGAATTCAAAAGTCAAATCAATTTAATGCGTATATATTGGAAAGGAAATAAAGTTTTACATATACTTATGTACTTATGTATAGATGTGGCATTTTATATCTATTGAAAAAATGCTGTTCATTTAAAAAAAAAAAAATATTTACTTTAGTGTTTAACCGAAAAGGACATGAATTCTTAGAATATAAATTGCAAAATTTCTCCAAAAACAAAAATTTAAATTTTAAAATTTTTTATGAAAAATGCGATTAAGATTAAAGAGGTGAGGGAAAAAATCAGTGATTCAAATTTTGTTTAATTTTATTCGGAACAAATCAAAACCAAAATTGAGAATAAAAATATATTTTATTCTTCTGGATCAAGAGAAATGATTTTAAGAAATTTTCTGATGAAGTAAAAATGAAATTTTTTTATACATTCTTATAGTGATTTAGTATTAAAGGTAATCGTGATTAAAGTGAGAAGAAAAGGCAAAAAAAAATTTCCTGCATGAAAAAAAAAAACTAAAAATTACAGATATTACGAATGAGTGTGAGACTATAAAATCTGAAATGTTAATCTTTTTCAAGGAAATCACCTTAAAATAATGAAAATTTATACTTCGAATGAAAATATCTGAGTAATTTTAATGTAATCTAATAACTGAAATCATGTTTGCAGTAATCAATTAATTGTAAAGAATTCTAAAATCTATACATATTGTATATAGCTAAGGTCATTGGTTTAAGATATGGTCGTTTTTGAAAAATTTAAAATTATATAACTTATTTACTTTAAAGAATATCTCTCATTTATGAATACCGAAAATTATTTTCTCAATGATAATTTCTAATATTAACTAAAAATTATAAATAAAAAACGTTATTACACTTGTTTAGCTATTAAGATGACGTTATCACATAACGGTACTTTATATCTCTCAGTTTCTCAATATATATGCTATTAGGACCGGTGCCGTCATTTAGTGGCCGAAAATTGCATTACAAAATTTTCTTAACATTTTGTACTATTTTACTTAAACCGTTAGATTTTTTCCAGTATGAAAACAAACAGTATACAGGAACAAATTTTCTACAATATTGTAGAATATACTAATACTATGTTTAATATAGATCTTGTTTCATCTTAATCGGTTCTACCATTTCTGAAATATTAGAATCTTAATAACTTGTAACACCTTTGCGGAAATTTCTCCGTTTAAGTTAACATTTTAATACATAAATCCACATATACGTATACTTATATGTATATATTTTCTTAAACACACTTTTTATCTTATATATTTAAGATATTTATTTTTCCTTCTAGATACTGTAAATATCTTATTAACTTGTAAGGTTTTGATTATATAAAATTATGCATCTAATATATCTTTTAATTCAGATGCACATTGCGTATTAATGTTCCCTACAGTTACTATTAGTAATATATAAATTATGTATATTTATACATATTTTTATAATTTTTATTATAATAGTTATGTATGTGTATATTTATTATGTGTTTAAGCAGTTCAATGAATCTAAATGCACTTTTCTTTCTTAGATTTTGTTCATTCTTTTTTTTTTCTTTTCTTCAATACTAAAATTAAAAAAAATTACAATTTATATATTAATTGCAATGTTTTCTTCATCTTTTCTTTTTTTTTTGTTAATTAAAAAAAAAAAATAAATGAATATCTACTTATATGAAATTAATTAGAGCATATATTAAAGGTGTGTTAATTAATGGGTCAACGTAAATTCCATTTAACTGTAAATATTTATATTAAAAATAGTTATATAAAAATCTATACATAATATATATATTTATGTATCTAATAGATTTATGAACTTTACCTACCAATATAGTACATAATATGATAATATGATATATATATATATCATATATATATATATATATATATATATATATATATATACATAAACAAAGAAGAAAATGAAAATATTATAAATTTATGTTACAATAATGTTGTTTTTTTTTTGTTGATTTTCATTAAAATAACTGTACATATACTTACATACATACAACTGAAATGACTTGACAATAATTAATTGTGTTAAAATCAATGATAAATTAATTAAAAATGACATTTAAGTGACAAATATTGTTTAGTATGATTCATACCATTTGAATTCTTTGCATTGGAAAATCAAAAAACAAAAAAAAAAAACAACAATAAAAAAATGAACATACACAGATAATTTGAGCATTTCATAACATAACACTGTTGCTTATCAATTATTGCCTGTGTAAATGGGTACGTGTGTGTGTTTTATATTTTAGGATTGTCATCTTAATTGAATTGAATAACACAAGGGATGAAGACACTCTATAAGGTGGCAGGCATATATATTGATTGAAATATACTTTTGCACTTTTTTTTTTTTTTTTTTTTTATCTATTGTTAAAAAGTAATATTAAGAAAAGAGACACAAATTTGTTTTGTTGTGTCATGTACTCACCACGAATTTAATTAATTGCCAACAGCGCGTAAATTTGTATGACATATTGTTGAAAATATAAAATATATTGAATTCACTTCATTGGGTCATTCGTTCTTAATTAAAATTGATTTTGAAAATATACTGTATATTTAAATGATTTTTGTCAATTTTTTTCCTGTTAAAAAATAACAAAAACAACAAAAGTTATAAAAAGAAAAAATGAAAATAACAATATACATATTCAACACACCCATAACCTATTTGAGGGAAATTTCGTGACATTTTCAATTGAAAGGGTTGAAGATAAAAAGACAAAGAATGTCATTCTTTTAGATTTTTCTTTACAAAATTTTTATTTTATTATGTTAGGTTGGTCATTATTTTACAAAAAAAAAAAAAATAAAAAAAAATAAGGTATGGTTTCTGGTCTTTTTAGGTGCAAAAAAAAAAAAAATTTTTTTAAGATTTTTCTAAGGAGTTGTTTTTTTTTTTGTTTTTTGTTGTGTTGAAAGAAGAGCTGATTTAAAGCATACATTTTTCTAATAATACAAGGATAGACAATATTCTGAAAATATTTTATTTTTAAAGGGTTTATTGGCCTATAAAATGATTTGCAGAAAAAAAAAAAAATTATACAAATACACTTAAAAGGGTTGGTATATATTCATTTTATAATAATTAAGAAATTTTCATTTTTTTATTGGTCTTTTATTGGCATCATTAAAGAAAGAAATAAGAGAATCATATTAACTAGAATAGCATGTCACGATTATAATATAGATAATGAAGAACAATAAAAGTATATATATACAAAATGAATTATATATTATGTACTTAAATGTTTTTTTTTTGGTTTTTTTTTTTGTATTTTGAAGATGTTTTAAAAAAATGGGTCAAATTTTTAATCAATAGAAAAAAAAAAAAAGCAATTTGTTAACATAATCATTGGTAAGAAAGGTAAAAATTGGGCCATGTAAAAATAAAAAGGACATGTAGTCATAATAAATTTTTAAGAAAATTAAATAACTAATAAATTATTTTATTTTAGTCACTTACCAACTTCATATTAAAGTGTTAAGTTAGTTTGGGTTCAATGATTATGACTTACATATATTTTATTTATCTGTTAAATAAAGATTTTTTAATTTAATACATTTTTGTTTTATTAGAAGTTATACGATACTTATATTGAGTTTTAGATATTCAAATGGAATAGCTTGCAATTAGTTGTATATATAAAAACGTAATACTGAATTAAATAAAAAATAATTCAAAGGAATGAGTGACTGTGACTGTGACTGTTTAAAAGAACTATCAAGACAATTTTTTCAACAAAATGATGATCTGATATGGTAAAACATGAAAATGATCAAATGAGCAATTTTATATCTTTTAAAATATGACGAATTTATTGAAAATTAAATATGGATGATTAAAATTATTATAAAACAAATATAATTATACAAATTATTATAAAAGTGCAATCCTATTTTAAAGTAAATTTACAATCTAAAATAATTTAAACGATTAGTTTACCATTTCTTTACTAAAATTTAGAACTGAAAGAATTTCCTGCACTTACTTTTCGCCACGAAATAAAACGTGTCAGTTAAATTAAAAGGAAATTTAAAAGTGCAGCTAGCTGTAGACGATTTTGTTTAAATGTGGAGATTTTGAACAGTTTCTTCTCTTAAACTGTATTAAGTCAATAATAATTTATATAAACATTTAATTCCTAGAAAATATTTGAAAAGTTACAATTTTTTTTTTCATTTCAAATATTCTTCCACTGGGGGCCTAGTGCGTAAAAGCGTATAAAATACGCTGTAAAGACCGAGAGAGTGTGGGTTCGAATTCCACACATGTCGTAAGAGTTGTTCCCGCTTACGACATTTACAGTCACGTCTGAACAGGAAAGGCTGTGTAATTACCTGTCCAAATTTAGCAGAGAAATGCATTAAAAAAAAAAAAATTTTAAAATTATTCAACTTGGGGTCACGACGTTATCTTAAAAAAAGATTTTGAATTTTTTTTTTTGAAATTTTTTTTTGGGCCAAAATTTTGAATGAGAAAATCTAGAGATTTATTTGGAAATCAAATATCATTCTCTCAAAAAATTTTTCAAAGAATAATTTACATGCTTTGTTGTTGAAATGTTTATGTAAAAAAAATACTTATGTAGAAAAGATTTTTGAATCGATTTAAAAAACAGTGTTTCAAGTGTGTTTGTTTAGCGGAGGTTTCGGGCGGCAGCCTTGTTTTAAAGGGCTTGTGTATATAAATAGTATAATAATATTTCTAAAGTATTTTAGAGTTGGTTTCAAAATCAGGGTTTCAACAATTTATTTAACGAGGGTTTTGGGGCAGCAACCATCATTTTTCAAATACTTTTGTGTTGAAGAACATAATGAATGCAACAAAAATTAAAGAAGAGTTTTGTAGTTGGTTACAAATTCAAGTTTTACTTATGCCTTTTATAAAAAATTTATATAATATATGCATTTATGTACATGTGAGATTTCTAATAATTTTTAATTTATTCAAGATTTTGTTCCTATATTAATTATGAATTTTTTTTTCAAAATTTTTTGTTTTTAAGATATAGAATCTTAGAATCTCCAAAAAAGTTTCGATTTTCAAAATTTTTTTTTCTCTAGATTTTTTTTGTTCAAGATAATTCAGGGGTGACCATTTAACTTTGATCAAAAGTTAATATTTTTTTAGATAAGTATGTATGCACAGGTTGTTATAAAATTATTTTCATTCTAAAAAATAACCAATGTTATAAGTACATATATATATAGTAAACATTATTATTAACTATCTAAACATTATTTTTAACTAATATCATTAGTTTCAATTATATATTCATTAAACATAATAATCACAAAAAAAAAAACATTCAGTTATCAGTAAGAACAATAATTTTAAATTGTCTTTTTTAACAGACAAAAAGTACTAAATTAAAAACTTTCGAATATACCTTTTCAGTTAATTATACATTAAGTAAATGTTAAAGAAAAGAAAATATTATAATTTTTTTTTTTTTTTGGTATAATATAAAAGATATTTTAAGTAAATTAATTAAAAATCACTTAAAATTCAATCAAATCACATTAATTATACTACTTATTTATAGATACATAAAATGCATATATATAAACACCATACTTCTTACATATTATAATTAAATTTCCTTTTAACGTATTGTTTTTCTCTATTCGATTTTCCGTGTAATATGATATTATACTTTTATATGCCTATAATTATATTTAATTTTGTTTTTATTATTTTAAACTATATATATATATATATACATAATATATATATAATTTTCTATATCAAATAATTTGAAATCTGTTTATCTCCTTATTTTATTCCATAAACAATAATGTTTGTATTTAAACAAATCATTATTATCATTATATGGTTTTAAATATATAGTATACATATATATATACATACATATGCATACGTATTTAAATGTGTGTATAATCAAATATTGTGTAATCAAAGCTTTTAATTAAATTACTTTTTATAAATAATATTCTTCTTAGAAAATCAGTTAATTTTTTTTTTTTTTTTTTGTTTTTTTGATTTTTCTCTTTTTGATTTTTAATACGATATGGTGCAATAATAATATATGTAAATGTAGGTGTGCATATTATATTAAAGATAAATTTCACTTTGGAAAAATATTTTACTTATCATTAAAAACAACAACAATATAAATTTATTATCTTTTTTTAATTAATTTTTATTTTTATTATATATATATATATATATTATATATATTATATATTATATCTATATATAAAATATATATATATGTATATATATTATATCTATAATAAAATGTGTAACGAGTAAATATAGCTGATGCTGCATTATTTAAAAAAAAAAATGCATATAATGAATGAAAAGAATAAGATGAGACCAGGGTCGGCTTAGGAGCGATGCACAAGTTTCATAGGGCGCCATGATTAAAACACGACAAATTCCTCAAAAAAAATACTCCAAAATTTTGTTTAATGTTTTTTTTAAAATTATATATATTATCTAAAGCAATATAGCTATAGAATACATTATCTTTTACTTTATATAATAATTTTTATTTTTTTTATGCAGTATATCTTACATTACAGGCCAACCCATGTCCATAGACAATAAGGACAAAGAGAAGCTTTCAAATTAAATCTTATTTGTTTTTGTATTACAAGTCTCATGGGAGTTTTTTAAAAAATTAAGTGCAACTAGTCGTTCTTATTGTACATATATATATATCTGCATCAGAAAATTCCTATTTCACTTCTAGTTATAAAATTAAACTGCAAAATTGAACGCAACCACATTATCTACCGTCTTTCGAAATTTCATTAAAAAATATAATTAACATTTTCATTCAAAATTTTTAATTTAAAAAAATTAAATCAGAAATCCATGGGCAATACCCTAATTATTTTAGATATAATAACCTAAATATTTTATGCGCAATGGCCTAAACATTTTAAATTTCAATATGCAATCAAGATTTTCTTTTTAAATTTTAGAATAAATTTTTTTTTAAACAAAAAAGAAAAAATCAAACAAAAAATATCTCGTTGCAATGATGGAAAAAGGGGGAGCAAAAATTTAAATGTGCTAAGGGCGCCACAACTCTTGAGCCGGCGCTGAATGAAACATAGATAATATAAAATTTTAATCAGTTCAAAATAATTTCACAATGCATATTTTTATTGTTATGAAACATCGCTTTTACAATTTTACTACTTCCACTATTATTTTCATTTTACTGTTTTTTTCTTGTTATTTATTTCTATCTCTTTCTTTTTGTTTTGTTTTAGTTTCCTGTGTAATATGAAACCACCCGCTTTTTTTTTCTATTTTTTATTGTATCATTATAGTTATGTGTTCAACACAGCACCAGTCAGTAGTAAGTAGTAGAGTGATGCAATGATATAATTTTAAAGCGTCAGGTTCACTATTCATAGCAATTGGTGAATTAGTTATTTTATTGTGTTTTTTTTTTGTTGCATTTTTTTTTTTTAATTTTTTCTATTTTCTTTATAACTTAACTGTGTTTTATAACAGCTTTTTAAATATAAGTATGTTGATAATCAAAACAATAAGTATATACATTATGTATGAAATTTAATTCGAATTTTATACTTATGTAAATTAAATGAAAATATTATAATGAAAAAACAAGACACTCACAATGTGAAATGAAAGATTTTCAACTTAGCAAATTTTTCAAGAGACAATAAAGAGAGTTTGAATTTTAGAATATTGTGACATGAACTAAAATTTAAATTTGCAGTGAATTTTATATGTAAAGAAAAACTGTGTCTAGCGTGACAAGAGACACAAATTTTTAAAATTAAGAGACACAATTCTTCAATTTTTAAGAAATCCTCTATAGTCTATAATAATAAATAAATCAATAATATAAAACTGTTAGCAGAATATATACGTATGTATCTAAACAATAGTAAATTTTCCAAAAATTGACTCCTAATAGATCCTCAACAGAGAAAAGTATAACTTATTCTAATTCTGAAAGATTTTTCTTCTGATTTAACTAAAAGAGTACCGGAATTTATATGGAAGCAAAATCTTGCTAAATTTTGTTTTCACATAACGGTAAATTCAAATAGATATTAAATTATAAAAATTGGATAATTTTTATATTGATTTAAAATTGTAAGTATATCCTGCAGTTTGGCGTTTTTGTATTGAAAAAATGTTGAGCAGAACCTATATAGTACCTATGATATACACATTTGTACATACACGTTTTTTTCAACTTTGAGAAGCTGTCTGCAGGTACGTAGTAGCAGGCGCTATCATAAAAAAATTGTTCTATAACATTAAATCTTTTAAGAAATCTATCAATGGTTAAAATTTCATTATTCTAACTTCAACGGTCTAGAACTTTTGTAAACAAGTAACGGACTAACGGTTAAACCGACAAATTGAAATTAATAAGTAAATTTTTCAAAAATTTTTTTTTAAAAATTTGCTATAAATTAAAATCATAGTATCTCTGATTTCATTATATAGGATGTGGTAAGATTGTATGGTTTATGGTTCTTAAATGTTTAGTGATGATACTCTGAAATTGAGAGGGAATAATTTTCATTAAATTTGGTATGGGTGATCTAAACATTGAAAAATTAAATTTGACTTATTTTAAGTGAACTAATTTCAAAGTTTTATGTTCATCTAATTTGTTTGAATAGGAAAATTTTGAAACTTCTGTAAAATGGGTGATGGATAAATGAAAAGCTATATGAAAATAATGGGAATGTTTTAATGTTGGTGATGACTAGAAGAACACTTTGTAGCATATCTTCCTTAATTTAAAACAAACACTAAGTATTTTTATTTACTTTTTTTTGTCAATTAATAAAAAATTATTAATAAATTATGTAAATATACAAAACCAAACATTTTTTATCATTTTCATTTTAGATTTTATGATAAATTTGATATCAGAAACATTTTATTTCAACACTATTTAAGATAAAAATATAATAAGTAATGATTTTCCACAATGTTTTTTCTCTTTTCTTTTTAATATCTTTTGAATTATTTGTCAGTAGTTTTTTTTTTTTTTCTAAGTAGAAAGCGTTAATTCACCAGCTTACATTATATTTAATATGAATCCAACACATTATTCAGAAGCTTAACAGCAATGTTATATTTTTGTGATATTAAAGTAGATTTTCTTCAATTTCAAGTGTCTGTTTGTAATATAAAGCTTATGTCTTTTTAATTTTTCTTTTCTTTTCTGTTATTTTCTTTTTTTTTTTTTTTAAATAAAAATAAAGTGTTTTTTTTTTTTTTTTTAAATAAAACATTTTAGATATTTGAAAAGAATTAAATTTCATTGCAATAAAATAAATAATATGTAAATTCAAAGGGAGAAAAAATGGTAAATTTTAAAAAGTTTATCATACCCACAAAGTTATATGAGTAATTTAAAAAAAAAAAATTTTTTTTTTTGAGTTTTATTAGTTAAGGTATCATGTTATTTTCGAAAAATTTTTAGATTCTCAGGTGTATTTATGACCTAGTAAAATAAAATATAAAATACACAAAACTAATATATATATATATATATTTTTTATTTATATTAAAGAACATTTCTAAAATACTGAAGATGAAATGAATATTGTAATAATCTTGAAATTTATTTAAAGCCGACCATAAGTATGTTTAATTTTAAAACGTGGGGTCCCACCCCACGTGTAACATCGATGAACATCATTCAAATGTTTCAAAATTCCGTGATCAACGGTGAACATAAAAATAAATTTACGTTACATTCAACGTGTACTTATCACCGGCGAATATTGCTGAATGTTCTCAAAATTCTGAATAAATTTAATGTACTTTTTCGAACCATTTAAAAATTGATCAAAAATACAATGGGACTTAACGCTAATTTATTTTTATGTTCTCCGCTGAACGTGACACTCAAAGTGTTAAATTAAACTCTCCATTAGTCGTGTACTGGTATTTTCGATTCAAATCTATTTTTAGTATAATGCTTTACATTTTCTCAGTAGATGAGTTTTAATATTTTCTTTTAAATATAGCTGACATTTTGCTATGTTCAAAACTGAGTTGGGGTCAGTTTGTTTTAATTCCTTAAAATCTTCATTTATTGATTTTTATTGTGCATTTTTGGGTACTTATGAAAAATATATATTGCGTGAGTACTGGAGAGTTAAAATTTTTTTTTCTTAAAGTAAACCATACATTTTTAAATAATCCATCTCCAAAATTTTCATAAAATTATTTTGTTTCAGATGCATAAACAAAAAAATAAATCGTCAATCCATCCTTTGTTCAAAAATACTTATCGGAATTATTTGAACTTTTTTTTAATTCGACTCTTAATTTAAACTTATTTTTATATACTTACAATAATTATTAATATCCTTGAGGAAAAAAAAAGTCCTTTGAGACAAAAAATAAAAATTACATAAAAAAAAAGTATTTTTTTTTTTCGGACGAATCTTAAGTAAAGGTTCTAATGCAATTTATTAAATTATATATAGTCTTTCTTTCCTTAAGATCAATAATTTTGCTCTTATTATTTCTTTTTTACTAAATTTAATAGATGGCAATTTATTTTTAATAAAACTGATTTTCAAATTAATTTTTTTTTTATTTTATTAATTTTAAATAAAAGTAATACACAAATACCTATTAGTTTTATACTACAAGATGTGATAAAGAAAAAACTTACATAGAAAATATAAGTAAAAAAAAAAACTTTCTGTAATACATCATTTAATACTATATATTCAATCAGGATAAACTAAAGGAGCAAATTTGTTTTTTTTTTTTTCCTTTTTTATCCAATTTTATAAAATTTTATTATAAATTTACTCTGGAAAATTGTAAAATTCTTAACATAAGAGATAAAGGACCTAGGATCAAAATGTTTTTATGTATATATGCTTATATCTATAGTCAATATTTTTAAACTTGTTACAAAAAGAAAAAAAATTATATATGTAAGTATATATGGCTGGTAGTTATATATATGCTTATAGTCAATATTTTGTAAAACTTGTTATACAAAAAAAGATAAAAACTACAAAAAACAAAAAAAAATACTGAAAAGTTTTTTTTTAAAGAATCCTAATTTTAAAAGAATTACAGTAGAGTATCTAAAGTGATGTTTAAGGTATAGATAAAAGTTTAACGTTTCAATTACATACTTCCTTTAGTAAAGTAAAAATCCAAAAAAAAAAAATAAAATAAAATTGAAAAAAGTATAAAATAATAAAATAACAAAACCTATACTTACAACCGTAATAATAATAACTTATTAAAAGGGTCCTTTTTAAATTAGTATGCATACATTTTAATTTTACCGTTAATTATTTTTGCGCGTGGATTTAAAAAATTTTTTTTTTATTTTTGCATGTCATGTCTGTGCATCCATCATAAATAAATTTATTCATTTAACAAAAACTTAAATAAAATTCAGAAAGAAAAAAACTGAACCGGACAAAAGAAAAAATTTTTCAATATTTTCTGCCAATAATTTGTCTTTACCCTGTCTGTGCATTCTGTTCTCATTCATTCAAAATCAATTCAAAAGTTTCAGTACAAATTTTCTTTATTTTTGCTATTTTGTAGGAATCTTTAAAGAAAATTCAGAACAAACAAAAAAAAAAAAAAGCAAAAAAAAAAAAAAAATTGATGATTACTTTAAAATAAAAATCAAAAGAAGGATATTATAAATTTTTAAAGAAATATTGCGACAGACGATAATATTAAAATGACGACAATATTCTATTTTTCACCCTTTAACTTTGTATTATCTTAAGAAAAAATTCTGGCGAATGGCCAAGAGAATTATAATACGACGAACGACATATTATACAAAAACAAAAAAAAAAAAAAGGGACACAACATAAAATAATTTAAAGAATTGAACTAAAACTCTATTTAGTATAGAAGGATTTTTTCTACGTTTTTTGTTTTTTTCGTTTTTCTTTTTTTGTGTTTTTTTTTTTTTATAAACTTATTATAATCCTCTTATAATTCTTGTAAACAAAATATAACCCCAAATGTTCTCATATATATATAGCACGGAACAATATATTGAGTGCATCGTATCCGTATCCTGAATTAAATTCAATAGAAAAAAAGAAAAAAATAACATATTAATATTTTTTTTCATCAATTTTCTTGGGTCTGCTTCTTTTTTTTAACTTTCTTCGGATTGATCGATTTTGAATTTCTTCAATTTTTTAATCCAATTCTTGTTGCTAGTTATACGATATATATATACAATATGCTGTTGCCAATGTTGTTATTATTGTTCTTTTTAAAATAAGATTTCTTTTATCTTATTTTCAAAAAAAAAAAAAAAATTTTGTTTTTTTGTAGGTAGTTTAAGTATAGGACTTTATTTATGTGGTAGTAGTAGTGATGTAATTTCATTGGTTAATGGTTCAACATATCATTTTGATTTGATTTGTTTGAAATTGGGTATGGTTTGGTTTCGATTTAATTCAGGATTTTTAAGTTTTTAATTCGATGGAATGTAAATATGAAAAATACAAACAGTTAAAGGGGGAATTTGTTTATATTTGGATCCTATTTTTTTTTTTTTGTGTTTTTTTTTTTTTTGTAAAACTCAAATATTTTGATTAAAAGAAATATTTTTTTTTTTTTATGTTATATACAATATAATATTATGTATGTAGGTATATATGTTATAATAATATATTATGTATATTTTATTTCTTTTCATCAATTGTTTTTCATCATCGATAAAAATCTAGATCTCTGGATGGAAACAAACAGAAAAAAACAATTCATATATGAAAAGTTTTTTTTTTTTTTTTTTTTTACCGTTTTGTTTGTTTGGATTGTTTGTTTATTTGTACAATTCATGTACTCATTTATAAAATAAAAATAAAAAATATATATACATATATATATATATTAACAAAATCCTTGAAATCCTGAATTTCAATGTACTTAAAAAGGAATAATATATAAATAAAATACAAAAGTAAAAAAAAAAAAAAAAAAAAAAAAATGAAATCAATTAGGTTATTTGTTTTTCTTATCGCGATTTTTACAGAAATGATGATGATGATGAAAATGATGATTTTTTTTTTGTTTTCACCACTACTCATCACTACAAAATCGCATCTTTAAGTGAAAACTGAAGGGATAAAAAAAACAATGAAATTGAATTCAGTTGAAATGTACAAGAAAAAAAAAAAAAAAAAAACTAAAGCAAAAAACAATGATTTTATTTTTAGAAAGAATGAAACGGATATACTTATTATTGTAATAATAATATAATCAATGCTAATATTATATATGTTTAGTTGTACTTTGATAGGCACCACGATAAAAAAAAAAATTTGTACATATATTATTTTATTTCGGTAAAGGATTCTGATTTTGATATACCCTTTTCATAATATTATTATGGTTGCGTATTTTGAATTCTGTGTTTTTTTTTTTTTGTTTTTTAAAAAAACCTTTTTATACACAAGAAACAGATTATCTATTCCTTAAAATCTTAAGCAATTTGATTACTACGACTCTATTTTACTAACCAAAAGCATAAGGGTTAAATAAGGACCAAGTGTAATTTGTGTTTTATATTTATAAATTTTTTCAAAGTACTTAAAATATTAAATAGAAATAGAATACTACATAATAGTTGAAACTTTCTTAAGCATTATATTTTATTACATTATTCGCCTCTTACAGTGTCTCATCAAGGCACTCTATACTTAAAATATTAAATAGAATACTTAGTTGAAAATTTCTTAATATTTTAATCATTTCTTTTAAAAATGTCCTCTCCTATAATTTTTGTCCTACTATCGAATAGCTGCCCTTACAACCGCGTTTCATCAAGCCACTCTACACCCTTCATAAATTCTCACTGCAGAAAAGCTTTTCCATTGTTCTGGACTCAAAATTCTTCGCCTTTGGGATCTCAAGTTCGGAGATTAACACAGAACGTGGAATACTGTTTCTGCCTCTTGCCCGCATCCCTTCCATAGATTCGTTTCGCTATCCCTATCCTTTCGATGTGAGCTCTTAGCATCATAGATGGCCTGTGCTGATTACCATAACAAAGTCTGAAATTCATTGTATTGAGTTTTAAAATTTTCTGAGTCTTTTTACTGTTTGGTTCACTCCAGTGTGCTATCGTTTTCACTCCATCATAAAGTGTTGATTTCGTACTTCGCAATAGTTTTAGAATTTCTAGAAATTATATTTATTATCATTTTATTGTCAATACCAATTTGGATTTCAAAATGGTTGTTGCAATATATTTAATTTTTATTTTGTTTTATTTGTAATATTTAAAAATTTTAATATCAATCTCCTTTTATTTTTAATTCTAGCTGGCGGATTAAAATATACAGACAATCAACGTGTCATTATTCATGTTAAAGATGTTAATGATGAACCACCTTATTTTATAAATCGTCCATTACCAATGCAAGCTGTTGTACAATTGAATGCACCACCAAATACACCAGTATTTACATTACAAGCACGTGATCCAGATACAGATCATAATATACATTATTTTATTGTTCGAGATCGTACTGGTGGTCGTTTTGAAGTTGATGAAAGATCTGGTGTTGTCAGAACTCGTGGTACAGATCTTTTCCAATTGGATATGGAATATGTTTTATATGTTAAAGCTGAAGATCAAAATGGTAAAGTTGATGATCGTAGATTCCAGAGTACTCCAGAAGAACGTTTGTCAATTGTTGGTGGTAAACGTGCACCACAATTTTATATGCCAAGTTATGAAGCAGAAATTCCAGAAAATCAAAAGAAAGATTCAGAGTAAGTTGACGATTAACATGCTTTACTATCAAGCAAATACAATAAACTAATAATTTTTTTTTCGTATTATTTGTAGCATAATATCTGTAAAAGCGAAATCTTTTGCTGATCGTGAAATTCGTTATACACTGAAAGCACAAGGACAAGGTGCTGGTACATTTAATATTGGTCCATCATCTGGTATAGTTAAATTGGCCAAAGAATTAGATTTTGAAGATTTACGTCAGCCACATGTTTATTCATTGATTGTAACTGCAACTGAAGATTCTGGTGGTTTTTCAACTTCGGTTGAGGTAAGTTTAAAAAATATTTATAGGTAGCCGATTAAACACTAACAATTAAATAATTAATTTTTAGCTAACAATTCGTGTGACAGATGTAAATGATAATGCACCAAAATTCGAATTACCTGATTATCAAGCACACAACGTAGATGAAGATATACCACTTGGCACTAGTATTTTAAAAGTGAAAGCAATGGATTCTGATTCAGGTGCAAATGCTGAAATTGAATATTTGGTATCCGATGATCATTTTGCAGTTGATTCGAATGGAATTATTGTTAATAATAAACAACTTGATGCTGATAATAATAATGCATATTATGAATTTATTGTAACGGCAAAGGATAAAGGTGAACCATCTAAAAGTGGTACAGCAACTGTTCGTGTCTATACAAAAAATAAAAACGATGAAGAACCGAAATTTTCACAACAAGTTTATACACCAAATGTTGATGAAAATGCTGGACCAAATACACTTGTTACAACTGTTGTTGCATCTGATAAAGATGGTGATAATGTACGATTTGGTTTTGTTGGCGGTGGTACAAATGCCGGTCAATTTGTTATTGAAGATATTACAGGTGTAATTCGATTACATAGTAAAGCAATAACATTAGATCGTGACAAATATGAATTGAATGTTACTGCTATGGATGATGGTTCATGCTGTGTTAATGGTGATCAAACAATACATACATCAACAGCTGTTGTTGTTGTATTTATAACTGATGTAAATGATAATAAACCAGTTTTTAAAGATTGTGGTACTTATTATCCAAAAGTTGAAGAAGGTGCACCAAATGGTAGTCCTGTAATTAAAGTACAAGCTACTGATGAAGATAAAGGTGTTAATGGACAGGTAAAAAAATTAATGATAATTAAATTTTTGTTTTTTTCCCCGAAATGATAATGCCATTAATTTATGATCTGATGTAATAATAATATAACTAAAATAATAAAAAGGATCTTTTTTAGAGAACATGTTATCATTTCATATTAAATTTTTTACTTTTACTTGTTATTTTATTGTTTTGCTGCTTTTTAAAATTTATGAAAAGCATTGAACTAGAAAATATAAAATAAAAAGGTTTCATTATTTTTTTACTCGAGTATCAAAATTTCAAAAAACAGGTAAAAAACAGGAAAAATAAGGAATGGTTAATTGATCCTTAATGAAGTGGAAGTGTCAAAAGATGAAAGGATGATAGAAAAAGATGAAACAAAATTTTAAATTTAAATAAATGCTATCTGTCATTTAGGAAGTAAAAAAAAAAAAAGATATTTGTAGGAAAATACAAAATAAAGTCGGATAAAAATTAAAAAAAAAAAACAATTTTAGTCAGATCATTGTACTTTGATGTTATTAATTATATCTGTCGGGATAATTAAAAAAAAAAATAACTTGTTTTTTTTATACACCCTTTAATTTATAACACTTAAAATTTTTGTAAAGACCGTTGCCGTTTAAAATGATACTTAGGATAAAAACCAATTATTAAAAGAATATAATTATATATCAATCTTTTATTTTATTATATTATATACTCCCACCCGAACAACAAATGAAAGTGCCCTTTTTAAATTATATTAAAAAGGATCCTATGTTATTTAAAACGAATTAGTTGGTCGACAAGAATTACTTTTAAATACAAAATTCAATAGTTTTCTTTTTTTCTATTGTAATCTTGTAATCAAATTATTGATTTATTATGAATTGTTGAATTGATTTTAATATAACCTAACGGTTAGACTTCAATATTTGGTATATAATCTAATATCCCTTTTCGGGAACTTAATTTATTAATTAGTTTAGAATAGAACGAAACTTAATTGAAAGGGCTTGAATGTTTTAAGTTTTGTTTGTCATCTCAAACATATTACTGTAAAATCTACTTTAATTACATAAATTATTAAATGCATCTATACAAAATTTGATAGATACATCAACTTTTGAATTTCCATTTTTTTTCTGTCTTAACCAATCAAACCTAATAACCACTCAAACCTAAGTTTTTCGAAACTTAAATTATGTATCTCAAAAGTTTTTAAAACTTTGAAGTCTAACAACGGCCTTAGGCCAATATTAGACTACTAACACCATTAAGAGCTTACTTGAATTATAATAAATTATGAATTAAAATTAAAATTTTTTAAAATTAATGCTATTGCATACTTTTAGGTAAAATATTCAATTGTTCAACAACCAAATCAAAAAGGTACAAAATTTACTGTTGATGAAGAAACTGGTGAAGTATCAACAAATAAAGTATTTGATCGTGAGGGTGATGATGGTAAATTTGTATCAGTAACGGTAAAAGCAACAGATCAAGGTGAACCAAGTTTAGAAGGTGTATGTTCGTTTACTGTTGAAATAACTGATGTTAATGACAATCCACCATTATTTGACAGACAGGTAAATACTACAACTAATAAATTATTATATTTGAATTTAATTTTAATGTTTTTTTTTTTAGAAATATGTTGAAAATGTTAAACAAGATGCAAGTATTGGTACAAATATTTTACGTGTATCAGCTTCTGATGAAGATGCTGATAACAATGGTGCTATTGTTTATAGTTTAAGTGCACCATACAATCATAATGATTTAGAATATTTTGATATACAAGCTGAATCTGGTTGGATTGTATTAAAAAAACCGCTTGACGTAAGTACCTTTTCATTATATTTGCCTAAAAAGAAAATTTTTTTTTTTTCTCTTTTGAATATTAATTTTTTTTTTGTTAGTTTTTTATTTTATTTTTTTTATTTAAAATTTTTTTAACTAATTGGTATTTTAGAAAGATTTAAAAATAAAAATGGTTGTTTTTTTTTTTTTTTTGTTAGTTGATCTGTTATTTAATTTAAAATTAAAATTAACTATATAAGTATATTATAAAAATAAATATAATATAATATATAAATATAACAATATATTTGGAGAGGTGTTCTTTTGAATGAATGTGAGAGAGTGTTTTTGTCTTTTATTGTTTTAAAATGAATAATTTTAATTGATTAATTTTAAAAACATTATTTTCAAATAACAGATTTAAAAATCCTCAAAATTAAAATTAAATTTATTTTGTTTATTTTATTTTTTTTTTGTAAAGAAAAAAAATTTAAACTTTCTTATAAATAAAATGGCTGCCGCAGAAGCTACTAATTATTAAATATATATAAATTAGGTTTTAAAATAGAGAGAAAAAATATATAAAATTTATTTCAAGATCTACGTATTTTTAGGAATAATATTATATTTAAGTACTTATTCGAAATCTTTTATTCAAAAAAATTTTGTTATTTTTTAAATTATTAAGTTTTTTTTTTGTTTTTTTTTTTGTATTTAGTTAAATTTTTTTTATGCACCAATTTTTAAAATTTATTGATTTCTTTTTTTTATTTTTATTTATTTATTTTTTTTTTGATTTTTGCTAAAATAGGGAATAAAATAAAATTTACCAACTCTATTGTAATTTTAAATTAATAGTATATTAAAATAATTTTTTATATAATATAATTAACGTGTATTTTTCGTATTTGATAAAGATAAAGAAGTACATTATTTTTGAATCCTTTTTAATAAATGTACATTGTATGTATGTGTGGAAAAAAAAAAAAGTTTTTTTAAAGTTTAGTATAGTTAATGAAAATACAATTTTCTCTAATTTTTCAAAATATTCTCAAAATTTTATAATACCTTTTTTATTTTAAGTTAAGTGAAGACATTTTTACTTTAAGTGAAGACATTTTTTGCTTTAAGTAAAAACATTTGTAATAAAAGATTATGTAAAGTAAAAAATAAATAATAATTTACATTAGATATATTTAAGTATTGAAATATATAAGGATATATAAGGATTTCAAATATATATTATATATTACATAAACTAAATATACTTGTACATGTATATATAAGTATATATAGCATAAATTACTGAAGTAAAGATTTTATAATTAAAATAAAAATGTCTTCATTTAAAGTAAAAAATATTCACTTAAATTAAAAATGTCTTTACTTAAACTAAAAAAAAAAATATTAATTTAAAGTAAAAAAGTCTTCAGTTAAAGTAAAAAAGGTTTATAATAATAATTAATAAAAAAAAAAAAGATAAAAATTATATTTTATTTGAAAAACAAAATTTTAATAAATAATTAATTAATAAAAACTAATATTAATTTAAAATTACATTAATAGGAACAAAATGAAAATAATATTTATATATATAAAAATTAAAATATTATATTTAGTTATAAAAAAAACTTTTGAAAATAACAATTAAAATGTTATTGTTAGTATTTTTAAATAAGTAATAGTTGAATTTTCAAAATATTGCAATTTTATTTAGGTACCTATTTATTTTATTTCTAAAAAGATTCTTTTTTTTGGATAAACCTCTTTTAATCATAAAATTTTGTATAAGCTGTATATACATATTAATTAAACATACAGTACCTAATAATTGTATTTAAATTTCCTTTAAGTGTCCTTTGAGTTTTGAACATTGCATTTTTGAGATTATAATTTTAAGTGATTTTATGAGTTTTAATGGGTCGAATGACTGAAAAAAAAAATAAACGTAGAAGGAATTAACATAGAAAACACCTAAAAGAACACCAAATTAGAAAACCTTTCTTATTGTATTTGTAAAAATCAACGATGTATATTTTAATTTACATTTAATATTTGATTATTAAAAGAATATTTACAATTTAAATATTTACAATTGAATAACACGGATGCGAATATATTGTTTATGCTTGAATTTCAATTTAGGGATTTTACAGTTGATTAGAAAATCCGGATTAATTATACCCTTTTTCGAGATATTGTATATATTATTCTGATTTTGTAATCAAGTCTAAAATCGCTCCTAATTATTTTTATTATATACATATTTGAAATAGTCGGAAATTACGGCCTCCAAAGCCTCGTTAAAAATTTTTTTGAAATTCTAATTTTGTAACCAATTTCCCTAATACAAGTTCTCCCATATATGCATATAATGTATTCATATTCTGAAAAAACTGTAATATTATCTTCTTTTAAACGTTTTTCGGCTTTAGTTAATTTTTAATATGATCGATTTTAGTTAGAATTTAATTTAGAATTTTTTTCGACTTTTGTTCATTTCTACAGTATTTCAGGTGTTTTCTACGGTAATTTATATACAGTCGGATCGAATGCATAAACTGAGCTTAAACTCAACATTTATTTTT
Organism: Poecilobothrus nobilitatus; assembly: GCA_947095535.1. Classification (NCBI taxonomy): domain Eukaryota; kingdom Metazoa; phylum Arthropoda; class Insecta; order Diptera; family Dolichopodidae; genus Poecilobothrus; species Poecilobothrus nobilitatus. The sequence continues at coordinate 189,171,388 of OX352774.1, read as the reverse complement.
AATACAAAAACATCGTGAACAAGAGTATCGTTTTTTATTTAAAAAAGTAAAATTTGAGTTTAAACTCAGATTTATGCATTCAACACAATTTTTCAATTTTAAGGTTTAATCATATTTTTAATTTTTAAAGATAAGTGGAATTAAAGTATATTTTTAAACTTTAAGTGCAAGTTTTTGTTTTAAATTTTAAATACGTTTGTTAATTTTTGGAATTTAATTGTAATTTTTTTAGGTAAATAAAAATAAAAATATTTATATTTTTTTTTTCATTTTGTTCTACGCAAAAATATAAAGCTTTTATATTATTTTAATAAATTATTTTAAAAAACTTAAAATTATTTTTGTTTTTTTTTTTTTTTTTTGTTAATTTAAGAATATATTTTTAAAAAAAAAATTATAGATATTATTCATATATATTAAAAGAAATTTATTATAACAAATATAATATTTTTAAATAAAATAATGTATGTTTTAAACAAAAAAAAAAAAAAAATAAAATAAATGCGGCGGCACATTTTTATTTTTAAAAATAAAAAAAAATAAAAAATATTCATTGACTTAAAATGAAAATAAATTGCACAATTATTTTTATAATTTTATTAAAAACAAATATATAATATATATTTTACATATTTTAAAAATATAATTTTGTTGAATTTTTTTTTTTAAATTTTGTTTTAATTTTAGATACTTTTTAAAAAAAAAATTTAATAAAAAATTTTTTTTTTTTTAAGAAATGGTGGCAGGTTTTTTTTTATATATTTTGGTTTGGTTTTGGATTATTATTATTATTAAATAGATACAAAATTGATTAAAATACAAAATGATCCTATAAAAAATTATTATTTTTTTTTTATTTTATTTATTTATTTATTTAATAAATGTTAAATTTTGGGGGGAAAAAAAAAAAACTTAATAGAAAGATCAAAAAATTATATACCTAATATGAATGTCAAAATCCGTTATTATTTTTAATTTTTAAAATTTTTTTTCCTTTTTTTACATTGTAAAATAACGTTAATTATAAAATGGTTTTTTGGTGGAAAATTTCATTTTTATTTTTACCTTTTCTCTATTCCTAGTTAATATTTTAAATATTTTTTGTTCTTTGGTGCATTTTTGAGAACTTTCAACTGAAGAATAAAAAAAAATTTTTTTGAATAAAAAATTATGAAAAAAAAATCATAAAATAAGCAGCAAAAAAAAAAAAAAAAAAAAATTATTAATAATATTACATAAATTATATATTTTTGTATATACGTATATAGTATTTTTTTTTTTTTTTTAAAAAACAAAACACATAAAACACAAAAAAAAAAAAATATTTTTACTATGTAATAAAAAAAAAAAAAAATGTAATTTTTACTTTTTTTTTTAAGAATTTTTAATTTAATTTTTTCTTATTTTTAATTTATATTAAATTAATTTAAAAAAGGTGACATTTTCGTCAAGTGTCTGGGGCTTGTTATTTTAATTAAATAAATCATGAATTATAAGATATTTTATTAATTTAAAATATACAAACATATATATGTATATATATACAAATATATTGTAAAATTTAGAAAACGATCACTTGAATTTTTGAGCATCGTTTCAATATTTTTATTAATTTCGTCGTGGCGATGATAATAAGAAAAACAAAATTTTTTTGATCTTCTTTTCTTTTAATTAATTTTAATTTTTTTTTTTTTCTTTTTAAATTTTTTCTATTTTATTTTATTTTTATTTTTTTTTTTTGTTTTAAATTTTATTACTTTAATTTTGAAATCTAAATATTTTAAGATATTTTTATAGATAGATATATATATATATATAAAATATATATAAAATATATATAACATTAGAACTTAGTGTTTCTGTTTTTCTTTTTTTAAACATCCAAACCAAACATTAAAAAAAATTTTTTTTTAACTACAGAAAAATGAAAACTGAAAAGTTTTTTTTTTTTTATATATATATAAAATTTTTAATTACAAATCGTATAAAATATAAAATAAATACATGCATGGTGTGAAATATGCCTGTTAAATATCAGGAAAACAAAAAAAAAAAATTTATAATTTGAAAACTTAAAATATATTTTTATTTTATTTTTATTTTTTTGTTTCTTGCACAATTTAAAAATTTTTTTTCATTTTTTTCATTTATTTCATATTTTTTTTGTTTTTGTTTAATAATTTTTAAAATATTATTTAAAGGTAATTAAATTTATTTTGAGGAAAATCAAAAATTAAATATTATTTTAAGTAAAAAAAAAATAAAACTAATATTATATTTTATTTTTATTTTTAATTTTAAAACTTACTATCAAATGATTCGCTGCGGAAATAAATTCTTTAAATCTATACAAAAAAAAAAAAAAAAACAAATATTACAAAATAAAAAAAAAAAAGGGATGCTACCCTGTAAGTAGCCATTTTTTAAGAAAATTTTTTTAAAAATTTATCTTAATAAAAAAAAAAAAAACAATTAATATATCAAATAGCTTCAAATTGTCCTTAAATATATATGTAGGTACGGTAAGCTAATGCAAAGAAAGTATTTTTATTTTATTGCTAATGAAAGAAAAAAAATTATTTAATTTATCTGTGGTAGCCAAAATCCAATTTGAAAAAAAAAATACTGTTTTTAGTTATTTTATTTTTGTTCCCTACAGGATATTATTTTGTAATTTTCTATAAGTATATATATATATATATGAATAAATAAACATATATATGTATTTAATTTAAATTAAATTTTTGATTTAAATTGTAATTTTTTTTTTTTTTAGATTTAGAAGATAGAAAAATTTATCTTTATGTTTTTTTTTTTTTTTTTTAAATAATAATAAAAATTTATTAGAATATGTACTTATTATTTTGTTTTATTTGTTTTTTTTTTTTTTTTTATAAATAATTTATTTTAAAATACATATTATATCGTGTAACAATAAAATATTTTAAATAAATCTTAAATATGTAGGTAAAATGTAGATTAAAAAAATTAGGTTGATTCTATAAGATTAACTACTAACTATAAGATTTAAAAAATAAAAAAACCATTTCAAAAAATTTTAAATATTTAAAAAATGTTTTCATTCATTTCTCGCATTATTTTAAAATTACAGTTTTAAACAGTTTTTAGTTTTAATGTTAAATTTAACATCAGTTTACATAAGAATGATTGAAATTTTTTCAGTTAATGTTAATATATATTTTAAAGTCAGTATTCTAAATTATTTCTTCCAATAATTATGAAAATAACAATGTCTACAATTTCTTAAAAATTTTGTATTATTAAATTATTTTTAGTTAAATTTATATTTAAAAACAAAAAAAAAAAATCAAAATAAAACAATATGAATTGTTCTTTTATTGTAACATAGAAAAAATTAATAATAATTTAAACTTTATAAAAAATTCTCTTAAATTTATTTTTTTTTCGTTAGAATTAGTTACAGGCTCTAGTTAGTTTTGTATTGCTTAATATATTTTATGAACTTATATAAATTATATAATAGCTATTTCATATATAAAAAATTAATTAATGAAAAATATTTAAATATATATATATACGTAAGTAAGTACGTTAAGTATGAAATTACAAATCATTATATATTTTAATGTACCCTAAGTATTTAAAATTTTTTAAACTTTAAAGAAAATTCTCTTTTATATATAATATATAATTTTTTTTTTTTATTTTATTTTTAAATTAATATATTAATTTATTTTACTTTCTTTTTTTTTTTTTATTTTTATTGTTTTAAATAAAAAAAAAAAAAAAAAAACAAAATCACGAAAAAAATATTTACAAAATCGCCATCTTCAACTTTATGAAAATATGCTCAAAAAAAAAAAAAAAATATAAAAATTAATTAAATTTAAATTCAAATCAAATATTCACCATACTGGTTAATTTTAATGCTGCTGTAAATTGTGTTGAAAATCATATACGTTATTCAAAATATAAATTCACCATTGAAAATAAAAAAAAAATCATTTTACCAATGTTCAAATATATAATATAAAATCAAACGAATACTTAATATCGTAAATAAAAAATAAAAAAAAATTGTTTTTTTTTTTTTACGATAAAACAATTTCAACAACATTAATTTTTTCTTCAATAAAATATTGTGTCTTTGGTAAATAAAAATTGAACGAAATTTATTTTTTTTTTCAATCACGAAAATAAATAAAAAATTAAAAATTTACCGTATTACCGTAATTGTTGAAAATTAAAAAAAAAAACGAAAAAAAAAAAAAAAATTTATAATACGTGCAGCGCGATAGATACCGTTTAAGGGTTCGAGCCTCTGATAAAGGTAAACCACCATCATATGCAGATGTTGATGTTGAATTAGATGTTGTTGATCGTAATAATAAACCACCAATTTGGGACAAAACAATATATGGCCCCATTCACATTAAAGAAAATGTCACTGTGGGTACGGTTGTAACATCGATTAAGGCAAGGTTTGTATAACAAATATAACAATATCTAAACAGTATTTTTAATACATTTTATAATAATATTATAAATATAACAGTAAAAATTATCTTCTTATTTTTCTTAAAAAAAAAAAAAAAATTAAATTAATTGGTGATTAAAAACCACGTTGAAGAAAAGAAACATAAATTTTTTTCAAATTATTCTCTTCTGAATGGTTTTTTTGTTTTGTTTGTGTATTTACTAAAAAGTTCGAAGCGAATTTATTTCATACATTTTGTACATCCATTCACAATAATAATATTTTTTTTTTTTTTTTTTTTGAAAAGTAGTAGTAATATAACGGAAAAAAAATATAAATTTTATAACTGTACTATCATAAAATTAAGAACAACAATAAGTATACCACAAGAAAAAAAAAAAAAAAAAATACAAATAAAAAATGCTATTAATATTTGCAATATGGTGAATTTAAATTTTTGAAAACCGTATTCTTCTTAATAAAACCCGCTTTTTTTGAGAATGATTTTTTATAAAAAAAAAAAAAAAAAAAAAAAAAACGAAAAATAAAACAAACCCTAATTTTTGAAACTTTAACAATATTCGTTTTTGATTTTTGATTATTATTCATTTTATTAAAAAAAAAAGTAGTCTGCATATATATACATATATAAAAAAAAAATTTTTTTTTTTATTATTCCAATACTAACTGCTAATCAATTAAAATAATAATAATAAAATCTGCGATTGACAAAAATTTATTTTTGAAAAGTCAAAGAAAAATATTAATTTTCCCGCACACTATAAATAAATATTTAACATTTATACTGTATTTTTTTTTCTTAATAAATATTAACCTTAATTATTATTACCTCTTATTTTTTATTTTTTTTTGTATTTTTTTTATAATTTTCACTTAATCAATAAAATTTTAAACAAGATAGGTTTTATAGAAAAAAGAAAAAAGTTATTATAAGTAAATAAATTGGATTTTTTAAAGGTAATTTTTGTATTAAATTAAAATTAATTCTTTATTTTATTAATATATTTATATGTCATACATAATTAATATTATTAAAAAGAACATCAAAAAAATTTCAATTTTTTTTTTTTTTTATTGCACAAAAATCCCTTTAAATTTTTTTTTTTTTTTTAAATAATTTTAAAAATTATTATTCTATATGTATGCTATGTACTATGTTAAATAAAATTTACATAATTGAAAAATTTTAAATTTTATGCAATATTTGATTATTAATTTTTAGTTTTTGTTTTTTTTTTTTTTTTTTTTAAATGAACGCTTAAAAAATTGAATACAAAAAATTATTAATGAATACTGATAATATTAATAATATTATTTTTATTTTTAATTAAAAATTAATATTAAAATTCTTTCGCCAAAATTAAAATACTTAATACCGAACGTTAAACCGTTTAAATTATTAATACAAAAAGATAATATTAATTTATTTATTTAAAATTTGTATAAACAAAATTTAAAAAATTTATTTATTAATAAACAATTTGAATTAATAATCTTTTTTTTATATACATATATACATATTATATAAAAATATATTATGTATAATTGCATAAAAATTAAAGTTGAAAAAAAAAAAGTTTTTTTGTTTAAATGTAGAACGCTAGAGAATTTTGATGATAAAAAAAAGAAAAAAAAAAATTAATATATTAATAACTAATCGTATGTATATGTGTTTGTCAAATGTTTAATATTTATTTATTTTATTTTATTTTTATTTATTTAAAAATTAAATTAAATTTTATTAAAGAATCACATTTAAACATTATTTTATTTATATTTTATTTTGAATTTATAATTACCATATTATTATAATATATTCACATTTATAGTATAATTATTTATGTATTTATATAAAATATATATATATATATATATATATATATATATATATATAATATATAATATTTAACAAAATTATTATATATATATATATATATAAATTTGAAATATAAAGCTGCTATATTTTTATTAAAAATTTAAATTTTATATAAAATTGTGTAAAGAAAAATTTATAAATGTTAGCTTGAAAGCTCTCCTTATATTATATCCTTTTAATTTTATTTTAAATTATCCTTTTGTTTTTTTATTTTTTAATCATTTTTAATACCTATTAAAATTGATATAAAAAAAATATACATATAATTAATATATAAAGCTTTTGTAAGGTTTATTGGGATATTCAGCCACCACTGTCATATGGGTTTTTTCTTCTTTTGTTTTCATTTTGTCTTTTTTCCTTTTTATTTTTGATTTTGGTTTTGGTTTTATAGGTGTTTTCTTTATATTTTCTTTTTAATATCAATTTCAGTCTGTTTTTTGGGTGATTATTTTTGATTTTGGGTCTGATAATGAAGTGTGATATTCTTTTTTGTTTTTTTTTTTCTTTTTGTATATAAGTATATAAAATAAATAAAATTTTTAAATTTATTTTCAATTTAATTTTTGATAAAAGATAAAAGAAAAAACAAAAAAAAATTAAATATATATTTTTTTTTTTTGGTTTAAATTAGTTAATTTTTTTTTTTTTTTTTATAATTTTAATTCTTATTAGACGTAATAGAGATAATCAATTTTAGAATCTAATAATTTGTTAGCTGAATATAATTTTGGCGGTATAATAATGATAAAAAAAAATCTTGAAAATTATTTTTTAAATCAATTCAGCTCAGCTGAATTAATTTTTTTTTCAAATAATCTGTTACATAAATAAATTAATGATTTTAATTCAGCACAATTAAATTTAATAAAAATGTTAAGTTAAATTCCAAGAAAATTCAATTTTTTTTTTTAATTTGATATCTCTATTTCATATCATTATAATTTTTAATTTTTTTTTTTTTTATTTTTTATTGGTCGTTTGGGTCCTTATTAAAAATATAGTCCTTATTTTATATTATTTATTTTTGAAATATTATAAAATTGAAAATAAAATATTTTGTTCAATATTTATAAAAATATTATATATAATAAAAATTTGATTTTTGATTATTATATTTTTATTTTTTCTCTCATTTTCAAAAAAAAATATACGAACATTTTTAAATATTTGTATAAAAAAAAAAAACTATACAATGCAACCAAATACTTTGTGTGTGTGTGACTCTAAAAAAAAAACAAAAAACAAAAAATAACAAATATTATAACACTGCATGATTTTCTGATGCTGTTTTACTGATACTGATGGATCTACAACTGGCTTTCAAAACAAATATCATTATTTTTGTACCAATTTCTTATTTTTTTTTTTTTTTTTGATGAATTTTTATTAAAAATTACAACAAAATAATGACAACATCATAAAAATTTGAATCATTACTAAAAAAAAAAAAAAAATTATGTGAATTTTTTATTTTATTTTTTCGTAATACATAATATTATTTTAATAACATGGGCGTCGTCGTTCTCTATTAAACTGTGACAAAAAAAAAAAAAAATTTTTTTTTGTATAAAATAAATAAATAAAAAAATATATATATATAAAAAAAAAATAAAAAACAAAAAAATAGCGTGAAACATATAAATTAGAAGCAATGGCACAAGATAAAGGTTATCCGCCATTGTCAAGAACAGTTGAAGTACAAATTGATGTTGTAGATAGGGCAAATAATCCACCAGTATGGGACCACACTGTATATGGGCCCATTTATGTAAAGGAAAATATGCCAGTCGGTGGAAAAGTCGTCTCAATTAAAGCCAGGTCTGTTGTGTTTTAAAAAAAAAAAAAAAATATTTTTTTCAAAAATAAAAAACAGTCAGAATATATTTTTTTTTTCTTTTAATGATATAATTTTGAATACTTTTTTTTTTGTTTTTTTTTTTTTTCCATAACAAAAAAAAAAAAAATTAAATAATTTTTGTTTAATATGCCTATAAATGATAATTAATTAAAATAAATTAAAATTTTGAATTTAAAACTAAAAAAAAAAAAAAAAATTCGAAATATTAAGAAAGAAAAAAAATTTTTTTTTTAAATCTAAACTGGAACTAAAAATCGTAATTCTGAAGGAATGACAAAACAAAAATAATTAATATAATATAATTCTATATAATATATTAATTATTATATCATTAAATATAAGTTTTTAATTTTTTGATTTAATTTTAAATTTTTATATATATACTTAATGTTAATGAAAAATTTTGAATATTTTATTTTTTGCATTTTGTTTTCAATGTTGTATTTTAAAGTCTTTTTTTTTTTTTTTTTTTTTTTGTTTACAAACCACAAATTTTTAATTGATATTTTGTTTAAAAAAAGGATAATTTTTGAGTTATTATACTTGAAAAGGATATTTTGATTACTTTTTGAAAGGAAAAAAAATTTTTGCTTTTATCCCTTAAAATTTAAATTGTTTTTTTTTTTTTGGAATACAATATATAGATATACTAATAACTTCTGTAAAGAAATTGAAGAAAATTAATTAAAGATCTTAATATCACACTTCTTCGAACCATAAGAAATTTTTTTTTCTATAAAAATTTTAGATTATCAAGAGCCGCGAAATTATTTTTGCTTTTGCTTTAGTAATTAAAGAATTATTTGCGGTCTGATTATTTTTTTTTTTTAAATACATTTCCCTGCCACATAAATGTGGACAGGAAATTACATAGCCTTTCCTGTTCAGGCGTGGCTGTACGTGTCGTAAGGGAGAATAACTCTTACGACGTGTGTGTGGGATTTGAATCCACACTCCCTCGGTGTTTACAGCGTCTTACCCACTAAGCCACCGAGACCCTTGTTCATTCTTTTATTGGTAGTTTTTTAGATGTATCTAAGGATAAATATAAATTACAAAAGAATTTCATTTTAAAATAAATACATTTCGTAATGAAATTGAATATTTAATTTCATTTTAAATCATATTACATATTCTATAATTCTTCATAAATTTTGCTAAGTCTGGTGTAGATTATTTAAGTTAGCTATGAGGTACCACTGAAATATTATGTTCTTTTCATTTCGTTAAATATTAGAGTGTTATCATAAATTTAAGTTAGCGAATTAATTTCAAATTATTATTATTTAAAAAAAAATTGTATTTTTTTTTTAAATTTGTTAACCTTTAAAGTAAAAATTAAGATTTAAGGTTATTTCATAGAAAAAATTGATCTAGAGTTTTAAATTAGAGAGAAAAAGATGATATTAAAAGCATTAAAATATAATGTTATTTATACCATATTCATTTTTATCTTTAAAAAATAGTATTTTCAGTTTAAGTGCAACCATTTTCTTTTTAAATGCACCATTTCTTTTTTAATTAAAAGTATTTTTTTTTTTTTATGTTGGGCTAGGTTTCCTCTTAAATTTAAAAAATAATTGTTAACTGAACTTTATTTTAGTAAAATTTTTGTCTGAATGAAAGTTTTAAGTTAAAATTGTTTAAAATTTTTTTAAAAAGAAAACGTATATATTATTGTCTTATCTATTTATGTCTTGTAAACTGTCTGAAAATTTTTTTAAAGAATAACATACATATAATTTATACATAGCATTTTTTGATAAAATTTAGGTATGTATTACCTATATCTATTCATGTATAACAATAAAAGTAGAAAATTCACTATTCAGGTATTTTTAAAAATATCTAAATTTTTTAGTAAAAATCTGAATTTATTTAGTAAATGCCTGAATTTGACAAAAAAATACTATATATGTATATAATTATTAATTACTTATAAACAAATTACGTAAATATGAAAACTTGCACTTAAAATGAAATTACTTTCATTAAAAAAACGAAAAACTTTTACTTAAAATAAAAAAACATTTTTTTTAAAATAAAAAAATCATCTAGCTATGTATGTAGGTATATTTCAAATTATTTATTATAATTTTTTCATCTTATGTAATAAGTATTATAGGTATACTCCGATATATTTTCCTTGTTTTCCAAAATAAAAATATTAAAAAATACCTATAATTTAAATATCTCTTAATTTATTTTTATGATTAATTAGAAAAAAAAGAAGATTTAGGCTTAAAAATTAATATTATTCTTCTAAGTCTGTTATATCTGGTTATATTTTATAATTATTATTATAATTTAATAATATGTTTCATTTTAAATAATGCACTTAATGCTTAATATTATTATTTTATTCACCACAATTTAACTTATATTAAACTCACCACGAAATTTAACATAATATTTTTTTTTTTATAGAAACAATAATTATATTTTTGTTAGCTTGTGTACTATATATTCAAACGCTAGACGAGAAATAAAATAAAAATAAATTTGTAGATATAAATTAGTATTTATATAAAAATATTTTGCACAATTTTCGATGAAAATGACACTAAAAATAATTTTCACTTATTTAACTACAAACAATGAAAAAAAATATATATATATTCAAATTAAATGAGCACTACTTTAAAATGTAGTATTTTTACTGTATATTAGTAATATTATGTTGTTAGTTGTTAGTTAATTTAAAATCCGGATAATAACCTAGAAAAAAAAAAAAATTAAATAAAAATAACCACAATTATTTTTATTTATTTGATTTTATGTATGAAATTAAAAATTTTTTTTTTTTAATTCGCGGTTTTTAAATAAAAATATACAAATTATATATACAGAAATGTCAAAAAAAAAAACAAAATGCACAGTGTGATTGCATGTTATCTTAATTTGCACAATCACTTTTTTTTTTTTTTTTTTATTTACACAAACAATTTTTAAATAATTTAATATATATATATATATATATGTATAATGTATCATAAAATTAATATAATATTAAAAATTTATCCTTTATTTTGGTTTTTTTTTTGTACAAATTGTAGTAAAATTTCCTCCCCCCCGCCCCCAGCACAATAAATAAAATGAAAAGAAATTATCATATTATAGTTTAAAAAAATTCGTAAAAAAAAAAAAAGTAACCATATACCATATTTTTTATCTGAAAATCCAACAGGTTTTTTTTTTTTTTTTTTGAACATATTTTTTTGTGGGTTTTTTTTTATTTATTTTTTTTTTTTAGTTCATTTTATTTCGTAATATTTAAATACATATTTACTTTTTGCATACCTACATACTGAAATTTATTTTTATCTAATTTTTTTGTTTTTCGTTCTTGATTTCAAAAACAAAAAAAAAAAAAAAAAAAAAAAATTTATTTACCAACTTTATTTGAATGTAATTTCAGGATAATTGTAACTATTGAAATTTATATTTTGAATAGAAAAATATTATATGTACATATGTATGTATGCATATGTATATAATATTTTTTTTCATGAACACGGAATATTTTTGTATTTGTTTTCTTTTTTTTTTCTATCATGAAATATTTTACTATTAATGTAGATACAAATTTTGTTTATTTTTTGTTTTTTACTTAATTAAAAAATATTTTACAATAATATTGTGGAAAAAGTTATTATTACAAAAAAAAAAAATTTAATTAAAAATTTATCTTTTTTATAAAAGCAGTAAAATCTCTTTGACGGTATTAGGCTTTTGTTTTTTTTTTTATTATAAAGTTATTGTAAAACAGGCGAGTCGACTATGGCCAGTTGACCTTAAATTAATTATTCTGAATTTTTTTAATGTTAGTTTTTAGCGTTAGATGTCTCTTCTATGTGCTTAGGTTTCTTTCAATGATTTTGGCGCCAGTTATAGCTATCATTGAAAAGCTTCCGGAAAAACACGTTTCATTGAAAACTTATACTTTTTTCGGTATAGACGATTATAGCAATCAGAGAAAACTGTCAGTTGAATTATTTGTCAAATGGCAAATGACAATTATGAAGGCAAAATAAAAATAAATGTAATTTAAATATAAATTTTTGTTAGCGTTATTTTGATGTCTGTAAAATTATATTAATTTATATTTTATTATTTTAATTTATTTAATTATTATTGGCAGAAAATGGTACAAATAAAGAATAAAAAAAGATTTTTTTATTTAATAATGACATTGGCTGAATTGAAAAGAATTTAAAAGTATACATAAATTTTCTAGAATTAATTTTTTTTTTTTTACTATTTTTGAAATATGCATTTTTAAAATAAAAAATTTTAAAACTAAACTTAAAGAAAATAATGAAAAAAAACAAGATTTAAGTCTAAACTCATTAAAATACAAAATCATCATAAAATGTATCAAGAATTGCATCAGAATTTTTTTCAATGACAAACAGAAATGGGAAGAAATGAAACATATGTCATTGGAACAATTTTGTTTCATTAGCAAAATCAGAGATTAGTTGTTCAGGAAAATAATTACCAATCCGGAAAATGATAAAATTGATTTTTTTTTTTAAATATTTAACTTAAAATTTAAAAATTCGTAGCAGAATTTATTCTTTAGAAATTATTTAATCATTAAATCAATCCTTTTATTAAATTTTAAATATCTTTGCTGAAAAAAAATTGAATATAAATATTTTCCGGAAGCATTTCAATGATAGCTATAACTGGCGTCTTTGATAAAAATATGTTATGGGCAGTTACGTTTTTATGGCATTTTTACCGACCGCATACAATTATGTATGTATAAGGTCGGTATTATTTTCATACTAAAAATTTGTACCCGAGATTTTGGCAAAAATGCACTACTTTGATTTTTTCTATTTGTTAAAAACCATTATAGAATAAATTCGAGTTTGTATCTCATATTTATGTAATAAAATTAAATCTTTATATTGAAATAAATTTGATTTAATCTTAGATTTTTGGTAATTCACATTACTTTATTTGTTTTCTTCTTCTATATAGGTCTTCGTTGCTCCTTCAAATTTTTCGTTATTTTCTTTTAAATTCATACTTAGAACTCTTTTGATTTATGTACATAAAGCATATAACTCTAATTTTGTAACTAACTTTTATAAATATTTTCTAATTTCGAATATAGCTTATATGTTTATATATATATGTATACATATTCTGTAAATAGCTTATATGTTTATATATATATGTATACATATTCTGTAAATAGCATAATAACCCTGATTTTGTAACCAACTGTAAAAATCCCTCTTTATTCCGAATATAGCTTATACATATGTATGTATACATATTCTGGAAAAGCGTAATACCCTGATTTTGTTATCAATTATAAAAATCTCTTCAAATTTCGAATATAGCTTGTACATATATATTTACATATGCTGTAAAAAATGTATAACCCTGATTTTTGAACCAAGTATAAAATCCCTCCTAATCCACAATCTTGCAAATATTTATACATATATATTTTGGAAAACTTTGCGGTGCCTTTTTCGAAAAGTGAGTGACAAAAATTGGCCTTAAATTAATAGACATAACATTCAATAGACATAATCGAGTATAAACTCATTAATTTGTAATTATTTTCATAAATGAGCTGCTCTTATCCCGGACTTGACTAATAAAAATAAGAAGATTTAGCAAGATTTTTAGAAAAAAACGAGATTTAAAAAGAAACATGATTTTAAACAATTAACTTATAGAAAAACAAGATTTCGTATTATTTAAATATTCTTATTTGAAAAATATGACTATAAGAGAGGACTCATCTTTTAATAAAATATTATAATACTATTTTAAAGTAATATAGGTTTAATATGTAAGTCTTTCTTTGAATAGTGTGATTTAATCAGGTTTATTGACATTTTATTAATTTTAAAAACTATTTTAAAAATTAATGATAACTTATTCAGGTACTGTTTTTCCAATATTTCAATAAAAAATTCTTTTTATTTCTTTTCTTTTTACTTGACCATCTGAAAATTTTTACTAAATTTGATTTAAACAAACTCAATTCAAGGTCATAGTCATCCTAAATTAAGAATAATATTAGGTTTATTGTTTAATATCTGACTATACAATATGGAAGATATTTAATAAAACATTTTTATCAATTATTTATTTAATTTTTTTTTTTTAAATCTATAATTAATTGATTAAATAATCCTTATAATCCATAAATACCTCAGAACATAATAAAAAATGAACATTATCCATATAAATTTGTTTTGTTACAAAAATACAGCAATAATTAAAATTAAATATCACATTATTTTTGTTTGTCAATACCAAATTGATAAAAAGTTTTACTTTTAAATTTATTTCTTCTAAATATTTCCTAAAAATGTGAAGAGAAAAAAAAAACAAACTAATAACTGATAGCTACATTTAATTCCTGGAATGCATTCCCAGATTACATCATATAACTATCATCTTCAATCAAAGTAACAGTGATATATTTTCTTTAATTAAAAGCAAAATAATAAAATAATAATAAAAAGAAAAAAAAAAAAAAAAACAATAAATAGTTTCGTTCCTTTTTGAAAAATTAAATTCTTTTTATTTTTTTTTTATTAATTTGTAATATCCTTGCAATGCAGCTGTCATATATCCTTTTTTTTTTTTTTTCTTATATCGTTTTATTTTTTGTTTTTGGATTTATATGAGAATTTAATACAGAAGTATATAATATTATGTATCATTTTCAATACGATTCTACATTTTTTTTTTTTTTTTTTTAACTATTGCTCCTTGTCTAACCATCAGGTACAAATTTTACTTCAAATTATTTTGACCTAATGAAAAAAAAAAAGCTAACAACTAAAAAAACAACAAGAAAAGAAAAATTATGTTATAAAATATCATTTATAACTCTTTACCACTGCATGTACAATAATTTATTTGAAAGGAATTATCTTTCAGTTCAATTCATTTTGTATTTTTTTTTTTCTCAATTTTGTTTTCAAATTATAACCAGGGGTATACTTAAGCTTATTATCTCCTTTAACCTCAATTTGTTGAATTTTTTAATTATTTCAAAATCATTATAAGTATATTTTGTTTTGTATCAAAACTTCTGAATAAAAAAAGAGGGTATTTCCTTTTAAATCGATAAGTATAAGTATCATATAAGGATAAATTTTATAATTTTCGGTTCAAAACGAAAACCTTCTTAATCAGTCAATCCAGCAATGATGCTTTTAATGAGAATTACATATTTTTATTTTTAATAATATCTACTTATCTTTATTTATGTTGACGAACTAATTATCTGTTTAATATGGAAACAATTGTTTAAATATCCTCAAATCTTTGTTTTTATTTCTCCAGATTAATAATTTTATTTTCTGAATTCAATTTCATGATACCGTTGCTAAAATTTTTTTTTTTAAATATAATTCAATAAATTTCTGATAAACTTTCTAAGCTTATTGTTGGAATTTTTGTAACATATTGACATTAACTGTTTTACGGAAGTGGTCCGAAATCTGGTTTTTTAAAATCATGTTTTTTTTTTTTTAAATCTTGTCTTTCTAAAAATCTTGCTAAATCTAGTTTTTTATATAGGTCAATTCCAATGAGAGCCGCACGTTTTTCGGGAACTTTTTATGTGAAAAAAATAATTAGGAAGAACTTTAGAGTTGATTACAAAGTCAGGGTTTCAATAATTAGTTTAGCGGGGATTTGGGGATGGTAACTCCCACTACTTAAAATATTCTTTCATGTTGAAATATACAATATGTAGAAAAATAATTAAGAAGGATTTTAGAATTGATTCACAAAATCAGGGTTTCAATCATTTGTTTAGAGGTGGTTTTTTTAAATTCTTTCATGTTAAAATGTGCATTAAAAAAAACAATTACGAAGGATTTTAAATTTCATCAGAATTTCAATAGTTTATTTATTGGTAGTCCCCGTTATTCTAAATGTGTGGAAAAAAATGAAATAAAATCAATACAAAAATAAAATTTAAAAAAAAAAAACAAGATTTTAAAGAACAGAATTAAAAAAAAAACACGATTTGGTGGCTAACCCATTTTTTTACACATAATTATTCTGCAACATGAAACTTCAACTTTACTTTAAAACTTCAAAAAATTATAATTTAAATTTACTTTTCTAAATGAAATTTTCTTTTTAATAACTGTAATCCAGAAATGTTTTTTTTGAATCCGATCCTTTCTTTTTAACTCTAATTTAAATGATTTTTTTTTTTTCGCCTAGACAACTATATAAAATTCCACCAAGGATACTCTTTATGGTTAGCTATCATTTGATCTTATATTTTTCCCAATCTTATATTTTATTAAAATATACGTCATGTACATATACGTATAAATATATACAGCAATAAAATACAAACATTAGTAAATAGAGTGGTAAATAGAGGTTTTTAAAGAAATATTCTCACTAATAATATAACATGGAAAATTTTTCCAATTGTAAAATTGTGAAATTTTGCCTGTATCATTTTCGATGTTTTTTTTTCCAATAGAGAATATTACAGCAGAAAAGGAAAAAAAAAAAAAACATATCTTGTGCAAAATTTTAGACATATACATTTTTATTTTTATATATACTGGATATATAAAGGATTCTGTTTTAGTTTTTAGTTTTTAGGTTTTTTTTTTTGGATATAAAAGACAAAAAAGCAAAAAAAATAAGAAAAGAAAAATGACATTACGCTAACGTTAGAGAGAAAATTGCAACCAACATTTTAACATGCATTTTTTTCTCCTTTTTTTTTTTTTATCTATGTTTAGTTCCTATTGTGTGGTCGAGTTTTTTTGGTTCTTATTGGGCTGACGCGAATGTGAAAAAATTGAAAATGGAAAAATACCTTAAATAAATTTATTCTTGTTTTTTTTTAATTTGTTTTTTTTTTATTTCTTTTTTTTTTGAAATAAAACGAAACGAAAACGAAATAAAATGGGATTATTTTTTAGTTTTTTTTTTTATATATTTTATTTTCTATATTTTTTCTTCTAATTAACGATAAGACAAAAATTAAATAAATAATTTACAACAAATGCAAAAAAAAAAAAAAAAAAAGAATTTGAGAATAGAAGAAATTAAAAAGTGTAATTTATACCGTTATTGGGATAGTGATAACTGATAATTTCTGCAATCCTTTAACTAAAATCAAATATAGTTGAAAAGGTTGCGCTTATATAGACTAATATACTGAAATCGATATTGGACATTTGATAATGTTATTGATCATTGGTTGACTTCATCATTATTGTTTTATATTGCTATTCCTTTGTCTATTATTGATTAATCTTTCGCATCATTTTTTTTTTTTTTTATGCATTTCTTTGACAGGAAATTACCCAGCCTTTCCTCTTCAGGCATGGCTATAAGTGTCGTAAGGGGAAATAACTCTTACGACGTGTGTGGGGTTTGAACCCACACTCCCTCGGTCGCATCATTTTGGTTTTCAAAAATTATAAAGGAGTAAGATATAATTATTTTTTAATCCTAAAAGTATGCTATAGTAATCTGTCTTAAATTTTTCTGTAACAAATCGTAATTTTTCTAGTTTTCATAAATTAACTTGATCTAAGACCTTCCCTTAGTGACAAGACTCTATATTCGTTTGTACTTTATTACAGAATGAATGACATATATATTATTAGACAGTCAATTAAAATCAAATTAAAATGTAAAAAATGAATTTTTTTAACAAAACAAAAAAAAAAAAAAAAAAATTTAAAAGAAAAATTGAATGTGTAGGAATGCAGCAACTACTCAGTTGCAATTCGTGAAAAAATTCAATTGAAACAGATAAGTTATCTTTAAATCCCAGTACACAAATTTAGAAATACAATTTATAATTGGACATTGTATTTAAGATTAAGTTTTCAAAAAAGATGATATAATTTCTCATGGGATCTTAAGATGCTATTATGAGTATTATGAGAGAATATAAGGTATCATAAAAGAATTGTTGTAGTAAATTTTATGACATAAACAAAGAAGTTATAGTATTTTTAAAAGTTAGATTTATTCATTTTTTTCATTCTATAGAAAAACTTTAGTTAAAAATTTATAATAATATAACGATAATTCTGTTTGTAATTTTATTATTTCATTTAAACAATAATTACTATTCATATCTTAAAGAAATTTTAAACGATCTCAAATTTTATTACATTTATTAAAATAGAGGAAATTTTAGCCTAATTTTAACCAAAGATTTTTTTTCTTTTTTGACTGATGACACTTTGTACATTCATTCATTTTAAAATCAAAAAGAGTTTTATTGATGACTAAAAAAGTTCCATTTGTCCTTTCTAGACTTTCTTTCTTTCCGAATCTAAAATTATTAAAATCGGTTAAAAAATCATATCAAAAAATTATCTATCATTTGATATATCGTCTTATATATTATGTATAGCTAATATTATATTTTTTCTTTTTTATATAAAGAAAAAACAAGAACTTTAAGGACATAAATATTTTTTTTTTTAATTAACAACTTTTCATTTAAAAACATTTTCTTGATGATTAATATCCATGTAAGCTTTTCTAAAAATAAATTTTTTTTTTTTTTCATATAGAGAAATAGAAAAATAGAAAACGTTTTTTTTTTTTTTTAATTTATACCGGAAATTTTCAATCTAAATATGGAAAAAACGGTAAGAAAAAAGTGATAAAAATATGAAGTAAAACTTTAAATTACTAGCATTAAAAGTTTACTAGCAGTAAAAGCAGTATAAAAAAAGAAAAAAAAAAAAAAATTAAAAATTATGGTGGAAAAAAGAAAAAAAATTAAAAACTTTTCAAAAATAATTTCATATCCTGTACAAAAAAAAAAAACAGAATAATTTTTTTTTTTTTACTTGCCTGCCCTCTATAATTATGTCCTTATTACATATGCAATTTTATGAACATATATAATATGTATGTGCATTTTTATTTAATATAATATTATTTTATACATGTAATATTTATTTTCAATACTTTATAATATTTTTTTTTTTGTATGGAATATCGGTTTCAATGATGTCAAAGAAAAACCTAAAGAAAAATGTTGAAAATCGTTGTCACCACAGGCGGTTTAAATTTTTTTTTTTCGATTTTTTTTTTTTATATTCCGGAAGGTAAAAATATGCGATTCAGACAAAATAAAAAGAATATATAGCTATACATATTA
The DNA here is from genome assembly GCA_947095535.1 of Poecilobothrus nobilitatus. Lineage (NCBI taxonomy): Eukaryota > Metazoa > Arthropoda > Insecta > Diptera > Dolichopodidae > Poecilobothrus > Poecilobothrus nobilitatus. The sequence goes on along the minus strand of OX352774.1, from coordinate 189,152,010 downwards.
AATAAGTAAGGAAAAATTACAGTAAAATTAGGAAAAAATTAAGATAAGAAGTCTTTTTTAAATTTTGGTGTTTCCTAAAATGTTTGGTTATTTAACAGAAAAAAGAGAAAGAAAAAAACTGTTAAATAGATGAAAGGAAGGTAATATTGTTGTAATGGAAATTTTACAATTTAAGTTGAAGAATTTTATAAAGTCTACTTCAATTTTTAATATTTTAGGACTTTAATGTTAAGCGTTTTGTAAAATGTAAGTTGTAACGTATAGTTAGAGATTTTATAATGGGTATTTATAAAGATTTAAAGGACTTAAAAAGTTTAGGTATATTAAAAAATAATATTATAGCGAAAAAATAATATATAAGTATAGGGATATTATAGTGATACTACGAGTATAACAATTTTAGCGAATGATAGTATAGCGAAAAAATTGGTTATTAGTTTTATTTCATATCGGATCAAATTCAAAACTCTTTAGAGCCTCAAGAGTATATTGGTTCTGAATTACTGATCAGACCACATAAATATCATTTTAAGTTAAATTTGTGATAGGTATCTATAATTTTATAAAGTTTTCTGCAAAATCAGTGCATCGCTTACCTTGGTTAGTATCAAATGTTCTCATTAATTCAGAAACATTGAAATTTTGTCATTTAAACTAAGTACTTCAAGATCATTTCAAAAATTTTATGAATTTAGCTGGATTTTAATATTCACGAAATGGCCAGACAGTTTAGCATTCAGCTTTGTTGGATACCAAGTCATCTCATTCATTCAGAAACATTGAAATTTTGTCATTTAAGCTAAGTAGGTGTACGTCTATCCACAATCAAAACGTTAGATTGTAAATAATAAATGGTCAAATTTGACCTCTTCCAACATCACAAGACTGATATGGCCCAAAACCTCTTTAATACGATCTAATGATCTGTTTTCTCTTAAAAGGGCAGATATTGGAATGACAATGAGTTTAATCTAATATCTAATATAGAATTAATCATGCCAAAAGACTTGGCTTATGACTACTGTAGAGCTTGCATAGATGAAGAAAAGGAATAAACGACTCTTTATCTCCTTTGTACATGTCCAGCCTTGTCGGCTAAAAGAAACATCCATTCGAGACAATATCTCTTCAACAACCTAAGCGATATACCAGGTAAAAATGTGAAGAGCATTCTTTGCTTTGCAAAGAAAATTTGCTCAAATTGGTTTTAAAGAGTGGGATAGAAAAGTGTCTATGTAGTATCACAATGGACCAAATACGCTATACAGGGGTCTTTTCGGTATCCACTTTAACCTAACCTAACCTAGATGCATTTACAATTCTAACTTCTAACATTCTTTTTTGTTTTTTCAAGTCAATTGTAAATTTTTGTCTTTATCTAAACATTATAATGTGAGATAGATATTATAATAAATTGTATATATACCCTAATGTATTTAAATTAATTCCATTCACCTTTAAAAATCGAAAATATTTTCTGAGATTGTGATATTTCTGAAAAAAAAAAAAAAAAAATGTTAATAATTTCCTTTTAATTCATTACATTTATTATCTTTAGATCTGACAAGACAAAAAAAAAATAGAAACAGAAAAAAAGAAAATTAATAAAAAAATAAAAAAAAAATTGGTACCATAACGAATTGTACAATTTTAAAATAAATCGAATACACGTACTATTTGCGGAATGATGACGAAAAAGAATTGTTATTCTTTTATATCACTTGTACACACTGTAATTTGTTTTCTTTCTCCATTTTTTTTTTTTTTTTTAATTTTTCATGCGAAAATTTATTCAGCATTTTTCTGTTGAAAATAATAAAAGATATTTTCCTAAAAACAAAAAAAAAAAAAAAAAATTATTTAAAAATTTATCAAGGTAAGTTCGTTCAGTCAGTAAAATATCTTTTAATAAAGAAAAAAAGAAAATAAAAAATACCGCATTCAAGTTGAAATTGTCTCTTAATTCTTCTTTTTTTTTTTTCTATCAGTTCATTTAAATTCTTACCACTTAACAATTTTTAAATTTTTATTTTTTTATTTTATTTTTTTTCTTCCAACTTAAATCGTATTTTTTTTGTTGTTTTTTCTTTTTTTTCATTTCTTAATTTTCCTTTTTGTTTTTTTTTTTTTGGGGTTTTCCATCTCTTTCTTTCATATTTTCTTTTAATGTTAAATAATACCAGAACAAGAAAACAATAAAGCAAAGGATTTGTAAAACAAAAGATTACAAAAGAAATGATTCATTTCTGTTTCAACAAAAAAAAAAAAAAAAAATTAACTATAATAATATGTTCTATCTCTTTTTCTCATACACAATTACATAAAAAGTACCTTAAAGTTATTATCCTTACAAATAATGAAAAATAAAAAAAAAAAATAAAAACGAAAAAAAAAATAGTACACAAAATTCTATAATAGATTGAATAAAATGCATGCAGGTCCTTTTAGTTATTAATATTTTAACCCTAACCTATAAAATATTATCAAGGTGCGAAAAAGATAATAGATATTGTTGGAAAATATTGAGATTATACTTTTATTTAGTATTATAATTTTTTTTTTTTTTTTTTTGTGAAACAATTAAAACAATGGTAAATACCTCGGGTAATACGTGATATATTTTGTGAACAAAATATTTATATACTGAATATATTTAAGATTATACTTGGATCCGACTGCTGCACACACATTGAATTATTTAGAGTAAAGATAATTCATACAGAGTAAAACATTTTAAAAATAAGGACTTCTTAGAATAAGGATTTATAAAAAAAATATTATAGAAGTTACATTATAAAAATAAAATTTGTTTTTTTTTGTTTACTGCATTTACAATGAATTTTTTTATTTTTTATTTTTGTCTTGTAAGGGATTTTAAACCAAATAAATCATATTCTGTGTATACTCTAAATTTGTCTTGAATATTGTATGTGTGTTTGTAGGTAAAACCACTTTAATCTTTAATCAAACAAAATAACTTAGAGATAGGGTTTTGATTAGGGATTGATGCTAAAAGTGTTTGGTGATTATAGTTTTTAGATAGTTTGAATCCAGCAATTCAAAAGAGAATCGTTTCTTTAATAAAAATATAACAATCTTATGTGCAATCCTATGTGCAATTAATTAAAATTAAAATTTTTGTCTTTGATCTGTTTAGATTCTTCCAAATTTTTCTGTATCTTTTTGTAATTTTTGTTTTATTATGATTTTTATCAAAAAAACTTTAACACTTTTTTAGATAGGTATAAATACACTTTTTTAGTACACAAAAAAAAAACAAAAAAAAATTAGCTTTAACCACTCGATTTCATTTCATTTTAATTTTCGTTAAATATTATTTTTATTGTTTTTATTATCTATAAATTTTTTATTTTCACAATCAATTTTTCGATTTATATTGGGATTAGTTGAATAAATTTTTTTTCGAATCCTGATTTTTTTTTTTTTTTGTTCTAAAGAATAACAGAAAAAATGGATTAATTATTAATGTCGTTAAAAATCTAAAGATCCTCTTTATTTATCTTTTAATTTTTTCATACATTATTGAAATAACATATTAAGCGATGTTTTAATTATTTATAAGTTTTTGTTTTTTGTAAAATAAAAAAAAAAAAAAAAAATAATAAATAGACAAATAGTTATTTTTGTATTTTGTTGTGTAATTTTTTGCAATAACATAACTCATTTTCTTTTTTTTTTTTGTTTTTGTAACTGTTTAATTATTTCTTTCGTTACAAATGAAAAGAAAAAAAAAAAAAAAAATTGCATGAAAAACTAAAATTTTTTTTGCAAGAAGTTCAGTCATTATTCATTACTGTTACTGTCAAAATTAATTTTTGTTTTTTTTTCGTTAAATCAATTTTTGGGTTTCGTTAAGTTAATTTTCTACGGTATTTTTTTTTATTATATAAATATTTTCCGTTATTAAAATAAAATTTTTTATATTAAACTGTAAATTATATTTTTTGTTCAAATTTTAATTTTTTGAATTTCAATGATAGTTTTTTTTTTTTTTTTTGCCGAAATTCAATGCCTTATATTAAAAAATGTTTTTTTTTTTTTATTAAATTTTCATTTAACGTTTATTATGTCATTTATTTTTTATTTCATTATGAATAATTATTTGTATAGAGTGTTCGACTGTGATGAAAGATGACAAAGAGATGATGGGGAAGAGTTGAAAGAAATAAGAATTTGATATTTTTTCTTAACGGTTGCAAAAGCATATCATATAGATACATATATCTTATAACTTTAATATTCTATCATAAATTTAAACAGTTGAACACTCTTTATAAAATATAATTTTTATTAATTCTATTTTAATTATTTGTAGTTATTTAATTTTAAAACCAAAAAAAACAAATAAAAAATAAAAAAAAAAAAAAACGTAACTGGAACGACATATTTTTGATTTTTGGTTCCAGTAAAAAAAAAAACAAAAAAAAAACATTTTTTTGTCTGTTTTAAATAACAAAATAGAAAAAATTCGATTTTTTTATTAATTTTTAAATAAAAAAAAAAAAAATTAAATAAATTTATTAATATTCATAAAAATATAATATTTGTATATACATATATATTATACATGTTTTTTTTTTTTTGTAATATTTATACATTATATATTTATACATTTTATGGTATAAAATATTCAACAAAAAAATAAAAGTGATACATACTCGTATTATGTAAAATTATTGAAAATTATAGCAATTTCATTTAAATTTTAATAACTTTTATTTTAAGTTGAAATAAATACAAAAAAAAAAAAAAAAAAAAGTGAAGAGGCAAATTTTAATTAAAACTTTTGGTTTTTGATGCTGGTTAATAAACCATTCCAAAAATTAATTATTAAAAAAAAAGAAAAAAAGCAAAAAAAAACAACATGAACATTAATCGTAAAGTACCTGAGTAAATTTAAAAAATGTTTTCTGTTTGAACTATTCTATATTAAGGTATTTTTCTATTAGAAGCATATTTTGCAGAATTTTTTAAAAATCTACAGAATGCCAGTAAAATGAAAATTTTTAATATTAATTTTTTATATTCGTTTTCAAATTTTTCATTCAGTTTTCCCGGGGTCTAAATGAACATTTTGTGAATTTTTCATCGTCTATTTTATAATAATGGTTCAAAAATTAGTTCAAAGCTTGGTAGCTTGGATGATAAGTCCAAATATAAATATACTAGAACTTAATTTAACCTTATGGTAAAAGTCTTCTGGGGTTCATATTCAGCATTTTTTTTTTTTTTTTTTTAATTTATTTTTAAACCACAAACCATTTTCTGATTCAACTTTCATGGTAGCATTTAAGTACAATTTCACACTATATTACTAGATTACAATTGATGGGAAGCGATAGAAACATTTTAATGAATTAGAAGCTTTATTTAATCAAAAAAAATTTAAATTGTTAAATAAATTTAATTTTAAATTATAAAATTCTTCTATTAAAATTTATAACTTTTAAATAAATCATGAATTTTTATTGCAAACTGTTATCCTCTAGAACAGGATGATCTTTAAAGTTAACAATTGTAATGCAAAATGTTGTGTTGCAAAATGTAATCCTCTAGAACTGAATGATCTTTGAGGTTGACAATTGTAGTGGAAATTGTTCTCTCTTAAAGCATGATGATTCTTAAAATATCCCAATCAATTTTTTTAACTTTATTTTTTTTTTTTTAGCATCAAGTACATGTAAATTTCATATATAAAAATAAAATTTTTAGGGTTTGAATATGATGCGGTTTTGTGAATATATGAACCCTTGAATATGACCTTGTAATATTAAAAATTTCTGAATTTTGTAATAATATGGAATCATCACATAATTTCTGGGTTTTATAATAATTATCGAATATCTTTTGTCTCTATAGTTAATTACTTAGCTTCTGCACATTAATGAAATATGCGAAAACCATAAAAAAACAAAAACTGAAACTACTTATTTAAAATAAAAAAAAAAAATAAAAATTGTGGTTACAAATTAAAAGATTAAAATTATAATTTTTTTTTGTTTTATATTTTTTGAATACACAAAATGATACGAAACGAAATTAAAATTTGCTTTTTCTCTTTTAATTTTCCTTATAAATATCAATCTTATTTTTTTTTCTTCTATTTTCTTTCTCTTCTCTGTATTTTATGGAAAATTTTTTTTCTTCTTATTTTTGATATATTTTTTTTTTCATTTTATATGACTTTAAACTAAAAGAAAAAATATTTTTTTTTTTTTTTTTTACCTTCAAAACATTTTTTTTTGTGATTACCAAAAAACAAAAAAAAAATGATACTGGAATTTTTACCAATGGCGTTCTGACGACGTATTGACGTTCTTATCATCATTTTAATTTTCATTACCGTTACTGGAACAAAAAAAAAAACTGAAAATTAATGGGAACAAAATTATCATTGTCTGGAAGTTTAGCTCTGGAATTGAAGGAAATCCAACAGTATTTTATAGACTTATGCCAGGTTCAACAGCACAAACGAATAAAATGCATACGTTTTATCTGCAACAGAGGCCGGATAATGGTGATACATGGGCTGATATAAAAGTTAATCATCCGCTGGATTTTGAAAGTATAAAGGAATATAATTTAACTATAAGAGTTGAGGTGAGTGACTTCTTTTTTTTTTTTTACTTTTCTATATTATATTATATTTTATAACAAAAAAATTTTATTTATTTATTTATATTAATATAACATATCACGTATAGGATAATGCAATATTATTAAAGCATTAGTTATTTGGTGGCAGAGGAGGTTTCTTAAAAAAAAAATACTTTTCCCTTTCAATTAAAAGAACTTGTTACCTGTGCAGGTAATTGAACCCGTACTCTCTCTCTCTGTTAATATGCCAAGTACCTAATAACTCGGTCAATGAGGCCCCATAACAAAAAGAAGATTTAAAATAGAATTAAAATAGTTTTTTTTTTTTATTGCATATTTTTAGGAAATTTGATAATGCATTTTATTTGCATTTCGTTTTTGTTTTAATATTCTTAAAGAGTACATTATAATATTAATGTCAATTATAAAAAATTAACCAAAGGAAAAACATTTATAAAAAAAAAAAAAACTAGGAAGCAAAATCGTAAAATATCCTTAAAGTATTGATAACTGTAATTAGTTATGCAAACGAAAATAAAAAAATTCTCTTTGACAGAAACATTTTTTTTTTTGTCTTTTTATTGTAATTTTTTTTGGATTTTATTTATTGGGAAAGAGTGAAGTTGCAATAGTGATTTAAAAAAGTGATTTATTTTCTGTCTTCTTGTCTTAAGGATTTTTTTTTTTCTAAATTTTGTATTAAAGTGTTATTCGCAATGGTATAAATATGTATTTATAAGAGATGACTGTTAGAAGTGAAGAGGGATAAGGGTTTTTAAAAGGAAAATTGTTTTAGAAAAAGTGTTCATTTTATATGCATGAAAATGATATTGAAAGGTGAAAAACTATAATTTTTTTTAAAATTATATAGGTAATAATTTGATTGTTGTTTTATTGTGATTAAAAATTTGACTTTTCATAGTAAAAAAGTGACTGTAGTTCATATTTCTATCTATTGTATTAAAAATGAAGAGTAAGAGATAATTTTTTAAATAAATTTCATTTTGAAAATTATATTATTAGATTTTTTATATTTTCAAGTTAATAGATAATCAATAATGAATAGATTTTTGTAAAATATTTAATTGTTACTGATTAGGTGACTTATTTTTAGTGTGGAGGTTTGAAAATAATTGAAATTGTTGATATAATACTGGAATTATATTCAATTAAGCTAAGAGTTTAAAAATAAAATTTGTGAAATTCCGGGAAATCATAATTTAGTTAGATAATAAAAAAATATATTAAAAGTATATGTATCTGGTTGTAAAAGATATATATTGGAAAAATACATATTTTTCCCTTATATATTGTATTCGTTCGGTTACAATATAAATTCTTTAGTTTTTAATTAAAATAGTTCTTGTGTTGTTATAAAAAAATTTGCTCATGCTTTAAAGCAGATTGTAAGAAAATCGTGTTGATAGAAAATTGAAATAGATATTGATATGTTTGCATATCCGTTTCATGTATCGAAAATTCATATTTTCTCCTGCAGTTAAATTTAACGATGCTCTGCTGTCACAGGTTGAATCACTGAAAAACTTATACATCCCCTTCAACAACGAAATAATTGGATTGAATTTTCACAATATCTCTTTTTCCACAAAATTTATATCAATTTATATATTTTTGTTTCAAATTTCAAATTCACGTATAAAAATAATAATTTTCATCTTATTATCAAAAATGATAAAAAAAAAACAAAAAAAAGGAAATTACGAAAAAGAAAGAGTTAACATGAGATATAAAGCATTCAGACTTTGATAAAAAGATAAAAACAGATAATAAAAAAAATATTTGCATTAGTTTTTAGGACAAAAATTTTTAGTATGTATTTTGTAGTCCCTAAATATTCCGAAAATGTAAATACTAATAAAGAAAATAAAAATTTTTAAATAGCGTAGCCGGTGATGAACATATGGTACAGCTGCTTCAGTTTCTCAACCAAATTTCTTCTTATATATAAAATCAAAGAAAAAAATTAGAATAAGATAAATTCTATTGTTACTTATTATCGTGATTACTCAGATATTTACTTTACATGGTTATGCATATACGATTTATTGTAATATTATACAATTCATGGTTAAACATAAGTTTTATATAAATCTAAAATCAAACAAATTATGAAACAAAAAGTGTAATTTAAAAAATTTATTGTTTTTATGTTTAAATGTGCGTGTATCATAAGATATATCATATAGGTAGATAGGTAGGATATATTCAATAGTTTTTCTTTTTTTTTTGAAGAAGTTAACTTTTGACTTTATTCAGTTTTTTTTTTTGTTTTTCAAAACATTGTTTCACATTGATTTGCATAAAATTTTGGGAAATTTATTTAAAAATTCAAACTATTAGAAACATTTATACATAATTTTGGTATTTTGTTTTGTTTTGTTTTTTTTTTTTTTTTTGTATCTTAAGATACATGCATAAGAATAAATTTATTTATTTTCTGTGTGTTTTATTTTTGGGTTTTTTTTTTATAAGGATACTGATGAAAAATATATTCGATGAAAACTATCAATTTAAGGGTTTTAATGTATAATTTAATTCAATGTAAGAATTACAAGGATATTAAACAGGATATTGTAAATTATTGATTCCATTTGTAACATTAAGGGTTTTTTTTTTGTTAAATATATTATAATAATAAAATGTAATTTTAAAAATATTAAATTCATATGATCATGAATCATACTACGGTACTATTCTATGGGTAGGAAGAATTGTTATGACACCCTGGATCTGTTTTCTTCTAATGAGTATTTTCTTTTAAATCATTTGGATTGAAGAGATTATTTGAGAAGAATTATTGCGGCGACGTTCTTCTTTTAAGAGAAATAATTGGGCATTCACACAAAAAGTGAAAAATTGATTCTTCTTAATTTTTAAAACTTCTGCAAAAGTCTGTATATGATCATGTATACAGACCATGTACAGAGTTCTGCATATCAGACATTTTACTTCTTCCAATATCTTACATTTTACTTTAAAAAATATTTTACGTGAATATAAAAAGTCACAATATCGAAATACCTTTCTAATATTTTATTTTTTTTTTTTGTCAAAAATTAAGAGATTGGAGAACGTTTCAGATTTTCAAAAAATTATTAAAACATCTTATAATAGAATAGATATTTATTTATCGAATATATTTTTATTGATTTTTTCAACTTCTTGAGAAAAACAGAAAAAAAAGGATATATGTATACTACATTTTGTATTGTATATATATTTAAGGTTGTTTTAGAAAATGAACATAAAAACCTAAAATATTTCGAAATTTCTTCTTTAATTTATTCTGTATTTTGTTTAGCATTTTTTGTACCTATTCCTTTTTAGGAAAAAATAAAAAACGAAAAAAAAAAAACATAAAAATTAAAGCAAAAGTTTTCAAATATAAATGGAAAAGGAATCATTTTCAAATGTGTTTTTTTTGTTTTTTTTTTTAAAGAAGAAATAAGATTTTTATTAAATTTTTATTAATTAAATTTTAAAATAAAATTTGGGTTTTTTTTATTTTAATTGAATAAAAAATTGATAGAATATAATTATAGCAAAAATTAGATTTATTAGAAGTCAATACAATTTTTAATAAATTTTTTTTTTTTTTAAATAAAATCACTTTAATTATAAAAATAAATCTATAAATACTGACATCCTTTTCCATAATGGACAAATCTGAAAAATGAAATTTAAACAAGGACTATAATTGCTTAATCTTTATTGTACGAAATATTTATTTAAAAGTGCAACACAAACTTTCAGAGAAATCCTTAATGATTTTCGAATTTTTTTATTGAATCAAAAATTTGAAAAGATATTTTTTCCGATTGGAAGATATTTTTTAATACCTATACCGTTTTTTTTATTATTTTATTTTTTATCTGAAAGATACAAAAATTTCTTATAAATCATAAAAAAATATAAAAACAAAAATTTATGAAAAATAATAAAAAGCATCGAGATATTTGTTTAATTAAGTTATTTAAAATTTCTTGTATGAGGTAAAATTGCAGAATAAAACAAAGAAAAACTTTTTACATATGTTAAAGGTTTTCTTTTTTTTTTTTTTTTACAAGAGAAAGTAAAAAAAAGCAAAAAATAAAGTAAAAATAATTCGAAATTCAAAAAAAAAAAAAAAAAAAAAAATTTTTTTAATGAACATGTTGTATCTAATAGATTTCGTAAAAGCCTATTATATATGTCTTAAATTATAATCAAAGGAAAAAATACATTTTTTACTTTGAAGTCTTTGATGATAAAAGTTGATAGTTAATGGTTAAAAGCTTTTTTCAATTAAATATCCTTTGAACATAATAATTATTTTAATATGTTATACCACAATGAAAAAAAGTAATAAATGTTTAAAACAATTCTGTTATTTTTTTTTACCCCAATGTTAAAGAAAAAAATACTAAATTAAAAAAAAAAATTCTATCGTTTTTGTTTTTTTTTTAAAAAATAAATTCAATTAAAAGCGATTTAAAAAATGAGCGAAAGGATTGATAATACATCAGTATGTTTTTATATAAGTTCTACGATCACGGAAAAAAAATCAAATAATTATGAATTAAGACCAAAAATTAATTCGAATATTCAATTAGTAAAGAATGTATTGCCTAAAGTCAGATTTTTTTTTTTGAAATTTAGGACTAGACTTTACTTTACGTACATTGGCCTATATTCCACGTAGCCTCAAAGAACGACTAAAAACGTTTTCACGTAGACTCATTCAACCGCGTTACTTATCTATGTGTGTGTGAAAAATATTCATTTTAAAATAAAAATTTGCTGCGATGATTAGAAAAGAACGAAAGAAACGAAAATGAATTTATATCTGATTTTGTTTTTCTTTTTTAAATTTGTATGCACATATTATGCATCTATATTGTTTCTTCTTCGATTATTTTTGTTTGAATATTTAATAAAGAATGTCATGCGTATTTACATAAAATTATTCTGATTCTACTAAGATTTTTTATTTATTTATTTTCTATGTAGTAGTAAAAGAGAAACGTTCAACCACTATTTTTTGGTTGACATGGACTTGGACTTTTGACATGACATGGACTTTTGTTGACATGACATGGACTTTTTTCACGACTTAAAATCCTCTCTATAAAAATTTATTTGTAGGGAAGAGGGAATGAAACGTATGCTAACCTAGTCGTGAACAGGTTGCGTGGAATATAGGCGATTGTTAGGTTTTTTTTAAACTCACACATTCCAAAAAAAAAAAAAAAATATTTTTTCATGGTTCATATCCTTTAAAGTTTATTTTTGCGGTTCATATTTTTGATTATATCTGTTGGAATAAAAGACGAAACTGATTTAGAAAAGAATATATGTATTACCCTTCTCCGGAATATGTATGTATATATGATGTAGAAATAGGCCTTATGATTAAAAACGTACGGAAAACGTGAATGCTATACTGAAAAGTCAAAATAATTATTTTAGTATAATTAAAAACGCACGGAAAACGCTGTTTTTTTTAAGTTATTTATTTGCATGATTGAAAACGTAAGACGTTAGTTTCTTCTGTGAAGTGAAACGCATGGATGTGTTCGCATTTAAAAAAAAATTAAAAACACATAACGTAAGTTTTTCATTTATTTGAAATCTTTTAAATAAAGAAAATGAAAAATTTAAGTTTTTTAATTTAACTTTTCTAATGTTTTACCTTTTGTGATTAGAAGGAAAATAACAAAACAGAAAATATGCGCTGAATTCACAGAAAGGGTACAAGAAAATAATTTGCTAGGAAATTTCAGTTCTAAAACTTCAAATGAAACTTCGTTTTGAGAGGAAATTAAAAAAAAAAACAATTTAAAATGAAAAAAAATTGTTTATTAAAAATTTTTTACTTTAAAATCAAAAAAATATAAATTTTTTATTACTACTTTTTATCAAAAAAAAATTTTACTTTTTATCAAAAAAAAAACTTAATTTTTATTTTGAATTCTTAAAAGTCAATTTTAAAATTTTAAATTTTATAAAAAAATTATTTTTGTTTATCTACTTTGTAACGACGTTTATCATACTAAAAATTTGAGTTTTTTGACAACTCGGTTTTTGACAAGTTGTTGGCAACTGTCAACAAAGTTTTTAATAACTGTCATTTAATTTTAAAAAATTTCGAATTAAAATTTAATCCACCGTTTTCAATCATACCAACATAGAGTGAAGATGAAGAATCGTTTTCGAACGGCACTTTTTCCGTGCTTTTTCTATTTTAAGCTCCAATATTACATTTCTACATCATAATAACTATAGTAGAAACCTTAACCCGTTTATAAAAGCAAAAACCGTAACAAACATTCGTGTTTTATTGCTTAATTTCCAAAAAAAAATCTCCACATGTTCTGAAACCTCTCAAAAATTTAAAATATCACTATTGCTTAAAAGCATTAATTACGTAAAATATTCATTTTTGTTTTGGAAAATTTGGATTTGCATCTGTGTTAGTATTTATGCCGTTCATCAGTTAACAAAGAGTATAAGGATTTTTTCATTTGCCTCCTTGAAAATAATAAAAATAGTATATAAGGCCGCTATACAGCTTCGAAATTAACATAAATATATCTCAGTACTTATTGAAGTCGGGACCTCTACGAATGGTCGTATCTGAAAAACTTGTCAAAAACTCTGAAAAACTCCTTTTATCAAAATCTCGGTAAATCTTTTTTTTTCAGAAAATACAGAAAAAATAAGAGATTGTAATTGTTGGATTCAAAATCAGAGTTTTACGCTTTTTCCAGAATATTTATATAATATTATTTATTATGTATAATATGTGACGTTTTCAATTTGAAAGGATGCTTTTTATCCAATTTGAAAGAATTTGATTTAAAATCAGGATTTCAATAATTTATCTAGCGAGAGTTTGGTGGCGGCAGCCCCTACCTTTTTAAAGATTTTGATGTTGAAATATTGTTGAAAAAATATAATTAGGGGAAAGTTTAGAGTTTGTTACAAAATCAGCCTTTCAATAATTTGTTTAGCGAGTGTTTGGGAGCGGCAGTTCCACTACTGGAAAGGCTTTCCTCTTGCAATATTTTTGAAGAAAAAATTAGATATTTTAGAGTTTAGATATCCAACCTTTGATAACCATATCTTTCTTTTTAAAAATGTGCTAAAAATAAAATAAAAACAGAACGAGATTTTAAGAAACAAGATTTTGATAAAACGAGATTTCAAAAAAACTAGATTTTAAGAAATAAGATTTTGAAAAAGGAGATTTTGTTGAACAAGGTTGTTTTGTTGGTTTTGAGGAACAAGCATTCGTACCCAACCAAGTAATTTATAGTAAACTATTTGAAATTTTATAAAAAGATGATTCAATTTTATAGAAACAGGTTATAGTATTATGCAGTCAACTCTACACTTTTCCTCCTCTTTTAATATAAAATTATTTAAAAAAAAAATTTTTAAACACTCATTCAATTTTTTTATAAATTAATATTTCAAAAACTTGGATAATTAAATGAAATGAAATGCTTTAATGTTAATTAATCTAACCTTTTAGTGACTCACTGACATAAAAACAATTTTTAATATGTAGGTATTATGAATAATAATAGAAGAAGCATATGTCTTTATGTCAAGGTTAAACATTAATTTATGAAAATAGTTGAGAATATTATAAAATAAAGATAACTAGTAAAAAATAAATAAACATTTGATTAATAAAACATTATAAAAACATTTAATTGGGAGTTAATTCTGGTAAATTTTAAACATTAAGTTAAAAATCATAAAAATTCATTTTAGACAATTAAAAAATTAAGAGTTAATTAATAATAAATATGCGTTGTTATTTAATATAATGTAAAATACAGACTAATAAAAGGTAGATATGAAATTAAGTCCTTAAGAAATAAATGCGCAACCCAAAAATGAAATAATTTCTCAAAAATTTTTCTTGTTGATTTTTTGATACAGAGTGTGAGTGTGCAGTTCATTTCATTTTTTCATTATGAAATAAGTCCATAAATCAAAAAATTTAATAAATCTTCAAATTGACCATTTCAGATTTATTTCCTTTAGTTTTTTTCATATTTTTCATATTTTTATTTTATTTTATCAATATTAGCTTAATTATATGTGCGTTTTTCGTAAATATTTTAATATCAAAACTTTTTAAAATATTGGTGGGTGCCCCGCTAAAAAAAATTCAACCTTGATTGAAAATCCTGATTTTGTATATATTATATACACCATTAATTAGAATATAATGCAAGATTCTGAATTAGAAAAGATTTAACTCTTGTTGAAGTTATTTAAAATAACTCATACTGATTTCGAAAAATCTAACTCTTCTCAAAATTCAAAGCTTCTAAATTAAACAGTTTGAACGATAGAAGGGTCCATATTTTTGCAAAAATTCAGTTTCACATAACGGTATATTAAAATACCGCATGACAAAGCCACATATTTATTTTGTATATATTTATAAAATTTATAAAATCAGCTATCGTTTGGCGTTTTCAGATTGAAAATATGCCTTATAGAACCTGTGTTATAACAATTTAAAGATAGGCGTTTTTTAAACTTTGTAGAGCTGTAGCTCCGTAACGGGTGGCGCTACCGAAAAAAGTTGTACCACAAAATTAGTTTTTTGGCGATGGCTATCCGTAGTTAAAATTTCATTGCTTTATTTCAAACGGTGTAGAAGTTTTGTAAACACCCAGACGAACAGACGGACGAATGAACAGACGGACAGAGTGAAACTAATAAACTCATTTTTCCAAAATTTTTTTAATATGAATACTAAAAAATAAAATTATAATTTATTTAATTTTTTTCGGACTTATTCCATTATATTTTGAGGATAAAATAGCTTCGCAATTTGATGCGGAATTATTTCTTGATAAGTTATTTCATGCTGCCAGTTATTTCACCTACATATATACATCGAAAATAAAGACTTCTTATGACAGTTTTATCATTATGACATATTTTTCTTTTATACTTGTCACTTGTATCTATCTTAAAGCATTATTTCCACTTTTTTTTATTAGGTTCAGATGTTCTGTTAAAAAAACTCAAAAATACCTATTTAAAAAAGACAATTATTAAAAATTTAAAAAAAAAAAAAACAAAAATAAAACAAATTAAATAATTAATTAAAATTGTAACTATGTACATATATTTGATTATGAAAATTTATAAAAAATTCATTTGATACTAATAATTTACAATACATTTACATTTTATAGTATAAAACTTTGCAAAATTTCATAAAGGATCATGATCACATGCATATATTTATATATGTATGTAGATATGTACATAATACCTTATTCATTTTGGTATGTGAATATTTTACAAAAGTTTTTGTTATTTTCGTGTTGTATCCTAAAGAATTCTACTTAATAGAGTTGTATGATATAAAGTACTTTTTTTTTTTTTTTTTAATTTTATTTATTTATTTTTTTTTTATAAAATACAAAAATCTGCATTTTGTGTATAAATAAATTATTATCCATGGAATACGATAAATTTTTATACAAAATAAGTTGACTAAGTCACGTAACATTTTAATTTTTTGGTATTTTTCTCATCGTGAATATAATACAATATAATATTATATAATATATATTGTATATATATTATTTGTATATATATATATACACAAAACATATTATACAAAAAGAAAAAAAAAAAAAATATAGAGTACATTTTCATGGTTTTTCTTTTTTTTTTTTTCTAAAAATAATTTTTCATTTCCGTTCAAAATAATTTATAACCGTCGTATAGTAATACTTGAATAGTAAACTTATTTTCCTTATTTAACCTGGTATAACTGAAAAAAAAAAAAAAATTATCTGTCAGATATAAATATTAAAAAGAAACAGAAAAAAAAACAAAACCAAATATAAAAAAGAAAAAAGGAAAATCTCATCATTTTGTGATTCATTGAAAGAAATCATTGTAAAGAAAATTAAGATGATTTTTTATTTCAATTCTACACTTTATTAACTTTTAAAAAGACTTGTGAGCCTACTTTAGATATATATATATATATTTTTTCTTTTGTATTTTAATATTACTTACATATATGTACTTATATACAATTAATATATAAAATGTATCAAAAATTAAATTATAATTTCTTTGGACTGAGGATTTAAGTTAATAACCATTGCCATATTTTCAAGGTTAATATCAATTTGTTAAGGTTCTAAAAAACGACAAAATAATGAAAAACACCTGTATTACCTATATTTTATTTTATTTTTTTTATATGTATTCAAGTTATTCGTCGTCGTAAATTTATTTTTTTCTGTTGATTCATTTTTGGTATCAAATACAAAAAAAAAAAAAAATATAATTAAATAATTAATTTAACTAGATTATTATAAAAATTACTAAATATTGTCATAAGATATATATTTGTATTATTATCTAACTAAAGATATTTTACAAGTAAAGATATTTTTGTTAAAAATATTTTTAATTTGAAATATAAAAAGAAACAACAAAGAAAAAAATATAAGATGAGATTAAGATGAAATTTTTTTTTGTGTTTTATAGTAATGGAGAATAAAAACGAAAATAAGTAAAACAAGGAAAAATATAAATCAACGGTTTTGTAAAGGTGTACATTTTTCAAAACACACCGTTATTAGAATTGTGACTTGCACCAAAATTTTGAAAATTTTCTTAGACTTTTATATATCTAAAAAGAAAAAAAATGTGAAAAATAAATACTTTCATCATATGTAAGGAAACTCTACATAATTAAGAAAACCAATTTACAAATGTTAGCTTTCATTTTTGCCTTTTATTTTGAAAAAATTTGTGTAGGTTCTAAGTTACAACAGGTGTTTAAAAATAGGAACATTTCAATTTTTGACCCCTAATAGATAGTCCTTAAATAGCAGGTGGTATAAAAGAATTTTCCGAGGCAATTTATACTAATTCTAAATAAGTTCTTTCTTCTCTCAAAAATGCAAGTTTCTATCTAAAAGCGTGCCGAAGTTATGAAAGAAGAAAAATCTAGCAAAATTTTGTTTTCACATATCGGTAAATTTAAAAACATTTTTTTAAATAGATTTATAAAGATAAAAAAAAGTCGAGCGTATTGGCATTTTTAAATTGAAAAAATATTAAGCAGAATTTAAGATATGCACATTTTAAGAATAGGACTTTTCCTAATAGGAAGTATGAGGGACTGTAACTCCGTATCGGATGGGGTTGTAAAATTGTTCTACAACATTAATTTTTTTATAAAACCTACCCATGGTTTGCTGTATTTCTCATTCTTTTCATTGCAGTATCTTTAACGTTGTAGAAGTTTTGTGAATAGATATACGGACGGACGGACATAGTGAAACTAATAGACAGATTTTTAAAAATTTTTTTTTGGAAATTTGCTATAAAAATAAAATAGAAAGATTAATATAATTTATATTTTTTGAAAGATATTTTTCAAAATTAAATTGTTTTAAATAAATTTGTCTTATAAATAAAAAAAAATTAATTAAATTAAACAAAGAGACATTTTTAATTTAAATAAATTGGAAAAAATAAAAAAAACGGAACTGAATAATAATTGCAACCAGTAGGTGAGGTGAACATACTTAATTTTTCTATAATTTTGTTTAGTGCTGCTTATAGACACATATACTACACTACAAAAACTACACTTTTTATATGCTATTTCAATTGATTCGATATTGAATCTACTAAATAATTTCGATATGATTTATTGATCCTGATGATAAAATGTAAAGAAAACTATTCTAAATAAAAATTGTCTAGTCTCCCATACTTCCTCGGTGTTTACAGCATATTTTATACGCTCTTATCTACTAGTCCACCGAGGGTCCTTTTAAGAGTGAATCGGTACTAATTTAATATAATATATTTTTATAGTATATTTTTATGTCAATATTTATTTTAAAAGCAGCAAAAAAAAACTTAATTTTGTATAATGATATAATGGCAAATAAACATTACAAATAATATTTTAAGTCTTCCATTATTTTTGTTTTATTATATATATAGAATATTTCACATTTGTACTTCGCGATGTGGTCCGGAAACACTTGAGATTATTCGAAGTTTTCGGATAAAAACAAGTTACTATTTAAGGTCTCTTAGACTGTTCTGAAGGAAGTGTTGTACTCGCGTAGAACCAAATGACTATATTCCAAATATAGTTGGTATTGCGAGCTTTCATAAAGTATATTTTGTTAATGGCACATATTATCCTTTAAGGACGAAATGTGTGGCCATCTGTTAGGTGTATATATAAGCTTTTAATTAAGGTAACGGTCTTAAGAATATTTTAACGTTTATTTGATGACGATAAGTGTTGCCGTTTTAGAGATATTGTAGTTCAAAGTTGAAAAATATTTCTTTAAAAGTCAAATATTTTAAAATTTATCCAAGAAACGCTATAAATATTTTTACATCGTTGAAAAGCTCTCATTTTTTTCTATAATTTATGCGGGTTCAACACTTCTTTTCAGAATCACCGAGTTTTCGGATTAAGTGTTCGGTGACATGTCATAAGTCCCAGAGTCATAAATCCCATTGGGGTCAAGGCGGCGGACGCGGAGCAACGTGCGACATGACGCGCCCTCGTTATGCGATTTTTTTCGCGCCTAACTACTCTAATTTGCGCACCTCCCTCGCTTAATAGTATTTCACTTTAATTACGTACTCTACATATGCAATATAAATTATCATCAATTGTGTATATCCACATTTAATAACTGTATACGAAAAGTTCCATCTAATAAGCAATGACGATTTCCCTCTTCAATTTTTGTACTTATTACACTTATACACTTAACTCCTTTATCAATGAAATTTCGCAATGTATTAACTTTATAACAATAACATCTTTGATAGTTGAAAATATGGGCTATAAATGATATATTCTGTTCGAACACAGCTTAATTTTTACAAAAATGTCACTTAACACCTTTATTTTCTTACTATTTCGACAGAAAAAGAATTAAATTAAATTTAAATTATAATTTAAAAATTATAACCGTAATTCTCAATAAAATAGAGCATTTTAATTGGTCATAGGAATGGTCTAATCTTTTCAATAAATATAAACATCTAAGAGCAAAAAAAAAAATGGTCTGATCTTCTCAACAAATATAAATGTGAAAAATAAAAAAACAATCAAAGAATATAAAGAATGAGACTTATGACCCAGTTGTTTTGGGACTTATGACCCACCCAATGGTACTTATGACTCTGGGACTTATGACATGTCACCAAAATGTTTTAAGCTGTAGTCTTTATTGCGAAGAACGATTGATTCGAAAACACTGTTAGATCAAATTTTTCCAAATTTTTTTTAAATAAAAATCAATCGATACTTTTAGGATCGGAAAATTTTTATTCGTATCGAACTTTTACTTTAAGTAAAAACTGTTCATTTATTTTTTTTTTATGAGTAGGTAGAGATACCTATTTAATGAATGTATTTTTTTCTGTTAATGATTAAAAATTATTTTCTAAAATTATTATTTTTATAAACCCATAGTACCGTTACCTTATAATAATTTTATCATTTTTATTTTCATAATTTTTAATTTTTTTTTTTATTTCTTTCAATTTCTTTTTATTAAAATAATCTTAATGAACTCTTAATTAATATTATTAAATTATGATTTTCTTTAATGGAACAATTTAAATAAATTATCACTTAAAAAGAAATAAAAAAAAAAAAAAAAAAAAATGGATGTGTAGTTTGATTCAATTTATTTACCTCTCTTTCTTCTAAAAAAAAAAAAATTTTAAATTAGTCTGTTGTGTTTTATTTCTATAGTAATGCTTAAGAGTTTTTTTTTTTTTTTTTTTTTTTTTTTTTTTTTTTAAATTGGCAAAATTTCAGAAGATGTAAAAAATAAGAAAATAAATTAAAACATTTTACAGGACAATTTAAAAAATATTTAATTTTTGTCCTTTTTCTTTTGTTTTTTTGTATTTTTTTTTTTTTGTTTTTATAAGAAAGAGACAAAATGTTAGTTATAAGTTGTAATTAAATTATTATTTTTTATTTATTTGAAAAATTTTAATAATTTCTTTCAACTTTTAAGTGTGTTGTTTGAAGTTCATAAATTTACTGCTCACTCCTAATTTGTTTAATTTTTTCGTTATTTTTATTTATTAAATACAAAAAGAAAAAACCAGATAGAGTGAAACAAGAATATGGAATAAGGAAAAACGGGGATAGGGAATTAGTAAGAAAAAAAATATAATAAGTATTAATCTCTTTTATTTTTATTTTTATTTTCATTTTTTTTTTTTTTTTGCGCTATTTAAAAGGGTCATATTTTTCTCTTTTTTAACTGTGTTCTCTCTTGTATGTTGTAATTAACCCACTTAGAGGAAATGAAAAAAAAAATTATAATTTTTAAAACTAACTTTATTTGCGTAATTTAAAAAAAAAAAAAAAAAAAGCAAAAACACATTACTGATTTTATATAAAAGAAAAAATGTCTTTTTTTTTATGTCAGTCCATTTGTGTTGTATAATAATTTTCTTTTTGGTTACAATGTAAAATCTCTTCATATTTGATCTCTTCAATATAAACAGACATCAATGATTACCTTGAGTTTGTTAATCAAAGAAATTTTTGAAAGAAACTATAAATTAATAATAATCAAATTATAATTATGTTTTAACTATAAAATTAATTTTTTTTGTCATATTAATATTAATTAAAAATGTCAATAGATAAATTAAATATTTATTTTATTTTATTTTAATTCTAATATTACATAATAAATTATGGTAACATCAGTAATGCCCTCGGCTACTAAGGTCATTTTGGGCTGACTTTATTAATTTTACATTACATTTTATATCTTATTGTTGTTATTATTATTATTATTGTAAATTCTTATTAAAAATTAATACAAAGAGGTAAGAAAAGTTAAATTTTTACAAAGTTTGTTAACCCAATACATTTTTATCTTCTTGTTTTTAAATTAAATTTAACAATGTATCTGAAATTTTTATTACTATAGTTTTTTGATATCATTTTTACAGTTTTTTTTTAGGATCTATTTTGTAGAAAAAATTAAATATCATTCCAGATTTAAAAAAAAAATGCAGATTTCTATAATTGTTTTCATGTTTTCTGGGATTGGGATTAGTACTTCCTTATTTAAATTTATTATTGTATGCCTTTTTGCATATATTTTTGTTTTGTAGCATTCATGAAAAATGTCTTTAGTTGTTAATGAATTCGGGTAATAGGGGCAGGTTGGTGCAATAGTGTTTTAAAAAATATATGCTTCTTTGTAAATAGCGTGTGCCCTAAGCGAATTTTACAAATTTTTCTTTCAATTATTCTTTTGTTGCTTACATTATACACAGGGTGGTTCACGCTTGTTCAATGGCTTTTGAGGAAGCTGTTGGAATTGCTCCATTTCAGTTGTTTACTTGAGAGTAAACTTTTCTCAATTTGTGAATTTTTAACCATAGGAAAATATATTTGATTTGGTTTTACCTAATTGTTAGAACCATTAAAAGTACTCTCGTAAACTATACTTCCAACGCGAAAAGCATCAAATTGGTATGTATACCGAGCCATCAAGGAATGGCTGGCAACGAAAAAGTCGAAAGAGAAGCCAAGCTGGCAATAAAATGTCCAACCTTCGTTAAATTAAATACAAATTTAATTGAGATCTACAAATAATTAAAATATTGCATACTTTTAGGTATAGTTAAATTTATAGTTTTCCTATGAATTTAAAATTTTTCTTTTGCTTTTCCTACAATAATTTTAGATGTTTACAAATTATTATTACTAAAAATATTTTTTTTTTATTAGTATAAAAATTTAAGTATTTATCTAATATCGATGTCAATACTTATATATGTCCATTTAAAAATATAGCCAAAATCATTTTAAAAAATATTAATTTTTCTTTCGTTTACTATTCTATAACTTTTCAAATAATACAAATTTTTTGAATTCTTTTGCAAAAGCAAAGTAACGTAGAATTAGGTGCCATATTTCCAATTGAATTAAATACATTTTTTTTTTGTTGATTTAATTAAAATCATACTGTTCTTGTCATTTTTCCAAAGTTTATAATTGATAAAATTATATTTTAATAAAATTTTGGTTACTGTCGTTTTCATTACGGTAAAAAAAATTGAAATGTTTTTTTTTTTTTTTTTTTTATGTTATTACTCTATTCTAGAAAATTTTCCTTGAAATTATTTGCAGGATAAAAAACAAAGAGAATAGAATTATAAAATATAATACAAAGAAAAAAAAAAATATAGGATTAAAAATAGTTTATGAGTTTGTTTTTTTTTTTTTTTGTAAACATTTTAGTTACTTTTTAGTTTCAATTTAAGTTTCAGTTGAGTTTTGTTTATTTCATTTTCATAATTTTAATTGAATTGGTAGTGTAGTTGTTAATTACATAAAAATAACCTTGGCTTTTCTGCACTAATTTTTTCTACTCATTCGCACTTATGTATTTTAATTTGTTTTTTTTTTTTTAGTTTAGATATGAAATAAGTAAAAAAGAAAAAAAGAATTTAGATTTCTTATAGTTTTTGTTTAAGGAGAAAAGTAAAAATAAATATTTAAACAAATAAATTTTTTTATAAGGAAATATCGAATTAATTTTATCTAAATAGTTAAAGAGTTTTTCATTAGAAGGAAATTATTTATTAAATGAAAGGATTAAAAGTTAATGAAAATACAGAAAGAAAAAAATCAATAAATTTTTTTTATTATTGATCAGGAATCAATTCAATTACTGGTTAAAATTATTCCTATAGTGTATGCAACAAAAATGTCTTAAAATAATGCTACGGAATTTTCAATATCAATATCATGAATTATTGAAAATATTGAATTATAATATTGAAGTTTGTTATTGAATTTATTGTATCAGGACGATTTTTATGCTTAAAATTTTTTGAAATTCTGAAAGCTTAAATGACCCATCTTACATAAATATTATGCATTTTTTTTTTATAACGTACGAAAATGTATGTTCACCAATCATTAAAGTATCAATTTTTATTTTTATTCCTTTCTCTGCCACATAAATGTGGACAGAAAATTATACAACCTTTCTTGTTCAGACGTGGCTGTAAATGTCGTAAGAGGGAATAACTCTTACGATGTGTGTGGGATTCGAACCCACACTCCCTCGGTGTTTACAGTGTGTTACCCACTCGGCCACCGAGACCCCCCAAAATATTAATTTATTATTTATTATTAAAATCATAAAGTTTTCTTATATTTTTCAAATGTTTAATAAAATATACTTTTATAAAATATTATAAAGTTTATTTTATTTATTTACAAAATGTTAAATGAATTTTTCAATTTAAAGTTTTGCATACTATTTAAGTTTTATAATATCATGTTTAAAACAATAAAATTATACTATCAGAATTATTCAATTTAAATATTTTAAAATTTACTTCAATGTTCTTTAATTGTTTTTAAACCAGAATTTTTATTTTAATTCATTACAAATTCAATTATAAAATTTAAATTGTTCTTGTTATTTTCTTAATTTTATTTTATTTTTTATTTTTTTTTTAATTAAATATTCTTGTTACTTAATTAATCATTGAATAGGTAAGATTGACTAAGTTTAAATTTAATTAGAACATACAGATATTTAAAACATGTATTCAGGTTTTTTTTTTTTATTTTGTTTTTTAAAGTTTTGTAATCAAAAATTCTATTCAAAATATTTCAGTTATTTACTAGAATATGGAAATATACATGAGTTTAATAGTAACATGATATTAAAAAGTTAGTTCGGAAAAGTTTATTAAGTTCATTTTGTGTATTTGGATTAAAAGTAAAGTGATGTTCCATAAAAATGTACTTTGATATAATTGTCCTCTCGGAGATTTAAATTTGAGATTTGAGATATAAAATTTTTCTTGTATAATTTTTTGTTTAATATTTTTGTTGAATTAAAATTACTGTTTTTTCTCTTCTCTTCACTTTTTCGAAACAAAAAACAAACTTTAACCTTAATTCAATATTAGTGGTAGAAAAAAAATAAAAAAAAAGGAAACTTTTCCTTTTTTCGTTTCCGGCATCCAAATTTTATAGACATTTTTCTAATTTTTTATTTTTTTAATTTTTTATTCTTTTCTTTACTCATTTTTATTAAATTTTATCTTTATTCAGTTCTTTTTATAGTTTTTTTTTGTCAGTTATTTAATAGCTTTTAAATTTAAATTTTTGAGAAAAAAAAAATCATTTCCTTCTAAGTTTATATGTATTTTAGATTTTCTTTACTTTTTTCCTTTACCTTCATAACAGATAAAATTATGATAAAAATAACATAAATCAAATAAAAGTCTATCCTACTCTGTAAGTCTTTAATTTTAATTGCATATTTTAAGTAAATATATTAGATATATCTGGATGCAGATGATGGTTAAATAAATTTTAAGACTTAAAACTGACTGACAAAATCTGTTTGAACTGAAAGAAGATTATATATTTATTTATTTTTGAATATTACGTATTACACTGAATTACGCATTATAGGTAAAACCCTCGGCTGTCAGGGCCATGGTGGCTAAAAAGATTATTTATTTATTTATTTATATTAATATTACATACATTAATGTAGTGCAATATTATTGAACCATCGGCTTACTAAGGCAATTATAGGTTTTTATACTATTTTTAAATTATATACTAATATTATTTATTTTGTTTATATTATATACTATATATTTACATTATATTAGGTCGTAAGGGGGGTATGTAAAGAAAAAAACTTACGACCTGTGCAGGGATCGAATCCACACTCCTTCGGTTAATACGCCACACGCCTACCCACTAGGCTACCGAAGCCCCTAAAAAACAATTATTAAATAATTAGTTAAAAAACAATTTACTAATCTTTTTATAATGTTGCATACATTGAGGCGCGTATATTAAAATTTTTGTTTTATCATTTAGAATTTGATAATTGGGGTTTACTCTTGCATTAATAATTGGAGTTTTGAGTTGTATGAAACAATTATAGTAATAATGATTAAGTTTTAAGATTTTTTTTTTTTGTAATATATTCACATTAAAATGAAAATATAGGATAAACATGTTTTCACCAAAAAAATATATACAATATTTTTATTTCCCAACATTATATTTATATCTTGTGTAATTTTTTTTTTTTTTTGTTTGTTAAATGAATGAAAAAAAACTTTGAAAAACTTTTATTAAACCGAAAAAAGATTTAGTTATTACACAGTTTTCCAAAAATTGACTTTTAAATAGTTTTGAGAAGAGCGTTCTTTTAAAACAAAGAGGAAATAAAAAAAAAAAAAAAAATGAGAAAAAAAAAAGAAAAATTTAAAGAAGAAAATAAATACGAATTACAAAAAGAAATAAACACATATACAATCTGAAATGATGAATTTTCAAAAAAAACAAAAAAGATAAAGTTATAGTATAAAATTAAAAAAAAAAAAAACATTTAAATAGTTTTAAAACTTTTATTTTTCTTTTTTTAAGAAAAAAGTACGGTATTCAAAATAATATAATATAAAAATTTAGATTTTCTAACAGTAATATATGAATATTTTCTTTCTGGTGTCCGACATATAAATAAGTATGTTCAGATTTCTTCTAGGTTTTTGTTTTTTTTTTTTATTTTAATTTGCCCTAGATTTACTGCGTTATGTTGTTTCTGACTATAGTTATATCACCTATACATATATGTTATATATGAATGGTTATTGTTCAAAGTAAACACAACACCTCAATTTGAACAGTATTCAACTTGTAAGTGGCATTAAGACAACATTGTAAATAAATAAAAGTTCATATTATTTATAATTTTGTTAAGTAAAAGTTAAAAATAAAGGTAGATTTATTTGCATTCAAGCCAATTTTTTAATTTAAATGTGATATTTTAAAAGTCAAACCATAATAGAAAATTGTTGTGGACCAAGTTAACAAAAAAAAAAAAAAAATAAAAATCTATTAAAAGTTAAACAATATTTTTGGAAAATTTTCGATTGGTTTTTTCTATGAGACAAAACAAAATTTAACAAGGTGAATTGCAGAGAAAAATCCAACTTATATAGACAAAAGGAAAATTAAATTTTTAGCAATATTGAAAATATTTTTAAAATAATGGATAAATTTTGCAAATATTTTTGCTTAATATCTCACCATCAGACAAGATATGAAATTTATAAAGAACTTTATGTCAAATGTCTTAAAAATAATTTAATTAATTTAATCTGCCAGTTTTTAGCAATTGTCAATTTGATAACCATCATATCTCATTTGGAGATTAAATAACGTATTCTTAAATATCATATTAGCCAATTAGAAGGTGAATAAATGTACTATAACTTTGCTTATGAATAGGGTAAACGTCCCAGAAAATTTACCTTGATAAATATTATTTGCTTAACAATTAATTTAAATTTATTTTTTCCTAAAATTTTTTGAGGTAAAATTTCTTTAAAATAAAATAATATCTTAAGCTAATTATGTATCTAAACAATTTCTTATCTAAAATTTATTTTATATGGTAATATCACAGATTCGAAATAATAAATATCCAGTTATTTAGTATAGGTATGATGGATATTAGAAAATTAGAATTTCTGGACCCATAAACATTTTAATTTTTTTTTTTATTTTAATTCCTAATTTTTAAGCCAAAACTTTGTGGTATAGAGTTTAGGTACTATTTTAAAATATAATGTTTTTTATTTTTATAACTATTTTTAAGTTTTGACAGGATCAAACTGAGTATTTGTAAAAGTAATTTAAATAAAAATGGTAAAAAGGTGAATAATTTTTGATGATTTCCTATGATTTTCTATAATATATATATATATATATATATATATATATATATATATATCTATTAATTTTATTAAAATATAATATATCTATAGTTGGTCTACATTTATATTGCATAAAGTGCATACCATGTTATTATGAAGTAGCTAGTTTGAAATTTTTTCATTCTTTTTTTTTTTTTTTGTTGAATTCAAATGGAAATTAACATGTGGAAAAATTTTTCAAAATAAAAATGAAAAAAAATGAAAATTTAATTCGGCAAAACTTTCATTGCAATTTTGACATTTAATTTTTTTTTGGTTTTTTTGTTTTTCTAGTGTTGAATCATGGGAAAAATGTTTTTTTTTTTTTTCAAATATTAGGTTTTCTTATTTAAATTTATTTCTATTTGGAAATCTTTTTTCAACCAGTGGAAAAAAAAACATTTTAGATTTTCATTCAAGATTTTATTAATGTTTATATAAAATACAAAAAATATTTTATATTTATACAATACATTCTATGGTGTAAAATTTTATGTACAGGGATATTATGTATTCTACTAAATCAATTTAAATCATGTAAGCAAATAACGATATTGTTTTATTAAAAGTTTTTAAACATTTTGGCAATTGACTGATTCTTATATAACTTTTTAATTTGAATAATTTGTAAATTTAAATTATAGTTTTTTATTTATGAAATCTTTATAATCATAATAAACATTCTGTACATTCATATGTCAGTTATAGTACATATATAAACAATTGGCAGAATGCAAACTTAAAGCGTTTTTAAAGGTGCACATTTTCTAAAAGACAATAAAAACAGTTGGAAATTTATTATGACTTATACCAAAATTTTGTAAATTTTCTCAGAATTTTCTTCAATTTTCAATTTTATTTTCAAAAATCCTAATTTCAATCCTTATCCTAATTTCAATCCTATAATAATAACGAAAAGCCGCATTAACAAATGTAAAATTATAATATTGAAGCTTTAATTTTTGTGTTTTATTTTGAAAAAATTTGTACAAGTGTTTAAAAGAAGCAAATTTTCAATTTTCGATCCCTAAGGTCTTATTAAAGTAGGCGAAATAAAAAAATGCTAGTTCTTTCTTCTTTAAAAATTCCATTCTTCTAAGTAAAAACGTCAGAGATGTGAAGGGAGCAAAATCTTGCAAAATTTTATTTTCACATAACGGTAAATTTAAATTTTGATTTATATAGGTAAAACAAGGTGTTGTGGTTTTGTCATTTTTAAATTTAAAAAGTATTAAACTGAACCAAAGGTATTCAAATTTTAAAGTAGTGTTTCTTAAAACATAAGGAGTCTGTAGCTCTGTGTTAGGATGTGTATAAATAAAAATTTGTGCTACATTAAAGTAATTTTAAAATATTTTTTTTTGTAAAAGACCTATCCATGTTTAAAATTTCATTATTTTATTTTAAACGGTGTAAAAGTTTTGGAAACTTTTAAATGATGGTGCATTTACAGACAAAGTGAAACTTATAAGTAAATTTTTAAAATTTAAAAAAAAAAAATTTTGTTCTAATTGTTCTAATTAAGTTGAGCTTATACAGTTATACCTAACTGAATCTATATTCATCGTGTTAATAGAGAAAGACTTTATACAAAATTGTGAATAGGGTAACATTTACCCTTCAAAAGAAACTAACTCTCTTTAGTTAAGAAGGAAGTTATTCATAAGAAAATCTTAGATTGAATAAAATTTTATAATATGCAATAAATTCATCTTTAATCAAAATTTCTTTTTTAGAGTCTAATATTAATGAATAGAAAAATTATTTCCGGTTCAGTAATTTATATGAAAAGTATATAATATAGTATCTATATAATATATAGTATCCCGTACAGTATGTATATAATAATATATAACTTAAGAAAACTAATCTTAATTTAAAATTTAAATCTATATTATATAAAATTTGTAATACATGTAATACAAAATGTAATACAAAAATTATAGTTGCAACAGAAAATAAAAAATGCAAAAATTAGAGTAGAAGAAAATGAAAATTTAAAATATTAATAATTTTTACATGTGTTTAAACATTTCCTAAACCTACCATAATTATTATTTTAAAAATTTTATTCTATTTTTTATTTTATTTTTTAGTTTTGAAATAAAAGGGATTAAATTAAGTATAACAAGTAAAAATAACAGTAAGTCGATGCAACCGACTTATTTATACCCTACACCTAAAAAATTCAAATTAAATTAAAAATCCATAAATTATTTTGGTTAGTATTTAATACAAGCTAAAAAAAATAAATGCTGTTACAACCTTTGTACAAAATTTCAGGTTTCTATCTTTATAAAATTCGAAAATATGATTGTTAGGTCTTGGGAAGTGTGTGAAGGCACGCGGACCACCACCCCAATTCATCTCAAATTTTAGAGACATCAACAGGGTAGAACATTCTTATATCGAATTTCAAGTTTATATATTTATTAATTTCGAAGATACGCTTGTTTGGTCTTAAGAGTTGTGTGGCAGATACCCGAACAACCATTCTAATTCATCTTAAATTTTGGACAAATCAGGGATTCAAGAAACAACACCCTTGTACCAAATTTGAAGTTTCTGTCTTTATTAATTTCGAAGATATGCTTGTTCGGTTTTGGGAGTTGTATGGGAGGTACCCGAACGACCACTCCAATTCATCTCAAATTTTAGACAAATCAGGGATTTAGGAAACAGCACCCTCGTATCAAATATGAAGTTCCTATCTTTATTAATTTCGAAGATATGCTTGTTCGGTTTTGGGAGTTGTATGGGAGGTACCCGAACGACCACTGCAATTCATCTCAAATTTTGGGGTTATCAGGGATTCAGAAAAGCACACCCTCGTACAAAATTTTAAGTTTCTATCTTTATTAATTTCGAAAATATGCGTATTAGGATTTGGGAGTTGTATGGGAGGTACTCGAACGCATGGTCCGATTTCGCCCATTTACAATCCCCGCCTTACCTTAGTCATTGTTAACCTACAGTATAAATTTCATCAAGATAGCATCATTATTTTTTGAGTTATCGTGCGTACGGACGGATGGACATCGCTAAATCGACTCAGGCGGTGATCCTGATTCAGAATATATATACATGTTTATACCTAACTCACTTCCTTTTGGTGGTTACAAACACCATACCAAAGTTAATATACCCTATACTTAATGTGTAGGGTATAAAAATAAAACATTTTAAAAAAATATAGAATTTTTAATAATATTTTTAATGTTAAGTTTTTTATTGCACATATAAACAATAACTTCAATTTATTTTACTGCAATAAGTATTACTTTTGGAAACTCTCCATTTTAAAATGAATCCTGTTTTTTTAATGGCAACATTAGGTCTGTATTTTTAACAAATTACCAGTGTATATAGTAAAAAATTAATATGTATTTAAAAGTTTAAGACAACAATTTCTTTGAAAACTTTTTAGCACATTTCCAAAAAAATTTTGAAAAAATGTGCTTATTAGTTTCACTCTGTCCGTCCGTCCGTCCGTCTGTTTACAAAACTTCTACACCGTTAAAGATAGAGAAAAAAAATTTTAACCATAGGTAGGTCTTATAAAAAAAATAATTTTGTGGAACAACTTTTTCATGTAGCCCCCCCCATTACGGAGCTACACCGCCTCAAACTTTGAAAAAGCCCTATTTTTAAATGCATATATCTTATGTTCTGCTTAAGATTTTTTCAATCTGAAAACGTCATTCGACAGGTATTTCTTTTATCTTTGTAAATTAATATCAAAATTATACAATTTTTTTAAATTTAGTATTTAAATTTACCGTTATGTGAAAACCAAATTTTGCATGATTTTTCTACTTTCATAACTCCGGCACGCTTTTAGATACAAGCTTGAAATTTTGAGGCAAGAAAGAACTTTTAGAATTAGTATAAGTTTGCTCAGAAAATTTTTTCGGACCACCCCCTGTTTATGAGCTATTAGGGCTTAAAAATTGAAAATTTGCTATTTTTAAACACCTGTAACTTAGGAACCTGCACACATTTTACTTCTGCAAGATGTAAAAATTAAAGCTACAATAATATATTTTTACGTGTGTGAAAGGTTTATTTTAATTGTAAAGGGTTCCAAAGTTGCAGCTCTTCAAAATTGTAAAAAAGCCCCATTTTCAGATGTATATATCTCAGGCTCTGCGTAATAGTTTTGCAATCTAAAACCGGCAGAAGATCGAAAATTTTATTATCTATATGAAACAATATCAAAATTATGTAATATTTTGTAATTTACGATTTAAATTTACCGTTATGTGAAAACCACATTTTGCATGAAATTTCTTTTTTCATAACTCCGGCACCCCTTTAGATAGGAACCTGAAATTTTGAGACAAGAAAGAACTTTTAGAATTAGTATAAGTTTCCTCAGAAAATTTTTTGGTAACGCCCCCTCTTTAAGAGTTATTACGCCTCAAAAATTGAAAATTTGCTATTTTTAGACACCTGTAACTTAGGCACCTGTAAAAATTTTTCTTCGGCAAGACATGAAAATGAAAGCTACAATAATATATTTTTACGTGTGTGAAAGGTTTATTTTAGTTGTAAAGGGTTCCAAAGCTGCAGCTCTTCAAAATTGTAAAAAAGCTCCATTTTCAGATGTATATATCTCGGGCTTTGCGTAATAGTTTTGCAATCTAAAACCGGTAGGAGATCGAAAATTTTATTATCTATATAAAACAATATCAAAATTATGTAATATTTTGTAATTTACGATTTAAATTTACCGTTATGTGAAAACCACATTTTGCATGAAATTTCTTTTTTCATAACTCCGGCACCCCTTTAGATAGGAACCTGAAATTTTGAGACAGGAAAGAACTTTTAGAATTAGTATAAGTTTCTTCAGAAAATTTTTTGGTAACGCCCCCTCTTTAAGAGTTATTACGCCTCAAAAATTGAAAATTTGCTATTTTTAGACACCTGTAACTTAGGCACCTGTAAAAACTTTTCTTCGGCAAGACATAAAAATTAAAGCTTCAATAATATATTTTTACGTGTGTTAACAGCTTTTCTTAGTTATATAGGATTCCGGACTTACGGCCCCCCAAAATCTCAAAAATGTCCTATTTTCAAGTTTTTTCTTATTACATGAAATTTTCAAATTTTTGTGTAAGTCACACTTCTAAACAATTTGTATTGAGTTTTGGAAATGTGCGCTTTTAAAAACCGTTGGTTTACATTCTACCTTGTTTAATGTACTAATACTAAGCATTTAAATTTAATTAACTGAGAGAAGATGAAGAGAAGGTTTATTTATTTTTCATTTTTTCAAAACACATATCTACTTTTTAATTATAGTTTTATATTCGAAAAAGATTTGGCGGTAAAATGTAAAATATTTTCAAAGTTTTTTTTGTTTTTTTTTTTGGATAAATCAAATGATAATTTTTGATTTTTAAACTTTAAAGGTCCTGCTATACAATCAAATGTAATTGTGCGTAGTCATGACGTAGTCAAATGTGTTGTATTATCCTATTTTATTATTCACATTAATATCTATAACATTCATATTTCGTATATTCTTTATTTGATTTTTTTTGCTTTAATTATTTTTGTGTTGTCTCAGACAAAATGGATTTAATAGAAAATTTAATAAGAAGTACAAAAAAAAACAGCTTCTGTATTTTTCACAATAAGATAGAAAAACAAACTTCATAATCACCAAACAAACCTCAACACAAAACCAAATGTCTTTTTTACATTTCTAAATGTTTTTATTGCAGCAATAATTTTTGTGCACGGCGAAAATCGGCTTTAATGGACGTAAAAAAAACTCCACTGTACATAAAAATTTTTAACCTATACACTTTAAAATTAAAACTTAACACATTGAGACCCACATTCACCGGTGAACATAATAAAAAAATGCGTTGAATCATATGTGTATTATCGGTGAGCATCACTCAAATGTTTCAAAATCTCGTACTCACCGGTAAACATGTAATTAAAATCTTACATTAAGTCCCATGTGTATCACCGGAGAATATTTTGGAAGCTTAAAAAAGTAATTTCGTAGTCACCGGTGAATATAATAGAAAACTTACGTTAAGTGAGTTAAGTTACGTTGATCTGACTCATGGCGCAGTGGTTAAGTCGCCAACCTTTCAATAGAAGGGTCTTGGGTTTAAACCCTGATCCAGGTCATATAAATAAAAAATATTTAGTAATTTCATATCGTAATAATGTATATCGTATAATTAATAGTAGTAATAATAATAATAATTACTATAATAGTAATAATAATAATAATAATAGCTGCTATAGTGGAGCTATCTTTGGTAAGGTGTTATATACTACTGCAAGTTGTAATCCACTGATGGCCCTTACTTTGATAGTGGGGGTTGGCTTCAATAATTACCTCATGCAGTAAGGTGTTATATACTACTGCATGTTGTAACTGTTGTAATGGCTGTAGGCACTGTTAGCAAAATGGTTATAATAATAGGCAGATTCATTGTTTCCTTACAGTCACACTACGAATTCAATGTTTCCGTATCCATTTCCTATCATTTCCTATTCCTACTCCTTAGCCAATATATTGCGTTCGCAGGTAAGAGTTTCATCCCATTATATTGGCTAAATATATTGGGAGAGTGGGTTTAGTCAGTAAGAATCTGACGCTATACCAAGGGGAAATTCTTGGTGTCTTTGGAAGATTCGCACCCCACTAAGGGGGGGGAAAAAAAGAAAAAAGTCTCACGAGTATCACCGCGGAACATTTTTAAAGTTAAAAAAACAAAAAAATACATTAAATTTGATTTGGGATTTTGAGAACATTCAGCAATTTTCATCAATAGAACACGTTTAAGCGAACGTTTAATACGGCAAGTTTACATTTATGTTCTTCGATAATTTAGAAATAAATAATGGAATTTAGAAATATTTGAATGATTCTAACCGGTGATGCACAGTCGACTGAACGTGTTAAACGAAAGCGACTTTCAAAGCGAATGTTTATAGATTAAAAATAAAATATCCGTTATTAATTAGAATTAATGTGCTAACTGCGCCAAAAAAACTCTTTCTAAAATTCTTAAAAAAAAAAAATGTAAAAATAATTTTATTCGAAAATATTTCTAACAACTTTTTTCTATTATTTTAAATATCTTCTAAATCTGATATGTTTTTTTTTTTTTCAAAATCTTTAGAAAACAGATTTAAAATAACATAAAAAAAATATAATATCATCTTCAAAATAAATAGTTTGTTTTGTTTTTTTTTCATCCCTTATGATGTAATAAAAAAATATGTGTATTTTTTATAAACTTTTTTAATATTTTATTAAAAACTTACTTCAGTAAATTTCAATTCATAAATTTACAATAAGTTAAGCTTTAGATAAATAAAAACAATAAAATATCTAAATATAACTTTAATATATTCAGGATGAATAAAATAGAAAATTCAAAATATCCTTATTCCAAATTCAAAAAAAAAAAAGAAAAACAAAAGAACAAAAAAAAAAATTCAATTAAGGTAATAACCATAATAGGTGATGATTTCATTTGAAATTTAAATGATAGAACATTATATCTTTCTTGAAAATTATTCTCTAACGTCCAAAAGATTTTCTTTCTTAATTTTTTTTTTTTTTTTTGTTTTTGTTTTTTTAACATCAAACTATATTTTTGTCTTAAAAAATTTTATAATAGATTTCTTTGTTGAAATTTCATTTTAAAAAGAAAATTGCTTTTTATTTTTCTTGTTTTTTGAGGAGGGAAAATTTTTAAGATTCAAAAATGAAAATAATCATTAAATGTTTGTAGTTAGTTTTGTTGTTTGAAAAGATTTTCTATATTTTTGCAATAATCTTTTAAGGATTATTTGAGTTGTTAATTGTTTTTAATAATTACACTGTTAAGTTTAATTGAAATTACATGAAGTGTTAAAAAAAAAAAAACAAAAAAATGTTAAAACATAATTATAAAAATTAGTTGCGATTAGAATAATATAATTAAATAAAAGTTTACATTTTCCCCATTTTTGAGTATTAATAGTATTAAAATGTAAAATTTATATTGATATCAAATTGTAGCTGTATAACTGATAATTATTTTAATTTTATTACTGGTATATGTACTGGTATTTGAATAATCAAAACTTAATTAGTAAAATTATATTATCAGTATAATAAAAATAATTTTAAGTATTATTAGGAATACTACTACTATAATTATAGTCTATTAGGATTAAATGTATTTTTAAATATCTTCAAGTTTGGTATAACGGAAAAAAAAAAGTAAAATAAGGACATCCTTTAAATTTTAAAGCTAAGTTTACTTGTTCTAAGATACTGATTTGTGATTTAACACTATTGTGGATACGGGCTTAAGATCATTTAATTGTGTTGGAACCGGAGGTCTTTTGAATGAAAAGCCAGTATCTTAATCATTATATCGCATTGGCAGGATCACAAGATATTTATTATAAGTACATTTAATTGTTCAATGATTATCATTCAGCCTGGTTGCGTAACCACTCTAAATCACATTTTCCTCTTTCTATCACTTTTTATGACGTCATTGACATTTTTTTATTTATTTAATGGTTGTGTTGATCGTATTCTGTCAAATCTGATGGCATTTAAGAGATCTTTTCATATTTTTTTTATGCAGCTCTGAGTTGCTTATATCTTTTGTTATCATACTATACATTTGAGCAGCGTGTCTTTTGTTATTATTTCCAGAAACTTTTGTGTTAGTATTTATAGAACGTTAACTTGTAGAATGAAAAAACTAACGTAGTTAACAAATATTGTTTT
Organism: Poecilobothrus nobilitatus; assembly: GCA_947095535.1. Classification (NCBI taxonomy): domain Eukaryota; kingdom Metazoa; phylum Arthropoda; class Insecta; order Diptera; family Dolichopodidae; genus Poecilobothrus; species Poecilobothrus nobilitatus. The sequence goes on along the minus strand of OX352774.1, from coordinate 189,115,778 downwards.
TTTTTTTTTTTGTTGGATTCTTTAATATTGTTGGGAAAATATTTTTATTTTAACTAAATTTATTGATTTGAATAAAAGGAAGGCTCAGTAATTCAAAATAATTATTTAAAAATTAAAAATATGTTAGCAGCACTTTGTGTTAGATTTTAGAAGATAAAAAAGATTGGCAAGTAACAAAATGAGGTCAATTCGAAAAAATATGGATAAGATTCGGAATAGGATTCGGAAAACCCTTTGGAACTTGGTACTCAAATGTAAAAAAGAAAAATATATTTATTTTTAAAGATATAATAATATTTTTTGTTAATTTTATCATAATAAAATAATTTTAGATTCATAACAAACTTTCTAAATCTGAAAAGAAGCATTTTCTGGTGTACTAAAGCATTTTGCGTGATACCTGCCGTTTTAAAAATTCTTCAGAATAAAAATGCCTTATCTGTTTTCTAAAAATATGTCGTATGTATCGGTACTTGCTTAAATCTATTAAAATCATTAATTCTTCCTCTCAAACAACTCAAGTTGCGTAAAAATATTCACAATCGGTCAATCATTAAGTGAACATTGATGATATCTGACAGCCGATACAATGGCGATACGAAATCAAATAAAATTTTCCCAAAAAAGTATGTTTCCTATACCACCATAATTTACCATAGTTTTTTTTTTCATACTTTTCAGATTCTTTAGTTATTGTATTAATCTTCTAAATTAGATCATAGAAGATCAAAAAAACAAATTATTATAATATAAAAACAAAAGTTAATTATAATTTTTTTTAAAGTTAATTTAAATATTATGATTTATTTTTAATTTGGTCACAATGAAAGTGAATTAAAATTTATATTATCGCCTTAGAATTTACAACAAAAATATCATATTACATTATTTACTACTTTTTTGTTTTTTTTTTTATTTCACCTGTGTTTTTTCTACCTTTAATTCTTTTGAACAAAGTATATATTACCTATAATATATTTTCCATGAAAAAATATTGTCCTTTTTCTCATTTCATTTATGTTATGCTATAAAAAATAGAAAAATTACTATTAAAAAATATAATGTAAATCATTTCCACCAAATTTTCATTTTTGTTGTAGATTTTTGTTTCGATTTTTTCTTTTTTTTTTGTCTATTACATATTTTTAAAATATTACAATATTTTCTTCTTTTTTTATATAAAATTATATATATATATACATATTTTTTTATTATCACTTATTGTTTATTTTTGGTTTTATTTCATAGAATAATGGTGCCCAACAATTGGCCTCTGAAGCAACCGTTTATATTATGCTAGAAGATGTTAACGATGAAATTCCATTATTTACCGAACGTGAACAAGAAACTGTATTAGAAGGTGAACCAATTGGTACAAAAGTAACACAAGTAAATGCAATCGATAAGGATGGTACATTTCCAAATAATCAGGTAAGTGAATGAATAAAAACAAAAAAAACTTTGAAGCTCTGCGTATTAGAGCTTTACATAAAATTGTTTTGGGTGAGTGGGAGGAAATTTAAAATTAACGAATCGATCTCCTTTTTCTTTTTTTTTTTTGTTTTTAATATTTTAAGTACATATACAAAATGTTGGTAAAGTAAAACAAAAAAAAAAAAATATTTAAGCATTAAGAAGGGTTGATGTTCTCTTAAAATTATACAGGAAGCTCCTTTGTTTTAGATAGTATATTGAAAAATAAAAAAAAATGTTTGTTTTTTTGTTTAAAAAAAAAAAAAATGGAAATTAACAAAAAAAAAAAAAAGAAATCAAAAGCAGAAAATCCTCTTAAAAACAAACAGTAGCAACGAATACTTTATGTTAAAAGATTGCAAGGAAATTATGCCAAGTTTGTATATTTATGATTTGACTGGATTAGGTGTCATAGATAGTGAACGATACTTAACAAAATACGTGATAACAGTGTTAAATAATGGAAGGATTAATGAATATTTATTTTGATGGGACAAAAAAGAACAAAAAAAGAAACACTATAAAAGAAATATAATGAAATACAATTTAATCTTAATATATTTAAAAAGGTTTCAAAAAGTACATTTAAAATGTTTTTGAGACGTATCATATAATTGGATTACGTATTTTTCTGTATTTTTTTTTTTTGCAACTATAACCAGTATTAGATGTCTTATAATAATATCAAAATGTATATTTTAATAAATTCTATTGTAAATATAAATTATTACTTCCATAATATGCAATTTAAGCAATTTTACATTATGTTATAAGCTGGTACTGTCTTAAGTAGTAGCACAAATAAATTGAGATCAACTCTAATAATCAGAATATATTCCCACTCGTCTATATCATCTATTATACATATCCCCATTTTTCTAGTATAACTTTCCTCTTCTTCTAACATGTAATTGTTGTAAAGACAGACTTTTCAGCCTATCATTCACCAATTACGAACAAAAAAAAAAAAAAATAAATATTAAGAACAGAGAAAAAGTTCCTCGTAAATGTTCAGCAAAAATTATTCATAATTTGTTTAATTTTATGCATTAACATTATGCATAAAAAACGGTGACCTAAAATAATGCTCCAGGCAATTAAAACCGAATCGGCTTTATTTCCCTTCTAATGCGGAAATAAATCCAAAATCGCGCATTTTGAAATTTCGGTTTTATTTACGGTTTTAAATTTCAAATATAGTTGAATCAGTCTTAATTTCGTTTTCTAAATATTTCGTTTTTTCTTTTGATATCCACATTTGTGGTATATATGAGGGATTTTTTCCTTTTTCGAGAGCAAATACATAAAAATTCGGAAAATGACTGCAACGCTGATTGCGTAACTAACTCTCCAATTTTTCCTAATCTCAGAAATTTTTTTTCGGGTATGTTTCAAATGATGTGTTCATAATTTTTTTTTAAATATTATTTGGTTTACAAATTCGTAATGTAATTTTTAAGAACTTCAATATTTTTTTGATATTAACAGCAGTGGACGTGCATGCCAACCGAGTAGGAAAACGCCCCGGCAATTTTTTTATTATATAAATAAAATTCGGCTTTATTTTCTTTTTAATTTCGGCTTTAATTCTTTTTCAAAACAGGAATAATGCCGAATTTCGAAAAAATTGAGAATTCGACTTTATTTTCCGTATCAGAATAAAGCCGAATCATTAATTGCCTGGGGTATTAATTCTGGTCATTTAAAAAAAACTTTGTAATGCTCGTGGAACTTGAAGTTAATCGAAATCAAAAATTTTAAATATTTTTGTTAGGAGTGTTAAACCAAAACAAAGAAAATTTAAAAGAATATTAACGCTTGAATTGAGTAAATCAAAATTTATATAAAATTACATGAATATCTTAAAAAAAATTGTATTTCTTTAATAAGATGAAATCTGTTTTTTTTTTTTTTGTTAGAATTTATTATAATGTTTACTTTTTATCTAGTAAGTAGGAACCTACTTTAAAAGTTTTTCTTTTTTTTTTTTTATAATTAGATTTTTTTTTTATTAGTCTTACCTCAAGGTAAAGTTTTTAATATTTCCTTTTAATTTTTACCTTAGCAGTATTGTACTGATCAATTTAAATCAAAAAATTTTTTAGTACTTCAAGAAAATTTTGCATAACTTTTTTATGAATTTTCTTTTACATATTATTATTATTATTTAAAATTATTTTTTTTTTAATGAAAAATCATAGAAACCATACAATATTTTAATAATAAAAATTTAGTAATAAAAACAGGAAAACAAAAATGCTAACAATAATAAAAAAAAAACAAAACTTTTCTTTAAAAGGTAGCAGCTAGCCATAAATTCAGTATAATATAAAAAAATACACAATTTACACAACTTTAAAAATTAGAATATGTACCTATAAATTTGTCATATTATAAAGAAATTATGATCTTCAACAAATTTGGTTTTTCTTTTTTTCAATCCATCATAAGGTCATATTTTTAAGAATTTCTTGTTATCATTCAAAATACAAAAAAAAAACAAAAACGTCTTTTTGAGGATTATTGGATATAAAAATTTCATAAAGTTTATCTTTAGATTCTTTAATCCAATTTTATGGATTTTCAAGAGGTTCTAAAAACTTTTTTTATTTTTTTTTATTTTAAGGATATTTTGGTAAAACAAAAAAAAAAAAAATGAAAAAAATAATTGTAATTTGTTTCGCTGTAATAGTCCATCGGTTCTATCAGTTTATCAGTTTATATATCTGTCTGTTTACAAAACTTATTAAACGGTTAGGATATAAGAATTAAAATTCTTTTATCTAGCTTCATTAATATTAATTTGTTATAATATATAAATAGTAAGGGGCCTTGGTGGCCTAGTAGGTAAGAGCGTATAACTCTGTAAACACCGAGGAAGTGTGAGTTCGAATGCCACACAGAGTTATTCCCACTTACGACATTTACAGCCACGCCTGAAAAGGTAATTCTGTGTAATTTCCTGTTCACATTTATGTGTCAGAGAAATGTACAAAAAAAAACACCTGGAAAGAACAGCCTGTGTAATTTTTTTGACAGGTGAATAAACTAATAATTATTCCGCTTTGAAAATTAAATTGTAAATTGCCTATTTGTAAAGAATTTAAGCAAAGTCAGTAAATTTATAATAATTAGAGCGTGAGCATTTTAGTACTTGAACTAGTCTTTGATGGTCATGCTGAACTGTTTGTTAGCTTAATTTATGAATGAAATCATCAAACTTTAGAATTTTGTTCGCCTTTCTATAAACTTTTCCTTTTTACAAACACTTTTTTTTTATTTAAAAACCTATGATTACATTAACGTTTTTATAATATGAACATTTAAAAATCTAAAATCTAAAAATTTCTACATATACTGTCTTTTTTCTTATGAAAATTTTTTATTTTTGACTATAAAAGTAAAAAAGAAATTCAAAATAGATATTACAATTATTTCAAGGACTTATGCTATGAATTAAAAGGGAAGTTGTTTCATAAAAAAAATGTTTGCATAACTTTTTTTATCTTTATGGGGAAATTTGATGATGAGAATGGAACATTAGAAAAGTGAAAAGGGGATGTTAACAGAATACAATGTACCATATATTATATATTTTTCTAATTAGTTTTAATTTAAAAATAGGCAGTTTTCATTCCATAATTTTCAGAAACCTATAATGTTAAGTATAATTTTATAAATAGATTTCATATTTCATTTTTAACAAATGTTAACTTTAGTTTGTAGTACATTGTCTTTATTACAAAAAATGTATTATCTCCTAATTATATTTTAATCTGTTCATATCGAAGCATTGAACATGAACAGAACATAACCGAACGAACGTATGTCTCAGGGTACAATAAACTTGCCATTAAGTTTACGTTACGTTAAAAGGCGAGATAGATATGGCAAGGAATATATTTTATTCTTCGATCAACTCAAATTTCGATTCTGAATTTTGCACCGATTTAGTCATGTATCTCCGTCCGTCCGCACGATAAGTAAAAAAAATACTACACCTAGGATTTTGAAAATTTTACTATATCCGCTTTATAAAATTGTTAATTTCGCTACTGAAATTCAACAAGCGGCTGACCGGCTGATTTGTGTAGCTACCATACAATTTCTTTTTTTTTTTTATATGAAAATAACTCAGGGTCTATTGAGGTTAGATATATAAAATTTGGTGAACAGAAGCTCAGCCAACGACTTCTGCGAAATTTGGTTTTGATTTAAAGATATGACAAAATTTCAGAAGACATAAAGATGATTGATTTTCATTCTTCTGAAATTTTGTTAAAGATGGTCAAGATTTATGGCAATAAATCCTCTGAGAAGTTTGTTATTTCAAGTAGCTGTGAAATAACTTTTGTGAAAATGAATTGATTTAGGAAAACGGATTTGAGTAGTTTTCATTCAACTCCAAAATCTACATAAATATATCTTAATACTTAAATAAATCTGCCATTTAAAATTTTGTAAAAGATGATTAAATTTCATGGTATCAAAATAAATTTTGTTCGTATGGTTGGGTTAATCCTAAAGTTCACACAATCAACTATACACTTTTCTTCGTTTTTTTTTTTTAATCATTATAATATCTTTATTCGACAAAAAATTATTTAATCATATTGTTGGATATTTTTCTCATTATTTTTAATTTTTAAATAATTTCAATTTTTTTTTTTTTAAATTAAATTGAACAAAAACATAAAAAAAAAAATTACAAAGCGCAACTAAAAAGAAAACAACAAATTAACAAAAATTTTCAAATTAAGACATTTTGAAATCGTTAATTAGAATTAACATTAAAAAATTAAAAGGAGGAAAAAAAAACTTGTTAAATCCCATACACTACAAACTAGCAACAAAAAAAAAAAAAAATCTCTAATATCTTTATTTTTCTATCCGCCCTCTCTTGTAAAAGTAACCCCACCCCTTTAGTCTAGTCATATAGTACTAAGCAAGATTACAGTGAAAATTAAAACAGTTTTCCATAATATCTACTTAAAAACCGAAACAAAAACTATTAAAAAAATTAAAAAATATTTCACTATTTTATATTTTATATTTTTTTTTTGTTTTTTTTTTCCTATTATCGCTGTCCTTGTTATGTGTATATTTTTTTTCGTTTTTTTTTTATTCTTTTCTTTATTTACTTTTTTTTTTTTTTTGTTACTTTGGTCGAATTTAAATTGTTGTTTAAATGTTACACATCTGAAGAATGTATGTATGTACCACTAAGAAAAATCAACATTTAACTGTGAGTTGAATGTAAGAAAAATGTTTTCGGTTTTTAGTTTTCTCAATTTAACCGTATCACGATTATTTGTTACTATTGTTGTTAATTGCAGTCATGGGAAATTCTCTTTTTTCTATTCTCGTTATTATCGCAGTTTTTAGATGAATATTAGAAAGCAGTGGTGGCTAGTAATGTTTAGGGTGTAAGAATGGTGATGAATTTTGTAGTTCTTTTATTGTATTACATACTTATTTATTTTTTATGCTCCTATTGTAGTATGGTATACTTATATATATACTTACATAATGCTATTACATACTTATATACTTACATTTTAAAGCGTTTTTTATAATTTGTTTCCATAATATTTATGTGTTTTTTTTTTTCTCCCGATATTAACACGTTTTTTTAATGAAGTCCGATATTGCTAAGCTGTCCTTCGAATCGTGCTTGGAATCAAAGTTTGTTAATAAGAATAGTTCCAATATTATAATTTTAGGAAATTAGAGCAGTTTAAAGGAAGTTTTTTTGCATCAAAGAATATGAAATTTTCGCAAAAATTTAGAATAGGTACATTGGTCTTATTCCTTTGAAATTTTCGACAATTAAAATAATGAATTTCTGTGAGGGTCGCGATTAGCGATAGAGACTTTAAGGTGGTATAACGGTGCTTTGAAAATTATGTGTACATGCATAAATAATGGTAAATTTCTGAAAAATTGTTAGATCTACATAAATCGTTATAGTCCCAAAAGATAGATCTGTAAACAAGACTTAAGATGATATACATGTAATTGATACAGGATATCTCATTTGAGTACAGAGTTCAGAACAAACAAAAAAAAATGTTAATATGAACTTTTTTAAATTTTTTTTTTTTAAATTAAATATAACGGTACGTTTTTTGTGAACACATTTTTTTTGTTGTTTTGTAATACCACAAATGAAACCAATATTGGCCATTAATGTGTTAAAAATATTTGAAGCATAAAAATAGATTGTAATGCATTTGTTTTAGATTGTTAGCATTTTGTTAAGAATTGTAAGTGTTATATATACGATGATGATTCAAGTATTTTTATATGATGATCATAGCGGTTAAAGGGTATAAAGTGCAGAAATGATTTTAATAGTGCACAAAAAAAAAAAAGTATATTTACAAAAAAAAACCAAGTGTATCTGAAACACTTAATGTACACATAAAAAACATTTAATACATTTTATAGTATTTTTACAAATGAAATGTATGTAAAATGTATCTTATAAATACAAGTTAGAAAAAAATAAAAATTTAAAAGAAAATGAAAGGATTTTCAGAATTTTTTATGAACAGAAATTATTTTTTGTTTATTGTTATTATTTTTATTGTTTTTATATTTTTTATATTACTTTGGCATTGCTAATACAAGACAGAAAAAAAAAATTCTTGTTGGGTTATAGAAGAAAAAACAATTAAAGCACTTAAGCTTAATGCATGTCTGTCGTAACTAAGTTTAAAAAAAAATATAATATTATATTATATATTTTTTAATTTAAACTTTGTTTTTTTTTTTTAAATAACTTGAATTCTAACCTGGTATCAATATATTATTATACATATTTCTACCTTTCTCAAAATAAAAGTTCTTTGGCAAATTTTAGAATTGGCGGACTCTATACTGACCTCTATAAAAACAAAAAAAGCAAAACAAATAATAAAATTAAAATATTTTAGTTTTGATAAAAAAATATGAAAAGAAAATTTCCCTGTTTTTTTTTCCTTAAAGAAAATTAAACGAAAGTCATATATATAATGCATTTAATTTTAGAGATTTTTTTTGTCTTTTTTTATGATTCTTAAGAAAATAAAAATTTTTAGGTAATAATTTTCAGTTTTTTTTTGTAAAAAAATTTTGAATTTTACTTTTGCGAAAATTGTGAAAAGTTTTCTAGCAATAAGATATATTATTATTCTTTTATATTTCAAAATTTATTTTTCATGTCATTAATTTTTTATAACTCTATTAAAAGAAATTGAAGTTATTTCTAGTTTCATTTTTAAAAAAGAAAATTATTTTTCAAATGAAAAACATTTGTTTTAAAGGAAAAATAAAAGAAAAACTAATTTAAACAAAAAAAAAATTTAGATAAGTGTACCATTTAAATTTTGAAGTCATTAATTTGTTAAATGTTTTAAAATCTGCTGAAATCTTTTTTTATTTTGTAAATAATTTTTTAAATTAAATATTTAATAAATAAACGTTTATTTCTTTTGATAAAATGTAATTTTGTTATATTGGTATATTTGTAACAGGAAATTTTAATTGCCAAAAAAATAACTATTGTATTGGCAAAATAATAAATTCGGTTTTTTTTTTTTTATTTTACTAAATTTTTTACATAATACATTTACATACTATTATATAGTTTTGTCCAAACTTAAAATGTCAATTCATATGCAAAATATGTCATTTAACTACCATTTAATCTAAACCACGATGCAGTAGCTTAAACTACATAATTATTCTTGTTTTTTTTGAAAAGTTTTTAAAAAATCGTACCTACATTTTCACAACTCAAATATTAAATGAAAGTTACAATATTTCGTTGCTATATTTAGAAAAAAGAACAGAATGAAAAGAGAGAAAATGATATTAAAATATACTGAATCCTTAAAAAACGACTGGAAAGATTTGAAATCACGGTTTAAAATTTTTGTAAATTCAAACTCCATTTTAATATTGAAAAATTTAGTTGGAAGTTTTGGAATTTCGTTAATATATTTAAAAATGTGATCTACTACACAAAAAAGTCATTCTATGGTTCAAATTCCCATTTTTAACAAAAATATTTAACTTTTATGAAAACACAAAAAAAATGATATTAAAATTTTAAAATATGCTAAAAATCCTTGAAAAATGACTGGAAAAGCTTCAAAACACGGTTTAAAATTTTTGTAAATTCAATCTGCACTTTTTGAAAAATTTAGTTGGAAATTTCGGAATTTTCTTGCTATGCAAAATAATTAAATCGGAAAACGTATAATATAAATATTTTTTATTAAATTTTTTCTTTTTTTGAAAATCCATTTTTGAATGTATTTAAAGGACTAAGGGAGTCATACCATTACGTATTATAAATTATAATATATTTATATTCTATTGATCAAATGGCGAGATTAATTAAGAAAATTTTCTTTTACAGTAATTTTTTTGAATTCGCAGTACTTTTGTTAATACGCGCCATATGAATCATCACTTGGACAAATTAAATTTTATATATTTTTTTAATTGGATTAGTAACAGTCGAGGATAAAAATCACTGTGTCATATTCTATTCTAGTTTCTTATACAAACTCCGATTTCCAATTTTTTTTTTTTTCTTTTTTGTTTTATTATTTCAAAAAAATACCTTGCGAGATTACTCTCATCTTAGGCTTTATATTATTTTTATAAGATTTGTTTTTACATACCATACAAGATCAAATAAGTGCAAAAGTAAAAAAAAAAATTGAAGAGTTTTATAGTCCTGTACATAGTTGTTTCCAGCCCAAATTGCGAAATTTTTTTTACGATCAAGATGAATATGGTTTTTATTTCTTGTGTTTTATTCTCAATGATTTGAACATCATTAATTGAATTTTTGCATGCTGTTCCCCAAAATTTTATACCGTAGCTTAAAGCGACTGTAGAAGATGGCGTAATAAATCGATTTTTTTTAAGAAATCTGACAGGACACATGATATTTTACGGAAGACTCCGGGGCGATACAGCTCAACTTATTCCTTAAATGGTTGATATGTGTATTTCATTTGAAATTTTTCATCTAACCAAAACCCAAGATATTTATACTCTGCCATTTGTTCTAATTTGACTTCTGAAATTTTTTTTGTTTAGATTTGTTGTCGTGAGATTTATTACTTTATTATTGATTTACCCCAAAATTACAATTTCATTTTTAGATTTTTTTTTTTAATGATTATTATTTAAATAATATATTTTCAATTTAAATTTTTTACTTTAGATACTTTCAAAATCAGTACTAATTTTTGTTTTTGTTTATGTAAAATAGTCGAAAAAATAACACGTTTCAGAAATTGTCTCTATAAAAATTTTTTTATTCAAATAAATTAATATTCACCTCATGAAAAACACAAAAAAAAAAAAAAGAGAAACAAAAAGAAAGTTTTCTTTAATACAACATTGAAAATTTTTTGTTTTATATTCTTTCATTAGAAAATGCTTTGTCAAAACATATTTAATAAACACTCCTACTATATTATAATTAAATAATGATTGAACTTCTAATAAAATTCACCATATTTTGTCTGTTGTTTTTTATTTTGTTATTTCATATATTAAATATTCAACCAGACATCATTAATATTAATCAAATTATATATTTTAATATAGTTGAAAAGAAAAATATTTTCTCTGTTCCGAAAAGTTTTTTTTTTTTTTTTTGACCTTTAATAGATTTTTTCATTAATGTTTTACTCGATTGACCTCAAACCTTTATGAAACATCTTATTATATTCTTATTAACAGATGAAAATATAGGTCCTTATATAGATAGAAAATATATCTAAAAAAAAAAAAAAAACAAATAAAAGAATTTCAATAATGCGAATAGGAAGAGGACGTGAAGGAATATTATTATCGATTTATTTAAATGAATAAAAAAAAAAAAAACAAAAAACAAAAAACAAAAAAAAAAAAAAATATTTTTCAACATTTTCAAGATTGAAAAATGTTAATAATAATTTTTGGATTTAATTGGAAATGACAAATCTGGATCAGTGAATATTTATATATATATATATATAAGGATATATTATATATATGTATAAGGACTAAATGTGAAAAAGTAAAACAGATAAATGAAAAAAGATGACAAAACAAATTGATAGAGAGGTACAAATACAAAAAGTGACATAAAGAACATAACAGAGAAACGACACAACAACACACAAAAAAATAAAAGAAAACCGTTTAGAAATTGGAAAAGGTAAAAAAAAAAAAAAAAAAAAAAAAAGAAGAAATGAGAATTAAAATAAATAAAAGGGAAAATATAAAAAAAATGCTGGGTCAAAAAATAATGAAACAATTTAATTATAAGAACTTAAAATGGTCAACAAATTTATTGCTCTTTCTCTCATTTTTTTTTGTCTTTTTGTTATTATTTTCTTTTTTTTTTTGTTTCTCTTACCCATTGTCTTTTAGTAATTAATTTTTTTTTTGTTTCATGTTATAAATAAAATTAGATTTTTAGTACAAAAAGATTTTATTTTTTTGGTTCATATTTTAAAATAAAATTCAAGGAGTCTAAAAAAAAAAAAATTGTAGGCAAAATTTTGGGAAAATAAAAAAAAAACGAGGAAGAGTGTAGTAGAGTAGACTGTGTCAACTCTGAGATACCCTTATGAACATAATATAGTCTCTTTCTATGAAACTTGATCATCTTTTAAAAAATTTCAGATGTTTTGGTACTGGCATTAATTACCGAGATATATTTATGTAAATTGTGGAGTTGTATCATTATTTTTTGTAAGATTTCAAACGTTTGACTTCATAAAGTTCCAAGAGATGCAAGAAGCTTAAACCTAAAGATGCTAGAGGTGTAAGAAGCTCTAGGTCAACCAAATTTTACAAAAATTATTGGCATGTAATTCGACACGCCTTCACTAAATTTCAGATACCCTAGCTTCAATAGACACTGAGTTATTTTCATTTAAAAAAATAAGTTGATTGGCATCTACTCGAACCGGGCGCACCAGCACAATCATATTTTACAGATGTTGTTGACCTATAATTCGAAACGATAAATAAAATAAATAAAATAAAAATAGTGAAACTAACAATTTTGCAAAAGTGACGTGAAAAAAATTTCAGCCTCCCTGCTTCTTTATCTTTGAGTATTCGTTCGTGGACAAACAGAATTCGATTCTGAGCCGATCCATATCTTTGACACTATATCTAGCTCGACTCCTTTAAGGTGTCACAATCGTAATGGCAAATTTATTATACCCATGAACATAGTTCATACGGGTATAAAAAAGGACTGTTAGAGACTATAAATAAAATTTTATTACTTTAAATGGATTTTAGAGGATACCCAATTCAAATAAAATAAACATATAGAACTAAATTTAACTGAAGATTCTTAGAAAACGTATACAAAGGTTGTTAGTGTTTTCCAAAAAAAAAAAAAAAGGAAAAGGACTTTAGTGAATAATTTTTAATAATATTGTGTAGGTATATATTTTTTAACTAAAATTAAAAAAAATATATAGGCACCTTACCTATAATATCCTAATGAATGAAAAACTATTTTTATTAATAAAATTGTAAGCTATTCAATTATAAAAGTTAATTTAATTAAATATGTATTCACATTTTTTTTTTTATTAAATATAAAATTTTTAATTTAAAATTAAAAAAAAAATAAACCACCGCAGTATAAGGTATATATTGAATTTTGAAAATTAAATAATTAAATTACCAACATTTTGTTATTTTATTATTATAAATTTAATTTCCTCTTATGCATGACATCACATACATCTGACATTACATAATAAAATATTTTATTATTTTATTTTTTTTTATCTACTATAATATTTTTTTTTTTTTGTTTTTTGTTTTATTATTGAAATCATATATAGGTTTACTATTATATTGTTGATTCACCACGTAATGAAGGTAAAGAATTCTTTGAAATAAATCTTCAAAGTGGTGAAATTTTTACAAAAACTGTATTCGATCGTGAAAAGAAAGGAGCATATGCATTAGAAGTGGAAGCAAGAGATGGTGCACCATCAGCTCGACCAAACAGTAATGGACAACCAAATTCAGGTATGTACATAAAACAAAAGATACAAATTACTAAGCATAATATTATAATATGTTTTATTTAATTTTTTTACCATATAATTAAGATTTTTCATAACGTTTTTAAAATGTATCTAACGATTTTTTGACAATCGGTTTTGTTTGATAATTCATTTATAAAAACATAAACTTTATTACTTTACGGTTTTTTTCTCAACAGAATGTGATATCATAATATATTCATTTTGGATAAATTTATTCACTCATCTACTGTTATTCTTTTGTTTTGTTTTTTTTTTTTTTGTGTGCGTCTGGTCTTTTTGGGAAAGACACAAATGCAATTTTAAAATAATTTTGCTTTTGTTTGTTTTCAATTATATCTAAATATTTTTAGATGTGCAAAAGTTTAGTACTTTAGTCAAATGTGTCATACTTTTATTTTGGATAAAATAAAACAAAAAAAAAATTATTAATAAAAAGGATAGAGAATTTTTAGAAATTCCCTAAAGAGTAACATAATCAGATTCCATCAGTTAGTTAAAAAAAAAATCATGGAAATAAAGAAAAATTTAAAGAAAAAATTATAGTTCTGATTTTGTAATTTAATTTAAAACAAAAGGATTTAAAATAATGAGTGCTGTCGCCACCAAATCAAAATATTAAAATATCTGATTCTATTAAAACCCACAGCATCAATTTTTCAAAAATCTTAATAGAAATATTTTAGTTTTATTACAAAATACTATATATTATTTTCATTCAGTGTTTTTTTTTTTAAGATTTTGCCCGTGAATATTTTGAAAATAAACTTCAAGCTCCATTTAAGATAGGACGTTCTCTAATATTATAATTTGAAAATGGAATGAATTCGTGATAGTTTTTCCTATTCTGAAAATTAAATTTTCTTTTTCTCAATCTAAAAATAATAATTTTAAAATTTTTTTTGCCTTTGAAAAACCGATAAATAATTTTTTTAACAATTAAATTTTTATTTTATACAAAAACAAGAAGGATACACTGTTGCGAATTAATATAAACTCCTTTTCACAAAAGACCATAAAAGTTTAAAACAAAAGTTCCCTTTGAAATTTCAATTGAAGCTTCAAATGAAAATTATTTACCTATCACATTATTTAATACTTTACTTTATTTTTTCCCAGACTTTTTAATTTCTGTTAAATTAATATAAAATTTAAACCTCCATATTAATTATAATATGGAAAAAATATATGTTAAATGTTGCCATCCACTGTCAACTATATTTTAAGAGCAACAATAAAAATTAATAAAAAAGAAATTTAAAAAGTGGTCGTGTATTTTGAAATTTTGAAATTAAAATATATAAAACAAATTAAAAAAAAACAAAAAAAAAAAATGTTTTATCCTGACATTTCCCTAGAGTTTTAAATATTATTTTCATAACCTTTAAATTTTTTTCTATATCTACTACAGAAGAAGTTATTTTTACTCAAAGTCACATATTTGACCTATGTTATTTGTAGACGTGTGTTACGATTTTCCACAAAATCTTTTTTATATAATATTTGTACAAAGAAATTAACACAAAGTGCAGTACTGTTTTGTATTTTGTATTTTTAAAATTGTGTCCGTTTCTTTTGTTAAACAAGTAGACATAGTGTTTGTTTTCCTTTTTCTTTTTTGTATTAGTATGAACTATAAAATCATTGTAATAATTTGTATGATTTAATAGTGTCTAGATTGGACAGAACTGGCATTTCAAAGTCATTATGATTACTATTTGTAAGTGATACAGTGATATAGGGAGCAGGATTCGTCTCGGGACACTGCCGGCAAATTTTGTCAAAAAGAAAAACAAACACCAGGATACTTAATTAGGTTTAAACGCAGCTTTACTCCGAGCAAGATATGTACATTTAAAAGAATATTGATTTGCTGAAGATGAATTACCAGTAATAAACTCTTTACAGATCTTTAATTTTTTAGAGTCAGTTAAGCTGACTGATGTATTATAAGTTGAAACAAAATCCATAACAAATACCAGTAACAGGGGCAAGCACAATATATTTACATGAAGTATTACTTACATTGAAAGAGTATAAGTAATCTAATCCACAATAATCTAACCTAATATAAATGCTGTAAGGAATCGTTAAAGAAAAACTAAATAAATATAAAATTATCTATAATTGGTAATCAGCTATTATAGATATCAGTGTTGGCATTTTATACATTTGAAAAAATGTATAAATGATAAATAAACCGAAAATTGTACCAAAACTTTAAAAATAGTATTTTAAAAATTTAAATTTAGGGAATATTTCGTTCTACAATACTACCGAAACTCTTCAGTAAGCAAGTATTATTGATATGCTTAGACAAATCCTAATTTTAAACTACAACAAGTCTTACTACTTATAAGAAAATTTCAGAAAATCTTCTGTGAGGTATTAAGACAAGTTGAAAATATCCGTAAAAACTAAGTTTAAAATTAAAATAATGAAAAATAGTACAAAAAAAAAAAAATAATTAAAACAGAAGAATGTTTTATATAAATATAAATTACAAAAAAAAAAAAAACAAATTAACACACAATTCTATTTCAGACTTGTGTATAAAAAAATATCTTATACTTAAATTAAAAAAGTTAAATCGAAACATTTTAATCCGAATCACTGGTATCATTGACATTATGATTTGTATTAATTATATTTTTATCTCAACCCGCATTTTTCGCCAAATTAATATTAAAATAATTTGAATTGCTGGCTTTTAATAATTTTTTTTTGTTTCTAGAATGGACGAAACAGTTTCTGTTTTTAATCTATTTTGTAGGGAAGTTTTGTTCAAAGTAAGAGAAGAAAATGTCTTCTCACAATTGGCTTAGGAATATGAAATAGACAAAATAGCTTTTGCAATTCTTGCAACATTTAAGAATAAGCGTTTATTTAAAGAATTTTTGACGTTTCTTACCTTTGCCTAAAAATTTGTATTATAGATAAGTTTTTAATATCTGCTTGTTGGATAAGTTATGAAAATATAAATATTTATAATTTAAATTATAAATAATAATAAATTTTTTGCTTTGAAACGTACAGTTGAATTAAATAATACCGTTTCCGAAATGTTTTCACAAAATTATTAAAATAGTGCCAAATGCTTTAATTTTTCATAAAACTGTGCAATGGTACGCTAGATATGAAAAAGTATCAAATTTGGGTACTAAATTGCCGTCTATGCCAACACTGATATATGTTAATAGACTAATCGAACTTGATCGGCACTCATGATTTCTATCACACATTACCATATAAACATAATTTAAATAAGCACCCCTTTATCACTATAACGAACAATACAATGAACCATTTTATAAAATAGATTATTCTATTCTAGTACAGAAACATTAAAAACAGTAAATTTTTATTTTTTGCATGGAATTAATTTTTGTTTTTCATTTTTCTGAAATTTTTCAAAGTTATGAACCAAATTTCTGTAGTGAATTTAATGCATAGACGAGTAGAGAAAAACATTTTATTAAAAGTTTTCATTTTAATTTTTTTTTTTGTTTTTTGTAGTCCCAAAAAAAAAAAAAATTGTTAAACCTCAAGGATATTTTAATGTCATTTTATGTTTATGTTCTCAAAAGGAAAATGTCAGAGACAAGAGGATATTCATGAAGACATTTTTTTTCCACTACACTTTCTAATTTTTTTTTTTTCGTTTTTCTTTTTTATTTTTGTCTATTTTTTTCTTTTCTCAAGTGAATTTAATGCAACCTGTTTAATTTTGTTTTTGTGAAATTATATTTTATTTGCTTTCACTGCTGCCTCTCTTCATTCTCTGTCCAATATATTATTACAGAAAGAGCGAAAACGAAAAAAAATAATAAAATGAAATGGTGATTTAGATGCACTCTGTAATATTAATAAAAAAAAAAAATCCGTTGTATTTTAATACCAAAACTTTTTATTTTAACAACAATAAAAAAAAAAAAAAAAATTTTGTATTAAGGATATGAAAATTGGATTTCTTTTCTTCCGAAATGAATTTAAAATTTTTTTTTTTTTTTAAATTAAAAGTATGGTATGAAAGATTTTTTTTAAAATTTTTAGATTTTACTATGCATAATAAAAATTTGGTTGATGCTTGTTTTAAATTTTGGCATAGTAAAGATTTCAATTAAGTATTGTAATATGTTTATTCAATAAATCCCTTACTGCTATCTTCGAGAAATACATTTTGTAGTAAGTTTAAAGATCTAAATGTCATTTTAAGGTAATTGTTCGGCAAGTGACTAAATTTACTGAAAATTGCTCACCATTTGATGGAACGTTTTTTTATTAGTTTTTCTGTTTCCCTGTTAATTTTTAATAGTAAATTAGGTATTTATTATTTTTCAGTCAATTGTCTCTGAAACTTTGTGACTTTAGAACTTTGTGACATATAACTTTGTTATTAGTTTTTCTCTTCCTCTTTTAATTTTTAACAGTATATTATATTATCAGATATTTGTTGTTTTATTCTCAATTATCTCCTCATCACATCATCAAAATCACTCGTTGTCATCAGTCATCAAAATGCTTGCTCACTTGTTGCAGTGAGCAAGGAGTCAAGTAGTATTAAAGCTAGTATGTTCAATCATTCAATTCAAGTTGATCATTTTGCAGATTTTCATTTAAACAGTCTGCTCTATCATTTAAGTATGAAAAGTATAAAGTATCAAACTTTTACTTTATTATTGACATTATAAGACGCTCAGTTTATTTTAGTTCACAAAATGAGTGATTTTAAACAAAAATAAAATAAATTGTGTGAACATTTTTTTCATTAAAAATTCTAAATGATTTTCTTATTATTTTATATTTTGTTTTCCTTCGTTTTTTTATGCATAAAAATTTTTTTTTATTTTTAGTAGTGTAAAAATAAATTTTTGGGAATTTTTACATATGGTCGCGTTTATATTGCTTTTTCTTAACGTAATATAATAATTGTGAGTAAAATTCAAAGTACTTTTTTTTTTTTAATCTATAGCTCAAAATTTTTTTTTTATTTTTCTTTTGCGTTAGTTCGTGAATTTCAGAATTGGTAAATTTAAAATCAAATAGAAAGTAGAAATAGCTTGTGTAGAGCTTTTTTTTATACTTTCATTGAAGATGTCATAATTTGAGTTATTTATTTATATGAAAAACACAGGTGGTATACTAACCATATGTACAGTCCTATTTTATTTGTATATAATTTTTGGGATTAATTTCAATGAAATAAATGCATTTACTTTAAAGATACATCTATTATATATAAATAAATTTGAAAAAAGTAAAAAAATAATAAAGAAAATAGAATAGAAAGTAATTTACATAATATTTTAGCAAATAAATTCAATATTTTCTTTAAACATTACATTAAATTTAAGAATTACACACAATTACAATAAGAATTACAACTATTCACAAAAAAAAAAGTACTAAAAGTGATGTCTAGACTTTTCTAAAGTTTACAAATACAAATACATATTAATTCTATATTATATAATAATGATAAGGACCATAATATTAAACTTAGAAATATAATTTCTCTAATTATAAAAGAAACGGTCAATATTTTGAGAAATTTTGCATATAATGAGGCGTTTAATAAATAAATAGTTTGCAATAAAAAAGAATGATTATTTTGTCTATTCTGCATTTTACTATCATAAAATAATAAAATTATGGTGACATATTGCCTTTTATAAAACCATAAGCTTAATTTTATTACAAAAAATTTTTAAACATTACAAATTTAACTATAAATAAATCAATTTATTCAATATAAGTTCACAACATATTTTGTCAGAATAATATGGTTGGAAATTTTACAAAAAAATTCAAAATTTTTTTTTTTTTTAAATCTTTAATGTTTATTTAATATATTCTGAACTCTATACCGATTTATTTTTGTCAAATAATAAAAAAAAAAAAAAAAAACAAAATTTATAAGTGTTTTTTAAGAACTAGAAAAAACGTAAATACACCATTATGGCTAAAATGCATTTGCTTTCATAGTAGTTTAAAGCAAGAAAAATCTTCATTTCAGCAAAACTTTAAAAGAAAAAACAAATTATGTATAAATTGCATTATTTTGTCCCTAAAACTTATATGCAAAAAACAAAAAAAAAAAAAAAAAAAAACGCATTGGACAAAAATAATAATAAGTAGCCATGTCCTTATTATATCCTTCACATTAAATAGAAGATGTCCTTTTAATATATAGATAATAAGATAAATCAAATTATCGATAAGTTTAAAAATTTTAAGTAGATTTAGACTTTTTTTTTTTTTCATTATCTTATTTATTTTCTTTTTTTCGTGTCACTGATACCGATTGAATCTTATTCGAATTAAAATTATGACTTTACATTTGAGAAGTGCTCAATATTAGATTGCATATATTAAAAAAATAGAAAATACTAAAGTCATTAATTTATTTCGAAAGATATAATTTACTTTTTTCTTTTTCGAAAAAGTTTTAACGACGGAAATACATCAATAAAGGCATCTAAGTTTTCATTTTTAAACTTGGATTTAAATTCAATTAACAAACACTTAACCTTTAAAGGACTATAAATCAGTTAAGTAATCTAACACATATTTCTCAATTTCGTCAAGATTCGGTTGTATTTTCCTCTTAAATCATATGTATTTCATATTCCTGTAAGAGACATTCAATTTCATATTTCATTTTGATAAGTTTTTCATTTGGAGGATAAAAAATAAACAATGTAAAAATGTTATTAAAAAATTATAATGGTGCACATTTCACTTAATATTTTTGATATAAAATCAGTATTAAAAATAACTTTTATGTCACTTATCCAAATATTATTTCTTAATATATTTTTTATATAAGTTGCCAGTTTTTAGCTGAGTCTTGTTGGAAAGGATTCAAATGTCAAAAAAATAAAAATAAAATTATTGCAATTTTATTTTAATGTTATACAAGATAATATAATAATTTTTATTGTTTGTATTATGGGTCGAAAATAATATTTATGCGATCTTTGAACCTCTTATGGTTTTCAATGTACATTCTATGGATGATGATAATATGTGATATATGTATTTTTTTTTCTTTTTACATTTTTGAGTACCCAAAACAGATTTTTATTTCGAAATTTTTTTTTTTTTTTTATTGAAAAACTCAAAAAGAAAAGATCCCTAAGGAAAATAACACATAACATGTTATGTTAGTAGTGATAGAAAAGGAATAAAAAAAAAAAAAAAGAAAATGTCTTTTTTATTTAATGGACTTGCAGTGTTATGAAAATCAGATTTGTGTCCCTTTTGTTTCTTGCAATATTGTACGTTTAATGTGTGAAACATAAAATTTTTTTTTTTTTTTGTAGAATAAAAATATCAATTCAATAATTTTATATATAAAAGAAATATGGTAAATCTTTTTTATTGTGAAATCATTTTTTTTTTTTTTTAAATTAAAGAGTATGAAAAGGATGATAAAATAACTTTTAATTGTTTTAACCTTTAAAACGTTATGATTTAGATGTAGAGCTATATAAAAATATGCTTTCATGGTGAAAATCAAACACGAATATAAAAAAAAAATAATTCTAGAAAATTAAAGCAGTAGTGAATAAAAGAATTAAATTCTAATTCAAAAATTTGTAGAAAAGTACAAACTTTTATTAGACATTTATTTAGCAGATCATGTTAGCACCAGCCAACCGTTTTCAATCAGAAAACTAACAGTAGCTTCGACTGAGAAACCTTTTCGAAAAGAAAGATAGAAGAGTTTTTCAATAAGATGTTGACTGTCAAAAGCAAAAAAACAAAGAAGTTACAAAACAAATTTTCGGATGATAAAGTAGAACTTAAAAAAAAAAATTAATAATAATTCTTTAGAATCCAATATCATACCTAGTTATGATTTCTAAGTCCTAAAAGTATGTGTAATTAGAAGTTTTAAAGTAATTTAATAATTTTTTTTTTTTAAATTAAAATATTCTCTAGAAAATAAAAATCTTTGTAAATTAATCGAATTTAAGGAAACCAAAAAAAAAAAAAAAAAACACACACAAAAGAAACTAAAATACTAAAGAAGCATATTTATTCCAATTTTATCTATTTTTGTCTATTCTAATATTAGTAAAAGCCTTTGGCAAATAAATTCAGGAATTATGCATAATTTTTTTTTTTTATTTATTTGGTAATAAGAAGTTGAGCAAAAAATAGGTGTCGAGAAATAATGCCACAAGGAAGGAACGTCTTTTTCTTTTTCGACAGGCAAAGTAAGCTTATTCAATCAAACTGGCAATTTTTAAATTATATTCATGACATATATGTACATATTCTGTAAAAGACATATAATTTTGATTTTCTAACCATCCGTAAAATTCCTCCTTATTATGTTTTATATATATATATATATAAAATATTAAAAATGCTGATTGCTGATTTCTGAACCAACTCCTAAAATTCCCTCTAATTATTTTACTTAAATACATTGAAAAGTTAATAAGACCTCAATTTGAAAAAAAAAAAACCATTTCGGCTTAAATGCAGTTTTTAAAAAAAAAGAAATAAACCAGATTAGACCTTATTTCTTTTTGGCATTATTTCCGAACATTTCATTCATTATGTTTTGATTTTTTTTATTTTTATTAAATACTTAAACAAAATGATCCAAAAAATATTTAGAAAATTTAAATAAAATTTTTCTTTTAAAAATAGTAAAGGAAAATATCCTTTAATTTTTCTTTTCACAAAATTAAAGTACACAATTTTTGAAAATTATTACTAGAATTTTTCTAACTATAAATAAGAAAAAATTGTATTTGTTTTTTTTTTTTTTTGTTCTGGGATGAATCAGATGAACGAAACGAGTTTCAAGCTCTTAAAAAATTCACAAATAGAATTTAGAACCAAAAAGTCAAAGTTTTAATTCAAAATAAAGATAATAATGATTTGTAAAAGAATATTTTTAAATTCAGAATTTTTTAGGATTGAGGTTTTTAAATTTTTTTTTTTGATAAAATTTTTTAAGGTACCTAATCTATAAGACTTTAGGCCTTCTTTTATTTTTTTTATTTAATATTTTGTTTAGAAATTGGTAGATTCGATGTATTAATTTATATTTGGTTCCAATTTTTTGTTTTTTTTTTTTTTTTGTGCAAATTTGCAAGTTATTTCTTTAATTAAAATTTGAATTCAATATTTTAGATTTAGAAGTTTATATAGAATTATAACAAAATACAAAAAAATACTATTTATAAAAGGCTCATAAAATTCTTTTAAAGTACATATTATTTGTGATATTTTCTTTTTAATCTTCATTTTATTAAGAAAATATTTTCTTCTATTTAAGAAAGAATCAATTTATAATAATATTTTATATTATCTTTTATTTTGTAAATACATATGGAAAAAAAGTAATAATTATAAATAGCCAATCAACTTACAGAAATTCTTTTTCGTATACAATAGTAAAAGTTCTTTAAAAAAAAGGAACATAATGAAAACTCAATGTAATTTTGTTTTTGATGTTGATTAAAAAAAATGTAACTTTAATATTATTTTTTGATTTAGTTTTTCTTTCTAATTTGATATCCTTATTGTGTTCCTGTTTCTTCCAAAAATTGATTTATTTAAATGAAATACAAGACTACATTAAATCTGAAATACAATTAGAGGACTTAGTTAATTGGAGTACATAGTTAATTTTAATTAAAAAATTTTCTATAAATCCAAACTTTTTCACAAAGAATCAACATTTTATGTAAAATTAAAGAGTAGCTTCAAAAATAAATTAAAAAATTTCAATATGTAACATAGGAACCATTTAATATGGTTTTTTTTTTTTTTGTGGAAATAAACATTAAAAGAAAAGTATCCAAATACTAATATGGTGCCTAACAAAAAAATTTTAATTATTAATTTTAATTGCTTTATAAGAAAATTATAGGCACAATTCAAAGAGCAATAAAAGAATATTAAAAGTTGAGAAAACCGAAAGAACTTAAAAAAAATAAAAATATTAATTCTATAAATAAAGTTTGCCTAAATAAAAAATCAAAATGAAATATAATATCCATGATTTTATTAGACCCAAAGGACACACTAATATCACTATTAACACATGAGAAGGTTTATCCTATTAATATAATTAAACATATTTAAGTTATCTGGTTATTTATAAGATATTATATATTACACATACAGTGTATAGCAGATTCAGAATAAAAAAAAAAGACTGAGAAATGATTTAAAAGTCATTAAAGTGGCAAATTAAAATAAAATCCAAAAATAGGGTTAAATTGTTTTATTTACAAAAAAAACATCCCAACTATGCACTTAAACTTGACACAAACTTAAAACATCCCAACTATGCACTTAAACTATAATGGCTAGTTTAGGCCATTATAGGTTTTTATACTATTATTAAATTATATACTAATATTATTTATTTTGTTTATAAATAAATAAATAAAATACTATATATTTACATTATATATGGTCGTAGCGGGTATGTAAAGAAAAAAACATTTAGGACCTGTGCAGGAATCGAACCCACACTCCTTCGGCTAATACGCCACACGCCTACTCACAAGGCTTCCGAAACCCCTATTTATTTAAATACAAAAAAAAAAAAACAAAAAATCATTAAAAAATTGCATAGGTGCAGGCGTTATGAATAACAAAGATAACAAAGAAAAACTAATAATATTTTGTTTTTAAGGACATTATTTTTTCAAATTTTAAAAATTTGTTTTTTAGTTACACTCTGTTAGTCCATTCGTCTGTTTATAAAATTTCTACACTGTTTAAGAAAGAATAATAAAATTTTAATCATGGATAGATATCTCTTAAAAATGATCTATTAAATAAAACAACATTTTAATGTAGTTCTCATTACATGATTTTTCAAAAATTTTTTTATTTAAAATGGAAAATAATTTCGGAGTTAATTTTTAAAATATCATTTTTTTAATTTTAAGATATTTGATGGTGTTTGGAGGTGGTTTTTAATGATTTAAATTCCTATACACTCATACGAGGGCTAGTGCGTGTTTCACTCCTCTATAGTGTTTTTCGATAATATTCACCTACCCTTTGTAAAAAAAAAAAGTAAATAAAAGTGCAAAAATCGGTCCCTCAACCCAACTGTATTTCTGTTTACGAAAGTTCTACGCTTAATGATATAAAGCTGAATTTTGTAATGTTGGAAAAACTGAGATCTTTGAAAAAAAAAATAAATTGACTCATTGAAAATATTTATGGTTAAGGTCGTGAACTTTTAATTTTTAAAAAGAACTTAATTAAATATAGACTTTAAGTTTTAGGGTGTCAGGGATAGAATATGAAATTTTAAGGAATTTAACTAAATTAAGACAGAAATAATGTTAACAATTAAATAAACTTAACAGTTTTCTTAGCAAAATAGAAAAGAAATTTTTTTAAGGGGGAATAACTTTTATGACTTATGTGGTATTCAAACCCACACTACCTTGGTGTTTTTTGCAGCGTATTTTATACTCTCTTACCCACTATACCACCGAGGCTCCCCTGGAAAAATTAATATTTATTTTAAAATACTGTAATTCAAATAATGTTTAAAAAAAATTAGTGATCATAGTAATTTTATTGTTTACACTATTAAGTAGTTATATTAAATTTTGTAAAAATTACCATCATATAGAAGGCTTGCAGTTTTACACACTGTTTTGGTTCTATAATTTATTTCCAAATACTAATAAATCTAATGTGCAATAATTTTTTTAATATCCAGGTTAACTCGATTATAATAATATGGAATTTTAAATCAATTCAAATTCATTTATGCAATCTTTACTGTGCATTTTATTAAAAACCATTTTTTGTATGAAATATCCCTAGAAAAGGAACCAATAAATTTTGAATTAAAAGGATATAATGTTAATAGAAGTAATTAACAATAAATAAACATAAAATTGATTTAATTTTATGGTTATATACAAAAGTTCAGATCCTTTTTATGTAATCCAAATTGAAAACAAAATTAAATATGATCATAAATTAAATTTTATTTTAGGGTATACCCTTACAAATTGTTATTATAAATTCGTTAAATAAGTATAAAATTAATTTGTATGAATAAATTTAGGATTATTGAGTTAATTCTGTACTTTATTTATTTAATAGATAATGGAAGGTAAAATCGCAAGCGATCATTTTTGAATATGTTGATATTAACCTTTTTTTTTTTTTTTTTAAATGGAAAACGAAAGAATTTTTAACAGAATTTCTTTGTAGTTTCATGTAGTTTTAAAATTTTAAAATCAGTCTTTTCTGTATAAAAATAACAAACAAACAAAATTGTTAAGATTTTCATTCATTTTATTGTTGAATCAATTAATAAAAAAAAAAAAAATAAAATGCAAATGATCAAAATTTATTAAAAATAACAAATATAAAATAATTAACTATGTTATACTAACCAATACAATAATTAAAAGTACCATCATCTTATGTCGGCTTCTAAAAAATTCTTTGAATTTAAAAATTCTCTAAGAATGTTTGTAAATTGCTAACAATTAGGTACAAATCTGAAAATGTTTAATACAATTTTTTTTATTCATATATTTTGTACCTAAATATTATTTATAACTTTTATTCTTTCACCATTTTTTTGGCGAATTTTTCCCTTTTTTTTTTTGGTTTTGAATTAATTTCCATTAAGTACATTAAAAATTAAAATTACTTTTTTTTTTTTGCTGAGTCGACTGTTTTTTTTTTTTTTTTTTTTGTTTTTCGCCTAAGAGATGAAAATTAAACTTTTTAATGGGAAAATTTATACGATTTTATTTATTTCTATTTGTTTTTTTTTTTTTTGCAACAATAGTGTCTAGACAATGTAAAAAAAAAATTGATATTTGTTTTTTTATAAAAGTAAGTTAAGTAAATTTAAAAATATTTTAAAATTGAAGTATGATGAAAAAGTCGAATGTAAGTAAATATATTATGTATGTACTATGGAAAGTAATAAGAATAATTTTTTATAATGACAGAAATATTTCATATTTTTCTTTATAGTACTCTAGAGTAGTACTTTATACTATAGTACTTTATACTATATTCTAGGATTTTATCACATAACATCCTAAGGAAATTAAATAAAAAACTTTTAAATTAGGTAATTTAAATTTTTGTTTTTCCTCTAGAAAAATTATTTGTTAAAGAATGCTTTTATGTTATCATAGTTAATGTTCTTTTTTACTTTTTATATTATTACAAATAAAATAAGATAATACAATATTACTAAGATCATTACAGGTTGGGCACTATTCTTAATTTATTCAGTACATAATATTATTTATTTATTTATTTTGTTTATATTATACATTTACTGCACTACATTTGATTACAAAAAGGATTTCTTTCCGAGCGCACTTTGGGTTCTGGCTATTCTGTCTTCTATATCTCTATTTGCACCACCATTTGTCGTTAATATGCTGCTGGAGTATTCAAATTCTGATACATCTTCTATTTGGATATTGTGTATAAGTACTTGGCTTGTGTTGTTAATTTTCATGCCCTTGGTCTTGGTCTTATGTTTATTAAAAACCTATATTCTTTCAGCTTTTTCTGCCAATTTATTAATGGTGCTCTGCATTTCTTCCGCTGAATGGCTTAGTAGAACAATGTCATTAGCATATTCCAGGCTTTGTAATTTCTGTGATAGTTGCCAGTTGAATTCTTTTCGTAGTGCTGTTATTTCTCTCACACACTTATCGAGGACTGTGTTGAATAACAGTGGCGATAAGGGGCATCCTTGTCTTACTCCTATTGTTGTTGTGATTAGAATACTTAGCTTACCATTATGCGATTCAACTGTTCTTGTATTGTCGTATAATGCTTTTATTATTCTTATGATTTTTGCTAGAATTCAATTTTTCTTAAGTGCGGCCCAAATCCATCTGCGTTTGGCTGTGTCGAAACCGCGTTCGAAGTCTATAAATGTTACATACAATGGGTTGTTCTATTCTACTGACTGTTTGAATATTAACCTTTACATGTTGGCATATTCAGTGCATCCTCGGTTCTGTCGAAAGCCCGTTTGTTCTTCTCTCATACCGTTGTCTAATCTCCCTACAATTCTGGCATATATTATTAGGGCTATAATGTTTGTTAAACTGTTTAGCACTGTTACTCCTCTCCAGTTTCTGCATTCCGTCATATCTCCTTTCTTGGGTAATTTTATAATTATTCCTTCTCATTTTCCATTTTTCTGGAATATCTTCTTCTTGCCATATTTTGTCTATTATTTGTTTTAGCGTCCTGGTACAGGTAATCTCCCCGCTTTTAACAGTTCAGCTGATATGCCATCAATTCCTTCAGCCTTGTTTGTCTTTAATTTTCTTATATGGCTTGTGTTATTTCTGTAAGGGTTGGTGGTTCTTGCTTGATTGAAGTGTCTTCTCTAATATTAGTTTGTTGACGGTAGTTCTTATTCTTCTGAATATTTCTTATTCTTCTGGTTTGACGGTAGTTCTTATTCTTCTAGTTATGTACCTTGGGTATTGGTTTCTTCGAAATGCTCTCTTCATCTATTTAATTGTTCTTGAATGGAGGTAAGTAGGATGCCATTTTTGTTTCTTATTGGTCTTTGTTGACGGTAGTTCTTATTCGAAAGTATATCTATTTTTCTATGTAATACTTTGCTATTATTCTGTTCTGTGGCCATTTGAGCTTCATTTGCGATATTGCTATAAAATCTTATGTTGTCTCTTTTGGCCAGTTTCTTAATTTTTCTGCAGATATCTTTGTGCCGATTTCTTAGCTCTGTGTTATTATTTGTTAATAACTGTTACTTTATATTTTTTCTTTCTTCTATGGCTAGTCATGTTTCTTCTGACATCCATTCTTTTCTCTCAGGTCTAAAGGTTTCTAGGACTTTTTCACCGACTTGATATATGTTTTGAATTTGTTCTTGCGTTATATTCTGTTGCCTGTTAAACTCTTGCTGTATGTGTGTTACAAATTCTTCTTTAATAACCCAGCTTCTGATAATACCCCATATTTCATTAACTATACTTGACCAACGGAACCGGGTTTTTATTTATTTAAATAGAAAAAAAAAATTTTTCTAAATTAATGATAAATTGCATACTTGCAGGCGTTATGAATTACATAATAATCATATGTTGCTTTTTTTTTAATAGATTAATTAAAACATTTAAAATTATGAATAGATAAAATGAATTATAAAAAGAAATGGGTGCAATTAAATTTCAAATTACATAATATTACATATTTACACGGAATATTATTTTAAGAAATGTAACCTAAATTATGTATCCTTCTACAAATAAATTTTATTTTTTTATTAGAGACCTAAACATGCCATACAACGGATAAATAAATTTTCATAAATATTTCAACATGTATCCAGTATTAAAAAACTTGTACCTACTAATTTATATTGTAATTAAGCAAAGTCTAAGAGAAAAAGAAAACTTTAAAAAAAAAAATTTCGAAATTTTTAAAATTTATTATTTTTTTTTTCTGTTTTTTTTACTTTTCTTTTGCCTGGTAGCAATAAATTTTCCTCTAATTATGTGTTAATTATCTGCAGTCATAGATTATTTTTTAATAACATCAACTGACTTTTTATGAAGTATTTTCTGTTTTAAATTATAATTTAAAGAGTTTATTTTTTAAAGTAAAGATTTTGTTTTTACATATTATTTTTTAACCCTTTGATTAACAATATTTTTTTTGATTTTCCATTAAAATAAATTGTCGTTTGATGGAATCTTATCCTTCATTGAGAAGTTCTCTAAGAAAGGAAAGAGTTTGAAATATTTTTGGTCTAAATTAAAGTTTATAAGATAATTATGAAATTCTAACGGAATTCAGTTTTTTTTTTTTGTTTTTTAGAAAAATATGTATTTCTTTTACACTTCACATAAAAACTGGATGTTTTTCAAAGTTCAATACAGACATACTTATTTTTCCGGTTAGTTTGAAAATTTCATTTCGTGAGAATAGAAGAATAAATTATTTAAAAAAAAGATCAAAGCAAAACTTTTTAAAGTTTTTTAAAGTTTTTTAAAGTTTTTTGCCGCGAACAAGACAATCAAAAGTTAAATATAAAATTTACTATAGGCTTTAATTTTTTATAAAATAATTTATTTAAAAAAAGAAGAGGATATATAAAAAATATAAAAGAAGAATAAACATATACCTAGCTACCTAAAAAAGAAAAAAAGGAACCAGGAAAATTTATATCTTTAATCACATTTTTTAAGGCTATAAATTCTAGAAAAAAAATTACTCTACTGATGGCCCTTATCAAAAAAAGTATACTTGGTTTTATATAAAAATAAAAAAAAAAGAAAAGAATAGTTTGTAAAACACTTAACTAATTTGCATTTTATTCATTTTATAAAACAAAAAAACAAAGAACAAAAATAAAATATAAATTATTATTAATTCATCCATTTCTTTCGTTTTTCCGAAGGATTAAGAATAATGATGAAAAAAATTTCTCTTTTATATATTTTTTTTTTTTTTACACTAACATTAATATCAAGATAGGAATAAAATTGCATAATTTAAAGATTCTTTTAAATGTTGAACTAATATTCAAGACTATTTATTATATTCTCTTCTTCCCTGATGAATTTAGATGAATTTTTATGAGAAGAATAAGAAACTAATTTTATAACTTATATACATATATATTTTTTTTTTTAATGTAAAAATGAATCCTATAATAAGAAATAATCATATTTTTAAAGGAAAATTTTTTTTTTTTGTATTGCATTAGATTTAGCAGAGCTGAAAATTCAATCATTTGAAATTAATTCTAAGTTTCATTTAATTAACTTCCAAGATTGTATCATCATGACCTCCCTGTCATATGAAATTAATTATGAATTTGTCATAAACTAAGAATTTATTTTTATTATTTTATTAATAATTAATATCAATTCAATATAACTAAAAATTGCCTTTTCAATATAACTAAACGTCATATATTTTTGCCTTTCATTATTCACGTAATAAAATACTATTATAATTGAAAATAAAGAGCAATTTTCGTCCTTAAAGCTTTCATTTTAGTTTATGAAACTTATTGCATATAAAAATTGTGAAACTTCTTGCATAAAATAACTGTTCTTAAGATATGTTCTTTAAGAATTTAACAGTTCGTTACATCACTTATTGCATAAAATAACTGTTCTTAAGATATGTTTTTTAAGAATTTAACAGTTCGTTACATCCTGGAGTGCAACTTTGTGCTCAAATGTACTGTCAGTGCTGTCAACTTGAAAATTGAAATATTATAATATTTTATGAAAAATATATTCATTTAAAATTAGTTTTTTTTTTTTCATATTTCACTTCATTCTAATTTTTAAGATTAAATTTTTATATCACATATTTCCGCTGTAATAAAAATTGTATTCTTTTAAGCTGTCTGATTTTATTTTACATCATTTATTAATTCAAATTAGATGAATATAATTTCAACAGCAATATTTTACAAGACTGTGAAATGAATCAAACCATAGTATAATGGATACTGAATTAATTTCAATGCTAATTACTACAAACAATACAGTCATTTATTAAAGTTTTTAATTTATTTTCCTTTCCTTTAAAATATATGAACTTTCCTTTCAAATATATAAAATTTCACTTTACATTTGCAATACTGTTTGGAAAATTTTTTTAAATAAGTAGCTAATTTTTAATTAAATTTTTATTTTGAATTTATCTTGTAAGTTTTTCTCTTAATCCTTCCGTTCGTGTCGAATATTCGAGATTATCTGTCTTTTTTTTTATTTTGATTTTTTTTTTTTTTTTTTTGTGTTTTAGAATTTTAAAAGAAAAAATAAGCAACATTTTAAAAATTCAATGAATGTAACATTCAATATAATAATGTTTAATAATATGAATCAATATTATTTGATAAATTTTATTTCATTTGTGTATAAAGTTTCTTTTTGTTTTAACTTTAAGTTTTCTTTTAAGAAAAATTCTTAAAGAAAAATAACAAAAAAAAAAAAAAGAAAAACGAGAAAAACCACACAAAAAGGTAAAACAAAAACAAAAAAAAAACAAAAATTGTATTTTCTCAATCAGATTTAAAAACTTTTACTTAAATTATTAGAGCAAGAAGAAGAGGAAAATTACAAAAAAAAAAAAAAAAAACAAAAAAAAAAAGCACATTACTACATAAAAAAAAATATTCAAAACTAAAATGAAAGAAATGAAAATGCGAAAGCAAAACTTTCCATCTGCATTTTAATTTTCTTTTGGTTTTTTTCTTTTGTTTTTTCGTTTTATTTTTATTTTTTCTTTTTCTAATTCCAATATTGCTAAAACAATGAAATCATTGAACTGTCAATTTTTTTTTTCCATCTTTATCTTTCTCTTTCACTCACGCTTACAGTGTTTTTCTAACAAATCAAAGATTAAAATTAAAAAAAAAAGAAAAAGTAAAAAAATGAAAAAAACAAAAGAAAAAAAAGTTCTGTTTATTTTTTTTTGTTTTTTTTTTTTTTTTCTAATTCTAAAATTTCATTGGAAAACTTAACACAGTGGTATGTAAATATAAGTTATTAAAACTTTAATCCTTTTGATTTATCCCAAGGAATCGAATTTTTATCACATTTACATTAAATACTATAAAGAATTATTTGTTACCATTGTTCTATTATGCCTTTAAATTTTTTATGTCAACGTATAAATTTCCTTTCATTGAATTCATTTCACAAATTTTGTGGCAACACTTAAAGTAATATTTTTATACGTATTTTCCATCATAGTTTTAAATTGACTGCTTTGTTGTATGGAATCGTTATATTTTAACAGGAGTGTAATACTAAAATAATTCTATAACTCCGTAGTATAATAATTAAAACAAAAAAAAAAAACCAATCTAATATCTAAAAAATTAATTAATTCTTAAAACTAATCTATCAGATATCGAAATTAAAAAAAAAAAATATCAAAAGAAAAAAGAAAAACTATTTTCGGTATTTTAATATTCGAAAAAAAATTACTATGAAACCATATGATTAATAAGTATCAGAAATCAGAAAATTTGTTATTTGTTCTTTGAAAGATTATACATATATATAGATTTTATCAAATATTCTACGAGCATATACATATATGTATATATATATATACATACTTTGACGTGTATCTTATACAGATTGGAAAAAACAACTATAGATAGAACTGATAAATTTATTATTAGTTTAATTTTTTTTTTTGTTTTTCGTTGCTGTTTGTGCAATGCCTCAATATTGCGCACATGTTTTTTTTTTTTTTGTTTTGCAAGTCACTGTTAACGTTATCATTGCATCAATAACTTAAATATAGTGTATATCAGATGCTGTTGCTTTGATGATTTAAAACTACAACAAATGAATTTCAATTAGTTTAAAAATGCAAAGAAAAAAATAACTAAATAATATTGTTTTTTTTTTTTTTTAATTTCAAAATTAAGTTATAGCTAGCGCGTTGATTTTTTTCTTGATATGTTTTAGCAAATTTCAAAAAAAAATTTTAAAAATATGTGCCTATTAGTTTCATTCTGTCGTCCGTTTATTTACAAACCTTCTACACCTTTAAAGATAGAGAAAAAAAATTTTAACCATTGGTAGATCTCATAAAAAAATTAATGTTGTAGAACAAATTTTTAATGTATCCCAATCCATTATGAAGCTACTCACTCCGGTCTCTCAAAGTTTGAAAAAACCCTATTTTTAAATGCGTATATCTCATATTCTGCTTAACCTTTTTTCAATCTGAAAACACCATTCGACAGGAAGTTTTTTTTATCTTTGTAAATCAATATCAGATTTGTAGATTCTTTTAAATTTAGTAAATCTAAATTTTACATGGTATTTTTTTTTTTATAACCTCGCCACTTACAGCCTCTCAAAATTGCAAAAAGTCCCATTTCCACATATATTCTTATTATATGAAATTTTAAAATTTTGGTGCAAGTCACAATTCTAAACAGTTTGTGTTGTCTTTTGGAAATGTGCGCTTTTAAAAACCTTTGGTTTATATTCTATCTTGTTTTTATATATGTATATGTATGTATTCTTTTTTTTTTTATTTGCCTTGTCCTGCTGTTATTGATTCATTATTCTTTTTCAGAAAATCAAAGTAAAAAAAATATAGATAATAATTAATTTTCACAATTCAAAATTCTAAAGTTTAATTATATCCGGAATATGTGTTTACAGTTAGGAGAATAAAAATTATATTTTAAGTTATTAAATGCGCGAAATTAATTTTCATTTTAACATAAAGGAGTTTGAGAAAATTAAATAAACACATAAAAGAAAATTGAAAAAAAAAAAATAATCGTGCAAATAAATAATATGCTGTGTAAAATCTTCAGTATTAAATTATTTTATTTGATTGCTTTATTCTAAAATTTGAACGTCACGTGATTAACTAATATCTTACAGATATATTTAAGTTATTTATATTATAACTATATGTAAACTATATGTGAGCTATTTAAACTACATAGCTTGAATAGTATATCTAACTTAAGAAACAAAATAATATAAATTTCGAAAATTTTTAATTGCGAGGAAGTAAAATAAAATTCGAAATTTATTCAACTTTGAATTACTTGTAAAGTAAAAGCTTTTTTATTTCTAACTTGAGTTTTATTAAATTCTAATATTACAAAGCTTTACTTTTCGCAAAATTTATTGTAATACACTACATCTACAAAGCACGCTCTCTATATGATCTCTATACGCTCTCTATACGCTTCGAAGTGTCAAGATAGAGTTAAATGTATTAAATCGTATGGAAGTGTTCACAATAAACGCTGTCGTGACACAGCCATGAAAAATGTTATTCGACTTTTAACTTTTTTCTCTTTCTTTACGCATTGAAGTATTAAATAATTGAACGGTATTAAAATAAAAAATAATGTGAAGCCATTTTTGTTAAGTAAATAAGTTTATTTGTATGCGAAATTTTTAATATAATTTCGAAATTAATAATTTTTTATAAATAAATAAATAATTTGAAGAAACTCATATAGTTTTCTTAGAAGCCACTAAGGCTAAGTCCTAACCAACCTAATCATATAATGTTGCAAATAAAGGAATATTTGAAAAAAAAAATTTATAGAATTAGAAAAAAACTATTAATATTATTTAAATATATAAATATGTAAAATATATTTAAAAATTTTATAATATTGTCTTAAAATTATTTTAAAAATCTATAAATGTAAAGTATAATAAACATTTTACGTTATTGTAGTTGAGTATTAATTTTGATGCTATATAATTTATTATATAGGTACCATATGAAAATTAATAAATAAATAAATAATTTTTTTTAATTGATGAAATTTCTAAACAAAAATGTCAAAAAACTGCAGCTGCCATTTTACAAATTATGATTTCCCTCTTTAAATACTTTTAATGTTGACACTCGTTGTAAAGTGCGTTAAGATAGCGTAATGTACAGAAGCAGTATAAGTGCGTAATGACAGCGTGGTTTACAGAAGCAGTATAAGTGATTATAGAGTTGTTATAAGTGATTATAAAGTTTATAATATCTATTAAAAAATAATTAGGTAGGATTTTAGAGTTGATTACCTAATCAAGTTTAATAAATTTTCTTTTAAAGTAGTTTTAATCGACAGACAGCGAGACAGAACTCCATGTGACTTTATAACCCATTCAAATGATTCATAATCGATATTGGGAATATATGGCTTTGTGACTAATTTGAATGGGTATAACCCATGGGTATACCATATTTTGAGAATATTTGAATTGGGAATATGACTTTATGACTAATTTGAATGGATCATAAAGCAATATTCATGAAATATTTATATTTATTTATAACCTACAGCTTTATGTCATCTCATCATCTCGGGAAATCCATATATATAAATCATAATGATTTTTTTTTGATTATAATTCGATGAAATTAATAATTTTATAATATAATTAAAAAAAAAATTTTTTTTTATAAAAAATAAAATTTATTTTACGTTGCGGCATAAAATTTATTGATGCATCATCATTTTTCGTTGAAGCAAATAAATATAACTTCAAAATTGTGCTAGTATTAGAGCATATTTTCAACAAACAAAAAAATTTAAAAAGCTCAACTATATTTATTTTAAAAAATGAAAAAGAAATAAAAAAACATTAATATTAAAAAAATAAAGTATTTTTCAATTTTTGACCGACATTTTGGTAGCTATGTGTGCATATTGTGTTTGCATATAAACGAAAAAAGAGAAAATTTTTAAGTGAGAAAAAGGATTCAAGATTTGGTTTGTTATTTGTTTTTTCTCTACTGTATTATAATATGTATATTTAGGTTTGGACGGTTGAATTGTTTAATTTATTTATTTATTTTTTTTTTGCTACATCATTTTGTCAGATTTTTTCGTAAAATTTCTATTTTTTTTGTTCGGTATAGCTATATATGTATATATATATATTTTTTTTGGTTTAAAAACCGCGCTGTATTTCATGTTAAAATTTGTTTTTTAAGTAGCATAAATATTTTTCTTAGAATTTAAGATTGCCAGGTATAGAAAATTATTTTCACCGTCATATTGTCTTTGGGTGAATTTTTACCGGAATTTTAACTTTTCGCAACTCCCTTTCCTTTTTGTTTTTGCTGAAATTTTTTATGTATCTTTGGAAATTTGTCGAAAATTCTAATCCCTTTTAAAAATATAATTTGTTATACCCTACACCTAAAGTATAGGGTATATTAACTTTGGTATGGTGTTTGTAACCACCAAAAGGAAGCGAGTTAGGTATAGACATGTATATATATTCTGAATCAGGATCACCGCCGGAGTCGATTTAGCGATGTCCGTCCGTCCGTCCGTCCGTCCGTCCGTACGCACGATAACTCAAAAAATAATGATGCTATCTTGATGAAATTTATATAGTAGGTTACTAATTACGAAAGAAAGGCTAAGTTCGAATCTGGACAAAACCCGTCCATGGGTTCGGATTCTGGAAGCTTCCGAATGATTCCGGGCTTTTGGAGATAATCTCCGCAAACGAGATTATCTCCAAAAGCAACAAAGATAGAACCTTCAAATTTTGTACAATGATGTTTCTTCCCGTTCGATTTATGTCTCTGAAATTTAAGAGGATTTGGTCCATGGGTTTGGGTTTTGGAAGTTTCCGAACGAGCACCAGAGCAAATGAGATTATCTCCAAAACCAACAAAGATAGAACCTTTAAATTTGGCAGGGTGGTGTTCTTTCATGTTTTATTTAAGTCTCTGAAATGTGAGAAGATTTGGTCCATGGGTTCGGCTTTTGGAAACTTCCGAACGAGCCCCAGAGCAAACGAGATTATCTCCAAAACCAATAAAGATAGAACCTTTACTTTTGGCAGAATGGTGTTCTTTCATGTATGATTTAGGCCTCTGAAATTTAAGAGGATTTGGTCCATGGGTTTGGATTTGGAAGCTTCCGAACGAGCACCAGAGCAAATGAGATTATCTCCAAAACCAACAAAGATATAACCTTTAAATTTGGCAGGGTGGTGTTCTTTCATGTATGATTTAGGCCTCTGAAATTTAAGAGGATTTGGTCCATGGGTTTGGATTTGGAAGCTTCCGAACGAGCACCAGAGCAAATGAGATTATCTCCAAAACCAACAAAGATATAACCTTTAAATTTGGCAGGGTGGTGTTCCTTCCCGTTCGATTTATGTCTCTGAAATTTAAGAGGATTTGGTCCATGGGTTTGGATTTGGAAGCTTCCGAACGAGCCCCAGAGCAAATGAGATTATCTCCAAAACCAATAAAGATATAACCTTTACTTTTGGCAGAATGGTGTTCTTTCATGTATGATTTAGGCCTCTGAAATTTAAGAGGATTTGGTCCATGGGTTTGGATTTGGAAGCTTCCGAACGAGCACCAGAGCAAATGAGATTATCTCCAAAACCAACAAAGATATAACCTTTAAATTTGGCAGGGTGGTGTTCTTTCATGTTTTATTTAAGTCTCTGAAATGTGAGAAGATTTGGTCCATGGGTTCGGCTTTTGGAAACTTCCGGACGAGCCCCAGAGCAAACGAGATTATATCCAAAACCAATAAAGATAGAACCTTTAAATTTTTTATAATGATGTTTCTTCCAGTTTGATTTATGTCTCTAAAATTTAAGAGGATGTGGTCCATGGGTTTGGATTTTGGAAGCTTCCGAACGAGCCCCAGAGCAAATGAGATTATCTCCAAAAACAACAAATATATATAACCTTTAAATTTGGCCGAATGGTGTTTTTTCATGTTTGATTTAAGTCTCTGAAATTTGAGAGGATTTGGCCATGGGTTTAAATTTGAAAGAATTTGAACCGTGGATTCGAATTTTGGAAGCTTCCCAACGAGCCGCAGAGCAAATGAGATTATATCCAATACGAACAAAGGTAGAACCTTTGAATTTGGTACAATGGTGTTCTTTCGTGTTTGATTTATGTCTCTGAAATTTAAGAGGATTTGGTCCATGGGTTTGGTTTTGGAAGCTTCCGAACGAGTACCAGAGCAAATGAGATTATCTCCAAAACCAACAAAGATATAACCTTTAAATTTGGCAGGGTGGTGTTCTTTCATGTTTTATTTAAGTCTCTCAAATGTGAGAAGATTTGGTCCATGGGTTCGGGTTTTGGAAACTTCCGGACGAGCCCCAGAGCAAACGAGATTATCTCCAAAACCAATAAAGATAGAACCTTTAAATTTTTTATAATGATGTTTCTTCCAGTTTGATTTATGTCTCTAAAATTTAAGAGGATGTGGTCCATGGGTTTGGATTTTGGAAGCTTCCGAACGAGCCCCAGAGCAAATGAGATTATCTCCAAAAACAACAAATATATAACCTTTACTTTTGGCATAATGGTGTTCTTTCATGTATGATTTAGGCCTCTGAAATTTGAGAGGATTTGGTCCTTGGGTTCGGATTTTGAAAGCTTCCGAACGAGCCTCAGAGCAAATGATATTATCTCCAAATGCAACAAAGATATAACCTTTAAATTAGGCAGAATGGTGTTCCTTCATGTTTGATTTATGTTTCTGAAATTTGTGAGGATTTGGTCCATGGGTTCAAATCTTGAAAGCTTCCGGATGAGCCCCAGATCAAACGAGTATATTTCCACAACCAACAAAGATAGAACTTTTATTTTTAGTACAAAGGTGTTCTGTTATGTTTCCTTTTCTGTAAAATTGGAAACTGACATTTTAAGAATTTGAACCATGGGTTCGTATTTTGGAAACTTCCGGACGAGCACAAGAGCAACGAGCATATCTCCAAAACCAACAAAAGTAGAACCTTTAAATTTAATAGAATGGTGTTCTGGCAAGTTTTCTT
Source organism: Poecilobothrus nobilitatus (assembly GCA_947095535.1). Classification (NCBI taxonomy): domain Eukaryota; kingdom Metazoa; phylum Arthropoda; class Insecta; order Diptera; family Dolichopodidae; genus Poecilobothrus; species Poecilobothrus nobilitatus. The sequence continues at coordinate 189,076,906 of OX352774.1, read as the reverse complement.
TATGTTCCTGAGATGGATTCGATGAATTGGAGTGGCAATTCGGGTAGCTGACACAAACATCCCAAGGACTACCAATCTTCGAAAATAATTAAGATAGAAACTTAAAATTTTATACAAGGGGTGGGTGTCAAGAATATCCCAAGCGGATGCCTCTTTTACGTTCTTGAAATTCGAGTTGAATAAGACAGAAAAGGGAAGAAGTTCAAGCACTGCCAAAAACACTTATGTATTGTTAATTTAATTCGAATTATTTAGGTGTAGGGTATTAATAAGTCGGTTGCATCGACTTACTGTTACATTTACTTGTTTTTATAATATTTTGAAAAAAAAAATGGGGTGGGGTGAAATTTTACCCATTTTAAACTTTTCTCATCTCCAATTTCTTTTGCTTTTACTGAAATTTTTATGAATTTTTGTCTTATTTGACAGAACATGCTATTATTTCTTGTGAAATGTATTATTTATGTATTTTCATTACATGTATTGTAACCATATTAAATTTAATATTGAGTTTTTGTTATACTAATGGAAGGACTTATGGAAAATTTAAAAAACTTAATATATTTATATCTATTGGTAACTACAGATTTTAGTACCTTAACAATGATATCGATTTATAATAAATTATTTTTAACTAAACTGGTTTGGACCGGACTGTTCGAAATCTTTGAAATTTTTAAGAACAATATTATTATTGATAAAATCATAATTGAATAATGACTGTGTTTCTTTGATAATGAATTTTAATACAACACTATATTAAAAAATGAGACAATTTTAGTTTTCTTCTTTCTTATTCGCTAAGGCAACATAATGCTTTCACAAAACCTATCCAATTTTTTCCTACCTTACGCTAATGTTTTTACTTCCGCCTAAGATTTTCCAATATTCTCTATCTCTTTTTGGACACTTTTTTCCAAGTCGCTCTAGGTCTTTTCACGTTCTTTCTATGCTGAGGATTCCAGTCTAATGCTTGACGTGCCACTGATGTTGTGGGCGTCTGAGGATGTGTCCGATACATCTCCATTTTTTATTTCGTATTTGGGTTTTGATCGGGTCTAAACTGGATAACGCCCAATGTAACTCTTCGTTGTTTTTTCTTCTTGGCCAGCAAATTTTATATATTATTATTAGGCACTTTTTGGTGATGATCTGTAATTTTTGAATGTTGGTACGGATTACCAACCAGGTTTCACTTCCATATTGTAGTACAGATTTCACGCAAGGGTTAAATATTCTGATTTTAGTCGAGGGGATTATATGCGGTGTTTTCCACATTGCCCATAATCTCACAAAGACACTTCTTGCCTTCGATATTCTTTGCCTTATATACCTCTCAGTTTCTCCATCTATTCGCAGTTTCTCCATCTATTGATATCATGGTTTCAAGATTTTCGTATTCTGCTACCTCCTCAACTTGAGTATTTCCAATGAATACCGGAGTTTGATTCGATATATTTATTTTCATTGGTTTGTTTTTTTTTTCCTTCATGCTTATGCTTCCTTCATCAAAACTTAATAAAAAATTATGTTCCAAGTAAAATATATGTATGTGTATTAAAATATTATTGAAATCAGTGGGTTTGGTAACTTTTTTTTACTATTTCCAGAAATTATAAAAGTTTTTTTTTTTTTTTTTGTTTATTCTTGTAAAATTCATTGTTATTTAAATGCAGCTGTAATTATATATATATATATATATATATATATATATACATATAAAAAGTCTGAACATTTTTTCAATAATATAAAATTCAGACAACTGGAAACTGACTTTAAATATTTAGCTTTTATTTTCTTGATCTTTCCCATTTTTCTTTCCAATTTTTTTCATAATTTTTTTTTTTTTTGGTAAATAAAATTTTGATTTTTTTTGTTTGTGTTTTTTTCTTGTTTTTTATTTTATTTGAAGAAAATGTGCTGTTTTTGTAGCCAGAATGATTTTTCAATAAAATAATAGAAATAGCAAAAAGTTTAAAATATAAAAAAAAAACATTGTTTACTTTTCACCAATTCATTCACAGAAACTTTTCTACAGATTTTCTTCTATTTATTTTATATTTATAACAAAATTATGAAAAAATTCAAAACAATAACTAAAAATATAACAAAAACAAAAAAAGGAATAAAATGTTTTGTAAGTTTTCTTTTTTGACTATGTCCTTTTCATTCAGATTTTAGAGTTTTTCCTTTACTTTTCTTATGATTTCAGTATTTCTTACTAATAAATGAAAAAAAAATATATTTTCTTTTCTGTATATATTTTTTTTTTGTCTAAATTGTAATTTGTAAGCTTTTGTTTTTATTATTTGTCAGTCTGTTTTTTAATTATTTCTATATTGATGCAAAGGTTATTCAATACGCAGCAATAACTATCTGGGTATGTGTGTAAAAATTACAAATATGATGACTGATTCAAATATGATGATGATGATAAGTTAAAAAATACCAACTAAAATTAAGGGTTACGGAGTGAAAATTTTGAAAGGACAAGAATATTTGCTTTGATCGCAAAGATCAGACGATACTCTGGCAATTTTCACTAAAACCAGCTTCTCTTTAAAAGCTTTATTATAATACTATGTAGTCAACGTCGACTAACCATGCAATTTTTGTTCACACTATACATACAATTTTGTATTAGTTATTGTGAATATCCTTGTAATATTAATTCTCTGATATTTTTTGTTGAATTAAGGATTTTTATAACATTACACAGCCTTGTACATTTTAGTTTTCTTTTTAGTCTCATGGATTTTCACGAAAACTTTGTTTTAGATTGTAATTTTTTCATTTCAGCATTAAGATGTTGTCTATTTCTTAGAAAAGTAAAACTTCAATCAAAACTTAATATGACTGTAAATGGAATCAAAATTAAGATCATATTATATTGATAAACTGTTAAAGTAATAACGGTATAATTACTTCTTATTATTTTATTTAATTTTTGTTATTGTTAAAATAAGAATAAACAAATAAAAAAAATTTAAAATCTGGTCACAAAAGTCCAATGATGTTCTAATAAAATTATATGTGTATACATATATATTTTATACAGTATAAAAATATGTATAAAAAATGCTTACACCCTTTACTTGTCCTTAAAGTCTATATCAAGAGTAGAATTATATACATAACAAAATCTTTAAAGTTCACTGATTTTGGGTTTTCGATATTTATGTTTGTTTTGTTGTCCTTTATTTTTACAATAATTTCCAACAACAACAACAAAAAAAAAAAAAAAATAAAAACAGAAAACATTTTAAGAAAAATGGGAAAATATTTGACAAAAAAAAAAAAAAAGGAATACAGTAAAATTTTTAAAATGAAAATTATTGAAAAATGATATTATGTATTAAAGTTTTTCCTTTTGTTGCGTCTATTTTTTTGTTTTGTCTTGTTTTTACTACAAGTAAAAAAACAAAAAAAAAAAAAAATTTTTTTTTTATTTTTCTACTCTTTAAATTTTTTTGGCAAAAGAATATGGTACTAAACATATTAACAACAATGAAAATTAAATTAGTAACATAATTTTGTGGAAATTATGTTTCGGTTTATTTTGGAGTACTTTGATAAGATTCCAAATTTGTTGACGATGAACAAAGAAAATATTTTTAATTTAGGGCAGTTTTAATTTTTTTTTTTTTTTTTTTTTAAATATTCTTTTTCTTTTATTATAAGTAAAATTACTTAAAATTGTATAATGAAGAGAATTTTAGTAAGAAAAAAAAAAATTTTTTTTTTTTGCAAAATTAGTACAAAAATTGAATTTTTAATGATATTTTTACTGCAGATTGGCATTAACAAAAAAAAAAAAAAATTTTGTTTATTTTTTTTTATTCTTTGTTTTGTATCAAAGCAACATAAATATTGCTTTTCATTATACATTAATTGATACAATTATTTTCTAATATATATACATAATATTATTATGTTTGTTGAATTTTTAATTTTTTCGGTTTTTTCTTAAAAAAAAAAGAAAACAACATTTGAAAGCAATAGAAATTATTTTTAAAATTACTATAGAAAATTTAATAAAAGTTTCATTATGCTTTAAAAAAATAGCAGATTTTTATACAAATTTTAAAAAATAGAAATTTTATTTTACTAAAATCTAGTGAAACTAATAAAATTTTAGATTTTCATAATTTATGTGTGTATTGTGTATTAGAGAAGATGTAAAATATTTAATGTAATGTCACCTATTAACAAAAATAGGTACACTTAAAATCATTATTTAATTTTTACAAAAATATCACATCGTAATATTGAGTGATATCGCAGTATTAATTAGATTTGTAATTTTTTTCCTGATCTTACGAATAGTATTCATAGAGCATCGATTAAGTTGCTTAATATTCATATTTGACAAAACTTCAGTAATTTTTTAATCATTATTTTCACTAAGCTGTTGTTTACTCGACTACAGTTTATATTGTGCAAAATTATGAACTACAAATATTTTATTTGTCCGGCCTCGGTGACTTAGTGGATAAGAGCGTTCGAATCCCACACACGTCGTAAGAGTTATTCCCCCTTACCACATTTACAGTCACGCCTGAACAGCAAAAGCTGTGGAAATTCCTGTTCACATTTATGCGTGCGCCATCTATCGTCTTATACAAGAATTATTTATTTTATATTACAATATTAATATTATATATGTTCTAACGGGAAAATTTTGATTAATTATATTATTTAAAGAAAATACCATAGATTTATTTACTAAAAACATATCATTTCATTATACAGTGAAACCTAACTTTACAAACAATAATCAAGACATAAATATTTTGCTTTTATTACAAAATATCAAGAAACATCTAGCCCAGTTTTAAGAAAATATAATTCCTAAAATCTTGTATAACCATTTTTTAAGAAGTAGCGATAATTACGGGTCACTGGGCGATATTAATACATGCAGCCGGAATGGGTATTTTTTACAACGCACATTGTAGAATCTGCAAAGAAGGTGGGATGAAGCATATATCTACATCACTTGCGTCCAAACCAGGGTCAAACAGAAAATCTGGAAACTTTCTACCTTTAAATCATACCTTCCTGTCAAACATAAACCATTAGTTATCCGAAAGTAAATTTGGAAAATTAATTTTATTATTGAACTCTGACTACAGGTCAGAACACGAATTATATTAAAACGTATCCTTGTCTATGCTAATATTGTGCTCTCTTGATATATTTCTAGAGAACAGTCGTGTAAACCAACCAGAACCATACCTATTTTGTTTTCCTTATAATAATTATTTATAGTTTCTGGGATTTTATTTAAAAATCAAATCAATGATTTATTCATTAAATATATTCACAAAATCCAAAATTAAAATAAAAATGACAACAATACTTAACTTCTATATATATTTTTTTTAAATGGTTTTCAAATCATTGAATATTAAATTATTTTTATCTTCTTTAACCACATAATAACAGTTATTTTCAATTTTTTCTCTTTTTTCTATTTTATTACAGGTAAGCAAAAACCACAAAATCAAATGATTATAACAGTTTTTATGCTATTTCGTATACACCTATATATATATGTAAAAGTACTTAAGTTAATAGAGTGAAAATAAAAAAAAATAAAAATAGAGCCTGTAAGTATGTAATAATATAAATTTTTATTGTCAATTCAATAAATTCTGTTTTTTTTTTAATGTTTTATTTTTTTTTTTTTTTAAAATAGAAAAGTTGAAAAATGTTTTTATGTTCTGTCAAATTATTACAAAACGAATATTAAAATAATATGACAACATTTTAGAATAGTCGGAAAATGTTCGGATTTCATATTATATTTTGATAGGTACAATAATACGCGTAATATGTATAAATAAAAAATTTAATAAAAAAAAAAAAAGAAAACGAGAATAAAGTATGTAATATTATGTTATTTGACATTTTAATAGAATGACAATGGAAATTCTATTTTTCGAGAATTTGAAATTCTTGTATAAAAAGTAAAAAAAAAAAGAACATTGTTTTATAGAATGTTTTACGTTGTATAATAGGAAAAAAAAATCTGAGAATTGCTTTAAAAATGCACGTGTTGTTATTATAAATAGTTACTTATTATTAAAAAAGGAAAACAAATTAATGAACATTCAAGTTAAGCAACTACAAATATATAATTGAAAGATTAATTTTTATTACTTTCACTCCATAAATTGTAGTTTAACCATATAGGTTTAACCGGAAGTTTGAATTAGAAAATTTTTATTATATTTATTAAGAGATGACAAATTCTAAGCATATCGTTTCATATATTTGATTCATTCTAGCCTTCGCTACACAGTCAATTGAAAAATATTTTTCTATCGTAAGACTAAAATATGCAGATATAATGCAGATATGTTATGTACCATATTTTTACGAAGAATATTATTAAAGCGACACATTGTTATTCTGTTCTGTTCTATTCTGTTAGATGGGATTTTTAAGTTAATGTGATGTCACCTGTCAAAAGTATTGTGTATACTGTATAGTGTTGAACTAAAATTTTCTCAATTTTTCATCACTAAAAATGAAATTTATGTAAATGAAATTTTTTAAAATTGGATAAAAGAGAAAAATAAGTTATACTATATGCCATATAATATATGGTTTGTAGAGTAACTTTTTATTTTTTGACAAAACCACTTATAGAAATGAATATTTACATCTGCTCAGTGATGCGTCAAAAAAAATATGGGTCACTAATTATCTGACTATTCTTGTATAAGATAATAGATTGCGTAGAAATAAAATAAAAAATGGTTTAGTGGATGGCTTTTATACTCCTTCTAGGAGTGGCAAAAAAAAAAAAAAATTATCTGACTAAAAAAATTTTTTAATTTAAATTACTAGGAAGCTTATCAAGTATTTATTAACTTGTGAAAAGATGTTAAAGTCTAGCAGTTGTTCGTTTTTTGTATACAGTAAAGTTATTTGTTCACAGTTTTAAGAGTTGCACATACTGTATACCGCATTTCGCATACCCTATGCAACAGTAAACCATTGGCGAGAACCTTAAAAAAAAAAAGGTAACCTGAATTTATTAAAAATATCTATGAGTTTAATGACAAGGACATTAAATTTTAAAAAACGTAATATGAAATAAATAATCAAGAATCTCTTAGAAATTCTATAAATTCTTCTGTTTTGGTAAATTTTAATGTTCGGGATAGGAACTTCCTGATGTGGAAAGTGAAATAATTGTCAAATTGATTTAAATGTTTTTCTTCATTTCTTCAACAAATTTTTGAACTAGGAACAAACATTTACGGCTGCCCCAAATCAAATATCCGGTTTCCTGTAAATTTCTAATATCTTATACTTTTTTTCATTTTCAAATAAATTTTAAACAGAGAAATGAAATAAAATTATATTAAATAAAAAAAAAACTATGTTTTAGTACATACTTAAAACAAAATATTACAAACTTTAATAATACTAACTACTATAATATAAAATATCAAATATTTAAGTACCAACTTATACAGTTGAATAATCAAAAAAAAAAGCAAAAAAAACTTAAAATATTTTTATATCTAACTAAGCCTTAATAAATATTTAGTAATTCCAAAAAAAAAAAGAAGAAGTTTCATGCTTTTCTTCTCTTTTCTTCCATGCTGTTTTCAATAAATTCAATATTTAGTTTAAGGTAAACATACAACAATTTATTATAAGTAAATTTTCTACAGTAAAAAATTTCTATTCAATTAATTTTTATTTTAACTGGACACTGTCGTATCGAAATGAAAGAATGTTTTGAATTTTACAGAAGTTGCTGGTATGAAGAAGAAGACATTTTCATCTTCTGTGGGAATATCCAACCCATGCTCTAAAAAGAAAAGCTTTCTGAGAATATTCTTTATATATAACCTCCTCGATCTAATGACTGCACGTTTCGTCGATTTACCGATCTTTATAATAATATCCCGGCATCGTTTAATTAGATATTATAACTTTCATAAACTGGTCTAAGTCCACCTCTGCAGTTCTTTTTATCTAATACTTATCTATCCATTTATCTACCTTTAGTTATTTTTCATTTCGTAATTCTTTATAGGTAAACCTCAATACAAAAATGGTGAAAATATTTCACTATCAATTTGGAAATTTAATTTTATTGCAGGAAAAATTTTTTTTTTTTTTGCAGTATTCAAAAATTTTGTAACTGCTGTTCAATAAAATACAATAAATTTTGCATTCAATGAAACATGAAAATATTCATAGAATTCAAAACCGCGCAAAACATACTGTTATTGAGTGCACTTAAATCTGAAATTCTTTAATTTAAAATCATATAAAATTCAGTTCCCAAAGGAGCAAAATAACAAACCAAAAAATTAAATTTTTTTTACAAAATTTTTACAATGGAATTTAAGTTAGAAACAAAACTTATATAGGTATAACAAAAAGCATTCAAAAACCTCAAAAAAAAACAATTTAAAAAGACTATTATGTAAAACTTTAAGCTTTTCCTATGAATATTTTTAGGTATGTGCTCCTAGAGTTGTTTTTTTTAGTAATTTAATGATTTTAAACTTTATATTTTAAGTGTCTGATGCAAACAATAACTGTTTGGTATATATAAAGCGTTTGAAAAGTCTTTGTCCGTTTTTCTGAATTTTCCAATAATCAGCAAATACATTGTTAATAAAAAAAAAAAAAAAAAAAAATTTGCATTTGCATTAAATTATAATACGATTTAACAGTTTTAAATAAAGATTCAGACAAAATAACAATAAAATAACTTTTATTGAAGAAGAAAACCTTGAAAAAACTTTTGAACAAAACAAAAATAATTAAAAATTTTTAATTTAAAAATTACACGATAATAACAATAGTATAATGTTGCATCATATAGGCATGATAATGTATGCAAATGCTAATTTTTCAGTGTGGTTAAATGTTGTCCTTAAAATATTTAGAAATTGCATTATTAAGAAGAAATACAAACCATATAAATATTATAATATTTTCAAGAGATAACAACATAAAATTTTATAGTTGTTGTGATTTACAATGTTTGCAAATCTAAAAGGGTGAGAGGAAAAATCAGTTAGAGGAAAATTAATTTTGATTTTAATTAATTAAGAATGGATTTTTTGTTCTCGTGAGTTGATGAGAATCTTCAAAAGATACAATGTTAATCTAGTAGCAATTATATATACCGGATTTTTATCGATTAAATCGTACCCCTTCTCTATTAAAACTTATCGAAATGACTAACCATTAAATTTTTTTCAAACCGTTTTCTTTTAGTGTATCTTTTCCTAAGGAAATCTATACTTTGTGCTAATGCTAAAGGTCTCTCATTTTTGACTCTTCCTGTAGTAACTTAATTTTCGATTAGATTTATATGACGTTCTAGATGAGCTTTATGTTTTATGAGATATCTCTTAATTTCATTTATAACTTTGAAGATTTCTTAATTTTTATAAATATCACTATTACGCTTATACCAGGGATCACTTACAAAGTTGCGTAGAACTTTATTCGGAAAAGTTTTTATATGTGTTTCCTTGACGCAGCCGCTAAGTTGAATGAATGCTATAGAACCATATAAACTTAATAATTTAATTTTTAATTAACACTTTTTTTTATATATTTTTATTGTTAAATTTTACGGATTAACGAATTAACGAGATGAAATGAAATGAGAACGAACCATTAAGAATGGATGATGAAATTTTTCTTATTTGTTCAACTTGTACAACTTTTTCCAGTTATAAGTCATACGATTATGTCAGATATCTCGCAATATCTAAAAATCATTTTACTGTTATTATCTAGAAATGTTTGCGTTTAAGAATATTTTTTTTTTTTAATTTATACTTATTTTGAAATTTGTTAGATTTTATTTTCATTGTATTGTAGATAAATAGAAATTAATCACAAGAATATTAAAGTTTAATTTCTGTTTTGTTTTTAAATTTTTTGTTGAAAAAATCTGAAAAAATTGAAAATCTCAATAATGAAATCCTCATCATTATACATTGTATTATTGTTTTTTTGTATGAGCACACTTTATGTTTTTTTGCTGTCTTACACGTGGTACACTGTCGTATACATCTAACCTTGAATTCAACTTCAGTAAATGAAATTTGTTTTTAATTTGTTCTTATAAATGCTTGTATATTTGTTATAAGATTTCAAAATTGTACATTAAGAACTAATTTTTTATTTACCCAAAATAACATTTTTTTTTTTTTTTTTTTGGTATTTTGTAGTGTTGTTTTTTTTGTTTTTGTGGTAGTGTCCTGCCACAATATTCTTTCTTTTCTTTTGTTTTTGGAGATATAATATGTTGGTGCAGTTTTTTCTCTGCAATCCTCTCAAAAAAAAAAAAAAAATCATATTATATTTTAACCTTCCAAAATTTTCATACGTTTTATAACATAAATATTATTTGATTTTTTTCTTTAGCTCGTTTATTTTTTACTTTATTGTTTTTTTGTTTTATAATTGTTATTGTTTTTGTACATGATTTAGTAAACGAAGCAAAAATATCAGAAAATATATGAAAATAACATATACATACAAGCATAAAATAAATCTATATAATCTCAAATCTAAAATACCTTCTGGCAAATGAAACATTAGCATTATAAACGGGTGTTATTGTTGTTGTTTTTTTCGCTTGTAGTAACAAATAAAAACGCCAAACAAGAAACAATAAAAAAAGAAATTTCCAATTTTATAGAAAAAAAAAAAAAACCGTTAGAAGTATCATTTTAGAAATAACTTATTAACGTACTAATATATAGATAATGCATTACAATAAAATATAGAAAAATCCCGCCAAAAAAAAAATAAAATCTTAATATAACATACTCTGTCTCTATCTAATTTTTCTTTCACATATATTTTTTGTTTTATTGTTGAATTAATATCTAAAACACAAATTAAAGATTCGTATGGTAAACCCGATTCAAAATATATACAAAACTTTCTTAATCCCTAATACAAATTAATAAAAAGTTAAAGGTCTTCATCTTCCAGTTATAAATGATATATCTATAGATAAAAAAAAAAATTTATAATAACTGTATAACTTAAACTATATGTACTTTACTTTTAGATTTGGAACATTTAAAAGTGAATATAGGGAACAGAGGAATGACATAATCTTCTTAGTGTATTAGATAACCGGTCTTGCAAACTTCATCTTAATAGTATTCGAATTTCAGAAAAAACAAAAAAAAAAAAGAATACAATGAAATATTAGAAAAATCAAAATTTTTGTTTTTTATTTTGCTAAAATTATTCACAATTCACTGAACACGTTCGATGACTAGTTCGTTTGTTTCTTCATTTGTTCGATTATGAAAAAAAGATGTTATTATTTTTTTTTTTTTTGGTATTCATAATGCGAAATTTATGTTTTATTTCTTTAACACATGTACCAAATGTACTTAAATGTATGTATTTTTCCTTTTTTTTTTTTTCTTTTTTTTGCTTATGATTGTGTATGTATGTATTTAACTTAATATCCATAAAAACAAAAACATAAAAGAAAAAAAAAAAAACCATTTTAAATTTCTTTTTCTTGTCTTTTTTATTTCTTTTGGATTTTCATCTTCAATTTTAACGACTCGTGCTTCAAATGTGTGAATAAAAGTATCAAAGATTATAGGTTTTTTTTTTTTTTTTCAAAAAACGAAAAGAAAGTTTCAAAAAAAACAAAAAAAATAAAGACTAAAAAAACAAAAAAAATCAGGAGTTTTTCAAATTTTAAAAGAAACGGGAAATTGTTTTCTTTTTTCTTTTTTAAAGAAAGGGCAATCCAGTTTTGTTTTTTTATTTTATCAATTTTTTGTTTTTATCTTTTAAAATTCGTCCTTTCTGTGAGAGAATTTTAAAGGTCGGATTTTTAAATTTGATAAGGAAGAAATTGTAGGATTCATATCTTACACGTGGAATATTACCAATATTTGAAGTATGAGATATGAATCAATAAGATGAAATTAAATAATTTTTTTTTTTGTTTTTGTTTTGAAGGCTTATTGTGTACCATTAATCAATGATGATTAATTATTTGAACCCACACTTCATCGGTGTTTACAGAATATTTTATACGTTCTTACTCACTAGGCTACCAACAAAATGAAAATGAATTGTAAAACTAAAAACACAAAAGAAATAATATTGTTGTAGGAAGTGGTAAGAATTGTTGAATGAATAAATAGTAAGGAGTATCTATAGGATGAAAAAAATTAACATAATACATATTAAATAATGTTTATATAAAAAGTTAAGTATACACTTTTACTATATAAACATTCTTATTGTAAGATGTCTCCATTAAAATAAAACAGCCTACTACTAGGAATAGATTAGAGAGAGGTTTAATAATACGATTCAATTAAATTTCATTTCAAATCTGCAACTATTGAATTCATGCTGTTCTACCTATTCATGCGTCTTTACTGTCTCACCGCACTTATATTTATTTGAACTGGGTTTTTTATTTCAATTTTATTTCCAAATAATTCTAAGCTACATATTTGAATCCTCCATTTATATATAAAATAATTAAAAACTAAATGAATATTACCTTTATTGACATTTACAATAAACAAGAAACACTTGATCCTATTAATAGAATCTGTTAAAGTTTTCAACGCAAAAAATATTATATAGGTATAAACTGCCTATAATATTCAGTTCACAATCACAGTTTTTTTTTTTTTAAACTGTGATTGTGAACTGAACCTCACAAATAAAATAAAGGAAAAATATTTTGAAATTATTAAAAAGGAAAACAAAAACACTTAAAAACACTTAAACTTTAAAAAAGAAATTTTTTTTTTTTTTATATATAAAAATAAAGACATATTATTATTTTTTTTTATGAATTGCTATTCTTGTGTTAACGCAAATTTGGTTACTCATAAAGAATTTTTGGAAAAATATTGGAAAACTCTTATTTTTTATTTTCAATTTTTCACAAGATTTTTCAATATATATTTTTTTTTTTAGATGATATTTTGTAAAAGGTTGAAACAAAGTTTTAGGAAAAAATGTATTAATTTTTTTTAATTTAATTTAAAGTGGGAGAATAAATTTTCAATTTCAACAACATGGTAATTTAAAAGTTAAAAAATTTTTTGTTGAAAAGATTTTGTGTTTTCCTTTTATATTTTTTTCTTGTCATAAAAAAAAAAAAAAAAACAAATTCCTTTACTTTAACATAATTTCAAATAAATCATGATTTTTTTTTTTTTAAATTTTGATTTGATTTTATATTTATTTAAATCTTTGTTAACTTAAAAAAAAAAAAAAAAAAAACAACCGTGAATTGTTTTTAGCAGTAAGTACTTATTTAAAGTTTCTTTAGAAAAGAAAGATAATATTGAGTATAATATTAGATGTATGGAGACGGTCTATATGATTAGGTAACATCTTATTAATTTAGGTTCAGATAAGGTGTGCTTCGAGTTTTTTTTTTTCTTTCCTTGATTTTCCATGAATTTTTCATCATTATATCGTATTTAAAAATTTAATTTAAATTATTTTTAAATCGGGCCCATCCAAATCATTAAACTCTATCTCGAAATAATTGTAGTGTTTTACCAAATATATATGTGTTAAATTTATCTCTTTAAATTTTAGAAGAAACTTCAGTTTTGAAAAAAAAAAAAAATTGCCACACATTAGGAAAATTTTCCAAATTTTTAATAAACATTTTAATATCGTGGGTAAAGAATAGTTATTAGACCTTTAATATCTTATCATAAAGTATTGATTTACATTTTATGAAATTACTGAATAAAGATTTTGATATCAAAAGAAAATTCACATAAACTATTTATAAAATAATTTTAAAGTTATTGAAATGGTCGATAGAGATTTGATATCAATTGATTTGTAATCTATTGATACACAAATTGAATATGACAGAATTTTGTAATAATAATAAAGTGATTTTCCTTTATATGATCTAAAAAATATATCCTTTTACTTAAACTGTTTGTTTTTTTTTTTTTTTTTTTTTTTTTCTTTTTTTGTATTTCTGATGTAATTTTCTGTGTGCAAATGAATGGATTATAAAATTTCTATTTGATATAATTTAAAATTGCTTATGTCTGTAAAATTCATCATCATTATGTATATGTATATGTTATCTTTTTAAAATGTTCCATATTGCTTTTATTTCTATAATCAAGTATAAAGTTTTTAAATTTCTACATTATATTGAATCACTTTATTGAAAAATGTTTCTAATAAAGCTAAGGTTTAGGTTAAGTTCTGACTTATTCCAATAGGTTGATTTTTCTCCTTATATACATACATATACATGTATACTTATTGTGCTGTAGAACATCATCTGTTCTTATAGAAAATGTTTCATATTAAAATGATGAATTTAATTTTTTTTTTTTTTGCAAATATCTACAAATAAGTGTTAATTATATATAAACTACAAAAATCTCTTCTCTTTTCTTCATTTCTTATGGAAGAGAATGTAGAAAAACACACTAAATAAATGAAAAAGAAAGAGAAGGAAAATATGAAAAAAAAAATATTAACGAAATAAAGAAAAGTGAAAGCAAAAAAAAAAAAAAAAAAAATTGTTTTGTAGAGAGTTTTAAAATCCTTTTTTTTTTTTTTTTTACTCTCAAAATCAACCTACATATTATTATTTATTCATTTAAAGAAATAAAAAGAGATAGAAATATTTTTTTTTTTTTTGCTACAAGTTTTAAAAATTCCTTAAATTTTATTGAAAAATGTTATGTTTTCTTTTTTCTTTTTTTTTCTTTTTTTATTTGTTGAGGAAATAATATCATATACATATATTATGCAATATAAGAAAAATAAAGTATCTGATAGATACAGATACACTATTTTATAACTTGTGTATATTATATTAAAAAAAAAAAATAAAAAAAATTTAACATTTCTTTGAATAAAGATTAAAATTTTAATATCTTTTTTGTTTTTATTTTCTTTTTTTTTGTAATTTTTTTTTCCTACTAAATAAAATGTTTTCTTCTGATATCCAAGAAAATAAAAAAAAAAATTGTTTTTGAAATAAGATATATGAGTGTGAGAAAGCAAAAACAAAAAAAAAAGGAAACTAAAAAGAAAATCTTTTTAGTTCATAAAAACACTGGCATTTTTAAGAAAAAAACATTTTTTTTTTTTTGAAAATTCTATATATAGGATTTAAAAAGATATAAATCTAAAATTTTCATTATAATTTTTTAATGAATATTTTTCAAATTTTCAAATTTTCCAATTTTTTATTTCGTCCTTCTGTTTAAATATTAAAATTTAAGCCAATTATCAGAATTATTACTAAATTTATTTTATTTGTTTTGTTATTGGTTAAATTTTTGAATATTTTTTTTTTTTGTTTTTGTAAATTTAATGAAAGTGAAAACGAGTGAATGTATCCAATAGCTTTTATGTATAGAATATTATATCCATGCTATATATATACTTCATGTTTCATGTAAGTTCATCAACGATTTCACATGATATGCAATAACAATTCTCTTTTTCTCTTTTAACTCAAGTTTCTCTTTAATATTTGCATAGCTTACCTAATAAGAAAAGGAACTCTTTTTCTCCTTTTCAAGTTTCTCTTTGAGACATATGCATACTTAATAAGTAAAGGACTATATTTTACAGATTTTGTTTAAAATGTTATCAATTGTTTTTTAAATTTCACTTTAACGCAAAATTTGTATTTACCGTCAATTATTATATTATATTCCTTATAATTTCTTAACGATATAATATGGTACGCCTTGTATAATGAGGAGATTTAAATTCTACACGTGGAATATGTTTGATTTTTTTACCACATAATTAAGTGAAAAGTATCTATATACTGTTTTATATAAAGAAATTCTTTAAATTTCACTTGTTCTTTTTTTCTTTTTTTTATGTCTAAACTCTTTATAGTTTTATATGTTCATTCTATTTATTTTAAACACAATAATCATTATTTAATATAGAAAAAATGTTTTTTTTTTAAATTTTTTTCTTCTAGAGTAACTTGTAGTGGGTATAGTCTTTCTTTAATCAAATATTTTATAATAAAACTAATTTTTCAGAAAAAAAAAAAAAAAAATATGTAGATATTTTAAAAATGTGGGTATATCTAAAGTATTTCTTAAGAATATTCTTATAATAATAAAAATATAGGTACATATATGTTCTTAAATATAATAAAATAAAATAAAAAAAAATATCTTAAATTTTTAAATTATTTGAAAACGAATTAAAGTGGTTGTTGTAAAGAAATTGTTATATATTTATTTAATTAAAGAAAATAATTTTTATTCATTGTAAACACAAAAAAAAAAAAATGTTAAATTTAATATAAAGAAATATGGTACATATAGATATAATTCTTGTATGACATTTTAATATAATAATATAATAATATTTAATAATATATTGTATATAAATGTATATATATTTTTTTCAATATTATTAAGGATGACTTCATATCTTTTGTTCTTGTACATTATTAATTTAATTATAAGAGTGTTCTAATAAATTGCTCGTATGTATTTTATACAATTTTAAAAAAAAAAAAATTTTTTTTATATTCTAAATACGAAAGGTTATTAAACATTGAACAACATTAAAATTATCTTCAAATCATTTCATTCTAAATAATCATCATAATTTAATTTCTTTTATTTTTCAAGATGTTATTGTATACATTTTTCTTGTATTTTTATTTATTTATTTATTTATTTATAATCATCCTATCATCCTATGTGTGATTGCAATATTATTTTAGTTTTTATTCTGAGTATTTTTTAATATTATCAAATTGCATATTTTTAGGTATTTTAATATTTATATTCAGTTTGTATTGGTGTTCCTTTAAATTAACACATTTTTCAAAAAAAATTTTGAAAAATTTGCTTATTAATTTCACTCTGTTCGTGTGTGCGTCTGTCCGTTCGTCTGTCTGTTAGAAAAGCTTGTATTCCGTTTACGATATAGAACAATGAAATTTTAACCATAAATAGCTCTTTAATTTTTGAAGTTTCATTAGAAATTACAAGCTCTTCAATTTTGAAAAAGCTCTATTTTCAAATATTTTTATATCTCAGTTTCCTTATAAAATTTGTTTAATCTAAAAACAGTAAACAACAGGAATATCTGCTATATAATTCAATATCAGAATTATACAATTTTTTTGCAATTTAGTTTTTAAATTTACCGTTATATGAGAACAAAATTTTCCAAAATTCGGCTTTAATATCTTCAGAACAATTTTAATTCGAATCATGGAATTTTAAGAGATGAAAAATTTTTTGAAATTAGCATAAATATAATATTATGGCAAAAAAAATATTTTATACTACCAGTTGTTTAAGAGCTTTTAGGACTCAAAAATTGAAAATTCTCCACATAAGTATAAATTGAGTTTAAAATTATATTTTTTTTTTAGATGACGTGTTACGATTTTTTTTTAGTTTTTTTAAATTTTTGTTGTATATTATGTAAAAGTTACTGGTCTCTCTCATTTTTATCATATTAACAATATACTCAATATACTGTTAATTGTTTTTTTTTTTAATTAAACTTTATACCTTTTGTTTCAATCTTACATTAGTTGCTTAGCCTAGAAAAGTTTAACAAAAACAGCTTTGTATTATTGTTTTATCTTACTAACATTTAAATTAATTATACCCGTACGATAGGATCGGGTATAATAAAATTACTCCTCCGTTTGTAACACCTCGAAATAAGCGAGCTAGATATACCTTCAAAGGTATGGATCGGATCAGAAAAAAATTCTAAGACTTTTGAGCCATGTCCGTCCGTCCGTCCGTCCGTCCGTCCGTCCGTCCGTCAGCACGCTAACTCAAAAACTAAGAAAGCTAGAATCTTGAAATTTACACAAAATATTCTGGGAGTAATTTGTAGGTTCTCTATTTTTTTTGGTTGAGTTTGGACCAAGCCTTAGGGTAGCTCTCGAAGACCTAACTTTTAGATCCCCACATTTTTTTTTGCAATAGAGCTATGAAATTTTAACTACTGATAGATATCACAAAAATATTAATTTTATTTTTAATAACTTTTTTTAGTACCCCCACCCGTTATGGAGCTACAGCTCCCCAAAGGTTCAAAAAAGCTCTATATTTAAATTGTTATAGCACAAGTTGTATAAGGTATATCTTCACTTTAAAAACGCCAAACGATTACTACTTTTATTAGCTTTAAAAGTATATATACAATAAATATATATTTGTGGCATACGGTGTCTTAATTTACCGTTATGTGAAACTCAAATTTTGCAAAATCCTTCAACCCTTCTATCTTCTAAACGGTTTAAGTTGGAAACTTGAAATTTTGACAGAAGTTAGATTTTCGAAAATAAGTATGAGTCATTTCAAAAATTTTTTTTGTATCACTCCCCGTTTAGGAGCTGTAAGGGGTCAAAAACTAAAAATTTCCTATTTTTAAATACCTGTAACTTGAACACCTGTTAAAATTTTTTTGAAGTAATACACAAAAATTAAAGCTCCAACATTATACTTTTATTTCTGTTAACAACTTTTTTTAATAATATAGGGTTACTTTATAATTGACGAAAGTGTTACTTGATTTTTTCAAATTTTCTAACAAATTTCTTTAACGAATTTTTTCCATTTTGTTTTACTCGATAATTTGAAATTGTTGAGGATATAATGCGTAGTACATAAAAATGTAAATAAATAAACAACATAACGGTTGCTTGAAGAATTTTTATTTATATGATATTAATATATATACATACTTATATAATATCATGTTTATTTACATATCGTATATGTCACTAGTGAATGAATGATAAGAGTATAGATGTATATTATATAGCGCCGTATTTACATACATATATGTATTTTATTGTACTTATAAGAAATTATTCTGTCAATGGAATATTTAAATATAATATAATATAATATTTAAAATTATATTTACTATTTTGTACTAAGTAAATTTAATATACATTTACCGCTTAGTATTAAATGGTACTATAGAATATTTGAAAAAGTTTTGGATTGATAATCGTTATGTGAAAGGTTAGAATCTGCTTTTGAAGAATGTACATATAAACATATAGTTTGAATATATGTACAACCCATAGTTCTAGAAATTATAAAATTCTCCCAAATTATTTTAAAATACTAAAATATGAAAAAAATAATATTGTGAGCAGAGTGACAGGCTGTGAACATACTAACGGTTCGTACGGGTATCTAAGAGTTGACAAAGGCAACTGTATTCTTCCTCGTATTAAAAAATTTTTATATTAGTTTTTTTCTGTATTAATTTTTAAATTTATTAGATATAAGAATTATTTGTATTTTCACAATTTTTGAATTTTAGGATATTGATAAAAAATTAAGGTTAGATATTAAAAAATCAATAGTACATTCTGTTATTTCAGATAAAAATTTAACCTATCCTAACCTACTTAAAACTACTGACACTAGTTAAAACAAATGTATGTATGTATAAATTCATCTCTGTGAAGTAATGACATGTCATATTTCAATTTTATTCCGTTTATTTCGCCCGGATTATATTCTATGACTTTGCATGTTTGCATAGTGATATAATAGAGGGACATGATTATGGCCTTGAATATAACCAGTTTTATCTAAAAAGATAAAGTGCTCAGGGGCTATAAAGCCCGTTTAGTAATCTTAGTAGTAATCTTAGTAATCTTAATAGTAATCTTTAGTAATCTTAGTATCTAAACTTGTTTTTTTTTTTTTTATTGCATTTCTCTGCCACATAAACGTGGACAGGAAATTACATAGCCTTTCCTGTTTAGGCGTGGCTGTAACTGTCGTAAGGAGGAATAACTCTTACGACGTGTGTAGGATTCGAACCCACACTCCTTCGGTGTTTACAGCATATTTTATACGCTCTTATCCACTAGGCCACCGAGGCACCTATGAACTTGTTTTGTCAACCGTAGCTAATTGTTTTGGTATAAATTTATATTCTCAATTTTTTAATCTTATAGGAATATCGAACGAATACAAGAAAATTTATGTATATTGGTGCAAGACGCAATTGGGTCGAATGCATAAAACTGAGCTCGACCTCAAATCTTACTTTTTCAAACAAAATCACAAGTTCAAGTGTATAGCTTTCTTTGAAAAAATGAGAATTGAATTTAAGCTCAGTTTTACGAATTCGAACCAATATTCTAAACTCTTTTTATTGTATTTTGAAAAATACGTGCTTCTTTATTAATCCTTGGTTTTACATTCTGTCTTGTTTGGAATTCAAATAATGTGTTAAATTTTATTCCATTGTATCTTTTCTTATTTTTCATCTTCAATCTGTATCTTAAGTATAAAATAATACTAGAAAATAAAAGATTTTCGAAAGAAAAAATTATTTTAAAAAAAATAAGGTCATATTACAAGCTTAATGCAATTTTGCAATATATATTTATATTAACCTATAATCTTTTATACAATCAAATAGTCTTATAATTTAATATTATTTTGTTTCTTTTTGTAATCAAATAAATACCAATTTTTTATTTAAAAAAAAAAAGGAAAAAAGTTTAGTAAAATTGTCTTTAAAAGAGAAAAATAAATACATATTATAAATAATATTATTTTAAAATTACATATTGAATTTTTTTATTTCTAAAATAATTTTAAAATAAATCAAAAAACAAATTTAAATTTTGTTAGAAAAAATAGAAAATGTTTATTAAAGAATACAAATTAAGTTTTTATTCTTTATACATAAATTTTTAAAGAAAATAAAAATGTCCTTGCATGTGAAAAGAGGCCAGTTAAATAAATTATTACTGACTGCATTAAGATATCATAAACCTATAGTTAATATATAAGTAGTTTTCTAAATATGTACCCTGAAATATTTTAGACATTTATTTAACTGTTTATCATTAAGATATTCCTTTTGCATGCGAAAAAAAGGACTAAAATATTAGTTGAATTTTAATTTGAACTCTTCTTAGATCTCGTCAAAATATTTTCTTTATTCCAAACTATAAATTTTTATTTTTAAGACAATTGTTTTAGTTGAGATCTTTCAACTTTTTCTTAACACTTAAAAAATTCTTAAATGTTATAAATCTAATTTTAAAAGTATAATATTATATGATAATATAAAAATATTTTTTAATATTTTGAACAAGTCATAAAATATAGGACTTCCAATAACTATAAACTGCAGCAATGTATACTTTTCTTTTTTTTTTTTTCTTTAAATTACTGAATATAGCAATAGTTTCACTTAATTTTAAAATGATAATATCTGACATTTAATACCAAAAGCATAATACAATAAGCAATGAATTCTACCGTCAAAACACTTATCATCCATTCCAAGAAAAGGACCAAACAGTAAAAGAACAAAAAAAAAAAAATAATAGAAAAACAAACAAACAAACAAACAAATCATATAAAAAACGTTTATTGTATATTATATAAACCTAGTTTTTTTCCTTTTTCTTTTTTCCATTGCTGTTTCTTATTTTTGTTTTTGTTTTTTTTTTGTTATTGCGTACAAAATAGAGCAAGAAATAATTTAAAATTACATGAAGGGTGCTATCATTTATAGCGAATGGTAAAAACTCTTCAATTATTCATAATAAAACTGCGGAAATTCTTGTATTTTTTGGAGAAAAAAATAAAAAAAAAAAGTATGACTAACTTTAGAACCTATATAAAATTATAGATAATGTCCTATAAAAAAAAAGGATATTATATGAATCAATGATTCTTAAACTTTTTTTTAAAAATTATTCGCTTAAATGAAAAAATCTAGAATTAAAAATGAAAATAATTTAACAATTAAAAAATTTATTGCAAGAAGCAATTGAGAATTAGTATTTTAAGTTTCGAAAAGTTTTTTTTTTCTTATTTGATTACAATAAGATTTCATACAATAGTTTCTTAGACCGAAGAAACTTAAATATGAATTTTAAAAGACCGACAAGTAATCGTTTAAAAGAAAAACGGATGAAATAAAACAAAATTTCGACATTGTAATAAATTTGATAAGGTAATAAATAATATATTCACCACACAAACGTTTGGAAGGAATGTTTGTAAAAGGATTAGGCTGATCTTCAATTAAAATAATGCAGTTTAACTTAAGTTAGGATACAGTTTAAATTGATGAAGCAATTAATTTGTTGTATTCTTGAAACTGAAGATTTTTTAATTTTTAAACCATATACTACAATCTTATAAAAGAAACTGTGATTTACAAACATTTTCTAATATTAATTATTAAAATAAAATTTATAATCCTTCAAAGCATTAAAAAGAATCATTTAATGCAAAGTTTTGAACCAATATGGTGGTTCAATATACCTTCAAGGCGACACTCTTAGAGAAAAACTTTAAAAAGGGAGCTTATTTGTGAACAAATCTTATTGGAAATTTTTTTTATTCGGTGTGCTTATAGAAAAAATTCATAAGTCCTCACTTCATAAAACTACAAATCAAACTAAAAATAAAAAAATTACAATTTATATAAGAGAATTTAAAGGACTTTTTTTTCTTTATTTAAATAGTAACTCTATTGTTCCAAAAATGTTTTACTGCCGCTGATAAGAGAAATCTTTTTTTCAGTAAAATAGACCTTGGTTTTTCTATGAAGGTATTTCAACACACGAAATATTAACGAAACTAAATTTCGGTTAAAATTCAAAAAATAAGTTGGTTCGTTCAAATAAATAATGTTCAAAATTAGTAAATTTCCATTTGGCTTGTGATGAATTAAGTTTTTCAGGTTAACGATATGTGATTGCTATAAAATCTAGTAATGAAAATATTCAATTTTAAGAGAAATTTCAAAAGGATTTAAAGCATCATTCATCATTAATCATTAAGAATCACTGTTTACTATTCGATACGTAAAAAAAACAAAAAGTTATAAAGAAATCAGAAACAATACCATTTAAGATTTCTTAACATGCCCACAAAATTATACACTTATATATTATTATATGTAAACGGATATATATTATATCTATATAAATTTTATAATTTATGAAGAGTATTTGCCCTTTTATTCAATGTTTGCCGGCAACTAAATTTTTTTGTTTATTTTTATTGTTTGATTTTTTTTATTTTATTTTTTATTTTTTAACTGCGTATCCTTACTAAAACTTCCTGGTGTGATTTTTGCTCTTTTCTTTTTTATTTGTTTTTTTTTTGTTTGCCTTCTTTTAAAAAAAAATTAAAGGGTTAAAAAATTTTATGAGTTATTTTTATACTTTCCATTTTCCTCCCTATTTCTCTATATCTTTCTCTTTCACTCTCTTCTATATATGTATTTCTTAAGTAGCGAAATTATTAGTTTTCTTAACACCAAATTTACTTCGTTTGTTTTTTGTTTTTTTCTATCAAATCGAAAACCGGATATAGGATATCAAAAAAAAAAAAAAAATTGAGAATAAATAGAACAAATGAATCGCAAAGAAATGAATTTGAAACGAAAGGAAAACAAAAAAAAAACTTGAGTATAATAATGGTAAAATTCTTAAAAAACTAAAATACAAAAACACCAAAAAAAAAATTATAGAGAATAAAAAGGGATGAAAAAAAAATTTGTTTTTTTTTCTTATTTTCCAAAATCCTTATAAATTCATGAGTGGATTTTCCACCATATATATTTATAAGTACTATGTGTATTAAACATATTAGTTTTATGAATGTATACTATATATATATATATATATTTGTACAGCTATAGTATACTTAGTTCATTTTCATATTCGCAAGGATATGATGCATACTAATAAGGTAATAAATTGTTTTCTATATATAATATTAATTTTTTTTTTTCCCATTTTTGGTTTTTCTTTTTCTTTTCTATCTTAGTTAACAACTGGTATATTATTATTATTATTATTATTACTTTATAACTGTAACTTTGTTTGCATACATTAACTTTATAGATATATACGAGTATAATATATAATATATAGACATTCAGATATAAAATATTTCGAATAAAAGAAAAAAATAAGTGGAATTTTTTAAAATAGTATAGAAAATGTTTTTATTATAAAATAGAAAAATTAAGGGGAATACTCTAGTTAGCCGAATTCTAAATGGTAAAATGCAATTTCACCTAATGTTCTTTCACAGAATGGGAAATATAATTAATTTTGAAATGGCAAACATTTATAAAAAAATGTAATTATAGGTATATGCTTGCATTTTTAAGAAAAGCGTGAAAATGTGATTTTCGAAATATTCTATAAATGGCAGCATCCATGGACTCGGATTCTGGGAGCTTCCGAATGATTCCGGAGCAAACAAAATTATCTCGAAAACCAACAAAGATAGAACCCTTAAATTTGGTACAATAATGTTCCTTCATGTTTGATTTATGTCTCTGAAATTGGAGACGATTTAGTCCATGAGTTCGAATTTTGGAAGCTTCCGAACGAGCCCCAGATCAAACGAGATTATCTCCAAAACCAACAAAGATAGAACCTTTGAATTTGGTACAATGGTGGTCTTTCGTATTTTTTTTATGTTTCTGAAATTTGGAAGGATTTGGTCTATGGGTTCGGATCTTGGAAGCTCCCGAAACAGTTCCAGAGCAAACGAGTATATCTCCATAACGAACAAAGATAAAACCTTTATATTTAGTACAATTGCGGTCTGGCATGTTTTTTTTATGTCCCTAAGATGGATTTGATTAATTAGAGTGGCAATTTGGGTACCTGACACATGTCTACCAAGGGCTAAGAAGCATATCTTCGAAATTAATAAAGATAGAAACTTGAAATTTTCTACTAGGGTGTTAAGTATATCCCAAGAGGA
This sequence comes from Poecilobothrus nobilitatus, assembly GCA_947095535.1. Taxonomy (NCBI): domain Eukaryota; kingdom Metazoa; phylum Arthropoda; class Insecta; order Diptera; family Dolichopodidae; genus Poecilobothrus; species Poecilobothrus nobilitatus. The sequence goes on along the minus strand of OX352774.1, from coordinate 189,052,103 downwards.
TGCCTCTTTTACTTTGCTGAAATTTGAATTGAATAAAACAGAAAAGGGAAGAAGTTCAAGCAGCTGCTAAAATTTATGGATTAAATTAAAATTCGAATTATTCAGGTGTAGTGTATTAATAAGTCGGTTGCATCGACTTACTGTTAAATTTACTTGTTTTTTACTAATATGGTATGATATTTGTGAAATAAATATCTAATTATACCAAAAAAATATTAGACGAAATGACAATTTGACATATAGGTTTTGTGAAAGTGGCACCTTCAATAAAATAATATCGAAAAAGAGTAAAATGTGCGTTTTTATGTAATTGTAAATGTATTTATATGGTTGTATGTTTTCGTTTTTTTTTTTTTGCCGAATATATCAAAGTTCCACATGAAATATGACATTTTGGTATCCAAATAAATGTAAATGTTTTATTACAGTGTTAATATTTTATGAAAATTAACTAAAAAAAAAAAAAAAAAAACATTATATCTATAATATTATTTAATGAATAGGGGATAATAAAGGGGAAATTTTCAAATTCAAATTAATTGTGATTTATTTATTTTTCATGAGATATTACAAGTAAGTATTAAAGATAACTCCTTGTAACACTTGAAGGAATTGAGTTTGTCTTTTGAGTGGGTGTATTTCAAATATGAACTATTTAGATAAAGTATTTGATTAAAAGGAATATAGGTGATATAATTATGATTTTGAAATGGATTTGTCATAACCATATAATCTAAAGTATTGGTTAAAAATTTATTCTCTTATAATAAAATAAGTTCATACTATCAGCAAGTATAAATTTATTTAAATTTAAACTTTAAACCTTTTAACATTAATCGATAGGATTATTTTGAAAAAAATTGTTTTTATTGAGGAAAATGAGAAAATGAGAGAAAAACGATAACAACTATTAGAGAAACTATAATTTATTTTATAAAAAAACACAAACAATCAAAATATAAAATACCAGATATAATCAGTTATTACATTATTATACATATAGCGATTCTTTATTTATTAAGAAAAAATAAAAGTAACTAATTTTAACTGAATATGGTGAAAATTATATACCTATTAATAGGTTAAGTATAGTACAGTTCATTTTAGAATATCCTTTTTATGTTTTTATTGAATTTAAAATTGTCATTATGATAATTAGTTAATCCTATCAAACTTTCGTCTTATATGGGCTGCCCTAGATAATTTAGTTTTATTTTTTAAGTTGCATTTACTCCTCTCAAAATTTTTAGATTCTTGGTTTAATCGCTGAGGTAATTTATGTAACCAATTTTCACAAATAATTTTTTTTTTTTTAAAATTCCAAAAATATCATTATTAAAGATAAATGTTGTAGATAGTAAAAGGAAAAAAAAAAATACATTTTAACAAAAAAAACAATTCACAATACATTTCAAAAATACCACTTCAAGCATGCCTAAAAACGTTTTTTTTTTGCGAATCATTCAAACCTATTTAAAATTATTGATTAATAGTTTTTATATTTAATTTTATAACTCAATTTCCTTTTCCTTTTTTCATTGTTTTTTTTCTGACTTTACAATTTACATAGTTCAATTTTTTGTTTTTCTTTTTCTTTTTGTCTATTTTTGATCCGAATGATTTGTTAAATTTTCCAAATTTCACAAACAATTAAATTATAAAATATTTTATTATATTATATTTATATTTATATAGCTATATAATAAATAGTACGTATACAATCTATCTTTTTTTTTTTTTGTTGGATATGATACGATCTATTAAATTGACAAGATAAATTTGTTTTTTTTTTTTTTTTTTTTTTTTAATAAACAATCAATTAAATTGATAGGTATATCAAGTATTGAATCTGTTGAATAACTTTTAAAATTCAGAATTTTTATATAGAAAGTTTTTTTGGTAAGAATTTTTTTTTTTTTTTTACAAATTCATGATGAAATTTTAAATATTTTATTTTTATTTTTCAGAATTAATTTATTCAATAAAATTTACTTTTGCAGTTCCTATGTACATATACATGATACATATATACATTTTAATATCGTTATTTTGATTTTTCCTTAAAAAATATATACTGATTTTTTATAAAATAAAAGCATATATACAATTATTTGAATAATTGGTTCTTTTGTTTTCCTTTTTCTCCATGTAAATTGTTCAACTATTAGGGGGATTAGTTTGTCTGCACCACAGGTAGGTGTAGGAAAAAAAACGAAAGTATGGTAGGAAAGTATGATAGGAAAAATATTGGATATTATCGATAATAGTTAGGGGTTATTCATAGAATATTCATACATTCTTATTATTATGAGAATTGATCTCGATAAATTCGGATTCACTTAATACATGAAACAGTATATTAGATCTTATCACAATATTGATTTATTTCAGTGTGATTTTTCAGTGTTAAGTATATAATTTTCATTTAAGATAACTACATATCCTTAATTACATCAATTCAATAGCAAGGTGAATGGCATAATTTTTTTCTGAATCGGAATTTGTATTAAATTTATCTAGAACCAAACTTTTAGATTTTTGATCTACTTATCTAATTTCGTATATTGGAAAAATCTTTGCGTTCTTTTAAGTTAATTTTGAAAATATTTTATAGACAAATAAAATTATAATATGAAAAAATAAATAAAAAAAAATTTTTAAAAAACAGCTTTTTTGAACTAAATTTAAAAATATAAGTTTATAGTTATGCGTTTGTTGCCTCCAGCTTTTATTTTAATTTCACAGACTTTAAAACTTATATATACTTATATTTATATATATATTTAACATATTGAAATAAACTTTTTCAAAGAAATCCTGATTGTAACAATATAGTTTAGAAAATTACAGAAAAATTTGCTATTAAAAATTTATTTTCTACTTCTTAGTTCAAAAAAGCTGTTTTTTTTAAAATTTTTTTTATTTATTTTTTAAATGTTTAATTTATACATGCATTCTATTTAAAAAATATAAATTATAACCTATAGAACATTCTGAATTTTTTTTTGTTCGTTAATATTTACCGTCCATTCATATGCATACAAAAAATTTTTTTTTGTTCGTTTATGTTTACCGTCCATTCATATAAATATAACTGTTGCCTACATATTAAAAAATAATAAATCTATAACTACATACATAAATAGCCATATATTCATTCATATACATATGTATCTATATTATGAGCTGAACTTCTCAGTGTTGCATTATATCATAATGCGGCAAAAAATTAAGAAAACGTTGCATAGCTAAATTCAAAATTTAACTAAAAATATTGCAATTTTATAATGTTCTTTATTTCCACTTAAAATGCATGCGACCCTTTAAAAACTTTGATTCATACACTGCCTTGTTTTTTCTTTCTTTTCATAATATTATAACATTTTAATATTTTTTTTTTATCTGTTATGTACGGAAATATCAAAAGTATGTTTCTTTCTTTTAAAATCATAACATTTTAATAGTTCTTTTTTTCTATATGTTATGTGGGTAAATATCAGATGTACACATACACATAAGAAATAGACTTTAAAAATATTTAAAAACAATCAAAGTAACATTTTTTGTTCTCTTTTTTTTCTATGCGTTTTTATTTTTCTTCCAGTATTACATTTTACTTTTTTTTTCTGTTATTTAGGTACGCCAAGAACTTATTTTTTTTTTTAAATGTTTAATTTATACATGCATTCTATTTAAAAAATATAAATTATAACCTATAGAATATTCTGAATTTTTTTTTGTTCGTTTATATTTACCGTCCATTCATATGCATACATAACATTTTTTTTTGTTCGTTTATGTTTACCGTCCATTCATATAAATATAACTGTTGCCTACATATTAAAAAATAATAAATCGATAAATCAACTAAATAATAATAGTTGGGAATTTGGGAATTTGGTGTGACTGTGTTAGCAGATTTTTAATAGTACAGCACACATAAAAATATGCATACCATTTTTGTACATGTTTGTACCTACATATGTAGTAAAAAAATTTGGTTTTAAAAGTATGTAATTGAGAATATATTAAATTGGTTACTTCTAAATTCCAATGTTTTTGAATTAAATATGTATGTATTTATATATTTAATTCAGATTTATATGTATGTATGTACATAACATATATTTTATGATTAATTCATAATTATTGTTATTGAAAAGAAAAATATTGTTGTTATTTACTATTTTTAAAAAAGACTGGATTTCTTATTTTTAATATATTCTTTTTGTTGTTTAATGTTTTTACATAATTGGAAATATATTCTTTATTTTAATACTTCAGAAAAAGGCATTAGTGGTGCAGATCATCATTCCCTAATAGACTTTAATTTAATTTAAAGGCAGCTCCCAATTTAGATATCAATGTTAGCGCCATAATATGCGATTTTAATATGTTAAGAGTTTCGAAAGAAAAGCCCTATTTTAATTATAATTAAGAAAGGAAAAACACATATCTATATAAATATTATAAATAAACACATTGCTTTCATAAATAAAAATGTATACTACAAATCAATTGATTTGATGAAAAAAAACTTAAATTTAACACTTGCTTACTAAATTTTAAGTAAATGCATATTAAATTTTACACTGTGTTCTCAAGTGCGGCACATTAATTTGTTTACAGATTCATATCTTTCAAATTCATCGCTTTCAAACCATTCGAAGCACATATTATTACATATTTTGAAGTTTGTACCTATACAATATATGTACGCATACCTTGCAATAGCTACATAAAAAACAATAGTCTTTTATAGAAAAAAAAAAACATTTATGTATTACGTATACGTATTGGTATTGATATTGGTGAGTTTAGTAAATTTAGATAATGTTTTATTTTGGTTCTGTAATAATTCTGTTAAAAATTCTGTTATAACTTTGTATGAAAATTTAATTTTGAAATTAAGCTAATTTCTCTAATGTTTTTCGATATTATTATTTTAAAATCATGTATTGTCATCGGGATCTGATCTAATGAAGAAAATTTCAAGTCTCCAGCTCAACGGGAAGTGTGTTTAAAATGGGTTCTAAGATTCCATCCTTTACCCAACCAAGTTAATAAAAAGCTGTTAATAAAGAATAAGTGAAATGAATTGAAATAAAATTAAACATGCTAAATTTCCTCTAAACATTAATTTTCAGACGAGGGGATCCATCAAAGACATATTTCAGTATTAAATTTACATTTTCCAGTACTACAATGTTTATTTATTCTTATTATTGTGTATAGTTAATATTTTCTTAAAAGTGATAATAAATATTCATAAAAATAAAGAAAATTTTGTGTTATTATTATAACATTTAGTTTTCCATTTTCATTTTCCTTTTTGATTTGATCATATATAGTAAAAGAAAAAATCTAAAGAAAATAATCAAAAAACAAAAAAAAAAAGAATAACAAAAATTAAAAAAATTTAAATATATAAATAAATCCATTATTCAGTAATCTTGGTTATAATAACATAAGAAGAAAACTTTCTTATTTGGTTTAGGGTTTTATGTTTTGTTTTTTTACAAAAAAAATTTAAATAAATCACGCATTAAATTAAATTCTGTTAACTATACCTTCTGTTATAAGTCTTAAATTTTTCGTTGATAAAATTAAATGGAAATTGAAAGAAAAACATAAAAATTCTTGAATTCCAAAGTTTCACCTGGAGGAAACATTAAGATATCTATAAAGACATTAAACAAAATGGATCAAATTTCTCATCCTTTGCCCTAAAATCAAACTGTACCTTACATCAGAATGTATTAAAATATCTATCCTAAAGTTTGATTTTAAAGGTGGTTGGTTAAAGTTCAACACTATTCAGAGGAATCTCAAGCAGTTACTCTGAGTGATTTTTGATGTTTTCCATCGTCCCTCGTAAAAAACAAAAGTATATTCCATAGAATCTATTATGATATTTTGTAATAGCAAAGTCTAAGAAGAAAAGCAGTAGTCTTATTCTCTCCTTCTCTTTGTCTGAAGCTTGAAAAGAATAATTATTCCAACTTAATCGATTAAACTGATGATCTTTATAAAAAATATATATTTAAAAAATTTCTTCGCACAATTTCTTTTCGGTACTTTCATTTTTACTCTTGATGTTATTGTGTAATTCCCTTTATGATTTCCATTACAAGAAAGAAAAGTAAACAAAATTATCATATGCAGACTTCCATAGAGAATACAAATTGAAATAAAGATTGAAAAAGTTTATTTTAAAAGCTTATTTTAAAACAAAAAAAAAATGCAAAAAAAATGCAAAAAAAAAAAAAAACCAAAAATTGTATAATCAGAATTGTCAGTACTTCATACTCATATTAATATAAAAGTACTCATATGATTTAAAAAGTACGTTAAGAATAAATTCTTTTCTGTTTCCACTGTCATTTTTTATTAAATTTTTTTAACAATATGTAAATAATATAAAATAAAAATAAAACACATAGGATATGTAAAACTGTTCTTTTTTTGTCTTTTTTCTTTTCTTCTTGGGAAAATCTTAAAATATTTTTGTTCCTCATAAAATTAGAATTTTCTTTCTATTTTTTATATTTTTATTTTTTCTAATTTGTTTGTTTTTCTTGTTTTCCATTTTTTTTTTTTTTTTAGTTTTTTGAATAAAAAAAAAAAAAAAATTTCCATGAAAAATTCCTATTTTCTTTATTCTTAGATATACTGTCTTACACATGGTTTTCTCCTTTTTTTTTAATGTTGTTAAAGTGAATGTGTGTAGATTGAATTTTCTTGAAATATTAAAGATGCGATGATGATTTTTGTTGTGTTAAAATAAAAAAAAAAAAACAAAAACAAATAAGTGGATTTAATACAAGGAAAACTGAAAGAAAATGCAAAGATTTGTAATGAAATCATGAACCCAAAAAAAAAAAATAACTATACATAATAATATGAAAAATTTGAAAAGGAAGTAAAAAATTAAAACTTACAAGAAAAAAAGCAAAAAAAGAAAAATAAAATATGCAAATAATATAAATGAAATTACTATACATATATGTATATATTATAGTAGTAACAGCAGGACAAACTTGGTTGATTTTTTATTTATTGTTTTATTTTTTTAGAAAGAAAATGAAAAATGAAAGAAGGAAATCTTTGCATATATATATAATAACATTAATATTATATTGTTAATAAACAGTGCAATATATGTTAGATTTACATGATTTAAATAAATACCGTACATATGTTACTACATATATACATATATATATATATATATATATATATATATATATATATATATATATATGTATATTATATTATAGTTTATCTTAAAAGAAAAGTATTGTGTGTTATAAAACTAAAACAACTGGACAGGATTTTTTTTTTTTTTTTCTTAAAACATTCACATAAATTTGTATTGGGTTTAAATGAAATCAAAAAAAAAAAAAAAATAAAACAAAAAAATATGTAACACTTTGCTATAAGGAGGAAAAATTCTATAAGCAAAAATCAATTCAATTCAATCATTTTTTTTTTTTATTTTTCAATAAAATCTAAAGTTTTGTGAAGATTTATTTTTTTTTTTGGTTTTTTAAAATTGTATTGGAACCCTAAGTCTCTACGTCAAAGAATATTTTTATTTGTTGAGATATTTTTTTTTCTTTTCACCAGATTTCACGTGATATCTGTTTGTTGAATATCTTATAAAATATTTTTGTACCTTTGTGTTTTCTATAACCTAATTTTGTTTTTAGTTTTTCAAATATTGCATTTTGTGTTTTTTTTTTTTATGTATATATATATTATTTGCATTATCTATACATAATTGATGAATCATAGAGACGATCTGGTTATATTAAGATATTGTAAATATTTATAAAATAAAAGAGAAATTTTTTCAATGAATTTTGTGTTTATCAAACATTCCTATACATAATATGAAAATTTGTAATTTTGTGATATAAAAATGCAATGTCGGTATAGTTAATTCACTGTGTTATAAAGTTGAAATATGAAGTTCAGATATTATATACATATAGAATAAATTGCAATACACCGTGAAAATTTATGAAAAATACTAAAAATTTCCTATTCATAAATTTAAGTGATTATTTTATAAGATTGTTTTATGATTGTTTTATAAGGTTTTATAAGATGAAATTGTTTAACATTAAGATCCTTCTTTAAAATAAGTAAAAAAATGTTTACCTTCTTCCTCCATAATCCTAATTATCCCAAAACCAATTTCTCAAGTAATGCTTCTCTCATCCTTTTGCCCAAAATCAAACTGCACATTATATTATTATGTATTAAAGGACTCAACCTAAAGTTTGGTTTGAAAGGGAGTAATTTTGCTTGTTTAAAGTCTAACACAACTCATTGGAACCTAGTGCAATTTATTTGAGTGACTTTCGATGTTTTCCAGCGTTCTTCGTGGAAAAAAAACAAGAATAAGATAGGAAATGACGATTTGCTTTTTTGATTATTGTGAAGCTTCATGATAGTTAATCATATTATTTACATTGTAGGTACCTAATTTTAATTGAATTGTTACAATTTTAATAGCATAGCATTGTATTATTTCAATATAAAATAGATTAAAATTTTCAATTATCGAATCATCCGAATTATGTATTTTTATATAGTAATATATTTTAACAAGTATAGAATATTATTATGTACTTATAAGATAAATAAAATCTTTTTTGTCCACAGTTCACGGTTCACAGGTCACGGTTGGTGCACAAACATTTCATTTTAAAACATCTGTTAATTAGTCCGTTTATTAATAAAATTATCCTTTAAATTAAACGATAACTTCTTTTTCTTATGATTCATTAATGGTTTCTAGATTACAGATCATGGTTAATGCTCAAACATTTCATTTTAAAGCTGCTGTTAATGATCATCTGTTTGTAAATGAAATGTACGTTTAAATCTAAAAGGAGATGAACACTTATTTCTCTTCCGATTCATTTAGAGTTAGTGCACAAAAAGTTAATTCTAAAGTTTTTTTTTGTTAATGACTGTGATTGTTAATAAAATGCAGCTTTAAACCTATAGGAAAGACTATCACTTATTTTTTTTTCGATCCATTTACGGATCATAGACGACTACAGATCACAGTTGATGCACAACAAATGAATTTAAAGGTTTGTGTTAATGGATTGTTGCATTAAATCTAGAAGTAGATGGCTATTTCTTTATTTTTTTGATTCATTTAGAGTTTGTGCACAAAAAGTAAATTTTAAAGTTTCTGTTAATGAGTGCGTTTGTTAATGAAATGTTCTTTTAAATCTAGAAAGAGACGACCACTTCATTTTTGTCTGATTCATTCACCATTTGAAGTGCCATATTTAAAATTTACGAATAATACGATTAATATTAAGTCAAATTTTTCACAAATTTTGTTTATTTTCTTAAATATTTAATAAAAATATAATAACCTCTACTGTTTCGTAATGACGTTTCGTCACAATTTTTCTGTTATATTCTATAAAATTTTGGTTTATAGAAGTTTAAGTTTACTTCTATTTGCATGTTGTACGTCCGTCTATTTAGAATTTTAATATACTTATACTCGTATTATGTTGATTTCAAATTTTAGATGCAACCTAGAAAAAGTTTTCCTTATAAATTTCATATAATATTTGTATAAAAACTTTTCGAACACTAAAATCTTATTCAGTATTCTCTTAATATAACTACCGGCACCATTATAACATATTGAAAAAACGTTTTATTGGAGATACATATCACTATGAAGTGGAATGATTATATAAAAGGCAACGGTAAAGGTGGGTATAACCCTAACATTAATTAAGATAAACTAAAACAAAATCCTTTTTAATCAAATCAAAACTTAACATATTTTTAAATACATTCCATTAAAATTTATCATTTTATTGAATAAAACAATATAAAAATTCTAATTAAAGCTTAAATTCCCTATTATTTGATTTCAATATTATTAATATTAATTCATTTGGATTAATGTAAAAAACCATTTTGCAAAATATTAATTAAAGGCGATACATATCCTTTCTTCAGACTTTAAAATCTTATTATTTCTGAATGAACAATAAAAAAAAAAATATTGGATTAATAATGTTAAATTTAATATTAAATAAAATTAATTTAATATCTATAGATATTTTAAATTTATAGTTTATATATCAATTCAATATTTCATCCATTTAATATTTATTAATTCTAATTGATATATTCAATTTTATATACAGAAGGATTTATTTTTCATAATAACCTAATATTTATAGTGTCCATTTTTATTTGTTTTATTTTCAAATTGAAATAAGGAAATTAGTATCTTTAAGACAAAAGATAATTTAGCTAAAGCAACTAAAATCATATATAAAATCTTCATTTAATATTTGTATTTTACTAAATAAATGTTTAAATGTTTTAAGTACATTTTACTTAAATACCCAGCTATTTATTTCTTTATTAAGTTTTATATAAATTTATTGTTTTATTATTATTTTAATCTAAATTAAATACACTTTTACTACAGATATTTAAAGAAAAAAAAAAAAATCAAACCAAAATAAGATTTAAAATTCATATTTACTTTTAATATATGAAGGATGCATTAAGTATACAGAGTGATTCATAAGTAAGTGCCTTGATATATCTACCGGTAGGAAATACCGTAAGGATAAAATACATACTCTGTAGGAAATACCGAGAGGATAAAATTTTTGTATGGGGGCTAAGTTATGGGTTCAGTAGTTTTAGAACTATAGGGCATTATTATTATTCTATGTTATTAATTATTTATAAAGAAAAAAAAAGAACTAATAAATTAAATGCACATTTATTAAAAAGAAAAATTTTTAAAGTGACTTTAATAATTTTTTAGTATGAGAAGTTTAGTTATAAGAATTTTATTTTTCGTCTTATTTCCTGTACGGTAAAAGATAATCAATGTATCGTGTATCAAATTAAAGCTTGAGCAGAGGGCTATTAGAATATTGTAACACCTAAAAAACACCTTGTAACATCTTTTTTTGTATTAAGTGACTGTCAAAATGACATCTTTTCCCAAAAAAAATTTAAAATTTTTAAATTTAAAACGTTATAACGCAAAACCTAAAAAAGAAGGAGATTTAAGACTAATACATTTAAGAAAAGTCCATCAAAATCTTTTTTCAAAATACCAAAATCTTGTTCTGAACAGAAGTTATAGTTATTTTAATCAAAACAGCCGCACATCTTCTTTAATGCCCTATAGTTCTAAAACTATTGAACCCATAACTTAACCCTCATACAAAAATTTTGTCCTCACGATATTTCGTACAGGATGGTATATGTCAAGTCACTATTATTTGTGAATGATGCTGTATATATTACACGGCTACCGGAAATAGTTCCGCAAAAATAATGCCCCAAAAAAAATAATAATAATTGAAATAATAACTAAAAAAATTGTGTATTATTTCATTATGAGGTAACACCCCAAATTAAAAATGAAATATTCCCGCAATAAAGTGAAATAACCCTGCAAATTAAAGTGAAATAATGCACTAAATTCTTTTAAGATGTCATCTACTATAAAAAAACTTAAATAACATTATACTAATTAAGATATCACTAAATTTGAACGAACAACAAAATCCCGGAAAATTAGATGAATTTTGAAGTTGTCTACGAAATTAGGGTATTTTCTTTTTTTTTCCTCAATTTTTGCGGAGTTATTTTTTCCATACAAAATTTTACGGTGTTATTTCAGTTTTTTTTGGAATAATTTGGGAATAATTCTTGCGGGGCAGCATTTCCGGCAGCCATATTATAATTCCGTGACTGTTATTATCGTTTTCTTGTTATTGAATGATTAAATTATTACAATGTAATGTTAAATTGAAATAGTTAATAATGTACGACTATATATATATCATAATTTATTAGTTTTTTTTCTGAATTCTTTAAAAAAAATAATAATAATAAGACATCTACACAATAATATCTTCTTTATTTGTATTACAAATTTATTTTGTTTTAGTTAAATACATACATATGTACATTTTTATTTGTTTATATTAATTGTATAGTGTTAATAGTAATAATAATAACAATTATTTTTGCAATAATAAATATAAAATATCCTTTAAGGATATTATATATATATATCAAGTTAATATTTTTTTATTTTATATGAAGTTTAAGATTATTGAAGCCATTAAAAATGTTGAAGGTTAAGAAAATCAAAAAAAAAGAAAATTAATTAAATTAAGTTTTAATTTATTATGCTTTTAGATAAATTTGAATTAAAAATGAGTTATCTTTGAAATTTGGGAATTTAAATTACCTAATTAGAAATATAATCTAAGAAAAATAAAAAACAAAAAACAAACTTTAAATAATTCGCATGCCATATTTTTCGCGTATTTTTTTTTTTAAAACAAATAAACAAAATAGAATTTTTACATCATATTCAGAATGTTTGTGGGGTTTTTCCAATTAATATATATCTTATTTTTTAATATAATTTCAAAAATATTTAGGATGTATTATCAAAATTAAGCAATTTTTGAACTAAAATATATTATAAAAGTTGTAGCTAAATATTAAAAAAATTTGTAACTAAATATGTAGCTGAACTTAAAAACACTATAGATTTTGAGTCGACCTTTTTTTTTTTTTACGAGGGTTGGAAAGCTCGAAAGTCACCAAGAGGAACTGCACATGTTTCCTCATGATAGTGTTGGACTTTAGCCAACCAAAACTAGCCCCCTTTTAAAATCAAACTTTAGGATGGACCCTTTAATACAAATGTACAGTTTGGCTTGAGGATAGGGATGTGGGAAGGATAATTAGGGGAATTGGGAAATTTGGATTATGGGGGATAGGTAGGAAAATTTGGAGTGACATTTTGAAGAAAGATGTTAATGTTCTTCTTAAACTTAAGTAAATCGTACACATAAGAATTACCAAATTTAGGGAACACATGCGATGGTATATGGTTCCACAAAGGGGACGTGCGCATGACAAACGAATTTCCATAGGCTGTATTTCGCCATCTTGATAACTCAACATGGTAGGGATGAGCATCTGTTGCCTTCCTTGTTTCTCGTTGGAAAACTTTGAGTGGAGGCATTAATTGTTTTATTTCTTTGGAACAAGTGTTACTCCCTACGAGATACCTATAAAACAAGGTCAGTGACCCAACTGTGCGATGATGGCTGAGTGGAGTGAGCATTGAAGTTACACTGGGGTCGTTGATCAAACGAATAGCTCTGTTTTGCACATTATCTAAATAACTCAGTGCTATTTGAGGCCCTGCAACCCAAATGTGTGCGTTATACTCCATTTTCGGCCTAATGTACGTTTTATAGATATTGAGAAGATCAGATGCGGTAAAGTAAGTTTTGCAGCGATACAAAAAACCCAAACATTGCTGCATCCTTAGCTATACGAAAAATGTGATATGACCAAGTCAATTTCTGGTTTAACCCGATGCCCATCATGTTTAAATTCGTTGAATGCTGCAAGACTTCTCCCTGAAATAGTAGGTTAGGAACAGTAGTGGCAATTTTCCGCGAGATCAGACAGCATTGTGTTTTTTTGGTATTAAACTCAACTCTGTTGACTTCACCCCATTTTTGAATTTTTGCTAAATCGTTATTTAGCTCACTAATAGTGAACTTTTTCGCTGTTGTATTAATCTGGTGATTAATGTTACAGCGGCTATGAAACTCATAGGAAGCTACAAGGGTGCTATCGTCTGCGAAACTATTAATCGTATTGGAGGTTAATGAGAGTAGGTCATTCATAAATATTAAGAAGAGAGTTGGGGATAAAACTGATCTCTGGGAGACACCAGCATTTATTTTGAATTTGTCAGATGAATATCCACCGACCAGTACACGAATCGTGCGATTCGAAAGGAAATCTATCCAATCTATCTATTCTATCCAATCTATTTTAGAAAGACTCTACCTATACCTAATGCTTTGCATTTTGCCAATAGAGCATCGTGCCAAACTCGATCGAAAGCCTTAGAAATATCAAGAGCCACAACATCAGACTCACCGGAATGCTGAAGGTTGATGCATAGCTTCTCACAAAGGTAAGTCATGAGATTACCGGTTGAACGACGGGCTCTGAATCCGTATTGACGATCATGAAGCAAACCTTTGTGGTCCAGAATTTCAGAATCTTTTGGTTCACTATTTTCTCCATTACCTTGGAGAGGACCGAAATTATAGCAATAGGGCGGTAGTTGGAGGGATCGCTTTTATTACCTTTTTTTCATGTGCAACCTTCCATTGGGTGGTGGAAACCAACCAACCATCAATAAGTGGTGGAAAGGAAAACCCTCTAACGTCTTCCTTTAGACTTTTGGCAAATAACCAGAAATTTTTGCTATTCTTTAGCATGTGGATGATTTTACGTTTCAACTTTTGGTTGAACAAGAATTTTTGCTTATTGATAACTCTCTTGCATCTGTTTCTCACCACTATATAATGGGCCCTGCGAGCCTCCGATCTATTGTTTTGGTACTGCTTAAAAGCCTCCTCTTTTTTAGGAATGCCTTCTTTGCAAATACGATTAAACCAAGATTTGGGACTCCTTTTAACAAATTTCATGAAATGAGGGATGAATAACCTCATTCCAAGTAAAATAGTTTCACTAGTCGCATTTGCAGCAAAGTTAACATTTCTGTTGCGGAAGCAGAATGACCAATCAAAGGCTCTAAAAAAATTGTTAGGTCCCTCCCAGTCAGCATGGCTGTAACGCCAAACTAATTTTTTGGGAGGGGACCTCTCGTTGGAGATTGGGCTTACCCGGAAACTTGTGTTAACCAAACAATGGTCGGAATTACCCAGGGGGCAACCAACTGAAACCACATATTTTTCAGGGCGTGTGGTGAGAAACATATCCAAGAGGTGACCTTCATGATCAGCACGGTCCGGGATCCTAGTGGGATTTTGGACAAGTTGAAAAAGGTGGAACAGTGTGGAGAATAGTTAAACTTGTTTCCCAATTGAGTTTTGACTCGGGGAGATGTTGCTAGAAAAATGAAGTCAGTCCCTGTTATGAATGTTGAAATCTCCCGCCAGAACAATATCAGTTTCTGGCGAGCAGTCCAAAATTTTATTGATCTGGTTCGATAGATTTTTAATTTCCATAGCAGTTTCTTGTTCATTTGAGTTGGATGATCTGTATAGGAAACAGAAATGTATGACATGCTCTTCAACGAGAATTTTGACCCAAATGTAATGAAAGGTTGGGCTAGAACATTTATATTTTGGAAGTATGTTGAAAGCCATGTCATTTTTTATATAGACAGCGATACCTCTTTTGGGTACGAAGTGTGAAATAAGTGAATAGCCGGTAACATTAAAGTTATCATTGTAGTTACTGACTTGTGTTTCGCATAGGGCTAAGATTGCTGGTTTAATTGAACTAAGATGGCAATCGACGGCATGAAAATTCGTTTGCAACCCGCGTATGTTACAGAAATTAACATTAAAATTGGTAATTTTGATGGAAAATTTAATATAAAAGAAAAATTAAGATAATAAATAATAATATTAAAATTGAAATGTAGTTTAAAATTAAAATCAAAAGCAAAATTAAAATGAAATCAGAGTTGAAATTGTAATCAAAATCAAAATTAAATTTAAAATCAATTTTAAAATTAACCCAGAGCAAAATCTGGCTTAAGATAAATTCAAGTATGTAAATTAAGCTTAAAGTAAAAATTAAAATTAACAAAAATTAAAATTTATTCAAAATTAAAATGAAAAGTAAAAGTGCACGATTTAAATAACCCGAACTTGACAACACTTTAAAATAAATTAGTATCAATGTCAATATCAATACTTTATATCAACATTAATACTTTTCAATATTTTGCCTTAAGTGAGCAAATGGTTTATAACAACGTTCAACAGTTTTTAACATACACTTTTAAATGACCTTATTGAACGCAGGTACAATCAAATACTCACCAAAAGCAAAACTTACCACCAGAAATTAATCAATTAGATTACGGTAATTACTATGGTGGTATTAAAAAAATTGAGCGAATTGAGAGTCGAAGAAAAACACCAGCATCCATCATACATGTGGAAGGGAGATGGATATATAATTGTTTTGTTTACGACAAGTTGATATTAAGATGAAATAAATAAAAAAGAAAAGTAAATTAATGTAAACAAAACCAACCGAGCGCCGTTTAATTATAAATTCTAATTTGAATCCGAAAAATTAAAAATTATTTAAATTTAATATAGTTCGAAAAAAATAAAAAATAAATCAAAAATAAAATAAAATAAAAAAATTAATATGTAGATAAATTTATATGTGTAATACTTACATATAATACTTATGTAGAATACTTATCTTGCCGCCATTGGACTGCAGTCATATAATTTAAAATTTAGTTTAATATATTATTAAATATTTTTTTTAGTGAAAGAAAAAATATTAAAAATTTTATTAAAAAAGTTCACTAGTTTAATTTAATTTTAATAATTTAAAAAAAAAAATTTAAGCAAAGAAAAAACAGTTCACATAATAAAAAAAAGTTTTTAACTAATTAAAAAGAAGTGTTGTCACTTCAAAGGTTAAATGAAAAGGTTAAATTCGACTATGAGTCGAATATGACTTCTTTTAAATTTTCTTTTAAATATTCTTAAAAATATTGAAAGGACCAAGGACAGGCTTTTTAATATTGCTAAGTGCTGTCCACTTTTAATTAAAAATTTAAAAAATATTTTGTTATTAAAAATTTCACTTACTCAAAGAAGTCATTAAGTTTAGCTATTACCTAAATAGCATTACCTAAGCTGTTATCAGAATTAGAGGTAAGCCGGTTTAATGGGTGTTGTAGCCATAAAAATTAAAAAAAAAATCAAATATTTATCAGGTGGATAATAAAATTTAGCCGAGTAACACCGTGCAATATTGCTATTTTAATTATGCAGGATTTTTGAGGAGCAGATAACAGAACTTTAGGAAATGATTGAAGGGATCAAAACTAAAAAAAAAAGCATCTTAGTATTGCGAGGTCTATTTTAAAACGGTACTGAGATAATGTGTTTAACAATTTTCAATTTTCTCTTAAAATGCGTCGCTTAGTTTTGTATTTATTAAACTATTATAGATAAAAGAAAACTTATTACCACTTTTTTTAACCTTAATAAATTATGCTTCTGAAGTAATGCTTCTGTGGTTCTTTTTAGTAAAAAATTAAAGTTTTAAATTCAAATATTATTGTATTTCTTACTCAAAAAAATTGTCATTTAAGAACTTTTACTAAGAAAATGTCATTATTCTACACTATTGGTTTTCTTCTATGTATAATAGTTTCATAATTATAAATAATCAAGACAGATTGGAAACCTTTTAAAGGCGCATATTTTCCAAAAAACAAGAAAAAACAGTTTAGAATAGTCACTGTGATTTGCACTAAAATTTGTAATTTTTCTTAGAATTTTATGTACAAAAAATCTACTATCATTCGCTGAAGTTATACTGTCTGCTCCTCAAAAATCCTTTATACATAAAATGTAATCATATAATTTTATATATAATTTGCAATCGTTTTCTTTGCTGTTATTTAGAGAGAATTTCATTAAATTTATTAATAATATTTGAATCTTCACTCACTTTTTTCAATAAATTACTAGGTTTTTAGTCAAATCAAGATTAACCTTAATACAAACAAAAAAAAAACTCTATTAAAGTACTTTTTAAATTTTTAAAATTTTATTTAATTGATCATTTATTAAAATTTTTTGTTATATTAAAAAAATATTTAATTGATTTTATTTTATTTTTTTTTTTTGTTTGTATATTTATAGGTGAGTGCTTGAAATTTTTATTCTGGTTCTTTAATGTTATATAAATGATTTTGTAAGTATTTGTTTGTTTGTAATACCATTATATTTTTAATTAAAATAATATTGAACATTGAATTTTGTTTTTACCTATCGTGAAACCTATTACCTGTCGTGAAACGGTTGTAGGTGTATAAATATTTAAAAAAAAAATATTTTATCAAGTTTACATCATCATAATTTTTTCCGCCGTCATATACAAAATTAAAATCTAAACATAAACAAAATGCCTCCAAAATTTATAAAATACCTGAAAACTGATTTTTTTTTTTTATATTTAATTTAGTTCTTCTGTTATTTTTGTTTTTCATCGGTAATTTTGAAGGTATTATGAAATTGAAATAAATTTTGAAAAACAGAAAAGGTATTAAAATTTTAGGATTCATGGTATTTTTGAAATATTTTTATAGATGTGTCGAAATTTAGATATGTGCTTACTCGTATTTCAACTTTTGTAAAATACTAAAATGTGATAATCGCTACAGTTTTTCCGGCTCATCATAAAAATAAATGATGTAGCAGTGACTATACATTTAAACACTAAAGTACCCAAAAGCTGCACTAAAATATTTTCTGAAGGCAACTTTCAAAGTATATATATCCTTTTTATTGCCACTACAATATCAAAAATATTTTTATATATGCCAAGGTGGTATTTCACTATTGATTCTATAAAAAATATATACTATAGGATACTTTTTTATAAAGTTTTATTATGAAGATTTTCTACTAAATTGTAAATTTATAGGTTATATTTAATATTGTTTAATATTGAATTTGTTAAACAGGTACTAACAACCATATTTCATTTAATTTCATTTTAAAATTTCAAAAAAAAAATAAATTTTTTTTCTTTCTTGTAAAATCACGACAACAATCCCTCAGGACAATTTTGATTTTTGCTGAAAATTAAATTTCAGTTTTTTTTTTTAATTTTTTTTTTTTGGAACGATTTGGTGGTAAATTTTCTGCAAATTAAAAAAAAAATGTATCATGGTCCTATACAATAA
This sequence comes from Poecilobothrus nobilitatus, assembly GCA_947095535.1. Taxonomy (NCBI): domain Eukaryota; kingdom Metazoa; phylum Arthropoda; class Insecta; order Diptera; family Dolichopodidae; genus Poecilobothrus; species Poecilobothrus nobilitatus. The sequence continues at coordinate 189,033,268 of OX352774.1, read as the reverse complement.
AATAACAAATTAAGTTAGCACTTTGAAAACAGTAAATTGAATATTTAAAACTGATCATATTAATATAAACAACTAAATGTAACAGTAAGTCGATGCAATTGACTACACCTAAATTCCCTACACCTGAATAATTCGAATTCCAATTCTATTCAGCTGCTTGAACCATTTTTTTCTTCTTTATTCAACTCGAATTTTAGGAACGTAAAATAGGCATCCTAACACCCTTGCACAAAATTTCAAGTTTTTATCTTTATTAATTTTGAAGATATGCTTGTTAGCCCTTGGCAAGCGTCTTTTAGGTACCCGAATTGCCACTCCAATTTATCAAATCCATCATAGAGGAAACTAATAGTCGAGAGAAATCGAATCCACTAATAATCGAGAGAAATCGACATAGAGGAAACATTATAGAGCACTCTTATACCAATTTTAAAGGTGTTATTTTCTTGGTTTTGAAGCTATGCTCTGGGGCTAGTTCAGAAGCCTCTAAAATCCGCACCCATGGTCGAAATTCTCTCAAATTTCAGGGACATGCCAGAAGCACCATTGTACCAAATTCAAAGGTTCTCTCTTTGTAGGTTTTGGAGATAATCTCGTTTGCTTCGTTCGGAAGCTTTTAAAATACGAAATCATGGACCGATTTTGTCCAGATTCGAGCTCAGTCTTTCTTTCGTAATTAGTAACCTACTATATAAATTTAATCAAGATAGCTTTACTAGTTTTTGAGTTATTGTGCGAACGGACGGACATCGTTAAATCGACCTAGGAGGTGATCCTGATTCAGAATATACATGTCTTATATATATATCATATTTGCTTCCATAATATATATATCATACTTGCTTCCAGATATATATACCATATCTAACTTGCTTCCATTTGGTGGTTACAAACTCCATACCAAAGTTAATATACCCTATATTTTAAATGTATGGTATATAAATTTTTAACACTTTCAGATAAATATTAACGTCATTAGATAAGTGAAAAAAAAAAAAAAAATTTAAAAAGATATACTTTATGAGTTTTAATCCGAATATTATGCCACGTAATCACACCTGATCCGACCTGACTCAAAATGATTTTAAAATCAACCTGACACAAGCCAATTCGCAAAATAACAAATTTGTAGTCATTGTCTATTTATTACCTAACATAAACGTAAACTTTTAATTTTTAGTGTTCGTTAATTTTACCTAATACTTTAATACTAGTTGGTTATTTGTTATAAACTTTTTAAATTTACAAAAATTTAAAATTAAAAGATAAAACCTATTTAGTTTGTCAAAAAATAAACCAATATCCATTGGGGGAAACACAAATTTATTTAACATTAAAAAATTAATTTATTTCTCGCCTGAAATATCACGGTTGATGGTCTCTAAAACAAAACTTTGTGAAAGAATATAAAACATATTGCATAATTTATAAAGGAACACATGGGTATTTTTTTTTTTTTGTTGCAGACAAAATAAAGAGAAAATAAATCTATAAATAAATCTATACATATATTGTTCTTTAAAGGTAATTTGAATTTTTTCGCGTTTTTCTGTATTATCTACCCATGGTGTTAAAGTTAATATTTTACATTTTGAATTTATATGCTAAACTTTTATTTTCATTTAATATGAGTTACATTATGTCAGTCACTCAAAATATAATTAAAAATTTTATAGTGAAGTTACCGTTCATTTCAATATAATAACACAGTTAAATTAAAAAAAAAAATTTTTTTTAATAAATTTTTCACTACCATGTTAGTGTCAAATTATTGTTTTTTTTTTTTTTTTTTTTGTCCCAATGGAAATTTTCTATTCTCTATATATTATTGTTTTACTTCTATTATTGAATTAGTTTCACTTTTTGTTGTAAAAATTATGTTGGACCATAGCTATATTTAATTGTTTTGAAAATAAAAGTAACCAAGTTTTCATTAGAAGGTTAATTTTCCCAACAATTATTTAATATTCCTTTTAAAAATATTTCAAAAATAATTGTTTTTCGTCTTGATGGTTTTTAATAAAAATTTGTTCCATTTTAAAAGTTTATTTAGAAAAAACATTTTTAGTACTTTAAAATAATTTAACTTGAGTGTTTTTTTTTTTTTTTGTGTTGTTTTTTGTGTTTTGTTCTAGTCCTTGTTTACTTTTATGTAAAATAATGTTAAATTTTTTATTAGAATCCTTAATAAAAAATAGAGAAGATCATATTATAAAATAAAAAAAAAACCATTACCTATTTACACAAAACAAAATTTGGTACATTTGGATTTTGTTTTTTCTTGGTAAACTTAAAGAAAATCTTTTTTTTTTTTTTATACATACTTAGATAGAGATAATATTTCTTCCTTGTATTAACTCATTTTCATATGGTCTTTCTATAGAAAAATTATACGTCATTGTTTATGCAGTAACTGTCTTTCAATATTATTATATATGCGGTATGTTTGTTCTGTAGAAAATGTCTACTAAGACTAAAATATAAAAAAAAACATAAAAGAAAAACTAAACATAAAAATTTTTTTTTGGTTTGGAATATTTTTTATACGCATTTTCTTCTTTTATCCTTGTGTATTTTGTGTACCTACGTAAAAGTTTTTTTTCTTTTTCTTGCATATTTTATTGAGTGCCTTTAAATCCTATTCAGTCGTTTAAACTTGTTAAATGTCCAAGTAAGATGATGGAAATGGAAATACGGTAGGAATGTATTAAACTTACCAGGATTAAGGTTTTTTTTTTTTTATTTCTAAAATATTTTTACTTATCTTACGAATAAAGAGTTCTTATATTTACGAAGCATTTTCATTGAACATTTTTTTTTTTTTTTTTGTTGTGAATTTTGAAAAACTTTTAAAAAGAGTTTTACTGAAAAAATCCTCTAAAATCTTATGGTGAAAAGTAATCTAGAAAATAAAAACAAAAAAAAAAAAAAAAGAAGAACAAGAAGATAGAAAATACAGTATTATAAAGATGTCAAGAGTGAAGAAAATTGGGAAAAATTTTATGGATTTTAAACAGGGATTTCTTTTTATTGAAAACGACGATGAATGAAAAAAATTTGCTTCTCTGATTTTTTTTTTTTGTAAGAAAGAGTAAGATTATAATAATATATAAGATACTGAAAGAAAGAGAAAAAAAAAAATGAAAAGTAAAAATAAAATCCTTGAATAAGGTTCAATTTTTTGGTACAATAATAAAATGGACATTAAATAGGTATTTCAATCCATTTTTCTATTCCAGTTATTTCTTGAATTGAGTTAAAATAAGGGGTTTTTTGGGGAGGTTATTTTATTGTTTTTTTGTTTTCATATACAATGGATTTATATTTGATTTTAAAAAGAACAAAAATAGACAAAATATTTTCTTCCATTTTCTCATTAGTTGTTTACAAAAAGAATATCTAATCATTATTGTGACGAAAGGATAATAATAAGGACTTTCAGCTTAAAAGAAAAAATGTATATATATATATATATATATATATAAATAGGTGTTATTTAATGGGAAATTTTGTCTTTGAAAACAGTGTAAAAAAATACAAGCATTAGGTATATAATTAATTCTTTGAGTGATTTTAAACACTTTCTTTGAAGTAAAAAATTAAATCACTTATATATTGTAAAGATATTGCCATTATATAAATATTATTTTTATTAAATAAGAATGAAAACAATCAAATAAAGAATAATGAAAATTTAATATTAATTTATAATTTATTGATAGTTCAGAACTAGGTATTGGTTTTTATATTAAGATCTATTTTTTATTTATAAAAAAAATATAATTCATTAATTAACTGCTGTTTGAAGTGAGTCTTTTGATGAGGTTTTCCTTTGTTAAGATAACAATAATTGAAGTATTAAAACCGCAAATTTTGGATAAAATGATGATTCCAATATTCTTTTGATTGTATCGAATTTTCCAATTGACAAATTTTAATGGTTTATAATAAAACTCATATACATTCCCTTCTTTCTTTGAAAAGCTTATTAGTTTCAATATATCCGTCTGTCTGTTTACAAAACTTCTACATTTTGTAAAATTATAAAATGAAATTTTAACCATTTGTTTGAAGTCATTAAAAATTAATTTTGTAGAAAAATTTTTTTTGGTACCTAATTTAAATCATTACTGAATGTTAAAGAAAGTTAAAGTTAAACAAAGTCAATGTTAAAGAAAGTCCTATTTTAAAATGTTCATATTTTAAGTTCTACTAAAAATGTTTTCAATCTAAAAATATCAAAAGACAGAAATTCTTCTAAACTTTATAAAAGTTACCTAAGAAAACTTTCATACTGTATATCTCCTCCATTTTGGCTTAATCTAGATTTGTTTTTGTAATTCCCCTCATTTAATAACTATTGGAAGTAAAATAATGAAAATTAGTCATTTGTAGACACCTGTAATAATTTTCTTAAAATAAAAAGCTTAAATTAAACCTACTATTTTATTTTGCATAACGGCTTTAATATGGGATTTTTCTTTAAGTTCGAAAAACTGTCCCTAGAAAATTCTCAAAAATGTTTCATACTCAAAAACTTTTGATGCAAAAGTAGTTAAAATTCGCATATGTTTTTATCGTATTGTTTTTATTTAGAAAAGGTGCATAAAGCGGTGCATTTACATATTATACTCTTCTTGTTTTTACTTCTCATTTTTTTTGTTCATGTTTTGTGTTTTGTGTTATGAACTATTCAATTAAATTAGTATTTTCATATGAATGTTTTAAAAGGATAAACGGTTGTGATATAACTTTCAAAATATTTACTTCTTAAAGTGCAGATAATTCACAGTGGTTCGAATGCATAAAACTGAGTTTGAACTCAAATTTCATTTTTTCACATATAATTACGCTTGAACTCGTATTTTTGCTTCAAAAAGTGAGGTTTGAGTTTAAGTTCAGTTTTATGCATTCGAACAAGTGTCTTAAGTTTATTCAAATGGTAGTCATAATAAGGATAAAGAAACATTAAAAAGTTTGAATTACTGAAAATAAATGCCCCTTACAGTTTCATTTCAACTGTAGTCGCTACAAAAACTCGAAGAATGACAATAGAAAAATATCTTAACAAAAAAAGTTGAAAAAAGATATTACTCTATCTTACTGTTAAAAAAATTTAAAAATTAAACCTCAAATTGGAAAGAATTTTTATTTTTAAATTTTTAATCCCAAAATTGTATATCTATACATTTAGAATATAATTAATGTTCAATGACTGTAACCTTAAACTAAAGAAAAATAATCTTATCATTGTAATAAGAATTACCCCTACAGTTAAAAATAAAAAAAAAAATTTTCCGGCGGTAATTTTATTTTTAAATAAAATTTAAAAAAGAATAGGAATTGAATGGATTTGAATATCTTAAGATATTTTGTATGTTTTTTTTTTGTAAAAACCTGTTCGTGTATACACGAAATGAATTAAAACATGAATGGTTTTTGGCAAAATAAATATATACATAGGTATCTACGCAATTTACTTATATATATTCTATCATAATTACTTTTAAGATATTATGTACCTAGATACTATATGCGTGTATCAGTTTTCATTATACTGTTTATTTATATTGTATATTTTCCAACCCAGATAACATTCCAAAAAAGGTTACAGTATAGAATTTAAAATAAAAAAAATAAAAAATTAAATTGTATTTATTGTCAATGTACATGAACTTCTGTTATTCGATATGATATAAATATTGAATATGAATATTTTGATTTGTATCCTCTTAAAGGAAGGAATGATTTTTATCTTTAATAAAATTGTAATTAAATATTTTCTTAAATGTTTTCGTTAAATATTATAATTCTTTTTTTTTGGGAAAAATCACTTTTAATTTTTTTTTTTATACAATATTCAATTTTAACACGTTCAATCTCATTGTAATACAAGTGAACGAATAATATTTTATTCCCCATTAAAATTCAGTCATTGCATTAGTTTGAGGAAACGTTTGTTTTTTGGATATATTCCTTAAGAGAAAGAATATATAAAAAAATATCCTCAACTTTGGATATCTGAGAATTTCCTACATATACTAAAATATATTTTGGAGTTTTGACATTATGTTATACGTCAAAATCTTGCATACAAAATCTTTTTTCCAAAATCTACTAAGGCAAAATCTTGCATCTTACATATTAATTAGTTATGTCACAACAAAGTACTTAAAAAAGTATCCCCTCAAATCCCCGCTAAACAAATCATAAATTCTATCCAATCAACTATTTGGTTTTGTAACCAACTATAAAGTCTCTCCTGATTCATTCAGAATGTAGCATATAACCTTGATTCTGAAATCAACTCTAAAATCCCTCCTAATTCTGAAATCTCACATATATACATATATATAAATATTCTGGAAAAAGTGTATAATCCTGATTTTGAAATCAACTCTAAAATTCTTCTTAACTATTTGTTTATATATATACATTATTTAAAAACAAACTAACAATCTATTTTTCTTTAAAAAATATTTTGCGAAAAAGATTTTGTAATGCAAGAATAAAAAAAACAGCAAGATTTTGGCGTAGATGGATTTTGCCGTGCATGATTTTGACCCGCTCCCATATAATTTGTAGGTAGGTAAAGAAAATTCTGTTCTTGTGTTGAAAAATGTTTAAGGATTAAACATTTTTTTGTTTTTTGTTTTTTTGTATTATAGAATATTAAAATTTTGAATTTTTGAAATTATTTTAGAAGTTGATCACCTTTACTCAAAAAAAAAAAAAAAAAAATAAACAATTTTAAAATATTTTCTTTTTTACTAAAATAATAACAATAATACATATATTAATTTAAATGAACTCATCCTTAAACTGAAATAAATATTTTCAGGATAATTTCTTGAAATTTATTCACTTTAACAAGGAAATGAGATAGAAAATAACAGATTATAATATATCTAGATATTCGAATGTAAGGGAAAGAAATTATAAAACAAGATGAATAAGAAAAAGACAAAAAAAAAAAAAAACAAAATAAAATAAAGAATAAAAACCATACAATAGATTGTTTATTTTTTTTTTGTTTTCTTCTTTTTGTTTTTTTTCTTTAATACTTACTTGTTAGAAAATAATACCAAAAATTGCCAACACTCATTTATTTTAAAATACATTAAAAAACCAACAAAAAAAAAAAAAAACAAAACAGAATTAAAACCAAAAATTATCTTGATAAATGAAAATATATATTTTTTTTAATACTTTTATATTTTTGTGATATGAAAAAAACAACCGTTCCTTTCCTTTTATTTATTATATATTGTTTTTCGTGAAATTTTTGCGCTTATAATCTATGTATATAATACAATATTATATTTTGTGTATATAAATCGGTATATCTACATTTTTTTCTTCGAGTTTTTGTTTTTTTTTTTCTAAAATCTCAAAAATTTAAATGGAGAGAGTCCAGAATGAAAAAATAAAAAAGAGAAAAAAAAATAACATTGGTATGAGATTTTGACTTCAGTTTATCAGTACGTATATCAATATAACTGCTCTCTGATACTAAAAAGATCCATGGAATGGATATACAAAAATATGTATGTACATATACATATATATAAATGTAATTTTTATATTATAATATTATTATAAGTTCATATGATTGTTAAAGAGATATTGTTATACAGTATTTGCTTCATTGTTCTATTTTTTATTTTTTATTTTTATATTTTATTCTATTTTTGATAAATGATTGTAAGCCCTCATTTTATACAGACATAGCCACATTTAACTCTTTGTAACAAATAAATTGTTTGTTACTTTTAAAAATAATAATAATAATAATACTCTGGATAAAATTAATGGAATTTATTTTTTATGTCAAAAAATACAATAAATAAATTTTACACAAAACTCCCATTTCTCCAACTTAATTATTATAAAAAATGTTATACTTATAGATATATATATATATATATTTGGGAAAAACCATAGAATATTTTTTCTTTAAATAATATTTTAACCCCTAATTTTAACAAAAACACAATGAAATTTTCGTGAGTCATTTTGAATCGTATTGATTTTTTTTTTTGTTTGTTTTTACAAAACTGTAAATCAAAATTAATTATTTACCTATACGTGAACTTTGATATAAAATGGAGTTAAATGAAGCTGACTTTCTTATATATATTATTATTTTTATTAAAGTTTACTCCGTGTTGCCCGGAAAAATTTAAATATTTTCTTTGAAATATGTATAGTTGGTCTGGCCCACATCCGAGAGGAAAAGGGCCATTAAATTTGTTTATAATATTTACTGTTATAAATAAAATCTTTCTAAATTTAAATCTATGTATAGTTGGTCGTAACTTGATTTCTTACCTTAGTCTAACTGTGGCTAATATAAGTCCAAAAACAACATTTGTTTTTTTCGCAAGGATTGAAGGAAAGTCTTTTTTTTTTTTTTTTAATGCATTTCTCTGCCACATAAATTTGGACAACCTTTCCTGTGGAAATTTGTGAAAATTACACAACCTTTCCTGTTCAGACGTGGCTGTACATGTCGTAAGAGGGAATTACTTTCATGACGATTCGAACCCACACTCCCTCGGTGTTAACAGCGTATTTTACACGCTCTTACCCACTAGATCACCGAGGCCCCATCTTAAATTTAAAACCAAGAATATTTACAACACAACAAGAAAACGAGAAATTATTTTATAGAATGATATAAATACTGTAACGAGTATGTAAACCTAGGAGCATATTGCATTATCGAAGTTGAGTTGCCAGCAATAAAACTTCTAAACAGATCTTTAATTTCTTAGAAGTAATAGTGTTGATAGAAGTATGAAACAGGTGTAAGCAAAAACTACAGTAATGATGGGGAGAATGCAATAGGTTTACATCAAATGATGAAAGTGATACTTATACCCCTTGTATAATACTTTAACTTAATCTAATCTAAAATTAATACTGTTAGGGATTAATGGAAGCTACAATTTGTGACGGTTATTATGTATATCTACGACCATATAAGTCTCTTGTATTTATTGTATTTAGGTATATTTTGAAGTACGCAATTTATTTGCTATAAAATAGTGATTGGTAAATCGTATCGCATTTGATTATGAGTTCTATACTAACAAACAAACTAATATTTTGCTTTATATATTAAAAATATTTTTATAACTCTTAATAATAAGTCAATTTCGGGTTCTAATTGACTTATTGTTAAGAGTTGCTTAACAACTTATATTGCTAAAGCTGTGAAAAATCACAGTATCCAGTAAAAATAAACTGAGAATTCTAACAAGATTCTTGTCTGTCGGCTAAAGGAATACTTAAAGAAAATTGTAATAGAGAATGACGGTACATGCAGATTCTGTCAAGAAAAGAAGAAACTCCGGGACACATTATTAAAACATTGCAGAGCTTTATGACGAGTAAGATATATACATATGTATGTGTACGTAAGGTGCATATTGCATTAACGAAATTGAGCTGGCAGTAATAAACCTTCTACAGATCTTTCATGGCTTTATAGGCTTTGCCGAAAATGTACTGCCTTAAATAAAGATCTCTTTACAGATCTTTATTTTCTATGGCACTAAGCACTTAATATGGAAATATATTTTATTATTATGCCACTTAAAACTCTAAATTGCTTAATTTTCATTTATGTTTAAAATATGTTTAAACTTCCAACAAAGTATATAGAGGTTAAAAAAAAAACTTAATAGAAAATTAAATTCTTGAATATGTCCAGACATTTTTGAAATTCTTATACTTACTTAAACTATTTTTTTTTTTTTTTTTTTTGCAAAGAAATTGATATTAATTATCATTTTCATTAAATTTATATAGTAAATTAACATTTCATTTGTGTGTTTCTTTTTTTATTTTTTTTTATTTTAAACAATTAAAATTTTTTGATACTGATGGTATTCTTAGAAGTAGATACAATAGAATTAAAATAATGAAAGGATTCAAACAAGTGTAATGTCGTGACTTTCACAATACAACATTCATGTGGTCTAGAAATTCAAAAATTTTAAATTCAAAAGGTATAACATAAAAATTTTTTTTAAATTTATTGTAACTCATTAAAAGGGAGTCACAGTTGTTATTTTGTGAGAAGAAAAATACAAAAAAAAAAAAAAGAAAATTATTTGAATGTCTTAAAACAAGTGATAAGTTTTAAAATTTTATGTAATAGATACCTTGGAATTCTAATAAAAAGAAAATGTTGAATTTGTGAAGATGACAATATTTTCATGATAAGAAAATTGGGTAGAGAATGTCTGGATGTTGTTTTAAAGACCAGAAACGACCAAAAGAATGAAAATTAACAAATAAATTTTTGTCTAATAATTATTAGAATTATTGTAAGATTTATTATTTTTTTACACTACACAGACTTTTACATTACACAGACTTTTACATTAAAATAAATATTGAGTCCTTTTAAAATTATGAAAAGAAAGTTCTTGAAGACTAATGAGCAAAATTAAAAAAATTAATGAAGGTTTGTGTGTACACAATTGCACTAGACTCGGAAAAATAATTATAGGTGATTTTATACTCTTTGTTAATTTTAAAAGATTTTCTTACCTTTAGAGCCTGATATTCATTTATTATGTACTCGTATTATTACTTCTACTAAAGTGTATATTTTCTTTTTAAATAAAAATTCATATTCTTTTAGACTCATCACTGAGGCGATTAAAAAATGTATCGCATTATGTCAAGTAAAAAAATTTTGGGTAAAATTGATAGTACAGTACTTTCTTCTGTTAAAAAAATTTTTTTTTGCATTACTCTGCCACATAAATGTGGACAGGATATTATACAGCCTTTCCTGTTCAGGAGTGGCTGTAAATGTCGTAAGGGGGAATAACTCTTACGACGTGTGTGGGATTCGAACCCACGCTCCTTCGGTGTTTACATCGTATTTTATACGTTTTTACCCACTAGCCCACCGAGGCCCCATTTTCTAAATATGAAAATGAACTTATTGTCTAAATTATCCAAATATAAACTATTAAAATTAAGAGAGAAAATATTAAAACTATTATTAAAATCATAAATGATACTTATCGCTAAGGAAAACTTGGGTAATGTAAAATGGCTATTGCTTCGTAAGAAAAGTTATGTAGAAATAAACTAGACCTGATGCTTGTACTTTGGTTTTGTATGTAAAGCTAATGGGAACATACAGGAGAGCAAAAATGGTAGTGTTGAGATAAAAATCTCGATAGAGCGATTTATTTGTGTGCAAACTCTCGTTAGATCTCTACCGTAGAGGTATACATCGATTCTACGCTAGATGTTTTTGCTAGATATTTCTCTATCATGTAAACATTTTCAAATAGAATTTTTTTTTTACCTACGATGACGCCACATATCTACAAAGATGTTTCTAAACCTGTACATACTATTTCGTAGTTTCATTTCTATATTTAAATTTAATTTCTACATACTATATTATTATTTAAAGTGGGCCTGTATGTTTGTTTCTGAATTGGGCATACATACTTAAAAAATTTTTATATGAATTTGAATCCTCAACTTTTAACTCGTTTAATAATTGTTAATTATAGAATCCAATAGTATATTTTCTTTGCATTCATTTGTTTTTTATTGAATAAATTATACGCGGTAATAACAGTAGCTTTTAATATTTCCGAGCTCATTTTTGATAAACAAACTAGTCTATTGTTTACGCTAAACTGGTCTATAGTCTATGGTTTACGCTAAACTGAAGAGAAAAATTTGCAGGTGTACGAAAAATTTCTTTACCAAAGTATTCGTAGAATGAATTTTCTGTAGACTTACACTCTTGTATAAACAGATTTAATAGAGGAAACTTTTCTTTCCGTAAATCTCTACTAATTTTAGTCTTCCATGTGTACTTAGCTTAAAAGAGTAACAAATCATTGGGTATAGGTGATATTTTTCATAATATGGTATAAATCTGCTGCAAAATTAAACTTTAAAACTATAAATATGCTGTATGTTAAAAAAAATTCTGTAACTGGCATTTATTAATGTTCAATAGAATTTTGTACAATAATTTTGTTATCTAGAAATAAAATATAAGAGTTTTTAGCACATTTCCAAAAAAATTTTGAAAAAATGTGCTTATTAGTTTCACTCTGTCCGTCCGTCCGTCCGTCCGTCCGTCCGTCCGTCCGTCTGTTTACAAAACTTCTACACCGTTAAAGATAGAGAAAAAAAATTTTAACCATAGGTAGGTCTTATAAAAAAAATAATTTTGTGGAACAACTTTTTCATATAGCCCCCCCCATTACGGAGCTACACCCCCTCAAACTTTGAAAAAGCCCTATTTTTAAATGCATATATCTTATGTTCTGCTTAAGATTTTTTCAATCTGAAAACGTCATTCGACAGGTATTTCTTTTATCTTTGTAAATTAATATCAAAATTATACAATTTTTTTAAATTTAGTATTTAAATTTACCGTTATGTGAAAACCAAATTTTGCATGATTTTTCTACTTTCATAACTCCGGCACGCTTCTAGATAGAGGCTTGAAATTTTGAGGCAAGAAAGAACTTTTAGAATTAGTATAAGTTTCCTCAGAAAATTTTTTCGGACCACCCCCTGTTTATGAGCTATTAGGGCTTAAAAATTGAAAATTTGCTATTTTTAAACACCTGTAACTTAGGAACCTGTACACATTTTACTTCTGCAAGATGTAAAAATTAAAGCTACAATAATATATTTTTACGTGTGTGAAAGGTTTATTTTAATTGTAAAGGGTTCCAAAGTTGCAGCTCTTCAAAATTGTAAAAAAGCCCCATTTTCAGATGTATATATCTCGGGCTCTGCGTAATAGTTTTGCAATCTAAAACCGGCAGAAGATCGAAAATTTTATTATCTATATGAAACAATATCAAAATTATGTAATATTATGTAATTTACGATTTAAATTTACCGTTATGTGAAAACCACATTTTGCATGAAATTTCTTTTTTCATAACTCCGGCACCCCTTTAGATAGGAACCTGAAATTTTGAGACAAGAAAGAACTTTTAGAATTAGTATAAGTTTCTTCAGAAAATTTTTTGGTAACGCCCCCTCTTTAAGAGTTATTACGCCTCAAAAATTGAAAATTAGCTATTTTTAGACACCTGTAACTTAGGCACCTGTAAAAATTTTTCTTCGGCAAGACATGAAAATGAAAGCTACAATAATATATTTTTACGTGTGTGAAAGGTTTATTTTAGTTGTAAAGGGTTCCAAAGTTGCAGCTCTTCAAAATTGTAAAAAAGCCCCATTTTCAGATGTATATATCTCGGGCTCTGCGTAATAGTTTTGCAATCTAAAACCGGCAGAAGATCGAAAATTTTATTATCTATATGAAACAATATCAAAATTATGTAATATTATGTAATTTACGATTTAAATTTACCGTTATGTGAAAACCACATTTTGCATGAAATTTCTTTTTTCATAACTCCGGTACCCCTTTAGATAGGAACCTGAAATTTTGAGACAAGAAAGAACTTTTAGAATTAGTATAAGTTTCCTCAGAAAATTTTTTGGTAACGCCCCCTCTTTAAGAGTTATTACGCCTCAAAAATTGAAAATTTGCTATTTTTAGACACCTGTAACTTAGGCACCTGTAAAAACTTTTCTTCGGCAAGACATAAAAATTAAAGCTTCAATAATATATTTTTACGTGTGTTAACAGCTTTTCTTAGTTATATAGGATTCCGGACTTACGGCCCCTCAAAATCTCAAAAATGTCCTATTTTCAAGTTTTTTCTTATTACATGAAATTTTCAAATTTTTGTGTAAGTCACACTTCTAAACAATTTGTATTGAGTTTTGGAAATGTGCGCTTTTAAAAACCGTTGGTTTACATTCTACCTTGTTTTATATGTTTTTACAAAATGACTACATCAAAAATATATGACAAAATTTTTGTTTTTTTTTTTTTGTTTTACACAACAATACTTTAATAAATTTTTTCGAAAATGAAAAATATTTTGAATTATTTAGATTTAAAAGGATTCTTTAAAATTAATTCTTTAGAAAATATAAAACAAAGAAAATTATGAAAATTTTAAATAACCAACGGTTTTTAAAAGCCCACATTTCCAAAACACAATATTAACTGTTTAGAATTGTGACTTGCACAAAAATTTCATGTAATAAGGAAAAACATGAAAATAGGAATTTTCTGGAATTTTGAAGGACTGTAAGTTCGGAACCCTTTTTAACTAAGAAAAACCGTTAGCACACATAAAAATATATTACTGGAGCTTTAATTTTTATGTCTTGCCGAAGAGAAATTTGTACAGGTGCTTAAGTTACAGGTGCCTAAAAATAGCAAATTTTTAATTTTTCAGCCTAATACCTCTTAAACAGGGGGTGGTGCAAAAAAATTTTCTAAGGATTCTAAAACTTCTTTCTTGTCTCAAAATTGCAGGTTCCTATCTAAAGGCGTGCCGGAGTTATGAAAAAAGAAATTTCATGCAAAATGTGGTTTTCACATAACGGTAAATTTAAATAGTAAATTACAAAATATTGCATAATTTTAATATTGCTTTATGTAGATAATAAAATTTACGGTCATCTGGCGGTTTTAGATTGCGAAACTATTGCGCAGAGCCTGACATATATACATCTGAAAAAGGGGCTTTTTTGCAATTTTGAAGAGCTGTAACTCTGGAACCCTATATAACTAAAATAAACCTTTAACACACGTTAAAATATATTACTGTAGCTTTAGTTTTTATATTTTTTCAAAGTAAAATGTGTACAGATTTCTAAGTTACAGGTGTTTAAAAATAGCAAATTTTAAATTTTTGAACCCTAATATCTCATAAACTTTGGGGGGTGGCCCAAAAAAAAATTTCTGAGCAAACTGATACTAATAATAAAAGTTCTTTCTTTTCTCAAAATTTCAAGCCTCTATCTAAAAACGTGCCGGAGTTGTAAAAGTAGAAAAATCATGCGAAATTTGGTTTTCACATAACGGTAAATTTAAATACTGAATTTAAAAAAATTGTATAGTTTTGATAATAATTTACAAAGTTAAGAAAAATACCTGTCGTATGATATTTTCAGATTAAAAAAATCTTAAGCAGAACATAAGATATATGCATTTAAAAATAGGGCTTTTGCAAAGTTTGAGGGGCTGTAGCTCCGTAATGGATGGGGCTACATGAAAAAGTTGTTCCAAAAAAATTGTTTCAAAATTATTATTTTTATGAGACCTACCCATGGTTAAAATTTTTTTTGTCTATCTTTAACGGTGTAGAAGTTTTGTAAACAGACGGACGGACAGACAGAGTGAAACTAATAAGCACATTTTTTTTAAATTTTTTTGGAAATGTGCTAAAAATTAGGTTTAAAATTAAACAGTTTCTAAATTTTTGTACAGGAATCTATTGGTTTCAGTTCAATATTATATTAAAAAAGTATTAAAAATGGAAAAAAGAAAACAAAGTAAAATTACTTTGTAGGATTTAATATATATGTATACAAGAGTTTATTCTGAAATATAATTTTAATCCTCATTACGTTTAATCCATTGATTTTCTGTACGAGCAATAAATATTAAAGTTAATTAAATGCTGTTGCAAAATAAGATAATATACCTAATTTACTAGTCATCAAACGTAGATATCTAATAATAATAATATTTTTTTTTAGTTAAATCAAAATAAACAAAATGGTAAAAGTATAAATCGTATTACATAAATTATGTAATTTCTATTTTAACGTTTTATCTTCAAATTTTCTCTAGATCTAACTTTATATTTTGTGGAAATTATTTTAAATAAATAATTAAAATATAATACTTTGTGTTTGGGATTAATAAATTTGGAATTGATTTTTGTAATTTGATACCATTTGATCATGATTTGATCATTAAATGAGATAATAAATTGTACCTATACTCTTATTAACTCAAGTATCTTGTTCACCTTAAGTTTCTGATGTAAATTTCACTAAAAATGGCGCCTTTCGATAAGAACGCAAATGCACTCTTGTAAGTCTAAAATGTAACCATCATAAAATAATTTTTATACTTATTCGAGCTTAATTAAACAAGAGTCTGTTTTAAGGTTACGTAGTAGAAAAGTTTTTAGTTTTTTTGAAAATTTTTTGCTTCCCTCATATAAAAAATATTTCAAGGGTTTTTTAGTTACTGATTTACATAAAAGAAATTTCGGAATTTTAATATTTTTATAATATTTTTTTTTACTTTTTTTTTTCTTACAAATATACTTCAAAAATTTTTTTTGCCTCTAAAGCCATAAATAAAACCAAGTAACACTTTTGAAGCTTTTCTGGTTTTGATTTAGTTTTAAAAAACATTAAAAATTCTTTAGACCAAATTAGGAATTAAAATAAGTTTTTTAGTACTCTTTTCTGCTCACATTAATAAAACCAAGTGGTCTCAACAAAAGCCTAATCACTATGAAAAAGTTTTTTAATATGGTTTTAAGGAAGACTGAAAATTCTTAAGACTAAATTAGATACAAACATAGGTTTTATAGCATTCTTGCGAACTCACAATAATAAGACTTTCCCAAGATGATGTTAGTTTTATTATAGCTTTATAAATAGTTTTATAAAAAATCGCAAATGTACTATAAAACTGTAAGGCAGTTTGAAAGTCAAAGTTTAGATCAAATAGTTTCATGAGAAAAATACAAATATTATGAAGTCTCCAAGGGTTTCTATAAAACCATATTACCGTACTTGCGTAAGGCTATTTGGTATTTCCATTGTTACTTGGGAAGAATTCCGTCTTGGTAGTGTCAGATTCTTACTGACTAAACCCACCTTTCCCTTTAAGCAATATTATAGGATGAAACCCCTATTTTGCTAATGTAGTAGACTAGGAAGTAGGAGTAGGAAAAGACAAGACAAGGATGCGGACGCATTGAGTTATTTTTCTTTTTTTTTACGAGGGACGGTGGAAAACATAGGAAGTCACTCAAAGGAACTGCACGGGATTCCTCCGGGTAATATTAGACTCTAACCAACCAAAACCACCTCTTTTAAAATCAAACTTTAGGATGGGTTCTTTAATACATAATAATATAATGTACAGTTTGATTTTGGAGAAAAAGATCAGGGAAGGGATGACTACTTGGGAAATTGGGTTGTGGATAATTAGGATTATGGAGGACGAAGGGAAAAATTTGGATAGTTATTTTGAAAAAGAAAGTTAATTTTCTTCTTGAATTTCTTTATAGTTGAGAGTTGGACTGTAATGAAACAATGAATCCGTCTATTATTATTATGATTATTAATTTTCTAACAGTGACTAAAACCATCAACAGTTACAACATGTAGTAGTATATAACACCTTCCTGCATGAGGTAATTATTAAGGGCAACGCCACTGTCACTGTAGCAACTTTTATTAACATTTAACTAATATTACAAACTAAAGAATTTACAAATTTTATTTAGTTGTTTTTTTTTATAATGTGCTTTTAACAAACAAAATAATCATTCCTTATTAACTATTTTATCTTTATTTGTTAGGGACATGTCATTATTCAAATTATCTCCATAGATGTTGGCTAGATTATATTCTATTTTTTACATCTATAGACCATGCACGATAATTAACTATCGTACCTTACTATGGATATAATTTTACCTTCTAACATGAATATATCTAATTATTCTTATCTAAAACGATTCACTAAGGAAAGTTTTTTTAATGTAGCTGGTATTTCGCCATAATTGTGCTAAAATATAATATGTAATATTAAACCATTTTTTTGGAGTTTTTAATGGTCTATTATATAGTAATTAAAAACTAATTTTATTGATATAATAAAAATTATCGATTCTAATTAATGTAATAAATATTTATTTATTTTTTTATTTACTTTATTAAACCACCGACTACTAAAAAGCATTTATAGGTTGTTTAATACAAAATATTAATTTATACAGCAATATTATTCATATATTACATATTTAGAAGTAAAGTGGATTATTTTTTAAGTTATTGTCTTTTCAATTAAATAAAATTTGCTACATGTGCAGAATTTGAACTCACGCTCTCACTGAACTCCCCTTATACAAATAATTAATAACGAATGAATTTAAAAGAAAATTGCATACTTTAAGGAAATTTGAAATTTAATAAAATACAATAATTATTATTGTCTACTTTCGTTTTTTTTTTCCAATGATACCGAACAAAAAAAAAAATATTTATTTCAAGGTCTTGAAAAGGACATGCAAATTTTAATTAAAGTTTTGGAATTACTTATTATTTTTGTTAAGGCTTCGCTTCTCAAAAATTTTTTTATTTTAGATTTCTATTTCTTTTAAAAAAAAAAAAAATTTTTTTTTTGGAAAAAGATGAAAAAAAAAAAAACGAAATATCTACAAATAGTCAAATAGAATGAAATGCGATGATTAACGTATAAATTTAAAAATTTTTTATTTTTAAACAGACAAAGATAGAAAAGATATTTAATTTTACCTATGTATGTATGTATTTTCTTATTGGTTTTTTTTTCTTTAGAAAAGATTTTTTTTTATTTTGTTTTAAATTATATTTTTCCTATTATGTTGTGATGTGGGATCAAGGTTATTTTAAAGCAATTATTCAAAAACATTTATTCGTACATACATAATATATATAATATGTATGTTTGTACGCAAAAGTAAATACATATATGTACTTATAATTTTGTTTGTTGTTAAAAAATTTTTTAAGATATTCTCTATGATTGAATTCTTTTTCAAGGCCATACAGATTTTTTTTTTTGTTTTATTTTCTTATTTTTGTTTTTGTTTTTTATATTTATCCATTTTATCCATTTTCACAATTTTACGCAATATTTTTTTCTGTTTCTTTGTTCTTTAAATTTTTACATAAGAATGTAATAATGTAAGAGAAAATTTGAATTACTTTGCAAGAAAAAAAAAAAAAAAATTTAAAATAAAAAATTTACATTTTGGCGTATTGTTAGATTTTATAGGATTATATATATATATATTAACAGACGTAGTATGAGAATAAAATATAACAGTATAAAATTAAAAAAAATATACTTGTAAAGACGCAAATACTTAAATATAAAATAGACTTTTAACATTTTATAATTGATTTTACTTTACTTAAAATTTTTAAAGAATTACTTATTTTCTTTTTGTTTTTTTGGCCTTTTCATGATTCTCAAATTAAAATACATAAAATATACAATTTTGTCGGATCCGGATATGTAATATCTACAGATTTGATCCCAACACAAATAATTTTTATATAAGTGAAAAAATTAAAATTATATTTAATTAGAATACGGTCGACTAAACTCTTATCCTTAAATCGGCGTACTATCGGTATATAATAGGGGTTTTAACAGGTCATTGTCGATTCGGCAGATATGTCAGAAGACTAGGACTTCCCTCATATGTTTTTTGCAGAAGCTGCAAAAATGAAGAGGAAGAGAACTTAATCTTTTACCAGCTTTTATCACAAATTTACTGTGCTTTGTAAGAAGTTCCCAATGGTTTAATTAAGAGGAACACTAATCCAGGGTATCACAACGGGTCTAAACTGGCCTAAGTGTGCATCTGCAGGTCCTACCTACCTAACAACCTAATTAGAATACATCTTCTAAGGGGACTCTTTAATTATTTCAATTTATTTCCTCTTTTTATTTACTGATAAAGGTGAGAGCAATTTTTTATTTTTTTTTTTGTTTAAAGTATAAAAAAAATATTTTTTTATGCAAGTTGTGGATAATTTAACTATGTGCATATAGCTTTTAATTCATCTTTAATAAATCAGGTTGATATTTTCATTATATTATTATATTTCCTTATTATTATAATAAGTTTCCATTGACCTAATTTTCTAATTTAACTGTTCTCTACAAAAAAAATCGAAAGTTATTTCAAATGTAACTATATGGTCTAATTATTTGCACATAATATATTTTTTTAATTGTTTAAATCTTTTTAAGTAAATATTTAAAAACTTTTAATAATTATTTTATTCAATTAAAAACATTCGATCATATATACATATACATATTATATATATGTGTATATATATATACTCAAAGTTAAAAACAAATATTTTATTCCTCATTTGAAAAGATTTCCCTTTTCAAAATCTTTTTATACCTTATGACTATAATTGCATAGAAACGTGATCAGATTCATTCAGCTCATTTCATTTTTATATCATCTGGGAAAGAGAAATATGTGAATGAAAATGGAAATGAAAATCCAATAACAATAATTCAAATGAAATAAAAATTCAGTCAGTCTATAGTATTTTGAAGTCATTGCACCTTAAATTTAATAAATACATAATTTAATTTATGTTTTATTTTTTTGTTATTTTATTTTTTATTTTTCTTTTCGTTTAACCCCAAATAATATTTATTTTACCTCATTCATCTACGAAACAAACATATCATCTTTAAATTTAACAAAAAATTCAACATATAAATAATATCTTCTTAATTTTTTCCATTTATTTATTTAATTTTTGTAATTCTTAACTTTTATTATTTTTATTTTTTTGTTTTTTTTTTTTTCGTTTCACAAACCCCAATATTGGAAATTAAATTTTAAAATAAAAATTTTATGAAAATATACAAAAAAAAAAAAAATTCACCTTCCTTATAATTTTTCTTGATTATTTTTTCCATTCTTATAGTTTTAAACTTCTGTTATTTTTTTTCATTTCTTTTTCTTATCTTTTAACATTATTTTTTTTTCATTCTATTTTTTTTTTTTTTTGTTTTTAAAATAAATTTCCAATTTTTTGTTTTATATCTTTTTAATTTTAATTCCCTAGATTTAGTTTTTTCTCAACAGCTTTTGATTTTTCATTTCCTTACTATATGATTTCTTTTTCTTGGTTACATCTATTTCTTTTTTACTATCTTTTTTTTTTTTTTTTCTATCTTTTACTTTATTTTATACTTTTATTTCGATTTATAAGATATTTCATTTAATTTCCACCACATTGCTATTATTTGTTTTTAATTAGTTGTCCAAATAGTTTAACAATTATCTTTCATTTTTTTTTTTTTTTTTATATTGTATTTACCTTTTGTGAACACCTGAATAAATCCTCGCACTTTGTTATATATATAAAAAAGAAACAAAACCATTAAAAAAAAACAAAAATAACAAAAATGAACTGTTATTTTATTACACATTTCTATAACTGTTCATATCTACCTTTCTTATTTTTTTAATACATCTATATATATATATATATATATATATAATAAAATGTATATAAATAATATATATATGTATATAAATAAAAGGATGTGTATTTAATAATACAAATTGTTAGTGTAAAACCTTGAATTTAAAAAAAAAAAAAAAAATGAAATGTTCAACGGTACAATTTTTCCTTTACCTTTATTATTGTTGTTTTTTAAAATCGTGTTGTAAAACATTCAATGATTGTGGTGTGTTTTTTATTCTACATAACACTAAACCATATTAAATACGAACATTTATTTTGTTTTGTTTTATTTTCTGTGTAATTTTGGTTTTTAAAAATGATACGACCACTTGTCTAACAGTAGTAAAAGATTTTTTTTTTTTTTGCTTTTGTTTTATTATAAAAAAAAAAAAAGTATTAAAGTTTAAAATAAAAACACAAAAAAAAAAAAAACAAAAACAAAAATAAAAAAATATAAAACATAAAGGAAAATACTTTTTAGTTGATTTTTTCTTTTTTTTTTTCCCAATAATATAATCCTGCAGGATTTTAAAACTTATAAATCTTTTCCTTTTTTTTTACTTTTTCTTTCTCTTTGTAAATTCTTCGTGTTTTTTTCTTCCAATTTTTCTGTTAAAAATTTTTTTTATATTCCATATTGTTCAATAAGTTTTTTTTTTTTTTTTTTAGTTTCGTACTCCTTTTTATCCTAACAATATTTAAAAAAAAAAAAAAATGAAGAAAACAAACAGTATATCATTAGTTTTCGTTTTTTGTTTTATTGCCCTCATTTGCTTTACTATTCTACTAATTGCCATTTTTACTAAATTCATTTCTTATATAGATAAAGAGTTGTAATTTTTCAATAGGTTAACCTTTTAATTGATCATTTAATTAAAAGTGTTTGATGTTTTCGGAATGGAATGCAAAAACGGTTCCAATAAATAAAAATAGAAAAAAATATAAGAAAAGTTTTGCATTATTTTTTTTTTCTTTTCTTAACTTTAAGATAACAATATTAAAAAATCCTTCTTTAAAATAACATGATAATAGAACAGAACGATTCAGAACTTTAAAATGCTTTTGAAAAG
The DNA here is from genome assembly GCA_947095535.1 of Poecilobothrus nobilitatus. Taxonomy (NCBI): domain Eukaryota; kingdom Metazoa; phylum Arthropoda; class Insecta; order Diptera; family Dolichopodidae; genus Poecilobothrus; species Poecilobothrus nobilitatus. Next base: position 189,011,012 of record OX352774.1, on the reverse strand, counting down.
TATGTACCATGTGACTAATTTTCTTTAATTTTCATTTACATTAATAAATATTTACTACTTGAATACTGTATAGGAGGAAGATTTTTGCATAAGAATTTTTTTATTCAAAAGGGGAAAACACAAATGAAAATACATATATTTAAATTTCCAAAAAAAAAAAAAAAATTATTCATGAATTGAGATTTTTTTTTTTTTTGTTTCCATTGAATGGATGAATAATAAACAATTTTGGATTTTTATCATTACTATTTGTTTTGTAAATAAATAAAACATGACCTACAGTATAAAAAAAAAAATATTTTCTGTAAACTTTTCCAATATGTTCCACAGTTAGTTTAGAATTGTTTCGGTGATGTTTCCGTTTTATAATCCACATTCCACATTAATTTTTTTCATTTAAATTCCAATGGGAATATGAATTTTCATATTATGGAAAATAACTTTATTATTACTACTGTGAAATAAAAATTATTATTTTTTATTATTACTCTGGAACAAAAATTAATTTTCCAGATATATAGGTACTTTTATGATTGGAAAATATTATTGTAATTTTTCTCTTTAAATACAAGAAAAAAAAATTTCATTTCCAAATAATTTTTAAGTTTTAGTCTTTATAATTCTTACATGATTTTCATTTTATTTCCAATATAAACAGTTCAGAATGTACATTCCAATTATGGACATTTTATGAATGTATGCGATAAAAGCTTTTATTTTATTTTTGGAAATTCTGCAAAATTCTCTTAAAACTCTGGAATTATAATATCTAAAAAGCTTTATCCACATTTATTTCTAGGAGCCTATAAGTCTAGAAAAAAACACACATATGTAAATATAAAATAAAACAAAAATTTATTTTTGTAGCAGCAATGGACTGATATTTTACTAGTAAAAAAAAAAAAAAAAGAAAAAAATAATAATATACAACTAATATTTTTTGGCGCCTTCTTGAATTCTTGTTCTACTCACTGTAAAATTTTTTTTTTTTTTTTTTTTTTGCTCCTTCAAAATATAAACAATTTAAATTGATTTCTTAGTATTACTAGGTTATTAAATATATATATATGAATATATATATGAAGATAGGATCCTATGTTTTTACATTACACACTATACAATTTCACATACAAAAATAATATAATAATATTGTGATATATATTTTTCCAAATAGCTGTTAGTAAGGATCTGTTTACCAAAAAAAAAAAAAAGAAAAAGAAAATCAAAAAAAAAAAAAAAATATTCGTTTATATGAAAATTTTTTCTTGTATTTCTTCAAAAAAAAAAAAAAATTTAACTGATAAAAAAGCAAAAAATAGTAAGTACCAAAAGAAGAAAAAACTAGTGAAAATATATCATAATTTTCGTTCAGTGTGCCGTCGTTGCTCAACACGTAAACATCACAATGTAAGAGAAATTTAAAAAAAAAAAAAATGTTCATTGTTTTTCTCTATTTTCTGTTTTTAACTAACGATTTTCCTTGAATGGGGAATAAATCGAATATAAATAAAAAGGATAATTTCGTATTTAAGTTCGTATAAATATGTACAGTTGTGGCAAAAATTTTTGTTTTTATTTTTTCATTGTATTTATTTTTTGACTTTTATCATTATAATTTTTTGGTTTTTTGTTTTTTTTTTTTGTTTGAAGAATAGATTTCAATTAGATTTAAAATATTTTTTAGATTTTATCTATTTTTAATGAAATATTAAAAATTTTCGAAATTTTTAAAATTTTTTATTTGTTTTTTGTTTTTTATTTTTAACGTATCGAAAATTTTTGTGAAAAAAATTTTTTCTTTTGATCTATTGTCAGTTTCAGATTCAATAATTCAAAAAGAAAATAATTAATAATATTAATTATTTTATTAAATTATATAATTAAATAAATTTTATTACAGAGTGATGAATTTTGTAAAACAAAACCTTACCAAAAATAATTTTTTAATTAAAATTCTTAAAAATAAATTTAAGTGAAGCTAAAAAAAAAAAAAAATTTTAAAATAATATTTGAAATAAAATTTTTAAATTCAATTAAATTTTAAATTGCACAAAAAAAAAAAAAATATTGAGCATATTAATAATGAAATATATTTAAAAGTAAAATTGTGAATATTAAAAAATAAAAAATTCTATATTTAAAATTAAATAATTAATAGTTGTAATTCAATAATAATTATATATTCTTTTTATACAATATAATAATATTTAATATTATAATCAAATTTGCTACAAAAATTTTCTATCTTTTTTTCATATAAAAATTTAATCTTAAAAGTAAAATATCAAATAATATTTTAATTAATCAGATTAAAAAAGAAAATATAAAATAAAAATAAAATTTAAATTAAAAATTAAATATTTGAAAATTAAATAAAATAAATTAATTGTCTAAGTGAATAAAATTTAAAAGTTATTAGAAAAAGTGTTTAAAAAGTAAAAAAAATAAAAAAAATAAAAAATTGTGTACAAAATCCAATAAAATATTAAATTGTAACGAAATATAAGTTTTTTGAATAGAAAATTACAGTGTATATAATATTATAAATTAATTAAATATTTACATATAAAATTAATATAATCAGATTTAATTAAAAAAAAAAAAAAAAAAAACAATTACTATAAAAAAAAAAAAAGACCATTAAAAAAGGATTAAAATAAGCTTAATACTAAATATAAAATTTAAATTATAAAATGTAGGTAATTTTTAAACTTAATTAATACATATTAATATTTTACATTAATCTATTTAAATTTTAGATTTAGAGAATTTGGAAAATAAAATAAGAGAGGGGGGCTTTATTCATTATTATTTATTATTAAATTAATAAATAGCTATCTTTAATTTTTGTTTAGTTTATTCCCCTGTTACATAAATATCAGAAGCAAATTTACACAGCCTTTCCTTTTCAGGTGTTTATTTAAATGTTGTAAAGGGGGAAAACTCTTACGTCTTATCTGAGATTTCAACCTAAATTCTCGGGGTGTTTACAGCCTATTTCATATACGCTTTTTTTTACCCACTAATGCTACCGAGACTCTTTAATATATATTTTTCATAAAAATGTTGCTGTAATTGGTTTTTTTCAAATTTTTTTTTTTAATTTTTTGTTGGTTTCTATGAAATGTTTTTTTATTTTTCATTCCTTGTACACCTGAAATTAAAAATTTATTTAAAATTCAAAAAGAAAAGTCTTTTGTTTTATCTCTTAATATTTTATGAATCTTATGGAATCTTATTTCATTTTCCTTAGCATTTACATTTGTGCTAAATGATTTTCTTGGTTTTTTTTTTTTTTTTTCGTCTAACTCCTTTGTACCTAACTCCTATATATCTTAAGCTATGTATATTTGATGATTATTTAAACTAAATAACTACAAATTTGATTTTAAAATATCCCTAAATTTAATATCATATAATTTAATATAAAATATTAATGTTATTTTTCTTTAATTCGTCGCCTCTTTTATTATCTTCTGTAATTACAATTTTTAATTTACTTCATTTTTAAATATGTATACTACAAAATCTAAAAAAAAACCACATATAAGTATTTAAAAATTTACTTTTATTAGTAGGTAATTAATTTAAATCTGTTGAATCGAATATGGGTACATATTGAAACCTATAATTGTACTATTAATATTTTAATGTTTTTTTACAATCTAATTTGATTAATTTGAAAATAACAAGGGTTTATATTATAACATTAGTTTATCCTCTACTACATATAATACATATTTCTTTAATTAAAAATTTATCCGGTATTTTTTTCTGGAAGAAGAATGTTTTTTCTTTTTTTTTTTTTTAAGGATAAAAACCAAAAAAAAAAAAAAATATTAATTTAAGGTTTTTCTTTTTGTTCCATTATAATATTTTTTAGGTTTCTTTTACCAAAACTTTTTTTAACATTTATTTTTACATTGTTGATAATTAAGAAGTAAAAGTTTTTTCGGTTCTATTAGTGGTATGATAAATACAAAAAAAAAAAAAAAAAAAGAATAATAACAAAAAAAATCATCTAATTTACTTTGAGAGATGAATTCATTTTAAATAATGTTACGAAAGATTTATTTTTATTCCGGATATATAAGATTTAATATAATAATAATGTAATCTTATTTTTTTTAAGGATCAATACCCTTTTCAAGATTATATAAACAAAAACAAAAAAAAAAATCAAAAAAAAACATGTAAACAAAATAAATAAAATGAATAATAAATTAATAAAAATTTATTGTTATATTAAAGTCATTTTCATTATTTTTATTGTATATATATTTTAACTATATACATTTACATTCATGATTTTATATTTATTGTATATATATATATGTATGTATTTTGTATAATATTTTAACATTAACATTACATTAATATTTAAAATATTAACATTAACATTAATTTCATTTATATTTTATTATATACATATTAGGTACATATAATACTGTATATAAATATATAGGATATATTTAAATACTTATATCCTATATTGATATCTGATTATACCGTTATGTTTTTCTTTTTTTTTTTTGTTGTTTTTCAAATTGATATTACAAAATGTATTGATATTAAAAATGTTTTGTAATAAACAAAAATAATATAATGATTGATTTTGATTTAATACAATACATATATAATATTATCTATTACTTTATTATATATTTAGATACATATATTATTTATTTTTGTGAGTAAATAAATGAATATAAATCGTGTATTTAAAATGTAATAAATATAATATTTTTTTTTGATTTATATTTTCTTTAAAATAAGAAAAAAAATAAATAATATTCAAATCAAATAAAAGTCTTTTACAGTTTGACATCTTATATATAAATATATAAATATCTATATAACTTTTGTAAAAAAAATAAACATATAATACTCGTATAAATATAATATTTATAGTGTAGTAGATTAAATATTACAGAGTGGTTATTATTAATTTTATTTTATAATTTATTAAATCTCAGAATATATTTTGAAAGGCAAAAAAACTTAATTTTTGAGATATTTTACTATTTTTTAAAATCAGTTTCAATGTCTTTAATTAGATATGCGTTCAGTTATTCCATTAAAATATAATATAACTAGTATAGGAATCAGTAGTAATAAAAAGAAAATAATATTATATTACAATAATTATACTTGTATATAATAATAACTTAAGCGATTGTTACACGATGCAACGGTTGAATCAAAAATCAAGCAACTATTGAAAAACCGTTGTATTGAATATTTACAAACAGCTATTGATATAATATTGACCGGTCAATTTTTCTGAATGTTCAACCACTTATATTGTATATATAACCATTGAATAGAAATCATATGGTATATTTTGAATTATTCAACCATTGAATCGATTTTATTATTATTGAAAATGTCAAATTTTTTTTTAAAATTCTATATGTAAATAATGCTTATATTCAGGCTGATTCTGTCATTCATAGTTTTTTTTTTTTAACTAGTAATAATGAGCAATAATTATATCTCTTTCTGAAAGTAATTCATTAATCCATATTCTTTTGCAATCTCTTGTTTTTTATTATTGCTGTACTAATTGCCACATATAAATTAAAAAACAAATTCCTATTACTTAATTTCAAACATTTTTAGAACCGTTTCATTGAAAAGTTAAGCAATGAATGAATAAATATTTTTATTGAATTAAAATTTTTATCAGATTTGATTATATTATGTATTTTACAACAAAAGTCACATAAACACATCATCATGTATTCATTTTTAACTCAAAGTAAATTGATTTAATCGTTGAGAAATCGTTGTATCGTGAAATGAGTGCTTAAGAACACTATTAAAAAGAAAAATTAAAGAAAGTACGAGAAAAAAATTTATAATAAGGGTATTCACATGTTGGTGCAAAAGTTCAAATTTTTTTTTGCATCGTAGCACATATTTGCACCAACTCGTGAACAACCCTAGCATAAAGTTTTATTGAACTGTCAAATATCGTTGATGTGCTTGTTTTGTTTACATAAAAATTTAATATGCTTACCAAAAATTTCAGATATTTGTATATCTTCATATGCTTGACTTAATAAATAATCAGAGATATTTTTTTTCCACTTTTTTTAGGCATTTTTTAAATTTTTATCTAATATAGCGCTTACAAAAAATATATAAACAAACTTTGTAATGGTCTTGCACAAATATACAATAGGGTTTAGGTCTTGCATAGTCTTGCAACATTTTGCATTTTTTTATATATGAAAACAACAAAAAATTGTGCACTTTAACTGTCAAAAAATTGAAATATGCTACTGTGCAAAATTTTGCACTTGTGCAAGACCATTTTGCACCAACTCGTGAATACCCTTAATGTAAAACTAAGGTACAACTGTTTGATTACATCAGAATTTAAGTAACATATTGTATAGTATACTTTTTATAGGGTTAGTTTAATAATAAATGTAAATCTTGAAATTATAGTAGAGACTATTAAAAATTTTTATGTACCTCTAAAAGAAAGCAATTTTCACTTTTTGTTTGTTGATTTTTCCCTTTCTAAATTTTATCAAGATTCCATTTTTCAAATCATCCTGAACAAAATATAATCTTAGAAGACTTTCGAGAAACTGTTAATTAATATTTATTTCAATTAATTTAATTATGAAATTATATTATTACATTAAATTTTTAAATACATAATAAGATAATTTTAAATTCATTAAAAAACGCTTAAAAACTTTGGAAAACTTTATAGCAAATAATTTCTTTTAAACATTTCAAAAATAAACAGTAAATATTTTTAATACACCCTGTATATAAATACAATCTATATAAAAAAAAAAAAAACAATTTTGTGATTTGTTTCTTGATTTCCTACTTACACAATTTTTACTATTCTAAGTATTGTATTTGTGTCTGTTTACGCGAATGTCCTTAAATTTTTTATTTTTTTTTTGTTTAATAAATTTTGATGTTTTGTTTTTTCTTTCTTCTTCTTCTTCTTCTGTTTTTTTTTTTTTTTTTCTTATTTATTTATTTTTACTATCAAATAAATATCCACAATTGTATATTAAGTTATAAAAAATTTATTTAACAATCGATGTTAGTATAGAACAGTTTTTTGGGGTAATTTCCGATCCCCCCCCTTAAACAATTTTTTTTTTCCCATTATTTTTTATGATTAAAATCATAATTTTATTTTTGATCTATTTTGCAATCATCAAAAAATCGAATCGAATCGAAAAAATAATAATAATAAAATGAATGAAAAATTTCAATGTTAAATGATTTGTAAATGCGATTATATGGTTTTGACTTGAAATCAAAAATTATTGTCGTTTTTATTTTCAAAACAACAAAAAAAAAAAAAAAAAAAAAAATAATAATAAAAGAAAAAATTGGACTACTATGAGAAAAGAGGAGTAAAGATTATAAGAACGGAAATGACAGAAGAAACAATGAATGATGAATAATAAAATGTAATAAATGATTTTTTTTTTTTTTTTACTTTTTGTTTTTTTATTTTTTGTTTTTTTTATATCTTTTCATTTTTTATCATTTTGATCATTTCTTCTCTTTAAATTTTAATTTAGAGGTCGATTTAATTTGAATTCAATTCGATTCTATGATTAAATGAATGCTGATGATTTTGGTATGATGGTACATAAACAAAAAAAAGAAAAAAAGAAAAAATTATTACTAAAGAATTACTGAATAGTTTTTGAAAATATGTGGTTTTTTTTTTTCTTTTTCTGTTATTATTGTTTTTCTTTTTAAAATGATTCAGTGATTTAATTTTTAAATTGTACTGAAAGAATGTGACAAAAAAAATTTTTTGAAAATTATGATGTGCAACATCAACCCATATTATTATGATTAAAGATCAAACGTGAACGCAACTATTAAATTATTCAACATTTTTGAACCATTTTTTGAAGTACTTACATGTTATAGTAAAACATTTTTTTTTTGTTTTTAACTGTATACGTTTTAGAATTAAATTGAAAAGGACAACATATTTCCACAGTTAGTGGTGGTCAATTAAAAATGAAAATAAAATTAATTTTTGTTTCAAAGGTATGGAAATTTTATCAATAATTAAATTTTAACCGATGAGGCCATGAAGGGTTATGAAACAAAAAAAAAAAAACTCTTCCTCTCTAAATTGAATCTCAATTGGATAAAAAAACAAAAAAAAACTCTCTTTGAAATTTTATTGCAATAATTATGAAAAAATGCACATACCAAACAATAGATATATTATTTTTTCCATAAAATTATGTACTGGATTAAAAAATTGTTTTTTTTTTTTTAAAAAAAAATTTTTTAATTCATTTTTAAAAGCTTTTCATAAGCGTTTATTTTCTAAAGTGTTTATTAACTTCATTAACTGTTAGTATTTTAATTAATAATATTGATAAAAAAAAGATTTCTTTTTATTATGCCGTGAGCTCATTAAAATTTTCTCTTATATTTAAATGAAAAATTAAATGGAATAATCAAAATTTAAAAAAAAAAATTTAAAAGTGTTAATTTTTTTATTACAATTTAATTATTATTTTTTGATAACCAACCAGAATCAAAGTAACAATTTTAATGTGGTGTAATAAAATTTATATGGTATATTATTTTTGTTTTCTTTATTTTTATTTTTAATTACTTACCATCATTAAAATTATAATAATACTAACAATAGCAAAATTTTTTTTTTTTTTTTTTTTTGATTCAACATTAAATATGGTATTTTATTTTCTATTTAAAGCAGAAAAATAATTTTTTAATGATTTAAATTTTTAAAATTTGTTAAACGAATTCATTAAAGAAGATAAAAGAAGAATTTTTGTTTCGGTTTTTTTCTTGTGTTTTTTTTTTTTTTTTTTTTTTTTAATTATGGTTAATAAAATTTAACAATTAACTTCATAAAATTAAAAATTGAAGTTAAAAGAACCATTTTTTTTATTCTGTTTTAATTATTATTAGTTAATAAAGATGATTCCAATTAAAATGAGGAAAAATTAAAATCATATAATTGCCATAGTTAACCAATAAAATTTCAACAGAATTGTAAAATATAAAAAAAAAATCTTTTACTTTTTTTTTTTTTTTTTTTTAAATTAGTTGATATATACTGTCTATTATTGAGTAAATAAAAAAAATCTTTTTTAAATTGAATTTCAGAATTATTTTAAAGTTTTACTGAATATTACATTATCAATTAAATAAGTTTTTTTTTTCTCTTTTTGGAAAACTTTTATTTAGGTGTAGTATATAGGTGATAACCCTAAGGAATAAACAAAAAAAGAACTTAGTTTTGAGTGCTCTTATGTAACTAGGAAACACAAATCGAGAATTTAACAAAAAAAAAAAAAAAAAATCTTCTTTTCAAACTTTTCTCCTGTTTTTTTTTTTTTTTTTGTTTTTATTGTGAAAAGTGAAATATGAATAAAAAAAACAATTTAGTTGTTTCGGTTAACCCTAAGAAAACTGTAATGTTTTACTTTAAAATAATATAATTCCAGAGTTACCTTCGTTATTAAATTATAGAAGCTGAAGTTTATACTTACTTTTTTTTTACCGATCGTATACTTTGTAGAGTATAAGGAAATGAAGGTATTGTGATTACACAAAAATGTTGAATCTCAGATTATTGCATACCTGTATGCATTTTTCCGATACGTAGAAACCTGATAAATTGTGTGTTTTGCGTCTGTTTTTGTGTTTGTTCATCTGTGGGCACCTGTAAAGTCCAAATGACTGAACGAAATTCGATAAAATTTCATATGTAATATTTTGATGTAACTATCTCGAATTGAAAAGCTTTTGGTAGAAATCTGTCAGTCCTAAATAGGGAAATTTTTACACTTTTTACGAAAATTTTAAAATAGATAAAATAGATAATTAAATAAACTTTTTGTTTTTTCAGTTTTATAATTATGTGCATGAAATGTACATAAAATATTAATAATATATAAAATGTACAAATATATTAGATAATATAGTTTTAAATTCATATATTTATTTATATAATATAGCTCTTATTACTTTTTTTTTTTGTGCATTCCCCTGCTACATAAATGTAACAAGGAAATAACACAGCCTTTCTTTTTCAGAGGTGGCTGTAAATGTCGCAAGGGGGAATTATTCTTATGACATGTGTGATATTCAAACTCACACGCTCTCGGTGTTTACAGCGTATTTTATACGCTCTTACCCACTAGGCCACCGAGACCCCTTTATTACTTACGTAATATAAATAACTCTATTAAAAATAAATATTGAGGTTTCCCGTTCCTGTGATTGGTTCGGACATAGTGGAAACAGCTATTTTTGTTTTTATATTGTGATTACATTTTTTATTCAATCTGTCAATGAAAATTTCTCAACCACCGTTAAGTTTAACTGTGAAGGCTAATCATAGACAATGTATTTAAACTAGTTACTAGAAGTTTAGATAAAGAATCTTTCATTTCTACTTTCATCTTTTGATTACTCCTTTATATTAAGTGTTGTAAAGCAAAAAAAAAATTTGTATAATATATATATAAGGAAATGTGTTAAACAGTTGATGGTTGTATAGCCAAAATAAAGAAGAGTTTTGAGACTTATTTTAATTTTTTTAACAAAGATAAAAATAAATTAAAATATTGAATTCAATTTTTGTATTCATTTACTTTGAAAGTTTTTTCTGAAAATATATAATAAAACAAAAAAACAAAAGAATATTTTCACTTAAAAAAAATTTTTTTTAAAAGAAAATATTTTTTGTTAAAAAAAATTATTTTTTTTTTTTATACTGATTTTTTTTTTTATTTTCTTTGAAAATTTCTTCCAAAAAAAAAATATAATAGAAAAATAAAGTTATTAATAAAAACATTTTTGAACTAAAAAACAATTTTCACTTGTTATCTGTTATTTTATACTTAAAAAAATATTTCGATATTATTATTGTTTTTAGTTTTTATTTTTGCTTTTTTTTTTTCATTTTTTAAAAAGTATAAAAGTAAAAGATTTTATTTTGTAATAATTTAAAAAAGAAAAATAATTCATAGAAGAAAAATAACTGAACTAATTTTATTTTTTTTTTTTGTAAAATTGTTTTAAGGAAATCACGATTTTAAATATAGAGTTTAAATATAATTATCTGCAATTACGAGTATATGATTTTTTGTCTATACAGTCATTATAAATAATAAATAAAACTATAGATATTTATCTGGAATACAATTAATATAAAATTAAAGTTTTTAAAAGAATTTTGCTCTAAAATAAAACTATTTAAATTAAAGAATAATTAAAAAGAAAGGAAATATTTAAATTTCATTTTCTTAAACATAAAAAATAGTAAACAAACTTTAAAATTTCAAAAAAGAAAATAAATAGTAGGTACATAACAATTTTTGTAAAAGACCAAAATTTTCATTTAAAAATAAAAAGTTTAATTTGTTAAAGAAATTTTTTTTTTTTTTGATTTTATTTTGTTTCAATTCTTTGTGCAATTTAGAAAAAAAAAAAACAAACAATTTGAACTGGACTTAATCTTATTAATTTCTTTGCTTTTTGTTTCTTGTATATTTGTATGCAAACACAAAAAGTTTTAATTGAAAAGGACACAATTTTTCAAAATCACTTTAAAAAAATTACATTTTTGTATTATATTTTTAATAGTAAACTTAATTAATTTTTTTTTTATGCAATTTAAAGAGTTTTTAAAGAAATTTTGACATTAATTAAAATTAAATATTTAAAATGAATATTTGTATATAAAAATAAAGTGACAATTAATTTATGTTTTGTTAAATTATGATTTGTTTTTTTGTTTTTCTTTTTAAATATATGAACATATTGATAGAGTGTTTTCGTAAAAATTAAATTTTGTTAAGTGCATGGTAACTACTTTTTTCTGTTGATAGTATCAACAAACTTATATAAGCCAATTCCAATTTTATCATTAACATCCTTTCAAAATGATGTAAAAATGGTGTATCTGTGATAATTTTATTACTTGAATTGATAAGTATATCTGAGACACCAAGGTGGTCTTTAAATTTTCAATTTAAGCCTTGGTTAGATTTACATTTATTCCTTTTCGTATATGTCTTAACATCTTCAGCTTGGTAGATTTGTTTTCTGAACTTTACCGACTTTCAAGACATAATTATGTAATACTTGACACTATTCATAAGTATTTTAAACCAACCATTAATAATCTCTTTTAACTAATTTATTTATGTCTGGTATGGACATATTGAATATCAAATTTGCTCTATTTATATTCTATTCTGGCTCTACTCTGGGTCATATTCTATAACTTTACATGTAGTCCATTTATTATAATAATGGTATAATAGAGGGGCATGATTATAGTTTTGAATATAAATAATTTTTCTAAAAAGATAAAATTCTCAGTACCTATATAAAGCCTATGAGGGTATTCTTTTAAATGTACTTCTTATTGTGATGGAATATATATGAAGATTTTATTCAGAAGTGTCTTGTGTTCGTAGAGTTAATATCATAAGATTTTCTGATTAATTTTATAATAAAGTTTATCTATTCTTATGATATTTGCTTCCTTGCACAAATATTTATTTGAGTAGTAACATCTGTAATAGGATTTGTATTTACGATTTATATTAGTTACAAATTCTTATGCAATTTTTTTCGAGTTTACATAGTGTTTCTATTAAGCTTGTGTTAATATTGGTGTACCAAATCGAAGCGTTGACTTTATGAATTACTTATAATAAATGTTTATATAAAATGTTTATTACATAATTATTTTTTTTACAAATATTTTTATTGTAAAAAAGTTTTTTTTTTTTTTGTAGCAATGAAAGGTACCTTTGTTACCTTTTGAAATCATATATTTAATTTGATCGATAGATTTAAGATTACTTTGCAATTGAACCACCAGATATTTAACTACTTTTTTATTGGAGGGAAATATTATTTTGGCGCTCTTATTATAAATTCTTAAATATCTATGATTGTTCTTTAATATCCGCATTGGTTTTATTTTCCGTATTACGTAATAAAATTGTATCACATTTATTGTAATTAATTTTCAGGAGCCAAACCTTACAGTAATCCTGAGTAATCTTTGATTTGTTTCACCGAGTTATTGGAAGATTATATTATTATTATGTCATCGGCAAAAGGTCTTCTTTTTTTTTTTTTAATTTTTATTCAGTTTCTTGATATATTGACAATTCAAAATAAAATAAAAGAATTTTACATAAATTCTTTTAATCTAATGTGTATGGCTAATGTTGTTACTCTCTCAAATCGGCAAAAGTTTTTTATTTATTTATATTAATATTACAAATCACATAGGATATTGTAATATTACAAAACCATCGGCTAGTAGAGATCATTACAGATCGAATACTATTATTAAATTATACACTAATATTATTTATTTTGTTTATATTATAGTATTTTATATTTACGCTATATTTGGTAGCAAGAGGGATTTGTTTTCAATTAATAAAACGTGCTACCTGTGCAGGACTTGAACTTGCACTCTCACGGTTAATAAATAACGTCCTTAACCACTAGGTCCTTAACCGAGGCCCCGATCGGCAGAAGTCCTACATAGTAATCTTTAAAACTTTTATTATTATATTGCATACTTTTAGGTGATAATATTCCTGTAATGTTTTAGTACCTAGTATTTGATGATTTGAAACTTTGTAATAAAAGTTATATTTAGACTAATATTTGTTGTTATTTGTTATTCTTCTATTTAATATTTCATTATTAATTAAATTTAAAAATGTGTACCTAATGTCAGTTTGATTTATCATTTTTTAACAAATTTTATCTTATATAATTAAATTAAATCGATTCAATTTTTTATTATGAATTTCTTTTTTCAAAAACAATAGCTAATATAAAAAATATATAGACTATATCATTAATATAGTCTAATTAATATTATGTTTTGTAAAATTATCTTTCCTATACATTTAATTTAATAAACTATTTATCTAATAATAGAAGTTAATTAACAATTTTATTTAAAAAAAAACAAAAAACCATTTGATATTTTGTATTGACATTCGAATTTTAAACTATTTATTTTAAATTTTATTAATAAATTTATATTTTATTCAAATAAAATTCAAACGTTATAAAAATTTTATGATCAAACTTAAAAAGAAAACAAAAAAGGATTAATTAAAAATTCATAATTCAATTAATTAATAAGTGCTAATTTCGAACATATATTTTATTTTAATTAAAGGCAGAATAAACAATCAATAAATATTCTTTATAATATTAGTAATAAAAATATTAAAAAAATAGATTTGATTAATATTTTTTAGGGGCCTCATTGGCCTAGTGGGTAAGATTGTATAAAATACGCTGTAAGCACCGAGGGAGTGTGGGTTTAAATCCCATACACATCGTAAGAGTTATACCCCCTTACGACATTTACCTGTAAAGGAAAGGCTGTGCAATTTTCTGTTCACATTTATGTGGCAGAGAAATGCACTAATAAAAAAAAAAAAATTATATTTTTTTTTTTTTTAAATTAATTTTTGATAATAGAAAAACAATTTTTTTTTTTTAATTGTTTTAAATTTGAATGACTTCACACTTAAAAAAGTTGTAACAATTAAAATAAATTAAATTAACCGCATGTAAACAAAAATAATGAAAAATTTAAGAATTTAAAAAAATTTAATAAATATAAAATATTGTTTATCAATAAAAAAAATTAAATTCTATTATGTACTAATTAATCAAAAATTATTTTATTATTTCAAATAATTTAATTAAAAATATAATGGGATGAAAAAAAAAAAAAAAAAGTGTAATGATGTGTAAAATAATAATAGAAAATATAAATCGAATTCATTTAATAACAATTAAATTAATTGTTTATCTAATAGGAATTTTCTTTTATTATTTATTAACTTCAATGAAAATTAATATTCTGCTCCTTCTCTTTTTTTCCAGTGCTCTTTTCTTTGTTACTTTAAACTGTATTTGCATGTAGAGGGACAAATTTCTTAAATGCAGAATTTATCAGTATAATACATTTTCATTGAAAACGAGAAAGAATACAGTTGCCTTTGTCAACTTTTAGATACCCGTACGAACCGTTAGTATGTTCACAGCCTGTCACTCTGCTTACAATATTATTTTTTTAATATTTTAGTATTTTAAAATAATTTGGGTAAATTTTATAATTTCTACAACTATTGGTTGTACATATATTCAAACTATATGTTTATACACGCTTTAAAAGCAGATTTTAACCTTTCACATAACGATTATCAATCCAAAACTTTTTCAAATATTCTATAGTACCATTTAATACTAAGCGGTAAATGTATATTAAATTTACTTAGTACAAAATAGTAAATATAATTTTAAATATTATATTATATTATATTTAAATATTCCATTGACAGAATAATTTCATATAAGTACAATAAAATACATATATGTATGTATGTAAATACGGCGCTATATAATATACATCTATACTCTTATCATTCATTCATCAGTGACATATACGATATGCAAATAAACATGATATTATATAAGTATGTATGTATATCAATATCATATGAATAAAAATTTTTGAAGCAACCGTTATGTTGCTTATTTATTTACATTTTTTTAAAACAAATGCAAAAAATTTGTTGAAGAAATTTGTTAGAAAATTTGAAAAAATCAAGTAACACTTTCGTCAATTATAAAGTAACCCTACATTATTAAAAAAAGTTGTTAACAGAAATAAGAGTATAATGTTGAAAATTTAATTTTTGTGTATTACTTCAAAAAAAATTTTAACAGGTGTTCAAGTTACAGGTGTTTCAAAATAGGAAATTTTCAGTTTTTGACCCCTTACAGCTCCCGAACGGGGGGTGATACAAAAAAAATTTCTGAAATAACTCATACTTATTTTCAAAGATCTAACTTCTGTCAAAATTTCAAGTTTCCAACTTAAACCGTTTAGAAGATAGAAGGGTTAAAGGATTTTGCAAAATTTGAGTTTTGCATAACGGTAAATTAAGACACCGTATGCCACAAATATATATTTTTTGTATATATTCTTTTAAAGCTAATAAAAGCAATAATCGTTTGCCGTTTTCAAAATGAAGATATACCTTATACAACTTGTGCTATAACAATTTAAATATAGAGCTTTTTTGAACTTTTAGGGAGCTGTAGCTCCGTAACGGGTGGGGCTACAAAAAAAAGTTATTAAAAATAAAATTAATATTTTTGTGAGGTCTATCAGCAGTTAATTTCATAGCTCTATTTCAAAAAAAATTTGGGGATCTAGAAGTTAGGTGTTCGAGAGCTACCCTAAGTTTTGGTCCAAACTCAACCAAAAAAAATAGGGAATGCTGACGGACGGGCGGACGGACGGACATGGCTCAAACGTCTTAGAATTTTTTTCTGATCCGATCCATACCTTTGCAGGTATATCTAGCTCGCTTATTTCGAGGTGTTACAAACGGAGGAGTAATTTTATTATACCCGATCCTATCGTACGGGTATAAAGATGGACAATTTTTTTAATACTTTGTTTCCTATATATTTTGTTTTGTATCGATTATTTTGTTTAATTCTTTTTCGATTTGTTAATAATTTTCATTATTTGTTTTATTATACTCATAATATGTATTTATGGATTCTGATATCAGATTAGTAAAATATATTACTATGTACAATACTCAATTTTTATAATATGTACAATATTCTATGTACAATGTACAATACTCATACTTAATGATTTTCAATATTTCAATTTAACTTAATGATGAAAAGTGATATGAATAAAAAACAAGGCTGAATGCAAAACCAAAGATCTTCAAAAGCGAACATTTCCCAAAAGACAATAAGAGTAGTTTAGAGTATTATGGCTTACATAAAAATTTTGTAAATTTTTTTAGAATTTTATATGTAAGTAAAAAAAATTGCGGGATATAAGAAAACTCTATATATAATTAGGAAAAGCTGCAATACACGGAAAATTATAATCTTGAAACTTTACATTTTTCGTTTTACTTTGACAAGGGATGTAGAGACTGTCTAAGTTACATGTGTCTAAAAATAAAAAAAATGTTCAATCTTTGAGTACTTATTAGTGCGCTAAAAAAGGGGAAGGTACAAAATAATTTTCTGATGTGAATTATACTATAAAATTCAAAAATATCTTTCTTCTCTCTAATTCCAAGGTTCTAACTAGAAGAGTACCAGAATTGTAAAGGAAACAAGATCTTGCAAAATTTTGTTTTCACATAACGATAAATTGAAAAAGCAAATTGCAAAAAAAAATGACAATGACGACAAAAATACGAAACCTGACATATACAGATTTAAAAATAGACCTTTTTCAAACTTTGAGGGCTATAGCTCCGCGATGAGTACGGTCACATAAAAAAGTTGTTCTACGACATTCATTTTATTAAAAAACCTATCCATGGTTAAATTTGTTTTGTTCTATTTTAATCGATGTAGAAGTTTTGTAAACATAGACAGACTGACCGAATGAAACTAGTAACTAGTTAATAGAAATAAAGATAAACTGAGACTGATGGACGAACAGGCTGAAACTAATAAATAATAAAACGAAAGAAAAATATTATTGAATAATCAATAAACTTGTGAGAAGTTCTTTGGATGGATTATTAATAAAAAATATATTTATTAAAGTTTCTATTAATTTTTTTATACTCTACACATTAAGTATAGGGTATATTAACTTTGGTATGGTGTTTGTAACCACCAAAAGGAAGTGAGTTAGGTATAGACATGTATATATATTCTGAATCAGGATCACCGCCGGAGTCGATTTAGCGATGTGCGTCCGTCCGTCCGTCCGTACGCACGATAACTCAAAAAATAATGATGCTATCTTGATGAAATTTATACTGTAGGTTAACAATGACTAAGGTAAGGCGGGGATTGTAAATGGGCGAAATCGGATCATGCGTTCGAGTACCTCCCATACAACTTCCAAAACCTAATACGCATATTTTCGAAATTAATAAAGATAGAAACTTAAAATTTTGTACGAGGGTGTGTTTTTCTGAATCCCTGATATCCCCAAAATTTGAGATGAAATGGAGTGGTTGTTCGGGTACCTCCCATACAACTCCCAAAACCGAACATGCATATCTTCGAAATTAATAAAGATAGGAACTTCAAATTTGATACGAGGGTGCTGTTTCCTAAATCCCTGATTTGCCTAAAATTTGAGATGAATTGGAGTGGTCGTTCGGGTACCTCCCATACAACTCCCAAAACCGAACAAGCATATCTTCGAAATTAATAAAGACAGAAACTTCTGAATTCTGAATCCCTGATTTGTCCAAAATTTAAGATGAATTAGAATGGTTGTTCGGGTATCTGCCACACAACTCCTAAGACCAAACAAGCATATCTTCGAAATTAATGAATATATAAGCTTGAAATTTGATATAAGAATGTTCTACCCTGTTGATGTCCCTAAAATTTGAGATGAATTGGGGTGGTGGTCCGCGTGCCTTCACACACTTCCCAAGACCTAACAATCATATTTTCGAATTTAATAAAGATAGAAACCTGAAATTTTGTACAAAGGTTGTAACACCAGTTATTTTTTTAGCTTATATTAAATACCTAACTAAAATAACTTATGGATTTTTAATTTAATTTGAATGTTTTAGGTGTAGGGTATAAATAAGTCGGTTGCATAGACTTACTGTTATTTTTACTTGTTTTTTTTTATCTTGTAACTTTTAATAAAATTCCGATGTAATTTTCAATAAATTGATAATTATTATTAATTAGAATTTTGTATAATACCAGAAAAGTTTTTTTTTTTTATATAACTTTCATGTAATGTGTAAAATTTTTTAAAAAATATTTTTTTATTATAAATTGTTTGAATTATTTTAATAATTATTGTAATTTGAGAGAAAAATTATTTTTCAAAATACCTAACTATAAAGAAATTTTTTAGTTTGTTGTTTTAATTTCAAGAAAAATTATAAATTATTTATTAATGTATAATTTAAGTTTATTTTTTTAAAAAAAATATTCAAAAAATTATGTTCCATGCGAATGGTTAAAAGAAAAAATTTATTAATTTTTTTTCTTTTTCCTGAAATGAAAAATATAAAAATTATAAAATAAAAGTTTTAATATAATTATGGGGAAATATGAACATTATATTAAATAGTTTACAAAAAAAAAAAAAAAAAATTATTTCTTAAATGGAAAATTAGTGAAAATTTTTATTTTTACAAAATAAAAATTATATATTTATAATATTTTTCCGTTCAATACAAAAAATATATCTTATTATAAAATAATCTTTTTTTTTTTAAATATACCGGGTGATTTTTTTCGGTCTTGAATATTTATAGGGTATATTTGGGAGATAAATATTGTTCTGTTGGTTGTGGGGATCCTATTTCCTTCAGTTCTTGAGATAATGATGTTTCAAGTTTTTACTTAAGTTTTAATTTAATTTGCTTATATCTTAAATACTACACAACTAATTAATAAGTGTTCAGTGTATCCACCATCAGAGAGCTTAACACTTCGTCTTTCCATATTGTAGATAGTAGATACCGATAGTTCAAAAGCTATAACCATATAAACGAAAATTATTTTTTTTATTTGTTTAAAATTTTCACCCTTGTGTTTCACCTATAGTATAGGGAGTGTTAATTTTGGCAAAGTTTGTTACCCAAAAGGAATCTAGTTAGATATGGACATGTATATATATTCTTAATCAGTGTGACTTCCTGAGTTGATATAAGGATGCCCGTCCGTCCGTCTGTCCGTTCGCACGATAACTCAAAAATTAATAAAGCTATTTGGATGAAATGTATATAGTAGGTTACTAATAACGAAAATAAGATGGGGATTTCATATATAAAAATTCGGTTCATGGGTTCGGATTTTGAAAGCTTCCGAACGAGCCCAAGAGCAAACGAGCATATTTCCAAAACCAATAAAGATGAAATTTTCAGATTTAGTGCAAGGGTTTTATTTCATGTTTCTTTTATGTTCCTAAAATTTAAAAAGATTTGGACCGTGGGTTCGAATTTTAGAAACTTTCAAACAAGTCCCAGAGCAAACGAGCTCATCTCCAAAACTAATAAAAAGAAAACATTTGCTATAAAGGTGTTCTGACATGTTTCATTTCCTTTAAAATTGAAAACTGATATTTGAGTTAATTTGGGCCATGGGTTCGGATTTTGAAATCTTCCGAACTAGTCAAAGAGCAAACGAGCCAAAACCAATAAAGATAGAATTCCTTTAAAATTGGTACAAGAATGTTTTGAAATGTTTTCTCTATGTCCCTGAAATTCGAGATGAATTGAACTGACGGTTGGCGGTTCGGGTAGCTGAAACACGCCTGCCAAACTCTAACGAGCATATCTTCAAATTTAATATAGATAGAAAATTTAAATTTTGTACAAGGGTTGTAAAATCGTTCATGTTTTAGCTAATATTGAATACCTAAATAAAATAAATTATGGATTTTTAAATTAATTTAAATTTTTCATGTGTAGGGTAAATAAATCCTTTGCGTCGATTTACTATTACATTTACTTGTTTTTTTTCCTCAATTATTTAAATATCATAAGCGAGATAAAACAAAACTAAGAGGCTTTTTTAAATAATCGAGAAATGCCAAAATAATTATATATCATCGATAACATCAAGATGGAAAATTTATGAGTAAAAAAAAATCTTAAAAATTGACTTTTTCCTAATTTTTTTTGTCTAAATGCTCATTTGTCTAAATCCCTAAAGAACACATTTCTAGTTGCTCGTTTTAGTCTCTCAATTACATCCTATAAGTATTCCAGACCGAAAGAGTATCACCCTGTATATTATGTAAATAGTACATTTCGTTATATTTGTTAGTATATTCCGCTAATTACTTTCCTCAAAAAAAAATTGTAATAATTGTCATAATTACAGTTGGAAATATTCCGTATTTTATTAAGAATTGCAAAGAGTTTTTTTTTTTTGCTACATCATAACAAAAAGTTTAAAACCCGTTAAAAGATAATAGTTTAGTAAATATAACATTTGAAATATATATGTATAGGTATTATAATAGTGCGTACATATTTTATAATGTAGAAATTATAATATCATATTAATTGAGAATATTAAGATGAATGATAAAATGGATATAAAACCATCAAAAAGAGATATTCGAGAGACAAGAAAAAGAGAGAGATTCGAATTATGAATCAAAATGAAGGTTACGAATTTTTTTGTTTTTAATTTTTAATTTATTTATTTAGCATTACCTATTATATAATGTATAAAGCTGCTTCTAAAAAAATAGATGAAACGCTACAGACTTGCGGTAAAAGGTATTTGATAAAGTTAAGTGTATAACCAATCAGAAATCTAGAATTCCAGAATCTAACATTGGATCTGTTCGGTTCCAAAGGAGTCCTTTTACGAGTCATTCACAAGTTGTATGGGGATTTTAATATTTATATCTAAGCGTTTGTTTTCATATGGAGTATCATTGAAAAGATTTTGGCGAGCTCTATAACTTCTATTTAAGGATGATATTTCCAGGTCGCCCTATTTGGCTGCTGAGGTAGTTTAAAATCCCGTAACCATCCGTCAGCAATATATCATTATGTAGGATATCATTAAATAGATCGTGACGAGTCTTAAATTTTTGTTTGGGAATCATGGTTCTAGGTCGACCTGCTTGGGTGCTGAAAGTGTTTTTAATCCTTTCCAATAAAAGTTAGTGATACAATGCTTTTTTAAAATGTCATGCGATGTAATCAACAGTTTGAATGCTTCCATTGAAATTTACAAGCACATATTGCTAATATTATATATATTTTGTATAGATATAAGTAATGTATTATACATATATTTTCATTTATTAATTTATTAAAATTATTTATAATGCATTATTTTAATTTACTTTGAATATTTCATTCAATACAGTACACTTATATATTATTTTCTTTGTTAAGATTTCTTCTTCTCAATAATTTATTTTTAATTATTATTGAATTGAATTTCCTTGTATTTATTTTCAATAAAATAATGAGTATATATAATTTGTACCTAATTTTAAATCAATTAATATTATAATATATAATATATTATATAATATATAATACTATATTTTAAATGATTCACTATAATAATAAAAACATTATTTTAATTATTTTGACAGTAATTTGAATTAATTATAGTAGAAAGTAAACTTAAGAACAAAATATAATTTGAATACTTAAACTTTAATAAAAATTTAAATAATTGATGTTATTAAAATGATGTTATCAAAATGAAAAATTATTTTATTGAAAGTGATGTGACATTTCATTTTGTTAATTAAAAAAAAAAAAATATTAAAAATGTTTAAAATTGGTTTTCCATTATATAATACTGTGATTTATATTATTTGCTATACAAGGATTAATAATTTTATATCACTATATAACGGTATCTGAACAAAATCATTAAAATTATATCCAATTGTATAGTACTTTATGCCATAATAGCTTTTATCGTAATAACTAATAAGTGGTAAATAGTTTATATATCGTTATATATTAAATAATTAATAATTCTTGTATATAAAATAATAAAATGGCGCCCAAATCTAGAATATTTTTGAATTTCATTAATTAGATACATATCTTTTTTGCTTTAAGAATAAGGATTTCAAAGTAAAAAATGTTTTACAAAAGGATTTCTAGTAAAAGTATTTTTATTTTAAATTAAAGTGATTTCATTTTAAGTGCAAGTTTGTCTTTTTAAATGCAAGTTTTTTTTTTTATTTCAAATGCAAGTTTTTGTATTTATTTAATTTGTTATAAGTAATTATATGTATATATTATAATATACTATGTAATGGTATGTATATTATTATTTAAAAATTCAAAAGACAGACAGAATACAAGATAATTGTAGGTTTAGGCAAATAAAGATATTTAGGGTTTTCTTTCATAAAATTTGAAATAATACACTTTCAATCCGACGAAACTTTTATTAAAATAAATTTCAGTAAATAATCATTTTATACACTTTAAAAGGAAACTTCCTTTAAATAAAAATAATGTAGAATGTAAACCAACGATTTTTAAAAGCGCACGTTTCCAAAAGATAATGTAAAATGTTTAGAATTGTGACTCTGCACCAAAATTTGTAAATTTCATACTTATAATAAGAAAAATGTAAAAATAGACTTTTTAATTATCAGTTCGAAAAATCCTTGACAAAAATTAAAATGCTAAACAAAAAAAGTTTGTCAAAACTGCGACATGTTATTATTTTTGAACAAGTAATTTAAAGAAACCAAAGACTTTTTTGCAAATTTTAAAGAGCTGTGAATCCGGAGCTCTATACAACTAAGAATACACTTTAACACACGTAAAAATATATTACAGAAGCTTTAATATTTATGTCAAGTCGAAGAAAAATTTGTACAGGTGGAGGACTGTACCTCCGTGATGAATGGGGCTACATGAAAAATTTGTTCTACAATATTAATTTTTTTATTAGACTTACTTATGGTTAAAATTATGTTTCTCTATCTTTAACGCTGTAGAAGTTTTGTAAACAGACGGGCGGACAGAGTGAAAGTGATAGCCACATTTTTTCAAAAATTTTGTTGGAAATGTGCTAAAAACGCTTACAATTAAAAAGGAAACCTTGCATTTAAAAAGAAAATACTTACACTTAAATTGGAAATACTTTATCTTAAAGTAAAAATGGTATGCTATAACTTATATATATACTACGGCTACAGCCGAATAATTATCGACTTAGTGAAAATAGTGATTCATTAAATTGAAGCTTGGTCTAATATGAATAAAATACGAATTTTGTGATGACCTCCTATACTTCTTATGTGAATGAAGAAGGAACAAAAAAAACTAAAATATATAGGATTATTCTAGTTCTTAAACTGTTAATTAATTACACTTACTTCTTTTAAAATCTATTTTCTATAATTATACCATTTAAAACTCAAAGTTAATTTTATTGGTATAAAATGTAAAGAGTATGGGATCATTCATTAATTACGATCAATATAGTTCTAATAAAAATATTTTCTATGTCAGATTAATATTTTTTTTCTGTTATTAAATCAAAAATGGAAAATTCAAGATTTTTAAGGTAATGAGTCTCTATCTAAAAAAGCTCTGAAATTAACTATATCATGTCATCAATGTTTTAAATTAAAACTATTCATCTTTCTCTTTTCAATGTTTTTATTAAGCATTAAAATAATTTGCCAATAATTTTTCCAAACCAAAATTGCCAATCAAAATAGTTTTTCTTGCACATTAATATTGAAAAGAATTTTCTACAAATTTTTATATTTTTAATGTATAAAATGATAAAAAGTTTATTTCCTATAATTAACTCTAGATTATACGAAATTCTAAACGTATTTTAAAAGATAAGATTTTATTGAAATTCATTGAATAAGAAAAATAAAACTTTTTTTTGTATCTGAATAGATTCGTTTTAAAGTTAAAATTTTATTGCACATAAAGAAAAAATCTATTCATTTTACAGATACAATATAATAATATGTGCAAGTACAAGTATATAATATAAATGTTTGTACTTATACATATTATTTTACTGATGAATATTAAATATTTACTTATATTTTTTTATTTTGTATATTTATGTTAAGTGTTATTTATAATAAAACTTCAGTTAAATATTTTATAAAAATAACTATGATGATTATGCATAAATAAAGTCTAAGAGTTGAATAGTTTTTTTTTTTGTTTTTTTTAGTGTTCCTTTTCATTTATAATATTCTGATAAATTTCATATTCAACACTTTCAAAACAAATTAAACGGATACTTCAAATATAATATTGATATTTAATGAATCTTTCCCAACACATTTTTTTTTTTTTTTTGAAATTCACTTCAGTTCTCTTTGTTTATAATAATATCTGTATTTTTGTTTAAAATCGTTAAAAGACTTTATTATATCGGTTCATAAAGTATCTAATGGACTGAAATTTTGCACATCGCTATACCTCTCGATACATTTATATTTATCAATCTATTAAATTTGACAGTTTCGAGAGTCTTTGATAATTACATAATATATAAGCAGCCCAATTCATGTTTCATACTTCATATGTATGAAGAGGACCTTGGTGGCCGAGTAGCTAAATACATTGCTTATTAACCCTTGCGACCAAACATTTAATCTAAAAAATATTAATTATAGTATTCCAACTATATAATGGTCTTAAGTAGCCAAAAAAAATAGTGTGGAGAAAAAATAAATTATAATAATGTAAATAAGAAACTACAAATAAGCATGAAAATAATAAATAATAATACAAAAAAGATGATAGTAAGTAGATACTAGTATATTTTAAAAGTATATGGTACTAAAATTTCAATCAAAATTATCCTTTACAATCTAACCGAACTGTTATCCTTTACAAGCTAGTGAAATAGTTATCAGTATTAATGCTGTCAGTTCAGTATATCCACTCTATAACAGAATATTATTCCATACTTTAAAATGACCCTTGTCTTTAATTAGTCGTATACTGCTCCCTAGTATTTTACTTTCAAAACAGACGCGAGTAGATTAAATATTTTTAGAATGATCATTTATATTTCTATATTCTAAACCACAGGATTTTCCATAGTTAGAGTTTGCCTTGGCTTTAACAACAGCTATTTGTAGTATAAAAGACATTATTATACGAAACCTGAATCACAGTATCAGATAACATTATAGATTGTACTATATTTTAGTAGTAATTTAAAGGAAATCCATCAGAACTATAGCAATAAAATTATTTAGTAGATAACCAATGTGAGTTATCCTAAAATTGCTTTCTTTAAATTACTTGTTCAAAAATAATAACATGTCGCAGTTTTGACAAAGTTTTTTTTGTTTAGCATTTTAATTTTGTCAAGGATTTTTCGAAATGATAATTAAATTCAATATATATATGTATGAATTATGACTATAAGCTACTTCCGCATGAAAATTTAAAGTTTTAGTATTCTATATAGATAACTTTATGTTGTTACTATTAATTATTGATTTATTTTTAAAATTGTAAATTAATACGCTTATTGAAAAACCTTAAAAATTTATATGCAGAAAATAGAAAATAGATAGATCCTATACATTTTCAAGTGCATTTATCAGAATCAATTTTTCTTTTCTATTTTTTGTTTTCCTGTTCTTTTTTGCTATTTCCTTTTTTATGTAAAATTCTTGTAATCTATTGAAGAGCATTAAAATTAAGTTAAGAATACTTTGTGGGTAGCTTTTAGATATGGTGCAATTCATGAATTCTTAAATATTTTCTCCATCATCATGAAATAATAAAAAAAAATATAATATTCGAAGGAAAATATTTAAAAAGATTTCAGATATTGATTGTGGGTGTTGGAATAAATTAAAGAAAATTGGTTTTTTTTTTTTTTGTATTTTGTGCCATAATTTAACAGAAGTTTTAAGAAGAAATAAAAAATAAATTTTTCTTTCGTTGTTTGTAATTAGGGCATTGAACCTATAATTGTCGTTATATATCATAGTTTCATGTATATGCACCTAATTATTAAAAATTTATCGTATAGGAAAAAATTATTGCAAAATTAGCTGATATTTTTTTTTTGTTTTATAATATATAGGACTTAAGTTTGTTTGAAAGCAAATTGCTTCTAAAGTCTATAATATATTTAATGATTTTAATTGGAGCAGTCATAATTATATACAAAATCTTAGACAATCAAAGTAAAAAAACAAAAATTTGTTTTCATAGTAAATCATTATTTTACTGATGTTTGTATATGTTATGCATGTTTGTATGTTTCTATATGTTATACATTATATTATGAAAAAATTTTAGTTCCTGTAAAAATTAATATAAGTTAAAACGAATTCAATGATTAAAAATTTTCCTTTTAGAAATGAGGGAGAAAAATATCTTTAGAGTATCTAAATTATGTTAAATAAATAAAAAATAAATTAAACTGAGTATATAGAAAAAAATATTTTTTTTTTTTTTTGATGCATTATTGTAAAATGAACAATAGAATGAAGTACAATAATATCAAACTTCATTGAAACACCTTGATAAAATTTAAAATTATATAACTTACACTTAATTAGCGATACCACAGTTCAGTTAATCTTTACTGCTCTTCTGATAAATCGAAATATTGGAGCATTATCTTTATTTCATAGATAATATCTTGTAGTCAATGATTCTTGTTCTATTGAACTAAAATCAATAATACTGCCCTTCAAACAATTTAAATACAACCTTCAAGCCCGACTAACTTATTTCAATACACCCCTGGAAATTCTTAGTTGGTGTAAAAGTGGATATTGGTATAAAATGGTATAAAACTGAATATTCCCCTCTGATAGTAATATTATTTTTTACAATTTTCAATATTTTTACAAAGAATCTGTTCATCATCTCGAACTTTCCTCTCAACTCTCCTCTATTATCCTATATTTCTCTAATTCTTTACCTCCTTACCTAAACCTACAAACATTTTGTAGAAAATAATCCCATTCTAGGGTTTGGATAGCGTGTACAAGACACAAACAAAAAAAAAAGTGCAGTCATAATTCTTAGAACAATAATTTTTTTTCGTCCTTTAAAACAAAAAAAAATCAATTCTAATAAGTTGAAATCAGTCGAAAGTATTATTTTTAATTTTTATGATTTAATTTTGAATTGAAAAATTCCGTACAATTAAATAAATATATAAAAATTAATTATAAAAAAAATAAAATATTCTATTCAATTTAATGCAATTAATCAATTCAATAAATTATTTATTGACATAAACATTTTTTTTTTTTTATTTTTATATTCAAGACTCAAACCATATTATCTTCTATTGTATTTACTTTATTGAAATTTATTCTTCAATTCATTTGAACAATAATTTTATTTTTTTAATAATTTATATTGTTTTTATCGAAAAAATTTTTATTTTATAGATATTTGTTTTTTTTTTTTTTCTAAGTCTTTTGATACCTACGTTTATTTTTGATTTATGAATTATAAATACTTCTTCTTCTTCTTCTACTGAGGATTTAAAAAATAACTTATTAGCTTAAAAATAATAACATACATATATTGAACCTGAGAAAAATTATTATTGTATTATGAATTTCAAAAGAAATTTATTAAGGTATTTATTTGTAAATCGATGAGATATTTACATAGAGCCATAATCCTTTAAATCAGTATTGGAGTTTCAAAAACTTATATTGTTATGTTAATTCTTTTAAAAAATTTTTGCTGGCTGGATTGAACATTAAAAATATTGTTTGCCATTAGTAATAATTTGTTTTAAACTTTAGATTAAAGATTATAAAGAGAATTAGAAGAGAAGATGTAAGTATTATAAAATGTAAAATATTTTCTAAGATTGTGTTATACATACATGGAGATTCTTTAAAGATGCAAAAGCCTTTTCTGTTCTAAACTGAATCCTTTTGTTTTTTCTTGATTTATTTTTAATTTTTGAAACTTTTGTGGTAATTAAATTTAGAATAAATAACTGTGTACATATATACATATAAATAAATATCTCATAGTTTTCAGAATAATTTAAAAATAAAAAAAAAAATTTTCATTTTTCAAAAATATCTATACATTTTTTATCCTTGAAAAAATTTTATTATGGTTTCTTTTCTTTTCAATACTTCTTTTATTTTTATGTTTCAATAATAATATATTATTTATTTTTAAGAAAATTATTAACATTAATCTTAGCACAATTTTTTAACAAAATTCAAAAGAATATTATAACAAAACAAAAAAAAAAAAAACATATGAATTCCGAAAAGCTTAAAAATCGACAAAAATGTTAAAAAAAAAAACGAAGAAGCATTAAAAGAATAAGGAATGAAACATTAAAAGTTAAAAGATGAATAAAACTTATTTATATTTATATTAAATATTAAATTTATATGTTTCCAAATGCTATTTAAAAATTTAATTTTTCATTTTATTTTTCCTTTTTTTCTATTTTAACAATCTATGATTTATTAGTCGTATTCGTAAAACACAAAAAAAAAAAATTTTTTTTTAATTTGCTTTCTTATATTTATTACCTTTTTCTTGTGTAGTTGTATGGTAACACTGTAAATATTTAAAAAGAAAATTAAAAAAAAAGTAATGGGAATCAAGTAGCAAATAAAAAAAAAAAAATATAAATAAAAATCTTTTTATAACCTTTTAAGAATAAAATGGTTTCCAAATACATACATCTAAATATTATTGATTGGCGAGATAATTTTATAAACCTTTAAAGAGTTGCCATATATTACAATAAATATAAAAAAAGGATAGGTACATTTAATTGTATTTTTTTCATTGCGACTTAAAAAAAAAACACAAAATTTTATTATTTTAAATCTTTTTAAGAAAAATTAAAAATTTTTTTTTAATTTTGTTCATGTCAAGGTTAAAATTACAAAATGCTTTTTGAAGAAAAATTTTTTTTTATATTATTTGTCACAAAATATACTTGCAATATTTTTATATCCTTAGATACTTTACTTGTATTTTTTTTTTAACTTTAATGAATCTTTACAATAAATATAATACAGTTTACCTAATATTATTTGATTCTTAAAAAAATGAATTTATTTCTTTTAATTTATATTTTGATTTGATATTTTTACACGACTTCACTGTTTTATAGACATAAAAAAAAAAAAACGAAAAAAATCATTTCAATTTGTACAAGTAAGTTTTTTTTTTAAACTTCAAATACAAACAACATTTACCGAAGCTGAAGATCAAAAAAAAAAACTAAAGAAGATTTTCCATTTTTTTTTTTTGGGGAAAAGATACTTGAAATTCAAGGTATGAAATATAAATATAGTATGGATAAAATAAAATATCTTTTCCAATTTTCCTAAAAAAAAAAAAAAATTACTTTTTTATAAGTTAGAAAATATGTTTTTCATTTTTTTTTTTTTGAAAATTAATAAAAGAAGTTTTGGGGGAAAAAAAATTCTTATTTAGATTGGAATTTTTTTTTTTTTCTTTATACCTATATAAAGTGTGAATATGTGTTTTTTGTTCAAAGTGATGAAAGAATTGAAATATATTTTTTTTTTTTTTAAGATACATCAATCTAACTATTTATCATTTCAACTTTTTTTCTTTGTTTTTTTTTCTTTACTATTTTATGTCATTTTTGAACTGATTTTCTTTTCAGATTTCAATTTCTAATCTTTGAAAATTTTAAAAGAAAAAAAATACAAAAAAAATAAAATTTGACCTTTTCTTTTGATTGTAGTAAAATTGAGTTAGAATTTTTTATTTCTTATTTATAAAATGATATATTGATAAAATAGAGGGCTTAGGGTTTTTTTTTTTAAGTTCATAAATGATTCCATTCCAAATATTATGTGTTTATTTTTATGGGATTTTTATATTGTACTTATATATAGTGTACCTATTATTTTATTATGAAATTAAAAACCAATTTTCGAAATATAAATAATTAATATAAGAAAAAAAAATATTACTGTTGTTAAAAATACTTTTCTTCATTTCTTTAAAACAATCTGTAATTAAAGGATAAGATTACAAGTTATTATGTAAAGGAAAATAAGAACTGTAGTTCCCCCTGTTAGTCCTAGCTTAGGTAAATAACTTAAAATTGAAATTTTATTTTTTTTATTTCGCTGCAATATTGTTTTCATTGATTATGTCTATATTTTGTCCTGTTTTACAAATAATTATTTAGGAAACAACAGCTTATTAATTTAAAAAAAAAAATATTTTAAATGCGTTTACTATCACAAGATTGTATTTCTGTATGTCACTTGATTGTATTTTCATTTTCCTGTATTATCATTTCACTGTATTTCATATAACTATAAATTTCATTTGCCTTGATTTCATTTATAACCAACTCGTTTTTTTTTTTATTTTTCTTTTTTTCTTAATTTTAGTTACTATTCATTGCATTTATATTTAACCATTACTTCAATATTATAATCTATACATGTTTATTTTTAAGTTTAAAAAAAAAATAAATTAAAATAACATCTTGGGAAAATTTATTTAACAAAGAAAAAAAAATCCCGCCCTAATTATATGTTTTTTAGAAAATTTGACATTTGGAAAATAAATATTTCAACAAAAAATTTCAAAGAGTCTTATCGCTCCCGAAATCTGTCAAACAAATTATTAGATCTTTGATTTTGTAACCAACTTTACAATCCCCCTAATTATATGTTCTCCATACAGTCAAATGAAAGACAATCATACATAATCATGATAATACAATACAAGCAACTTGCAAAAAATAAGGTCAAATGACACGACAGGTGAATGAAATAGAGCCATGTGACACGTTCCCATTTTAAATCTTTACCTACTAAAATTTTTTTTTTGCTCTTACCTTTTTTTACTGAATAAAATACTACATATCTTTACTGTTTAAAATTATAGATGATCAAGAAAAATGCTACTAAAAAAAAAATCTAGTTTACGAATAATATAACCTTGTAACATAGAACTGTATCTAAAATTTTATTGTGTAAAATTCAACCTTACAATACAGAATATTACAAAAAATCTAATCTATTTAAAATATAAATATGTTATATTATTTTATCTCAGCCAAAACCGTTTAATATCCAATTTAATAAAATATAAAAATCTTAAATTAAATATCATTTACGTTGTAATTTTTAGAGAATTTCGTTTGTTATTTAATTGGAGAAGTTGATCCTTAATAAAAAAAAAAAAAAAAAGAAAGCAAAGTCAATTTTATTTAAACACTTTTCTTTTCAAATTTCTGTAATAAATATACGTGCATTATATCAGGAACGTGAAAAAATGTATTTTAGAATTTTTTTTTTTCTATAATTCTAAGTTGTTTTTTTTTGCAAAAAAAAAAAAAAAAATCAAGTATATCTGAAGATATTAGATACAGGTGTCAAATTATATTAAAAAATACCTGATAGATTGGTGTAAAAATTTGAAGCGAAAAAAGTTGAAAAAAAAGCAAAAAAAAAAAAAAACAGGGAGCAAGAAAATAAGAAAAACAAATTCCAAATAAGGATCGAATTTTTTTTTTTTAAGCAGTTTTTTTTTTTTTTTTGATTTCCAAACAAATATTGGTAGTGATTGCTATCTTATAGATATTAAAGTTTAATATAAAAGTTACAGTCAGGATATTGAATTAGTATTCCTTTTTTATATAATATTTATTATGATCCTTTTTTTTTTTTTGCTTTTTTTTTGTTGTACTTTGATATTGTTGGCCCACACAAAAAGAGGTGGTTTTTATATTGCGTACGTACATATACTGTTCAGTTGTATATATAATGATATATATAATGATAAATTTAGTTATTTATATTTTATAATAATAAACAGAATATAAAAATACCATCATTATTATTATTACTGATGTTGATGGTGTATAAAATTAAGTTTTTCATTTTCATTTTCATTTTGTTTTTATTTTTTATTTTGCATTTTCTGATTGGTAAAAGGATATCATCGGTTAATATCAATACAGGATGAATATCAAAGTTTCAAAAAAAAAAAAAAAAAAAAAACAATTGATATAAAAAAGATGAATTGAATAATATTTTACTTTTAAAGAAAATTAAATTATTCATTAGATGATCGTTTGATAAATTTATTTTTTTTTTTCATTTAATTTTCTTTTTTGACTGTGATGGTGGGCGAGAAAATCGAATTTTTTTTTTGTTTTTGTTGTTGTTGTGTAAACAAAAAAAAAAAAAAAAATTCAAGGAAATATTCGTAAGAATCTTGAAAAAATTTTCATTTAATTAAATATTGATTATATATACCTAAACATTTTTGAACTTTAATCATTTTTATTTTAATTTATTAATTAAGTTGTCAAGGAAAACTTCACTGCTGTTGAAGAATTATTTTAAATTAAAGAAAAAAAAAAAAAAACAAAAAATAAAAAACTAAATTCGATATATTTTTATTTACTTGAAAGTATATAATTTAATAATTTATTAAAATTAATGTACTAATTAATAATTTATTTCGCAAATTTTTTTTTTTTTCTTTTATTTCTTAGAAATAAATTTGAAATTCTTTTACCTCTAAATACATAGAATTATTTCTAAAAGATTTTTTGTAGAATTACTTATTATAATATTATTATTCTATATACTTTTAGTAGGAGGATATATGAAACTTTCCTTTTATATTTATTCCTTTCCTATTATAATTTTAATCTCTTTTTTTAGATAATATTTTATCAATATATTCTTATGTAATATTGAAGGTGGGCTGTCATAAAGCCATCCATTCAAATGAGTCATAAAGTCATGTTGGGAATATGGCTTTATGACTCATTTGAATGGGTCATAGAACCATATTTTTATAAAATATTTTGTGTCGTAAAGCCATAATTAAATTATTCTTTGTTGAAAATATAATTTTTTTTTGTAGAATGATTAATGTTGAAAAATGTTTGCAAAAGCTTTGCTGTGCTGAAATATGTATGAAAGAAAATGCTTAGGAAAGATTTTAGAGTTGGTTACCAAATCTGGATATCCGCTTTTTCCAGAATATATGTATGTAAAGATTCTGAAAAAAGAGACAACCCTGGTTTCGTAACTGACTATAAAATTCTTCCAAATAGATACATATATAGGCAGAACTCGGAAAAGAGCAACTTTTATTTTGTAATAATTTTTATATCTCAAACAAAGAATTTAAGAAAAGATAATTTTTACAGAACAAAGAATTTGATATCATGGGTGTAAAAAAAGGGGTTTCAGATTTTCATATGGAAAATATTAAATACTGACTGTGATAAAATAATAATAAATTTTGTGAAAATTTTGACATTATGAAAAAAAAAAAAAAAGTAGGAATGAGGGTTGTCGCCGCCGCACACGCCTTCAGAGGCAGGTGGTCTTAATCACTCAAGAGAAACGCGAAGGGAGTTGTGAAGGGAAGGGCTGAGGGAGGGATGAAGAAACGACGAAGGAAAAGCCGCGAAGGCTGTCACGAAGCCGAAAGAAAATTGCTTTTCAAAATATTGAATAATTTATGTGATATTGAAGAAGGTTTTTATAGTTGTTTACAAAATCAGGGTATTTCCCATTTTCCAGAATATTTATACATATATATATTATATATATGCGAGATTTTGACTTAGAGGGATTTTGGAGTTGGTTAAAAAATCGTGGTATTTTCTTTTTTCCTGAATATTTACATATATTATGTATAAAAGAGATTGCGAATTAAGAGGGGTTTTAGAGTTGGTTAAAAAATCAGGATATTTCCTCTTTTCTAGAATTGTTACATATATGTATATGCGAGATTCTCGATTAAGAGGGACTTTCGAGTGGGATTCTATACTGACTATAAGATAATTGTTAATTTATTTACTATTGTTTAAAATCTTTACCGTAACTTTACTAATATGGGGCCGACTTGACAAATTTAATTTAAATTCAACTATTAAATTTCATTTGATAATATTAGAAAAAGTTTTGGAATTTTATAATTAAGGTAATGACACAATGCTCGTATAGCCTCGCGAGTCACTTTCACGTTTAAGTGAAATGCAGTATTTTAAATACAAATAGAGGAATAGAGTAGAGGAATTTTCTACTTTTAATCGCGTTGACAATCAATTTTTGAAGTTAATTTTATAATACCAAAATACCAAAAACAATAGCATTTTGGTTTTTATTAAACTATAAGTAACTAAAAATCTCTAGTTTTCGTTTTTGTTTATTTAATATAGGTAGTATAAAATCCAGTTATCGGTACCTACCATAGAAAAGAGATTCTAAGAAGCTAAACTATTCACAAAAATTATTAACTAATCATATATGCTAAATGAAAAAGTTATTTACTTATAAAATTTTAGCTAACTCTAAGTACAAGGTTCTTCCTTCTTTAAAAGTATGTTTTCTAGATCAAAAAGAAATGTTTCGAATTTAATTGCAACTATATTCATAATAATTTCACTTGCTTTATTAAAAAAACTTCATATCTGTAAATATTCAGAGATATGTCATCCACATTCTACAGATATGCTTCCGCCTTCCATTGATAGTTTTAGAACCATAGTTATCTTAAAATTAGCTAAATTTTTACAATTTCAATACATTATTATTTATATATATTTTATATGCAATAATGTATACTATGTGCTACTTATATACCATGTACATATATATATGTTCATATATATATGTTATATGAACACATAAATATATGTTCTATATTTAAACTATACGTGAAAGAAAATATAATATAAAAAAAACGAGAAAGAGTGCAGTAGAGTAAACTGTATCAACTCTGTTATATACAGAATGTTATGTTAACCAATGTTATCTACAGAAATATATTTATGTAAATTATGGAGTTGTATGACAGCTACCCGAATCTATTGCACAAGCACAACCAAATTTTACAGAAGTTATTGCCATAAAACTTGATCATCATTTATAAGATTCCAGACACCTAGCTTCGTTAAGTTCCAAGAAGTGCAAGAAGCCTGAACCGACTGCTCTAAACCAATCAAATTTTACAAAAGTTGTTGGCATGTAACACGACACCTCTTTACTAAATTTCAGATTTCTAGCTTATCTGAAGTTATTTTCATTTAAAAAGAGAAGTTGTATGGCAGCTACCCGAATCTGTCGTACCATAACAATCAAATTTTACAGAAGTTGTTGCCATAAAACTTGATCATCATTTGCAAAATTTCAGATACCTGGCTTAAATAGATACTGAGTTATTTCCAAATAAAGAAAGAAGTTGTATGGCAGCTACTCGAATCCGGCGGCCGAAAATTCTGAATTTAAATAGCAAAACTAACAATTTTGCAAAAGTGACGTTAAAAAAATTTCAGCCTCCTAGCTCCTTTATTTTTTGAGTTATCGTGCGGACGAACGAACGGACGTACATGACTTAATCGACTCAGAATTCTATTTAATTTCTCAGAATCCGATCCATACCTTTGACATTATATCTAGCTTAACTCCTTTAAGGTGTCACAAACGTAATGGCAAATTTATTATACCCTTAGTATAACATAGTTCATACGGGTATATAAAAAAAATGTTGATTTAAAATTTATATTCAAGTTGTCAAAATGTCAATCCACAAAATGAAAAACTTTAAATTCCAATAAAATTTATGCCCTGTATATAAATAAAAATTTTCAATATTCGAATTAATTTTTTTTTTTTTTTTATGCAATTTAAAATTTATTTTCTGATGACAAATAATAATAAAATATAAAAAAAAAAAAAATCTACATAAAAATTACTGTTTCATACATAATGTACATGCATCCATATATTATTTAGTTAGGAAAATACAAATATTCAAAAAAAAAAAAAAAATGCAAAATAATTCATACATGAACATAACAAAATTCTAAAAAAAAACAAAAAAAAAAATATACATATATTTAAATTTAATTGCAAATAAATACATACGTTTTTAAATAATTCTATTTTTAAAAAATTGTTTTAATACCCAGTAATAAAAAAAAAAAAGTTTTTTTAAAGTGGTTTGCAATTAATTTTTGGATTATCTCAAATGTTTCAAATTAATTTCAAATGTTTTTTTTCAATCAACGTATACATACATACATATATAGAACATAATAATATTTTCTTTGTTCCTTAAGAGACGTTTCGTCCTGTATTTTATTTCAATTCTAAAAGTTAAGGTTTACTACGTATTCTTTTAATTTTCCTGTGGGTCCAAAAGTTTTCATAACATTTTTTCCTATTTTTTTTTTTATTTATTTAATAAAATCTAAATAATAATTAAATTTAGTTTATGATCAAGTATTTTTGTGCTACATCTGTACTGTTCGTTTTTGAATTTAAATATCTTTGGTGCTACAATATTGATTTAATTTAAAAAAAAAAAAAACAAAACGAAAAAAGGATATAAATTTGTGTAGTACATATTTGTCTTGTTGCTGTTTTGCTAATTTCTAAAAAAAGAAAAACAAACATACACAAGAAAAACATAATACAATTTAAATATTATATAAATATATATATAAATATATATATAGCTAATATAAATATATATACGGGGTGTCCGGAATTCAAAGCTCCCAAAGAACGAAGGTGATAGAGAAGTTCATATCAAATAAAAAATTGTTCTGGAGGGGGGTGTCCATTTCTAACAATTTCCGAGATAACGCCCTTCAAAGTAATTTCGTTCACTTTTTAAAGAAATAACAATATCCTTGCTCATGTATAACATAGAAGATTAATTTAAGTGTCAGTAGACAGCTGAAGTTATGGGCTTTCACACTAATATTCCAGCTTTTATTTATCTTTCTTAGTTGATATTTTATTTATTTTAGTTGATAGTTGATTGATATTTTTAACTTTTGCATAAAAAACCGGTATTAATGTATCAATTTTATTTCATTTCCGAAATCACCAATTTCTCAGCTTCAATTTAAGTTAATACATTTTCTCTTATCTTTTACCGTTTTCGAGATAATTATCTAAATGATAATGAATGAATGAATGAACAAAATTACTTTGAATGGCGTTAAGAACAATTTTTTGTTTATTATAAATTTCTCTATCACCTCTGTTCTTCATGAGTTTTGAGTTTCGGACACCCTGTATATACTGTATGTATACATATCAGTGATTTATATTCAAAATATTTTTAGTAATATCTGACCGGAATAATTTTTTTATAATCAGTAAATTCAAGCAAAAACTTTTTTTAGGTTTTTTTTGTTTTTTCAGATTTTTTTATATTTCTATTCGATTGATGAAAAATTAAAAAATAGAACTCCAAAATAAAATATTTTGAAAAATTTTGAATCTAGGGTTTGATGATTTGAAATCCGAAAATTAAAATCACGAATTTAAAAATTTTAAATTTGAAAACTAAAATGTTATATTACTAGGTACGAAGCCAGCGACCAGATTCAAAATATTATGTTGTGTTAGATACATTTATAACACCTTTCTAGATGAGCTAATAACCAAAGGCAGCTCTACTGTAGCAGCTATTAATATTATATAGTATTTTCAGCCTGATATTTTATTGAAGAATTTACACATTTCACATGTACACATTTCTGGTTTTACACATTTCTATTTCAGACCCCATACATATTGTACTTAGTACACCGAAAAATACATTGTACTCGTCATATTATTATTAACTGAATATTTATTTAAAATTTTTTCGAAATCCTATAATCAATATCATGAATTTAAAATTCAAAACTCTTTCGAAAAATTCATAATGCAAAATATTTCTTAATGTACAAAAGTCCAAAAAAAAAAAACTCTCAACTACAAAATTCCTACTCATTTAACATCTTGTATGTTATGTAAACATATTCTTTAAAAAGCGTAGGTATAATCCTTATTTTGTTACCTACTCTAAAATCCTTTCTAATTATGTTGTATACTTAACAACAATTTTATAACTAACTCTTAAATGAATTCCAATAAGGAAAAATAATAACCATTGTAACATAGCTAGGATCTATAATCGGCATTTTGTAACATAGGATTTTAAAATTTGAGATTCATTTTCTTACAATTTCTTTGTTTCTTACTTGAAATTTTGTATCATTACAATTTTTTTTTTGGTTGGGCTGGGCAGGCTCTCATTTCTTAACTTGGTTATTCTATTGTCAAGTTAAGATTTCCTTTTAAATGAGACAACATTTTAAGTTAATAATATTTTAAGATAATAATGTCATTATATAAACCAATTTCTAACCCAACACAATCAATTTAGTGACTAAATAAATATGTGAAATACAAAATTCGGCAGTTGCACAATAAATATTACATTTTTAAATTATTATTCTTATTATTATTCTCATTAAATTATTCTTATACCCTACATATATGGTATATTAACTTTGGTATGGTGATTGTAACCATCAAAAGGGTACAAGTCAGATATCGGCATGTTTATATCTTCTTAATCAGTGTCGCTTCCCGAGTCGATTTAACGATGTCCGTTTGTCCGTCGCACTATAACTCGAAAACTAATAAAGCTATCTTGATGAAATTTACATAGTAGATCACTAATAGCAAACGAACATATCTGCAAAACCAATAAAGATAGAACCTTTACATTTGGTACAAGGGTGTTTTCTAATGTTTTCTTTCCTTTAAAATTGAAAACTGATATTTGAGATGATTTGGGACATGGGTTCGCATTTTGGAAACTTCCGAACTAGTCAAAAAGCAAACGAGCATCGCTCCAAAAGTAATAAAGATGAAAACTTTAAAATTGATACAAGGGTGTTCTGTAATGTTTTCTCTATGTCCCTGAAATTTAAGATGAATTGGAGTGGCGGTTGGTGGTTCGGGTAGCTGACACATGCTTGCCAAGGTCTAACAAACATATCTTCGAATTTAATAAAGATAGAAACTTGAAATTTTGTGCAAGGGTTGTAAAAGCGGTTATGTTTTCAGCTTATATTAAATACCTATAACTGTAAAATAACTTATAGATTTTTAATTTAATTTGAATTTTTCAGGTGTATAGTGTATTAATAAGTCGGTTGCATCGATTTACTGTTACATTTACTTGTTTTATGTTTTTTTAAACAGCCTTTTTTTTTCTAGATGTGACTGTAAATATCGTAAGGAGGAATAATTA
Organism: Poecilobothrus nobilitatus; assembly: GCA_947095535.1. Lineage (NCBI taxonomy): Eukaryota > Metazoa > Arthropoda > Insecta > Diptera > Dolichopodidae > Poecilobothrus > Poecilobothrus nobilitatus. Next base: position 188,971,383 of record OX352774.1, on the reverse strand, counting down.
TTATAACGTGTGTTGGATTCGAACTCACATTCTTTCAGAGTTTACAACTTATTTCAAAGAACTCTTTTTATTAAATTTAAAGTTATCGTGTAAAGAAAGTGAAAATAAGTGAAAGCATCAGTGTGCTTACCACTAATATTGAAAACAGAAAGATAGCTAAAGTAAAAAGAAAATTGTAACAGCCAGTAATAACAATAGAAAATTTACACACCGAAACAATAAAATGATTTTTAAGTAATAATCTAATTTGCAAAATAATTTTTAAATTTTCAAAAGAAACTTAATGAAATTACGAGTAAGTACCTACAAAATAAACATTTTGTGTAGGTTGCAATCTTTTAAATTTCAAAATAAAGAAACCCTATTTCTAGAAAAAAAAAAAAACAATTTATAAAAATTTTTTTTTTTTGTAAAAATATAAATGACTCATCAAAAGAGAAAAAAAAAATTTTATGATTCTTTATAATTTTGTTTTTTCCTACCTTTAAAAATGAATTTATTCACCGATGACCTTAAAAAAATATTATTTTCATTTAATGTTAAATTAAATGCTGTAATCCTTAAAATACAATGATCAAAAAAAAAAAAAAAAACTAATAAGATGAAAATGAAAATATCATTTCAATTTATTAGTACCAAATCCTCTTTTAGTACCTATTATTAATATTAAGATTCCTAACCATTTTCTCTACATATTTTAGATTATATATCTATAGATTTTTTTTTTCTTATGTTTTAGATGTATATGAATGAATGAATGTATCCGGTTATTTGGAAAAAGTTATAAAAATCATAAGAATTATATAATATATCTATTGTTATTATTATCTATATGTAATTGTATATAGATAAAATCTAAATATAATTTTAGGTATAATATGATCAATCCTATATAATATAACGTTATTTTATATTGTAGTTTATTTTCAAAGGTATATCCATTCATCGTTATCTAACATATTTTCTATTTTAAAGTGTATGTTTTACACAAGAGAAACACAATGTTCTTTTGTCATTTTGATTTTTCAACAAAATAAAATATCTAAAAAAAATTTGAAAAAAAGTGATGCAAAACTTTAAATAGAAAACTTAAAATAAAATGATGTGGTACTACTCTTTTCATCGTTATTATTATTATCGACATCTTTTAGTATCATCAAAAACCGTTATGGAACCAAAAAAAAAAAAAAAAAAACGAAAAAGTAATATTTAAAGCCTTAGAGCAAAGGATATAAAAAAAGTATTAGATTTTCCACTTTTTTTTTTTGCAACCTTCTCGTTGTTTTTGGTTCTTCTTACACTTGGATGAAAAAAGTTAAAAATCATCCTTCTATTTCTTTCATCTATTTTGTTTTTTTTTTTTTTCGTAATCCAATAGGTCAAAAGAAAAAATTAGAAATTATTTAGTTTTTCATGTACTTCAAGCTGTTATTACTGACTTTTCTCACTTCTATCTTTTTGATCATTTTCCGGATTTTTATAAAATGGTCCTAAGGGAAATAAAATTTTTTTTTCTCTTGTTTTACTCTAAGAAAAAAAGGAATGAAAAAAAAAAAAAATTTTGTTAGAATCAAAATATTGTTCAACAGTTTTTGTCTGTTTTTTTTTTTTTTTTGTTTTTAGATTATGTGTCGATCCTATAATAAAATTGCTATCAATTTTTCTTTCGATTAATTTTCTTGGAAATTTTATACTTTCGATATAATTGAACCGAAGCTTAGAAAAAAGTTTAAAAAATAGGTCGATTGAATAAAAACTTTAAAAAAAAATTATTTATTTCTTATTTACTTTCATAAAATTGTTGAGTTAAAAATCTTTGATTTGTTTATTCAAGATTATAATCTCATTTAAGCTTCATCTTTATTGAATTAACTTTAAATCGATTTAATCAGCCTTTTTATGTTTAAATTTTTCAAAAAATTCTATGAATCTATCTAAAACGAAAATAATTTGTTGGTGAATATCCAAAAAAATAAAATTATGGTTTTTCTTAAAATTTCATTCGAAGAAGATACATAATTAAGTTTATATCCTATAAATGAAATTTATTTTACTATTTCATTTGAAGTTTTTGTTTTTCGATTTAAAAGAAAAGACTATTATTTTTTATTAACTGCAACTATTTGTTTTAAATGTTTTGCAATTTCCTTTAATTTTAAAAGTTGTAATTTTAAATATACAGTTAACAATAAAAATTAAAAATTGGAGAAGAAATTGTAGAAGTTGAAGAAAAATGAAAAAAAAAGATATTAAAAAAAAGGATTTGAAAATTTAAATGAGATAATGTCCAAGTACAGCCACAATAAAGCAACATTAAAAGACATAGAAGATTTAGAGCAGAAACGCAAAGAATATCGGAAGATTTAAAATGAAAATATAGACATGGTATTTCTTAAAAAGTAAAAAAAAAAAATTAATGAAAAAAAAAAGACAATTTATTGATAAATTTCAAATTAAGTTCTCTTTGTTAGTTAAAATTTAATTTTCAAATTTTTTCTTTTTAAATTTTATAATTCTTATTCGTTTGATTTTGTTTATTCTTATTTATTTCTCTCTAAAAAAATAACTAATTCTTAGGTTTCTAAAAAGAAGAAAAAAAATCACTATTCTTAATATTAGATTTTTATATAAAATACTGAAATATTGAATTGAACAAACATCTCTTACAAACAATGAATCCACCTACATAGAGTAATAAGATATTTTCCTAGCAATGACGAAGTCATTAATGGTGCAAACATGAAGTAAAAAATACATAGCATATTCCTGCGTGAGGTAATAACTGAAGACAGCGCCACTCTAGTAGATAGTATTATTAGTATTATTAAATATAACATTTGCTGCAGAGACAAAGCCATCAGTCAAATACAAGATTCAATTAGGTATATAACACTTTCTTGCCTAAGGTAATAACCAAACGCAACTCCGTCGTAGCAGATTTAAAGTACTCTTCTCTTTCAAATCCACTTAAATCTTTTACCAATTCATTATAATATTATTAAATATTTAATCTATATGTTAATATTATTATATATTAATTTAATATAATTATTAGTTATTTTCAATATCATAATTTGTAAAAGTAAATTCAAAAATCCCTCTTTCAAACATTACATTAAAACTACTTTACATTTAAAAAGAAAAAAAAATAATTAAAATGCTAAAATATAAAAATGAAAAAAAAAAAAAAACACTTTTAAACTGTTCAATTTCAAGACCTTTCCAAAATTTTATATTGATTTTATTTCGGTCTTTGATTTCTTTTTGTTCTTTTCCTTTTTTTTTTTTTTTTAATAGTTGTGTGGTGCTACTTAGTTATGGTCCGTAGATTTTTACCATTATCACGTTCTTGATGTCCTTTTCATTTACATTTCTATTTTATTTTCCTGGTGAATTTTTTCTTTTTTTTTTGTAAGGACTAAGCATCTATATAAAATAGGAAATATAACAAATTTAAAATTAGGTTCATTATGAAGAAAAAAAAAGCACAAAAAAAAAAATAAAAATTAAGCAAAGGAAAAACTCGAAAATCAAACCTCTGTATCTGAGACTCTGATAAGGTCCAAGAACTTACCACTTACCAAATTTTGGTTAATATAAAAAAAAAAAAAAAAAACTTTATAATAAAAAAAGGAAATAAGAAAAAGAAAGAAAATGTCAAAATGTGGCAAACCAAAAAAAAAAAAAAAATAAAGAAAACAATAAAACAAGAAAAAACAAAACTCATCATCACAAAAGATTTCAAGGTTTTTTTTTTTTTTTCTGTATGTATTTGTAGGTGTATTTAAAAGAAACAATTGGAGAAATTCAAAGAAAATTTCATTTATTTTCGATATTATTTTTTTCTTTTTTTGTTTTGTTTGTTTTGTTCCGGATAGTGAATTGATATTCCAAGGAAATAGAAACATTAAGGACTACCATACAAAAAAAAAAAGGGACAATCAATATGTTATACACAAGCAAACGGTTATATTAACGATAAGGATCTTAACTATAATGTTTATAATTTTGATTCAAAATAAAATAAAAAAAAATAGAAGTTGTGTAAGAAAGAGACGGGAAAAGAAATAAAAAATAAAGAAATAAGAAACCGCAAATTATAGAATAAGAAAAACAGAGAAAAGAAATAGAATATAAGTGGGAAGTAAAAGTAAATAGTTTAAGAATTTTACGGTTTTGACATCCTTTATATTTTTTGTTTTTTTTTTTTTTTGTTTTTGGTTTTTTAGACGCCAAATAGTTAAACGTAATAAAGTAATTTTCTGTTGCTCTTTTGTTTTGTTTGCATACAAATTGCTTTAACTATTTTTATATTTTTCTCTTTCACTCTTATTATTTGAATATTATGTTTTAGTAAAGTGAGTTAACTATATTATTTACCTAATTGTTAACAGCACAAATTTTTTTTTTTTTTTTTTATATTCTTATTTAATATTAAGTGACTAAAAGTGGTGTTTCTTTTAAGTATGGTTATAAAAGAATTTAAAAAATTTTAGTGAAATTTATGGAAATTTTTTAATAACAGTTTTGACAGGCTTTTATGCATAATTTTCTTTTTTTTTTGCAGAAAATTAATATTAAGTATTTTCAAATTAAATTGACTATTAATAATTAATTAACTGGTTTATGGTCTTGTAATTTGTAAATAATGTGTGTATTATGATATTAATTAGAAAATTACTATTTACCCATACAATTTAAGTAATTAAATTAATAGAGTTGAAATTTATTAATATTTAATTTTTACTTAAGGCAGATAAAAAATTATAAGTCATTCAGTAATTTCCTTACTTTTAAGAATGTTTGCTGACATTCAAATCACACGTTCCTAAATGCCAAGAATTTAAGCGCTCCCCTGTGATTCCTATATTGCATTATTTGTGAGTATATTGGACTTTAAGATACCGCTTCTTCCGAATCATTTCTATAATTTAATCTTTTATCTTACCCAGATCTGACACCTGTTATAAAAATATTTAAAAGCAAATTCCATATAAATTTACAGAAGGTAAGAAAATATAAAAAAAAAAAGCATAAAAGTTTTTTTTTGTTCTGTCATGTCATAGTATGACACTTAAAAATAATAAGGATATACTGTTATCTGAATAACGGTAAATACTTAATTTATATTTTAAGTAGAGAAATAGGTCATTTAAAGTTATTTTTTTTTTTAGATTAAACATTCACTGTTAATTTGTAATTATATCCTTGAAAATGATTCTTAATTTTTTGACCATCAAAAATATGTTTGTAGCATAAATATGTATACATTTTATACCATAAAATATATGAAAAACTAGTAACAAACAAATCCAAGTGAAAAATGAAGTAACAAAAATTTTAATTAGTTTTTAATTGCTTTCCGGGTTCATATTTTTACAGATACTGTTAAAAAGGAGAAAAGATATTAGTATATACATATATATAATATAAGGAAATCAGTAGAGAATTGCATTATCAGACACTCAAAGAAAGATTTAAAAAAAAATAAAAATAAACGACGGACACTTAAGGAAAGAATTCAAGATTAAAAAAAAAATAAAAAATAACTCAGTTTTTTATGCTATCATTATTAATTCTTTTTTTTTTTTTGTTTTTTTTTTTTTTTTGTATACAAAAACTGATTTAAAAATAAATATAGAAATAAGTAACTGCAATAAAAATAGAGTTAATGTAAATTTAATTGAGTGAAAAATATTTTCACTGAGCAAAGAAAATGGAATTTTATTGAAATAAGAATCGAAAAAATTTTTTTTTTTTTAAAAAACAAATTGCTATTAAAGTCAAATTTTAATAAAAAAAAAAAAATTTTCTGTTTTTCTTTCATAAAATTAAAGGGTTTATAAAGATTTAAGAATCAGAAATAAAAAAAATTAAATTTGGGATAAAATTGTTGAAAATTCAATTTTAAACACTTTTTTTTTTAATTAGAAGAATTCTTAGTTAGGTGTTTGTTTAACACTTTTACTTTATAAAATACGATTTAGACATATACGAATAACACAAAATTAATTACATTTTTTTTTTTTAATATTTTACGAAAAAAAAAAAACAAATTAGGACCTTTTTTCCCTAAAAAATCCATGAAATAGAAGAAAACTTACAAAAAATTCTTGACCTCTGTAGAAACATGAAAGGGAAAATACGTTCTTTAAAATACTCCAGGATTTAATTCTAAGAATTACGATATTAAAAATTAAATCATAAGAAAATTGTGAAAAACTTTTTTTGAAAATAAAAGAGGGAAAAAATGTTTAAAAAGAAAAGTCTAAATATATTAAAAATATAAAAAATATGCAGTTGTTCTCAAATTAATTACTGAAAATAGTCAAATTTAATTTCGGCCTTATTCAATTTTTTTGTTTTTTTACAATCATTGACAATAAAACAAAACTATTTTTTAAAAAGGTAATTTTCATATTTTAAAGGTTTAAAATTTTTTTTTCTGAAAGATCACAAAAAAAAAATTTTTTTGGAATTTTTACCTCAACATTTTTCCATTTAATTTTTCATACTTTAAACAAAAAAACACGTTTTCTCTTTAGGGTATTTGCATACACCATTTTTCATTTGAGAATATTAACAATATTTGGTTGTAAAAAATTGAAACCGAAAATACGGGAAAAAAATTAATTAAAAAAGTTTATTTTTTTTTGTTTTTTATGTTTAAATTAAACCTTTGAAGATATCGTCAAATGAATAATTATTATTTGTGTGTGATGTCTTTTTGTGTTTTTTTTGTTACCTCATATTTTAGAATTGGTGTAAATTATATAAAATAAGTACCATTATATTTTTAAAATAAGTTTCATATAAGATATTTTAAACATTGTATATTTTAATGTTTGTCCAAAACGCAATTTAATTATTTAAATACAACTTTAAAATTTTCTATCGGTACTGAATTTTAAATCAATTAACACGTATACATTTATTCAGTATAAATAAGATAAATTCAAACAAAATTTAAAAGGATATCGCTGAGGAACCCTATAAATCCATTCCATTAATGCAGATTTATATTCTTCAAAAAATTCCAATATCTCATTTTTAAAACATAATTTTAAAATTAAACTTTTGATATTTTTAGTCAAAAGATTGTCATTTGATGACATTTTTTATACAATGGCAATGCTTGTAAAGTCAATTTCTATTAGATCAAATAGACTTCTATTAGATCAAAATATGATTTTAAATGGTTTAATTTCTAACTTATTTTTAAATGGACTTTTAAAAATCAATTCTATTTAATTTCAGTAGACTTAGAGATTCGAACAATGGCACTTTTGAATTTTTTTTTTTGTGACTTAAAAAGCTAAATAAACAATCTTGAAAAAAATGCCTTATGACAAAAGTTTTGTAATCTAGGTATCACAAGTCTGATGTGCTACTGATGTAAATTAAATTATTGACCGGTAATAATAAACTCGTAGACCGTTTATACTCAAGGTTATGAGGATATAGCGTATTTTTCTCCTGTTGACAGTAAAATATAGAAGGAAATATATTTTATATAGAGAAAGAAGTCACTTAATTATTTTTCATATAATCATTTTTAAAACAGACATTTTTTAAATTTTTACAACTTAATTAAATAGTTTTTAGTTAATATAAGATTATATATACAGTATCTATATATCTGCATTAAATTTTAAAGTTAATTAGGCATTTTTTTTTTTGTAAGTCATTTAAATTTCTATTATTATTTTATTTTTCAACAATATTACCCTACACCATTTAGAAAAAATAAAATTACTTAAATTAAAAAAATTGGAAATCATTTTCTGAATTAATATATTTTAAAATGTTTTGCCAGTAGCGATTTTATAATGAAAAATTTACAATCCTTTTTATAAAATATTATATTATATTACATTGAATGTATAATATTGTTGCTAACATTATGGAAAACAAAATGAATTTTAAAATTTTCAATTTTTATTTTATTTTTTTTCTTGAATTTAAGTTTACTATTTGAAATGTCCTGGAATTTCATTCCGTTTCATTGCATTCTCTGAATAGGAATGCAAAAATACAAAAAAAAAAAAACCAAAAATGAAATGCAAAGTGATTTAATATTTTAGAAGATATTTCCTTATTATATAGTTATTGTATGACATGAAAAAAATTTTTAAAGTATGGTTTGTTTGTAAATAAGTTCATAAGCATTTTCATTTATTCAAATACTTAATATTCAGTTAAGATTAAAACTTTAAAACTTAGAACCTTTTGTAATTTGAAATAGATATTTAACCTTTTGTAATTTACAATATTTCGTTCAAACATTTTTCTTAACCATACAAGCATACAATTATACCCATACAACCATACAAGCAGCAAGAGCATACAATTATGAAGTCATGTGATGAAGTCATGTGTTTATTGTTTATATACATTTTCTTTTAAATTAATTATTCTTAAATAAATCATTCGATTTTAGTCATCATCGTTATTATTATTTAAAATTCTTTAAGGTTTAATTTTAAAAATATCAAACATTATAATTTTTTTTATAAAAAGTGAAAATCCTTTTTTTATTTAAGTATATTTTACTAGAATTTTAATTATATTTGTGAAATTTATTGGTTATTACAGAAAATCCTTTTCATTTAATCATCATCAGGACTTTCACGTAATATTTAATTTGATTGTGGTTTACCACATAATTATTTCAATTTAGCAATCGGTTTTGTGGTAACAACATTCTCTTCATGTTAATTACTATACTGTTTTTTTTTTTATATATAGATATATATATAATAAAATTTATAGCTTTTAGTATTCAGGTGAAATTCCGTTAATTTAGTTTTATATACAGTTGCAAAGGAAAAAAAAAAAAATTTTTTTTTTTTAAAAAAGGAAATTCTTTTAATATACCACTTCACTGATTCAGAATTATTGTACTAATTTTGAATTTTTTTAACTGTTTTTTTCGCCCCGTTATATTTTATTATATAAATAACTGTGTAAAGATAATTTTGTTTTTTTTTTATTTTGTTAGTTTTTTAATAGATTTGAAAAATTGGTTGATAAATGGGATTTTTTTTTTTTATTGTTTGGTATTCTTAAATATTACATTATTTAAGTATTCAGGTTAGGGGAGGCAATGAAAGTAGTTGAATATTGTAGAAATTTATGAAATACAAAAAAAAAGACATTAGGTATAGGAGGTAACCAACTGAAAAGATATTTTAGAATTATTTTACTAAAGAATTTTTCCAAAGAATTTATTATTATTTTACTTTACTATGTGAGTCAGTTAGTTTCGTTCAAATTGTAATACTATAATATTTTTATGAAGGATTCGATAGTATTTTTTATATTAAAAAATTGATTAAAAAAAAAAAAACTTTAACTTAATCTAAATAAATTTTACATTTTAAAACATTTTGGGTGAAAGAAGTTGCAAAAAAAAAACGAGTTAAATTTTAAAATAGATAAGAAAATATGACAAATAGAATATAAAACTATACTGATATCCGAAATATCTCATGTTCTGAATCTGATTATTTTTTGTATTCAATTCTATAAGCAACAAAATATTGGATACCTATATTTTCTTTTTCTAATAAACCAGCCTAATTTTGATTATAAGACCTTGAAATCTATTTTTTTAACTTATACCTAGCAAATGCTAGGAAAATTTATAGTGAAAATTTACTTAGGCTTTATTAAAATTATAATATTACCATTTCATAGAAAATAACTTTTATAGATGTTTTAATGAAAGTTTAACTTATTCATAGCGTCCTTAATATTTATCATCATATTATATATATTTATCATCAATACAATATTACAATAAAATTTGCATTCAACAGTTTTCTTTTTGCGAAATTTAGTTCAAGTGGAAAACCGAATTTTATAGTATGAAAATAATATGAAAGGTTGAACTGTTGAATGAGGTTAAGAGTAATTCATTTTATTTTAATGATGTATTTTTGAACTTATAATAAATTTATAATAAAATTTTTAGTTTTTTATTGAAATTTATATTTCAAAAAAGTAAAAATATCTTTTTAATTGTGTTATGAGCCCAATAATTAGAGATTTATTTTTTGTAGTTATTTTATTATTAGATTCGTTTTTTTTTGTGTTTTTTTTTTTGGTTTTTCTTTTTTTTTAAATATCATATTCAAATAAATGGAATGTATTTAAGAAATTAAATTATTACAATAATTCCTTGTTGCAATATTCTAAAACTTTACAAATAATATTATAAAAAAATTTAAATTATGGAATAATATGTACCGCGTTATGATCATAATATTAAGTACCTACTAATTGTAAAGAAAACCATTTTCTTGGAAATCTCTTTTTTTTTTTTTTACTTTTAATTAAATAATTTTTAATGATTTAATTAAATAATTCTGTTAATGAAGATTGATTATTAGACGAATCTTGAACTTATTAATTTTCCTTCTAACCTACCTTTTATTACTATCATTTTAGAACAAATTTTCGTCATTTTGATGTGAAAAACTTCAGAAATATTATTTTTTAAACATCATTAGCATAATAATTTCAAAACATTTCCCCTATTATATTTTTACCTTTGTATGAAAGAATACACTAATTATATAGGTACATATCGAAACGTCTTGAAAATAATGTACATAATAACTTTAATTATTAGAGGCGAAACAGAAGTAAAGAACAAAAAAAAATAAATAAAACAAAAACAAAAACAAAAAAGATTTAGAATTATCCTTCAGGGCCTAATAATAATAACAGCGTCGCCCAACTTAATAACGACAGTTAAAACATAAATCATTTCTAATTCAAAATTTATAAAATTCAACAACAAAATTAAATGGAAAAATATATATTTTTAATCTTTTTTAATGCCTTAAAAATATAAAATATAATAACAAAATAAGAACAAAAAACATATCAAAAAATAAAAAAACGTTATTGTTTTATATTACATTTTCGTGACTTAAATTGTGTCCGTATTTTTCTTAAAAATTTACGCCTCAAAAAACCTCAATAAAAACTACAACGGTATAATTAAAAGGAAAAACAAAGTAGAAAATTTGAAATAGGAAAACAAAAATGCGTAAAAGTTTCAAAATATACCTTTTAAATCAGTTGTCTTTCTTCCAATCTGATTATTCATTAGAATAAATTGAAATAAAAAAAGAAATTAGAAGGGTGTTTTGTTCGCAGAAAATAGAAAAAAAAAAAACAATTAAATTCAATTATGGCCTTCAAATACTATTGTACTTTTTTGTTATTTTGGTTACTTTTATAGGACATATATATACTGAACTTGTTTTGACATTTTAACCTTTCTTTTTTTCATAAAACAAAACACTACAAAATTTAAACAAAAATAATTCGACCGTAAAGCGAAATTGCATATTTTTAGGGGTATGGTAATATAATTTATTTTTGCCCTCTTTAAATTCTAAAAAATTATAACTTTGCTTTTAGATTTAAATTTTTCTAAATTATTCATATCAAGCCATATATATTTTACATTAGATTCACAGTTTTACAAAATTATTTTTTGTCAAAGTAAATAATAGATAATAATTATATCCTACAAGAACTCTAGGGAATAAAAAAAATAATAAACAATAAATCAGTGGATTTTATTAATAATACTTTAATTCGTAATCTAGTTTAAGATTCTTAATATACAAAAAAACAAAATACTTGAAAATTCCATAAGTGCATTTTATGAACAAAAATTCTAACAAAAGCATCTACTAGAATTACTTTAACGTTTAAGATCCTAACTTTCTTATATTATAATTTCTTTCTAAATTTAATTTGTATTCATTAATAAAAAAAAAAACATATGGATTTTTCTTTTAAGTTTTTTTTTTTCACTTTTTGTTTCAGTTATTTATTAACACTAACAGTAGGCAGTTAAATGTTTAATTTTCTCTAATTTTCTTTTTTTGAAAAGGAAAACAAAAGCGCTAGTCCTTCAAAAATTCAAAAGCTCATTTTTTTTTTTTTTGTTTTATATTTTGCCTAGCTGATTCTTATTATTGCAAAAAAAAAAAAAAGAATTTTTTTTGAAATATAATATAACCATTTTGTTTATGTATTTAAAAAACCACATAAAATAAAAGCCGTTCTAATTATTATTTGTGGTTTGATTAATTTTCAATAGTGCAGATACCAAAAATATAAACAAAAATAACATAAAAATTAAGGCGTCCCTAACAAAATAGAAAAAAGAAAATTAATTAATGCAAAAAAAATTAAATTTTTTTGTTAGGCGTTTTGGGTTAAATAATTTTTTGAGTTAGGACTGGAATAAAATAAATGTCAGTCAATTAAGGTCATTAAAAATCATTCATTGAAAAAAGAAAATTTTATGAAATTGTAATTCAAAAACTGTTTTCCATTTATAATAATAATCAAGTTACTCAGTATACTTTACTGTTAATTGGCATACCGGAGATTTTTAACCTTAATTCCTAAACTTAATCTTTTTTGATTTATGTAATTGCAGTTTTACTAGACCTATATTATATTTCCTATCATCAAAAGCATTCAAAAATTTAACTCTTTTGATTTTCTTATTTACAAATTATTAAAGGTTAGAAGACAATATTATTTTTATATTATAACATTACCTACACATAATAAAATTTTGCATTATTCTATTGATAAGTCAAATTTTAATTTCTATACGATTTATTGTATTGTCTTTCCACTATTTTTTTTCTTTGCTTTTTGTTTCCCATATATAATTCAAGAATAAATAAATCAAAAAAATAATTTATATCCTACAGTTGGCAAATTTCATTGTTTTTTTATAATATTATTTTCTTTTGAAATTTGTAGGAAGTATGTACTTTTTTTTTTTTTTGGTAATTCCAACCCCACCCAAATTTTTAAATTTTAATCGAAACGAACCGTTCTAACTATCTTTGACACAAATCTTTATTATATAGAGAAAACAACACACAAAATCAAACCATAAGAAAAATAAATAAAATGAACAAATTATTCATACCCAAGATTTGTATTTTGGGTTCATTGTATTTTTCTTTTTTTTCTTTCACATTTTACTACAATAAATATAAAAATTGTTCGGTCATTTCGGTTTTTGTCCCGTTATTTTCTTATTGTTTTGGTAAATTTTTTTTTTTTTTTTTTGCATAATAATTTTAAAAATGATGTTTTTATAGCCCTATAAAATATAAAGAGACAAGCAAATTCTTAAACAAAAAAAAAAAAAAATAATACATTTTGGAAGATGTCGGGACTTAATGTCAGAATAGTTGCCAAAAAAGAAAACACAAAAATATACGAAGAGAAAAAATTTCTAAAAAAAAAGATAGGGAAACAAAAAGGAAAACAAAAATCGATGAGGATTACAAACTAAGGATTTATTTCAAGTCAATTACTCATAAAAAAATTTTCATCCTTTTTACATTTTTTTTTTCCATTTTACGTTTGTTTGTTTTTCCTTAAATTTGTGAACGTTCTGACACTTATAACAAAAATTAAACTACCTACTATATAGGTATATAAATACGTTCATATTCTGCATATAGATGAAACTATAATAATTATTCCCATTTTTTTTTTTTAAATCTAAAGGTAAAAGAACTCATCGTTACTTTAATTTTTCCACTAAAAACAATAATTTTTTTCGAGTTCAAAAACAATAAATAAAAACCGGTAAAAAAAGAAAAATTATTAAAATAAAATAAAGTTAAGAATTAATTGAAAAAGGAAGTTATAGTTATATTTTACTTTTTTGTTTTTTTTTTTTTTTGTATTAAAAAATTGAAATTTACCAATAAATTTTATTTCTTTTACTTAAAGAATTTTAACAATAAATTTGTTCAAGGATGCGAAAAAAAAAAAAAATGTTTTTCTTGGAAAATAATATTTCTTAAAGTTTAATGCAATATTCTGTAAGAAAAAATATATTTCTAATATTTTTTGTTTTTTTTTTTTGTTTTTTTTTTTTAATATCACAAAATCAATAACAAACAGATTGATAATTTTTATTTAGGACTGATAACAGTTTGGTCAACCACGAATGGTCATTTAACATAATATGCTAAGAATCCTTGGAAAAAATACTTAAAAAATTTATTTCAAACAAAATAACTTAAAGTATTTTATAGAGAAATAAATAATATTTTATTACCTATATGCAATATAACTGCAATCAGATATATTTTTTTAGCTGTAACATAAAAATGATTTAAAATTTTTAACTTTCATTTAAGCGTTTCAAAACACTTAACTCTGATTTTATTTCTTTTTTTTTTTTTTTTGTTTTTATATAATATAATATATATAATGATAATACGAATATAAATCATTATTATTTATTTTTGGAGATAAATTATTAGAAATTTTTGATATATTATATAATTCACTTATGTATATTGTATGAAAAAACTTATTGAACATTTTATCTGTATATTTAACAGTTTGTGTGTAGTTATTTGAGTTAATATAATTTAGTTTCTTTCATTCATATTATGATTAAGGACATTCATAATAAAAAAAATTTTTGTTTGAGTGCGTATGTCTCTGCCGCATAAGTGTGAACAGGAAATTACACAGCCTTTCCATCAAAATTTTCATACAGGTGTGAACGTAAAAAATAAAAACGATATCTACATTAGATATTTTTTCTAATCAGCTGTTTTTCTTCTGTTTTTTTTTACTTAGCCATGCTCTAGAGAACATATCAAATAATATTCGTATTCGGATATTTTAAGGCGGACCCAGCAAAGCTACAGAATACAAATTTTATGTCCTGATGCAGAAGCGTAAGACTAACCCGTATATCAAATTTAATTGAAATCTGAGACTTCTTTTTTTTTTGTCTGATCACGTGGTTTTCTAGAGCAAATCTTATTTTATTTGAACATTATGAGGGGATTACACTACAATTTCCGACCTCAATGTTATTTGAAGAGGTTCTAATTACAACACTAACTTTCATAACAAAATTTCATTGTAATCGGATAAAAATTATCTACATAAATTATGCTGATAACAACTTTTTACGGACGCGGAAGTTTAAAAAAAGTTTTTTTTTGTTTTTTTTTAGATTCGACACTGTTAAAAGCGTCCAGAAAATTAATTTCAGGCGAAATATTTTTTTTTTAAAATACCCATAACCAACCCATAAAAAACCCATAACCAACCCATAACCAACACTCATAGTATTTATACTATGAGTACAAATATTAACAAGTCAAACTTAAAACTCTGTAAATTTCAAATGAAACGCAACCAAAAACAATTCATTATTATTATTATGCATATTTACCAAAAACCCCGGTAAATCTGTATAATATCATATATATTGCTACTAATACATACATACACTATCTATATTTTTCACATATACAGTAAATCACCACTATATTTTAGTAGGAGAACAAATCATTATATTATAATGTGGTTATAAATTTGAAATGTTATAATATAATATATATATATATATCGTATATCCTAGATGTTATATAATACCATTTACTATTGAAAACTTTTGAAATATAATTCAAAGAATATTTTAACATAAAAGGGTTATTTGATTTTGAAAGAATTTATTGAAGGATATAATTTATACAAAATAGATATGTTTACAATATTATATCTATAACTAAAAATATTTTCAAAATTCTTTTGAAATTGTCAATGTTGGTAAAAATTTGGTTTCTGTTCTGTTAATAGTAGAAAATAAATTGATAATCATTATATTTCAGTTTTTTTGGAAAATTATGAGTTAAAAATGATTTTCAAATAGGTATTTATAAGTAAAGAAAAAAGATAAAAAGGAAAAACAAGTACCTAGTTTGTTATATTGTGTTTTGATTAATTAAATTCATTATGAATAAATAGTACGTACCCTAACTACTTTTTAATTTCAAAGAAATTTTTAAATAATTTTCAAAAAAAATATTAAACAAATAGTATATAATGTCTAAATATTGAATACTTTTCTTTTGTACAACAAATTGCAATATTTGAAGTAAATAAAATTGATAACATTTATGATGTATCTATATATGTATGTATATATCGATTTATATTATATTACATGAAATCACTATTTTGGAACAATGTATTATAATAGATATGTAATTAGAAATCTTAGATATGAGACATAATAAACAGACCTTTGTAATATATATATAAAAATTTTCTTTTGTTAAAATTAGATTTTCTAATGTATCTACTACCACCATAAATTTTCGATTCAAATTAAGAAATTTTAGACAAAATCAATGCACCAAACTATATTTGGTGTATTTAAAGTACAGATACTTATATAAGGTAACTAACTTACTTAATTACTTAATACGTTGTTAGTTTTTTTTTTGCACCCAAGACGTATTTAATACATCTTTAGGTTTTTTTTTTAAAAGAAATCTATTCACAAATCTATAGATTCTATTGGCTTACTTTTCAGCGTACAATAAAATTGGAACACTTTTAGCAAAAATTAATGAACCAATTTTAATATGAAATAACAGCCAATAACAAAGGATTTGGCTTTTCTGTCGAATAATCTTTGTTTTTTGTTATATTCTCGTTACATCTCATCTAAAACATAGGTATAAACTTTCGGTTGCAATCCAATCCCCCCTCTCCCCTCTCAATAATTTTTCTTCACGCAAAAACAAAAAAAAGTGGTCTAGAACTGTATGCATATTTTTATTGTATTTATGTTGTAAATTTACAATTAGAATTTAATATGATAATAATATGTGGTGTGATGAGAGGCGTCTTAAATATAAAGTTTTAAATATAATTTAGTTAAACTTCTCTAAGTCAAAATTGCCACCAAAATCAATTCGACTTAAAGCAGCAGGGATTTCGAATGAGTTTCGAGTTAAAGGGTTTTCGTTAAAAAAGTTCTACTATTTGTTTTATTTTATATATATTTTTTATTTTCTCCACAATATGTAATTTGTAAAAACGTTTTTTTATGTAGAGGCATTAGATTAGTTAAAAATGCAATAAATAACTGAAAATTCATGGCAAACTTTAATTTAATTATTTTTCGACTTTGAAAAATTCAAATATTGCTGAAAATTAATTTGACTTAGCGAAGGTGAGAAATTGGAGTTAGAAAAATAACTTTCTATGAAAAATTTAAGGGAGTACCAAAAGAAATGAAAAAAATTCCATTTAAGAAATAATTCGTGTAACAGGTAGTTCGACTTAGGGAGTTTTAACTGTATATGTAATTAATTTTTTTTATGCGACTGAAAGATAAAATACATCATAAAAAAATATTTCAATTTCTTCAGTCTTCTTCAATATTTACTATTGCCTTCACTAAATAAGGTCATATGTTATACTACAATACCGCATTTTTTTTTTATTAAAAAAAATATATATAGAAAAATAATTAAAGCTATGTTTGATTAACATTCTATCTCTAGATCTAGAATTCGCTCGAACACTGGGCGACACTTTTAATAGTTTGCTTCAATTTTACTGTGAGGTTTGTTTGCAATTCACTCAGATATTTTATATATATACCTTTTTCACTTTAATAAAAAGGATTTTCACTTCAGTTGCAAGTATTTTCTTTATGAATGCAAGTCTTTTCAAATGTAAGTTTTCCTTTTTAATAGCAAGTATTTCCTTCTCAAATGCAAGTTTTCGTATTTACATAATAAATGTTGTAATAATGTCATAAAGTAATTAATTAATTCTCGATCATAAAACTATTAACTTTAAAAAAAAAACCAGTTTTAACAGAAACATTTTTATAATATAAGATCCTAGAACAGTTTCTTACTAAAAATTATTTAATTTTCAACAAATTTAATTAAAATTATGTGAAATTATCATTAATTTTTTTTTATTTAGAAAGCTTTGAGTAGTAGCTTGAATATAATTTCAAAACTTCCATTTGGGAAGGAAATATTTGCTTTCAAAAAAAAAAACTTGTATTTAAACGAAATACTTACTTGCTATTAAAAAAGAAAACTTGTATTTGAAAAAAAAAACAAACTTGCTATTAAAGTGGAAATCCTTCTTATTAAAGTAAAAAAGGTATATTTTGTAACTGTTACTAATAACTCAAAATTTTGGATATATGCAATTTGTACCTATACAAATACCTTACCGTACCTTAAGTACCTATGTCATACCAAAAAACATACGATATATTAATGAAATTAACAAAATTAATTCTTCGTAACATATATATTTTAAAAAAGTGCAATTTTCCTTTTTATATTAATTCTTTTAACTCAAAGAAATATTTTTTAACTCAATATTTTCTTAAAAATTTATGCAAGGACTTGAAATATTTATATGAAAATTCTCTCATCTTAGTCTAGTCAGTCTTCAATAATTTCAGTGAAAAATTTAAATAGTACCACAAAACTATGAGGATAAGAAATGAGAGATAATATTATCATATTTTCTATTATAGCGTTACTTGAAGAAATTTTGTATCTATTTTTTATATTTATTAATTTATTAATTATTAAATCTTTTATCTAGATTTTTATATTTTGATATTTTAGGCAAATTTAATTTAATAGTAATAATTTAAGAAAATAAATAATTTTTTTTCCATTACAACTGTACTATTAATTCCAGTTATTTTATATTATCCTGTTTCAATTATTGATCTAATTTTCATTAAATTAAATTTAATTCGAATTTATTTTATTTATTTATAATTATTATTTTTTTTTTTTTATTTATAAACATTCAAATCCATATAGTTAGCATATTTTGTTTATTTAACCAAAGCAGCAGCAGCAGCAGCAGCAGTTTTTATGGTCCTTTAAAATAGTGTTATAAAAAATATACTTTTTAATTTGTGGTTGTGTTTTTTTTTTTTTTTGAATTGCATGTAATTTGTATCCATTTACAATTACTAAAATGAAAAGAAAAAAGTTTATTTTACTGCAAAAAAAAAAATTTTTTTTAAAGTGTTAAAATTTTTAGTATAAATTGACAAAAACTTTTGTTATTATTTTCATTTTTTTTTTTTTTTTTTGTTTTTTTGTCAGTATAACACACATATTAAAATATGAACAAATATGAACACAAGAGATAGAAATAGGAATGTTTATTTTGTAAAACACACAAAATATTTATCACATATAAATTTTTTTTTTTTTTTTTCCACTGTATTTTTATCGTTTATTGCTATTTTGAAAAAAAAAAAAAAATTTAGAAAATTGTGTTTGAAATTATTTAAAAACGATTATACTGGTTTGTTTAAAGGATTAAATAAACATTAGATAAACAACATTTAATCTATCTAATAAAATTATGGAATTTAAATATCTAAAATGACCACAATATTTTTGGATATTTTGCTCCATTTATAATTTTGTACCATATAATACCTATCAATTAATTATTTCTGTTTTGAAATGCATATTTTTTGTTTTATTATAGTTTTTATTTTATTTATTTTTTTTTTTTGGTAAAGAGATTTGGATAATAAAATATTGTAATTTGTGGATTTACTAATGAACTGTTATTTAGTGGTTGAGTGTTCGAACATAAAAAGAAGTTATACCAAGAGATGTTCTAAATTTACATGATTAAGTTCATCAAAATGATATTAAAATTTGACCGACTTGATTATTTTATTTTAAAGCTGTTAATGCATCATACTCTATATAGTCAGTTTACTTAAGAAGAAACAATATTTAAAATGTATATACCTTAAACGATATATTAAAGTATCATATTTTTTTTTTTTTTTTGGCTAAACTTAAACCAAACAATATTAAATAATAAAAATATACATTAAATGAA
The DNA here is from genome assembly GCA_947095535.1 of Poecilobothrus nobilitatus. NCBI lineage: Eukaryota > Metazoa > Arthropoda > Insecta > Diptera > Dolichopodidae > Poecilobothrus > Poecilobothrus nobilitatus. The sequence continues at coordinate 188,951,637 of OX352774.1, read as the reverse complement.
AAAAAAAAACAAAATTGTTAAAAAATTCGGTTTTATTAATCCAAAGTTATAATATGAACAATATTTAGAAAGTTATTAAAGTTTTAAATAAATTTATGAATAAAAAAGTGCCTTCAGAGAAACTTTATCGAAAATAATCTGTTAAATTTAAAACAAAAATTATGAATTATATACCATGTAGGTATTAAACACCTACTTAAGATAAAATGAAATAAGGATAATCTTATGAAACATTCTTTTAACAAAAACGATATTAAGAAAATCAAGAAAAATGTATTTATATATCATAAAAAATTTTGAAAATGAAATTATTTGATTTAATACGTCATCATAATCTTTAAAAAATATATAAACATTAACGATTTAATCTACCTACGCATTTAAAAATATCTTTAGGTATATTATTAAATAAAACCACTTATAGACTTCATTCAGTAAATTATATTATGAATATTCAAGAGTATATAGCATATGGTAGGAATCTGAATTCATAATATTATAAAACAGAATAACAATAGAACTTGCTGGATTTTGCCATCCCGCTTTCTGTTTAAAAATCAAATTTTGAAACCAATTTTTTCACAGGTACTTAAATCTACAAGCTATAATAAATCTTTAGTTATAAAGGAAATATAGATATAGACTTTATTCAGTAAATTATATAATGAATCTTCAAGAGTATAACATGTAATATCAACCTGAATTCGTTATCTTATAAATGTAGTAATTAAATTTGATTTTTCTGTTCCGTCACCTGTTTAAAAAGTAATTTTTTTTCATATTATATACTTAGATTTTTATTTGATACTTACGAAATATGACGATATAATATTATGATGAAAATAAAAATTTCCACTATTGTAATATATTTTTTATAATCATATTATTTGTAAAATTAAATTGCAGTCATTTAATACTAACGGTAATTCTAAACTGTAAAAATTTAATTAAATGGTAAAAAAAAAAAAAGAGAAAGAAATGCTTAATATAAAGAAATTACATCTGGTACATAATATAATATTTAAATATTATAATATATAGAGTATATACGTATACGTTTTTTATTATTAAAATTTTAAAAATACCTATTTCATAAAATTCAAGTACTATTATTATATTATTTATTTTTTTGAGATTCATTACATCCGGCATATACAGTTTCATTATCTGTTATAACTATAAAAACGATATCAGTTTTTGAATAATAATTTTTTTTTTTGTTTTTTTGTTATTTCAAGGATAAAGTATAAAAATAAGAATTTTACAAATAACAGTAAAAATAATATAAAATAAAAACAAAAAAAATAAAAAAAAAATCAGAAAAATAAACTAATTTAAATGCAAAAGGGCACGTGAGATGTAAATGATATTTTTTTGCTCTTCTTAAAATTTTAAAATAATAACAATATCAACAATAACATCGGTATCAACAATTACATAATATATGTAACAATAAAATAAACATGAAAATAGAAAGAGAAAAATATAGTTACAAATATATATATATATATAATATAATATATATAGTAATATAACGGTAAAAACTTTTCATTAAAAAAATTGTGTTACATTTAACATTTTAATATAAAATATATAGTTAATATATGTATGTATATATATAATATATATAAACATATAATAACAGTATTCAAGCAACAGAGGTAAACCGGATGTTTTCAAACCCGTCAGATGATGGTCAACCGTTTTATTTTTATATTTCTCTAAAATAACTTTATTTTCTATTCTACAAAATAAGACAGAACAGTTACTACAACTATAGCAAAAAACAAAAAAAAAAAAAAAAACAAAAACAATACAAAACCATAAAATACAATAGATGAAAATAACTGAACATTCTAATAGTATAAAACACTATATTTATAACATTATATATAACTTACAGTTAGATGAACACTAGTTAGAAATTTTATTAAAAGTTTGAGACATTTTTTTGATAGTTACAAGTTAAATTACTATGATGAGTAGTCGAGAAGGCGTGGGAGAATATTTTTAGTAATTTTTTGAATACTGGACAACTAACACAGACCCTAAGGATATTTAAAAAAAAAAAAAAAAATAGATAAAAAAACGTCAAATAAGAAAAAAAATTTTTTTTTCATTTTCAGATAAAAAATATTTTTTTTTTTATTTTGTTATCCTGAAAAAAATTTGTTATTTTTTGCAGAAATATCAGGGTTATAACATCGGTTAATTTGGGATTGGAGTTATTTTTTTAGGAAGTTTTATTACACAAAAAAAAAAATTTTTTTTTTTTTTGTTTACTATAGTTAAAAGGGAACTAACTGTAAAAAAAAAAAATAAATTCAGGTTAACATTTGCTACAATATTAGTTTTATACCTTACCAACAATTAAGAAAGTGTTGAAATTTTTAATTTTTTTTTTTTTTTTTGTTCTTTTTTACAAATAGGGGAAAAAAAATTAAAATAAAAAATTAAAGTGTTATATATTTAGTTGTTAGCTTAAACTTTTATACTCTTTTAGATAATTTTAAGATTTAAGGATTATTGAGTTCACTTATGTCGTTTTCTTTTCTGAAAAAAGTTTTGACCTGGGGTTGCACTTTTTTTTCAGGTCATATTTTTTCCGTTCTTTTCTGAAAAAAAATGCAAAACTGAAAAAAATGTTCGTAAAGAAAATTTAGGGGAAAACTCGAACAGGGCAACATTTTTTTTAAAAACTTGACGGGGCAATAAAATGAGTTTTGCACTCTCCAGAATGACAACATTAAAAAAATATATGTATATAATTGTCACTGTCAGTTAATTAGTAAATAATAATTAATGACAATATAAAAATACATTATTTTTATTTATTTGGTTGAGTCTTGAAAAATATCTTTCAAGTTTACAAAAAAAAAAAAAAATATTTATATTTGATTAGAAACATAAGTTTAAAAATTTTTAAATAAATAAAATTTAATTTGTAGATAAAGAAATCAATCAGTGCAGCAAACTGAAAAAAAAATCTTACCCTTTTTCAGTTCTATTCTAAAAAATGTTCAGGTCAAAACTGAAAAAAAAAGTGCAAAACTAGAAAAAAATAGGTTTGACTTTTTTCAGTTTTGCACTTTCTCAGGTCAAACTGTTTTTTTTTCAGAAAAGAAAACGACATTAAACTTTAACTTGTAACTGATTCTTAAGTAATTGAAACTCTTGATTGCAGAAACATTTCAAACAATTATTCGAAATGAAATATTAAATAACAATTTTCGAACAAAATTAAACATAATAATTAATTATAAAGTTTTTACAAACAGTAGTTTTCTAACATTCAAAACAATCTGGAAATATTTTTAAAGCATTTTAAATGAATAACAAAATACTAAAAAATTTTGTTTTGTTTAAATTTAAAGTTTTAAATAAAATTAAACTATACAACATATTATTATAACAAAAATTAATGTTAAGGTTTTTTTTTGTTTTGGAAAAAATCACTTAATTTCCTGTTAATCTTTTAATTTTTTGTGCTTGACTAATCATATTTCCTGATTAAATTATGTTCACTTTTTTCATCTCATTTCATCATTTTCACCAAATTTTTTTATTTTTTTAAATGTTCTTAATCATTTCCTTTAACTTGTTATGCTTCAAAAAGAAAAAAAAAAAAATTTCAAAATAATAAAAACTACAATGTTATTGTGTATTGTTAAAGTGTTGCCGCCTGCTTAAAAGAGAATTTTTTAGAAAATTATATAGAAAACAAAAAAAAAATAAGGTAGAATGTAAACCAATGGTTTTTAAAAGCGCACATTTCCAAAACTCAATACAAACTGTTTAGAAGTGTGACTTGCACAAAAATTTGAAAATTTCATGTAATAAAAAAAAATGTGAAAATAGGACATTTTTGAAATTTTGAGGAGCCTTAAGTCCGGAATCCTATATAACTAAGAAAAGCCGTTATCACACGTAAAAATATATCGAACCTTTAATTTTCATGTCTTGCCGAAGAAAATTTTTTACAGGTGCCTAAGATACAGGTGTCTAAAAATAGTAAATTTTTCAATTTTTGAGCTGTAATAACTCTTAAAAAGGGGGCGCTACCAAAAAATTTTCTGAGAAAACTTATACTAATTCTAAAAGTTCTTTCTTGTCTCAAAATTTCATGTTCCTATTTAAAGGCGTGCCGGAGTTATGATAAAAGAAATTTCATGCAAAATGTGGTTTTCATATAACGGTAAATTTAAATAGTAAATTTCAAAATATTACATAATTTTGATACTGTTTTATATAGATAATAAAATTTTCGATCTACTGGCGGTTTTAGATTGCACAACTATTACACAGAGCCTGAGATATATACATCTGAAAATGGGGCTTTTTCGCAATTTTGAAGAACTGCACCTTTGGAACCCTGTACAAATAAAATAAACCATTAAGACACGTAAAAATATATTACTGTAGCTTTAATTTTTATATCTTGCAGAAGTAAAATGTGTACATGTTCCTAAGTTACAGGTGTTTAAAAATAGCAAATTTTCAATTTTTAAGCCCTAATACCTCATAAACAGGGGGTGGTCCAAAAAAATTTTCTGAGGATACTTATAGTAATTCTAAAAGTTCTTTTTTGCCTCAAAATTTCAAACCTCTATCTAGAAGCGTGCCGGAGTTATAAAAGTAGAAAAATCATGCAAAATTTGGTTTTCACATTTTTGCCTCAAAATTTCAAGCCTCTATCTAGAAGCGTGCCGGAGTTATGAAAGTAGAAAAATCATGCAAAATTCACATAACGGTAAATTTAAATACTAAATTTAAAAAAATGTATAATTTTGATATTAATTTACAAAGCTAAAAAAAAATACCTGTCGAATGGCATTTTCAGATTGCAAAAACCTTAAGCAGAACATAAGATATATGCATTTAAAAATAGGGCTTTTTCAAAGTTTGAGGGGCTGTAGTTCCGTAATGGGTGGGGCTACATGAAAAAGTTGTTCCACAAAATTATTTTTTTTATGAGACCTACCCATAGTTAAAATTTTTTTTGTCTATCTTTAACGGTGTAGAAGTTTTGTAAACAGACGGACGAACGGACAGAGTGAAACTAATAAGCACATTTTTTCAAAATTTTTTTGGAAATGTGCTAAAAAATAAAACAGCGAAAATTATACAAAATTTCAATGCCTTCATGTGTTTACGCCTTTATTATATATATAAGTATATCTACCTATACATGTATCTTAAGGTTAAGTCCAGTAAAAAGAAAACTAACTTAAAGGAAAACTATCTACTAAATTTTTTTCTCTTTTTTTTTGAAGTAAAAACTTTCGTTAACATAAAAATTATTTAATGGAATCCATAACTTTTTAAATAAATAAAAAAAAAAATTAAATATTAATAAATTGTATTTTTTTAATACATAAATTGGATGAGTTATTGATTTTTTTTTTTTTTTGACGTAATAATATTAAATTGTAAACAGTAAAAACAATGTAACGTCTTGAAATCTTAGAAAGTCTAAGTATATAACTTTTAAAGGCAAAACAAAAAAAAAACGAAACTTTGTTATATATTTTTAAAATGCTTTAAGTAATTTTCATTATTAAATAAATCAAAAGAATTAAAAAAAAAAAAAAAAAAAGTGAAGACTTTAAAATATTTATAAGATGTTTTTTTTATATCTATAGCTACGCTATATTATATTTTTATAACATCTTTTATTTTTTTTTCTATGCAATTTATGATTGAATGGATTAATTAATAGTTTGTTGTAAAGTCTCTAAGGTATTCTTTTAAATTAAAATGAATTTTAATAACCTTTGTGGTTTTAAATTATAATTAAAAAACAAAAAAAAAAAGAAGAAATTACGTCATCAACACATTTTGTTATTTTCTTTTAGATTAATTAGATTTTTAATCCAGAAATTGATTAAAGATAATACAATAAATAAATATTAAATAAATATATACATATACCTATCAAATAAGATAATATAAAATTTTTGATAGTGCATATATGGAGATAATCTGTATACAGCTTAGTTAATAAAATGGAAATTAATTACAATTAGATTAAAGGTATTAATATATTAAAGAAATCTTTAAAAATTAACATATTGTTTGATAAATTCAAAATATTAAAAAAATAAAAAGAATTTGTTTCGTCTTAGTTGTTTCGTCAAAAACCTTTATATTAAAAATTAATAAAATGGTGTGTTAGTGTTAAGAGATTGATTTATAAAAACTCAAAAAAGTTGAATTTAATAAATTAAATCAACTACATCAATAACCTAATCAATTAAGATTAGATTAGATTGTTATTTAAATGCTATAAATCACACTGCGATCTTTTAATGTTGATCTATTTTGCTGCCCCCGTTACTATATGTGTTGTAAATTTTGCCTCCATTTATAGTACTTTTGGCAGCCCTACTGCCTCTAAGAAACTGAAGATTTGTATAAAGTTTATTGCCGGCAATTCATCTTCGGCAATATGCTCTTCTGAGCGCAGCTCATTCATTTTTTCTTCTTTTTGACAGAATCAGCATGTACCGCCATTTTCTATTCCAATTTTCTTTAAGTGCCCCTTTAAGTGCCTGTTTAGATTCTCAGTTATATTTTTACTGAATTTTATGATTTTAGTATATCTTTTTCAGTTATAGTTTATTTGAAGCGCCCTAGATTGTCCTGCCTCGTATTTGTGTTCAGATACCTAGTAGAGAGTTAAATCAATTAAGATTCTAGAGGTTATCTGAAAATTAAATTTTTGAATGAATAATTTTTTTTTGAAATTTCATTTTTAAAAACCTAAATATATCAAAATATTAATTTAATTTTGACAACCATGGTTGATATCCGAAACAAAAAGATCCCAACCTTTATGGGTCGGTATATACAATAAAGACTAAAAAAAGAAATTTTGAAAACAGCAAATTCTAATCCAAAATATTAAACAATTTCTGAAGAGCTAATTAATTTATTAAATTAAGCAAAAAATATTATTTTTGTATTTTAATTTTTCACTCGTGTAATTTACTTCACTGTTGGTTGGCTTTTTTTTCTTTTCTGTATAAGTAACAAATTTAAAACTCATGTTAACTTATTATTACTATATATATGTATATATATATTCTAAAGTTTTTTTTTAAGATTTTAGTTATATAAGAGTTTCAATTACACTAAAACCATTGCATTAACAAAATAAAAAACAAAATGCTGTTACACAAAGTTGTAATTTTTGTGTGCAATTAAAAAATACAGGAGAGAAAAATAAAAAAAAAATTTTTTGAAGTTTATGATCTGATTTTAACATGTTTAGTTAGCTCTTTTATAATGTTCAATTTATCTAAAACTTTTTTAAACTTTTATATTGTATACTTTTGACTTTAACTTTTGGCAAAAAAAAAAAAAAACAATATAATTTGCATCTAAATAGTTTTTAAGCATTTTCATTTAACACTACCTTATAAAATATAAAAAAAAATTGCATACCTGCAGGCTGTTAAGAAAACCAAAGTTTTTTTGTATTTAGATTAAAAAATTTTGAAAACTTTTTTTTTTTTTTAATTTAAAATATAGGGTACGTATACATACAAATTACCTGGATCTTGAATTTATTTTTTGTTGTTATATGTTAGAAATTCTTTATATGTAGTCTTATAAAATTATAATATTACAACATTGTTAACAGAATGTTTTTTTTTCTCTCATTCTCATTCTATTTTGTTTTTTCTTTTCTTTCCTTTAAAAATATTAAAAAAAAGGAAGGAAAATAAGTATATTATGAAAATTAAGGATATTCATTGTTTAACAACTTTTTTTTCGTCTGTTAGTATACCGTTATTCCTTTTATTTTTCTTGTTTCTCATCACTGGGTTTAAATTAGTTTCTGTTTTTTTTTTCTCACAATATTTTCTTTATGTTTTGTTTTTCTTTTGTACTTATTTTAAAGGATTTGAGACGAATTTCAGTTTTTTTTTTTTTGTTTTACTTTCGTTTTTGTTGTATTTTTTTTTAAAGCTTTCATCTGAATATCCATAAAATAATCTCCAGGCTTGTTTATTTTCTTAAATCCTGCTTCGATGCTACAGAAATAAATGAAAAAAAGAAAGAAAAAATTAAAATTCAAAAGAATAACGGAAACAATATTGAACAAAGAAAATATTGAGGGTATGAGTAAACCAAAACTAATTGACACACAGCATTTCAAAAAAATAAACGAATAGAAGAATATCGAACTACAAGATCTATATAGGAGGTTTAAAAACAGAAATGTGAATTATACATATTAAAGTGTGAGATATAAGAATTAAAATAAAAATATTGTTTGTGCTACAATTATTAATAGCTTTATGTCAGTCACAAGTCATCAGTTAATCTATTTTTTTTTTTTTTACAAAGCTTGAGATTTAAATTTTTTTGTAATTTAGTAGGTTTATAACATTATTCAAGAGAAACGCGATATTGTGGGTATTTTATTTGAAAATCAATACTTCTAGTGAGACAAAAATGTATGTTATAAAAAATAAAAATCTAGATCCTCTAGATGATTCGATCAATTTTATTTTTTGATACATTAGGGTTTCTATTTTTTTTTTTGTTGTTTTTACTTTTTTAATTTTCATTTCCATTTTTTTCTCCCTACTACATTATTTTTGTTCTGTTCCTTGCCTTCAAAATTATTATTCAGTAAAAAAAAATAAAAAAGAAATGCGTATAACTGAGAAAATATGATAGAATCTAATTCATTTTCTAGATCGTCAGAAAACAAAACAAAAAATTAAACTATACATAATACAAACAAAACAGAGCATCATTTAAAATGGAATGTTTTGATGACTGGGCCCATGGGTTAATTCATTTTTACGATTTTTGTTTATTCATTTAACAAGATTCTTCTTAATAAACAAATGACCTATTAGGGACTTAAAAAATATTACATTAAAAAGAATAGCATTTTTTTTTCCTGTTTTTCTTTTTCTTTCCCTTTCCTTCTTATTTTGTTTATTTCCCGTGTTTTTTATTTTCCTTGGTTTTTATCCTTTTGTTTGGAAAATGGTTGAAAACAAAAAAAAAGAAAACAAAAAATAAGGACTAATAAAAAAATTAAAGGGAAAAATTTTTGTCTTAAAAATTTTTTATTTTGAAAAAGTTTTTTTTTTTGTTTTGTAATTTTTTTTTTTTTTTTTTGTTTTCCCTCCATCCATATGTCGATTTTCATCTCAATTCTGTTGAATTTTAATGTCTTATAATTTTTTTATGAAGTTGAATGAATTCTCGGATGTTGATGAAAATTAGAAATATGTTAAAGATTATCTTAAAATTTTTTAAAGAATTTTTTTTTTTTTTGTTTTTTTACGTTCTTACTCGTTATGTATGTTAAAAACTTCTCTTCTAATGATGTTATCTGGTATGATTGAATAGTATAACTACAAAAATTTTACTTTGAAGAAAGTTTTTAGTTAAGTTGTGAAAATTTATTTAAAATACCCGATATGTAATAAGATATGATTTAAATAGGTACTAAATTGTTTAATATTCTGTACGAATTTTCAATATACGATAAATATTTATTAGTTTTTAAAGTTAATGTTGTAAAAAAATCAGCACTTATTTTAGAATATTTGAGTTATGACTAAATATATTAAATTTACTAAATGTTTTACTTCTTCTCAATCAAAAATCGCATTATCCGAATATCGTTAATTTTTTAACTTACACCTATTTTTAAATGTGGTAGCAATATTTTAAGAAGTTAAATTATTATAAAAATTACACTAGCAAGAAGAAAAACAAATACAAAAAAAAAAACAAAAAATGCAAATTTTTTTGCAATAAAAAAATATTTTCTAGAATAATATTTTATTAGTCCTAAGAAGGTCTTTGTTCTAAAGTGTTAAACTTAAACTAAAAATATTTCAGAAGTATACAAAACAAGAAAAAAAAAAAGCAAAAATAAATAAAAATATAAAATAGATGATTTAATCGAAAAAAATCTGAAAAAAAAAAAAAAAAAAATTATTCTCCTATATAATAATCATAAGTAAAACTAGATTCGGGATTTTAACGAAACAAAAGAGGAAAAATTAAAACTCCTTATGCAGATATAAAATAATGATTTTTGTTTTCTTTATTTTTAGGGGGAAAAAAAAAAGGTCTTATAAAGTTTTTTTGTTTGGTATTTTCGTGCTTCCTATTTATTTTTCACATCAGCTTATATTTACTTAATTTTTTACTATTCAAGTTTTTATAGTCTTTGGTTTCAAGTAATAAAATTTAATAACCACATATATATACAAGTATATATACCATTTCTATTATTTTATAAAATAAAGTTATTAAAATCTGTAAAAAAAAATTTCTTTCTTTGATTGTTTTCTTTTATGTTTATGGTTTTTTGTTTTTTTTTTTTTTTTAATGTTAATTATTTCGTTGAAAAACTTAAGAAAACTTTTTACTATTTTCTATTTTCTTTTCACAAATCATTCACATTTTACTATACATATTTAAATGAGTATTTTGACCAGAATTTTTCAATTTAAAATCAAATAAATCGAAATTTTTCTTAATTGATAATCTCTTCTGGTTAAGTTCAAAAACAAAATTATCATTTCATTAGAATAAAAAAAAAAATATATATATAAAATATAATAAAATACAGAAGATTTAAAAAATGAAGAAGAGAAAAAAAAAAAAATAATTAATTTGACTGACATTATATTTTTTAAAAATTAATAACTTATTATATTGTCTTATTTAATAGAAAGTTATCTGTGTGCTAAACTAACAAAATAAAATTTACTAGAATGAAAAATTTTTGTGGTAAAAATAACTTGGTTAAATCTTCGGTTTTGTGAGAAATTTATTATTTTTCTGTTTTGGTTTTTTTTTTTTTTTTTTTATTCTTTTCAAAATGTTTATTGGATTTTATGGTTTTCCAAAACAATATCTAAAGATTTTCTTTTTTGTTTTTGTATCTCTTCAAATTAATTAAACTGTCAATGCAATATAATAAATTTCTGTATATAATTTATAAATAAAATAGTTAGACATTGAAATACTTTGATTTCACATACTTATTAGTATATTATATTTTTTATATAAGGATATGGTATGTATATATGGGTCGCATTAGTTATTTGGAAAAAGAATACGATTCAATAGTTTATGCCGTTATTTTTATTTAATTTAAAAGAGAAAATAACAATAATTTATTGTTTCTCTAATATAAGTAACTTAAAAATTTTAAAAAGATTGTCTTTTTTTTTCTATTGTATATAGAAAAGTTTAAATATTAGAACATTTACTATTACTTATATATAATCGCGATCATCGATAAATTATCAATGATTTATCCTAAAAACTGGATATAAGGTATGTGCATTATAAAATGTTCAAAGTTTTCAAAGATCGTACAAACTACAAGAAAATTATCTTTATAAAATTCACTTTTCAACACTTTAACAATGAACGAAAATTTAATTTATTTGAAATAAATTTAAAAATTTGATAAGAAATAAGAACAAAAAGGATATAAAAGTGAAAATAAGTGGTTATATTGCAAAATGTTATCAATATATCAAAAGGAACAATCAAATAATAAAGAACAAAATAAAGTAGAACAATCAATTCAAAAAGGATATCAATTTTCAAACTATTATCCTGAAAAATATTCGATACATCTACATAATATATATATGTATGTATAGTTATGTATAAATAAATGACCATTGTGGAAAATATATACAAATTTACGTTATTTTATTAGATAATCCCGTTCTGATAAAAACCTTAAAATATGTATTAAAAACTGTTCTAATTTTATTATATATCTTTAATAATCCTTTTTTGTTTTTGTTTTTTTGTCCTGTTGGTTTATTTTTTTTATGTATCAAATCATGTTGTGATATTACGAATTTTTTTTTTTTTTTCTTATTGAATATATTGTTTTGTGTCTTTTATTATCAAACAAAAAAAAAAAAAAAAAAGGTCAACTATTTTACACACATTTTGAACATTTTAATTCAATTGAATACAATTTGGTGTATGTAGATACGTATATTATAAAATGGACTATAATATACATATATAGATAAGAACAGAAGATAGCAATAAAGATAAAAATCTATTTTCCTTTTTTATTTTTCTAATATATTCTTAACTATCCGAAACATGAGGTTATCATTTTTTGTTTTTTTTTGAATGAATTTTATTTTTTTTGATTTCTTTAACAAATTTTCATCAAATTGAAATATGAAAGAAAAGAATATTCAAAGAAATCTGTCCAAATCATGTACTTTCAGAAATATTCCATAATATTAAATAGTTTCTGTTAAGAATTGGTTATATAATAATATGATAATTTTATTTTTATATTTTTTTTAAATTTAACTGTTTAGTAGGAAAAAATAAAAGGATCCTGACATGAAAAACTGTTGCAATATTCTGATTTTTTATATATTTTTTTTTTTTGTTGATTTTTAAAGGACGACAAAAAAGAAAACGGTCACTAAAAATAATGAAAATAGAAATGATATAGGATATAAGTTGAAAGAATTTTTTGAATTGAAATATATATTTACATAAAAATATTGGAAATCATTAATATTTTCTTTAGAATTTTTTCAATTAAATTTTGTATTTAGAAAAGGTACCATACAAAATTGACAATTCATTGATTTCTATCTACATATGTAATATCTATATATTATCTATACCTTAGTTTAGAAAAAAAATTTTAATATCCATTTTGAAAAGGGTATATCATAATATAATAAATTTTATGTCAGATCATGAGTAGGAACATTTTTTGTTTCTGCTGTTCGAAGAGGAGTTATCTTTGAATTGAAGAAAAAAAAAAAATTGAATTTAGGATATCTTTTGTTACGGATAGAATCTTACAGAGTGACTTTCTGTTGACATTTGTCATATTATTTTAGAGATTATAAAGAGATATTTAATATAATTTATAGAGCGTTTGTTATGAATCTTAAAGCATTAGCTTTCTCTAATTATTTAACATATATTTTGAATTCTTTTTTTTTTATTCACGCTACAAAGCTTTCACGATTTGTTAAAATTTAAAATTAAATCCAATTAAATACTTTACAAAACAAAATGAAAACTTTTTTTTAAAAAGAAAAATAAACATTTCTTTCATTAATTAAATATTCAACAAGTTGTTTGTATTCAAAGTATACGGAGTCGTTTAAAAAGTTTACTCCTCTATACTCTTTGAAATTGTTATCTATATCATATTTTTAAAGCAACCTTTCCAATAACTACTTATATTACTTTTTTTTACATAATATTATAATCATCCTTTTTTATAAAATCATAGAATTGAAATTTTCTTTTTTTATACCCCCAACCCTATAATAATACTATATTATGATAACATGTTTTCAAATCTTTCCTTCATCTATAAAATATTTAAAACAAGTTTTGCTCATTTTAAACTTGTAACACAATAACATTAGATATATTTATTTTCTACTAAATTTAATAACTTAATTGAAACACACATACACACAGATACATAATAATGAAGATATTTATATATATAATATGTATATATATGTTTATATATGTATAATATTCATATATATATATATATATATAGAAATGTAAATAACTTATTTAACAATAAGAAATTCACTAATAATGTACATAATAATTATTTAAGAAAACTGATAAGAAAAGATGGTTGAAGAGCTGAGGAAGGATAGGAACACGGAAACAAAAAAATAGCGGATCCACTTTTTGTATTCAAAAATGTCTTAATTGAATTAATGTGTCAACTTTAAAATGTTAGAAAAAGAATAAAAAAAAAAAAAAAAGTGGTTTCGAACAAAATCTTTTAACATTTTATTATCTCCCATCTCTTTCAATACTTCCTTCAAACACAAACAAAAGCACAAAATAAAAAAAATATATATGTATTGCATAATTTAAGGCGTTGCGGTGTGAAATTATAAAATTAGCTGATAGGGTCCTTATATACTTATGTATATATATATATATACATATTTTGTAAAAACAAAAAATGATAATATTACAAAAAAATAAGTGAAGCATAAAATAAAAGATTAAAATACATTATAAAATGTTAAACATTAAAATGATAGAGAAAGAAATAATATAAAAAAAAAAAATAAAGAAAGGGATAGATAGAATCAGAGGTGATTAATTTTAATTTTAAAAAAAAAAATTTTATTATTCTTTTTCTTTTCTTTATCCCCTTCCTCTTTCTCATTCTTTCTCGGTTTATACTAAAAATAATTGTTACAGTTTGGGTTTTACAATATTTAGAAAAGAAGAATCAAAAAAAATGTTTCAGGGCTGGATGAATATATATTTTATTTAAAGTTATACTTATATATAAATTGTTTTCTGTTTCTAATATATTTTTTTTTTTGTATATATATTTTATTTTATTTTAAAGGAGTATAAATTTTATTTTTAAAATTTTTAATTTAAATATTTATAATACAAAAAACAAAAAAAAAAAAAAGTTGATTTATTGTTTATATATACAAAATATATACCAGGGGTAAGGATATATTATAATATTTTAGTAAATTTAATACATGTGTAAAATCTAGAATGTTATGTTATATGTCATGTTTAATAGGGGTTAGGGTTGTGTATTTTTGCAGTAAATTGAATTATTTATTATAAATGTTAATTAAAAGATGGCAGTGTGTAATTTAATTTATTATTAAAAGAGAATTTATTATTATTTTTTAACACTGTATTTATGTAGGGGAATTGTTACAATTTTATATGATTTTTGTTTTTTTTTTTTGAATGAAAAATTAAAATGCTTTTATTTTCTAAAAAAAAAAATGTTAATTTAAAAAGGAATCTTCTATTTGAGTTTAGAATATTTTGTCGTAATAATCTTTTTTATAATAAAAATATGTAGAAGAAATAGATTTAAATTATTATTAAAGATTATCTAAAAATATTTTTTTACTTTAAACTTTTTTATTTTTTAAATATATTCACTTAAAATAAATTAATTATCTTCACGGTATTTTAAAAGATATTCACCTAGATGAAAAATATTTTCACTTAAAATAAAAAAAACCTTCACAGTATTCAGTTAAAGTAAAAAACGTATAATATTTATTGTTTTATTTGATCAATTATTTGGTTATTTGTTAGTTTTTTTTTTTTTAATTTATAAACTCTCTTTACTTTTATAACGATATGTTACTTTTTTTTTTAATCAAAATGGTATTCCATGGTTTTTATAAGTGTTCAGAGATTTATAATTTTTTCTTGTGTATTTGTACATTTCTGTGTGACTAAAATAAAAGTTTTTTTGTGCCAATATTAACGCCGTCTTTTGGTTTTTTACACAGTTGATCTTTTATATTTACAAATTTCTATTTTTAATATTTTATTTTAGATATTATAACTTTTGATTATAACAAAATAAAAAAATATATCCTATAGTTTTTAAAATATTTTAACATAGTAACATAGAAACGAAAAAAATTTAATATAAATTTGGTGATGTAACTGGTGGTGGTGTACAAAATATTAAACCGGAAACCCATCAAATGAATAAATATATTTATTATAAGTATAGGTATGAGACAAAAGTATAGGTAGACATAAGTATAGGTATGAGGTATGAGACTAAAACAAAATATAAAAAAAATTTTTAACAAATTTGTAAACTATTAAATTTACATGTAAATTTTTAAACTTTATTTTTAAATTACAAAAATACTATAATAGGAATTTATAAAGAAAACTAGGGGTCTCTGTTAATGTGTAGTCAAATTCTATGTTGAATCCCAATTCATATATAATAGACAGTTGCAGTTTAGAAAAATTGAATTTATGAAAAAAGTACAATCCGTAAAAAATCAGAAAGCAAAACCAAATTCGTCAAAACACTAACTGAAATTAGTGTTTTTATTTTCTAAGTTGGTGTACGGATATTTAGATTATTTGGTATTGTGAGTGAGGACTATTATGTCTATTTATATATCGAGTTCGAAATAAATGTTTTAAAGATACGTGAGGAAAACAGAATAGGTATCCGTAAAACATTCGTAAAATGCACAAACAAAGTTTAGAGCAAAATTCAGATAAATTTTTTTATAGGCCACGTTGTCTGTAACAATATTGCCGTTGCTCGTTTTAATTTGCCCTAATGTAATAAATTTAAAATCTGAAAAAGACCGTATATTTGGCGTACAATCCTTGATTAAGATTGGACATGGTATAGAGGGCGAGAAAACCGTACAAATATTACCACAATTGTACAAATGCATAAACCCTGCATAAAATTGACATACAAAATATTTAAGAATAAAAAATTATTCAAATTTAATTTTGGTTGTAAGAACTGCTGTATAATCTAATTTAAGTATTTATATATGAGAAGAAATTGAACTCAAAAAAGAATACAATTAGAAAAGTTTTCTAATCGCTTCAAATAATATACAAACATATATATGAATGCAACAATTTAATAGAAAAGTACAAAACCAAAACAATTATATATTTGAATTTTAAAGAGACTCTGCCCGCTGGTCATATATAAGTACATACTTATCAGATCAATATCATTCATCATTATTTAAAATTTCAATACATATTGTGATCAATGATGATTTTTATCAATTTTTAAATTTTTTTCTTTATACATGCACAAGTTGAAGTACCTTACATACATTTAGCCAAAGAATAGTTGAGCCGTTTAGATCGAGTCGAGACTCGAGAAGAAAAAAATAAATACACAATTTTAAAGAGAGTAAGTGACAATGTCTCTTAAAATTTTGTGCATCGTAGGTACCATACTACTGTAATGTAATGTAAATATGAAATGTGTATGTTTATGTTTTATTATTAATATTATGTGTAGGTTTTATAGTAGAAAAATCATAAATAATATGTAGTTACTGATGTTCAAAGCTTGAATCGGAATTCATAATACGTAGCGTGTGGCTGAAAACTACTAAATTATAATTATAGATTGTATTAATTAAAACGGGTAGAGTCGCTTTTAGATGGGTCAACTTCTAATGCCTATAAAATGTTTTGTAATGGTGTGATTGTTAAAATTTTCTTTTTAAATAATTCTTTGTCCTTTTCTTGTTCGACGTGTGTAATTTTTTTAAAATTTTTTTATTTTATATTTGCCATTTTTTAAGTTTAAAATTTTCGATTTTTCATGCAATATTTTAATATTAATACTATTAAATGGTGGGCCAATTGACCTAGATCCCCCAAAATAGACTGCAAAACGATATTCTTTTACTATTAGAATATAAATTTGCCGAAAAAATTAACTTTTTTGCATTATTTATCCCGAAAAAAATTTTTTTTTCCTACATCAACATTTTTGTTATGAAAAAATTTTTCATCACGCGATTTTTTTAAAACAAAATAATATAAAATAATTTTTTGAAAGAAAATTGCATTGAATTGAAATAAATATATTTAATTGACTTTTAAAACAAAAATTAGATAATAATTTATTTATCATTAGAATTTTTATAGGTAATACAATACAAAAAAAAAATATATTGTATAAAAATCATTATTTATTATAATTTATATTTAAAAAAATATAAAGTTTCTATAGGTGTTATGTATAGGTAACTTGTAGGTGTAACTTTCTAACTATATATCTACTTATATAATAAAAAAATACTTTAGTCAGATGTAATTAAATACTATACTATGTATCTACTTATTTATTAAAAAATATCTTAGTCAGGTGTAATTAAATACTATATCTAAAATTCAAAGTTATCAATATGAATATTAATAATTATTATTTTACTTCAAAAAAAAAAAAAAATAAGTTGTCCACAAGTGCAAGTATTTTCTTTATAAGTTAGAGATGTTTCAGGCTACAAAAGTTCATCAACATCATTGGCTTTTTCTCTTATGAAATTTCAATACACTTTCAATCAAATATAAATTTTATTAAAATAAGGTTCAATTAAAAATAATTATTTGCACTCTAAAAGGAAAAATAAGTAATCTATAGTAAAAAAAAAATAACTTACAATTAAAAGAAAAAGATACATTTAAAAAGAATATGGTTGCACTTAAATTGGAAATACTTTCTTTTAAAATACAAAAATGTATATATATTATTTATTTTTTAGGTATTTAAGATATTTATTATCGGATTTATTTAGAGTATACTTTTTAAATTTAAAAAAATAATTAAAATTGAAATAATAAATTTATAAAAGAAGACTATTAAAGAAAATTAAAAAAAAAAAAAATCATATTCTAAGTAAAATAATTTAATAAATTATTATAATAAAATATTTTAAAATACTGAAAATATTTATTTTTAATTATACCATTTAGCTTATATTTAATTAATGTTTAAATTTAAAATCATTGATTATAGATTTTATCATTTTTATTATATACTGAATTCAAATCTAGAAACATATAATACATATTATGTAATATGTTTATTGGCAGTAATCTTGTTTTTGTTATAAGCTCTTATTTTTTATACATTTTAATTTTAAATTAATTACAATATGTAGGTATTTAATTATTTTAACACACCAAATTTGATAACCTAAACAATTTTCTAAATAATTTTAAATCACCTAAAAATAGTTTTAATTAATGGCAAAAAAAAAAAATACAAATATATTATGTATAAATTTCTCATAATAAAACAAAACAAAAAAAAAAAAACGAATTTAAATCATAATTAAATTTTGTTTTTTTTTTCAGTTTTTAGCACATTTCCCAAAAAAATTTTGAAAAAATGTGCTTATTAGTTTCACTCTGTCCGTCTGTCCGCCCGTCCGTCTGTTTACAAAACTTCTACACCGTTAAAGATAGAGAAAAAAAATTTTAACCATAGGTAGGTCTCATAAAAAAAATAATTTTGTGGAACAACATTCTTTTTCATGTAGCCCCCCCCATTACGGAGCTACAGCCCCTCAAACTTTGAAAAAGCCCTATTTTTAAATGCATATATCTTATGTTCTGCTTAAGATTTTTTCAATCTGAAAACGTCATTCGACAGGTATTTCTTTTATCTTTGTAAATTAATATCAAAATTCTACAATTTTTTTAAATTTAGTATTTAAATTTACCGTTATGTGAAAACCAAATTTTGCATGATTTTTCTACTTTCATAACTCCGGCACGCTTCTAGATAGAAGCTTGAAATTTTGAGGCAAGAAAGAACTTTTAGAATTAGTATAAGTTTGCTTTTCGGACAGGAGGTCGTTTATGAGCTATTAGGGCTTAAAAATTGAAAATTTGCTATTTTTAAACACCTGTAACTTAGGAACCTGTACACATTTTACTTCTGCAAGATATAAAAATTAAAGCTACAATAATATATTTTTAAGTGTGTTAAAGGTTTATTTTAGTTGTAAAGGGTTCCAAAGTTGCAGCTCTTCAAAATTGTGAAAAAGCCCTATTTTCAGATGTATATATCTCGGGCTCTGCGTAATAGTTTTGCAATCTAAAACCACCAGAAGATCGAAAATTTTTTTATCTATATAAAACAATATCAAAATTATGCAATATTTTGTAATTTATTATAACTCCGGCACGCCTTTAGATAGAAACCTGAAATTTTGAGACAAGAAAGAACTTTTAGAACTAGTATAAGTTTCCTCAGAAAATTTTTTGGTAGCATCCCTGTTTAAGAGTTATTACGCCTCAAAAATTGAAAATTTGCTATTTTTAGACACCTGTAACTTAGGCACCTGTGAAAATTTTTCTTCGGCGAGGCATGAAAATTAAAGGTTCAATAATATGTTTTTACGCGTGTTAATGGCTTTTCTTAGTTATATAGGATTCTGGACTTACGGCCCCTCAAAATTTCAAAAATGTCCTATTTTCACGTTTTTTCGTATTACATGAAATTTTCAAATTTTTGTGCAAGTCAAAATTCTAAACAGTTTGTATTGAGTTTGGAAATGTGCGCTTTTAAAAACCATTGGTTTACATTCTACTTTGTTAAATACATTTTTAATACAATATGAGTAAAACAATTCTATACTTTAGAATTCATTATTTTAAATTGAGATCCAAAGGATATAAAATTTTTCTAAATCGTATCTATTTTTTTTTTATTATTAAATTTGTATAAGTGAAAATTATATTATACCTATGTACATATTCTATAAGGATTTATTTTATCCTTATTCAAAAAAAAAAAAAGAGAAAAATTACACAAAAAAAAAATAAGAAACCAATAGAATTAAACTTTTATATAAATAGTTATTTTAGAGTACATTAAAATATAAAATAAACAGAGAAACGACACAAAACAATGATAACATTATTTATTTTTGACATTTTGAACCTTAAAAATCTTTAAGATTTTCTTATATTATTTTTAATTTGAAAAGTTTTTTTCTTATTATTTACCTGTATGTATTATAAACAAAAGGTTTTTTTTTTCATCCTAAATAAATATTACTTTATTCTTTAATTTTTATTTTTTTTTTTTTTTGGATTAGTTCTTTTATTATAATTGGGTTGTGTTTTAAAATAAAAAAACATATATCCAATATACTTATATCTATGTATAAATCTATTATATATCTATATATCAAAAGTACGTATTATATATTAACTTTATATATATATTAAAAGTACATTAAAATATTATGATATACAATGTAAACATAAAAAGGACAATAAAATTTTCTTGATAATATTTATTTTTTACCTATTTAAAAAAATAAAATGTATTTATATAAATAAAATCTTAATAGTAAACTTTAAATAAGAATTTATTTTTTTTATTTGTTATAATTATTAAATTTTATTGATAAATTAATGATTATTATTTAATATTTTAATGCAATTCATTGGCCATTATATGCATTTGTTGCACTCTGTGACAGGAGACATGATAGATATGGAAAAAATTACTATATTTTTGCTTTTTGATTCTATTATATTTAGAATTGCTTTATGGAACTAGGTATACCATATTCTTAATTGATTTCTGAATGAATTTGGCTTTATTTGTCCTTTCGTAAATGCCGGTTTTCATATTTAAACTGTTCAAATTTGCACGGCGGGTTTGAGTAGTTGCCTAAAAACTCCTTTTTCATAGGAATATAACTTAATATTTTTTTCAGCTCAGTATCTGAAAGCTTTAATGCAAAATAATCAAGTTTTATGTCAACGGATTTCTGTAAATCTTGGTTGGTCGAACGCAACAGATTCAGGTAATTTTTATTCGACTATGCTAACTTTATGTGCTAATATTTTGGATAAATTCAGCTGGTTTTCATTAACTTCCAACTTTATGTGCTAATATTTTTAATAGATTTTGCTGGTTTTAATATAACTTCTAACTATATTTTCCAATAGTTTGGAACTTTAAACTAGATATTATCTAAATTAAAGAAAAAAAAAAACGTTATCAAGTTTTATAATAATAGCATCTTAAAATTTGGTTATTTTGGCGCAACAAGTTCGAATAGCTGTCCTGCAAATCCAAAATTTCTAAAAATAAAACAAAATATAATAAAATTAACTGTTTTCGATCTAATAAATATATTTATGATTTTAGTTGTTTCAATATTTGGTTTGGCAGCAGCAATGACAAAAATAAAAAAACGGAAAAAAAATTAAACACTAAAATGCAGGTTATCTGAATCTGTTAGATTATTTTTCGCCTTTGGCTTAAAATGGTTTGTTTTGTTAATTTAATTATAATTTTAGTATTGTGACACCAATTTTCCGAACCATATTTTCATTTTAAATATAACATCCATTTGACTTTAATACTACACATCTAAAAATAATTCTAATAATGAATTAGTAATCAGTTAATGCAAATTTAATTTTTGGCTACTGAATATAAAATTTTTTTTGAGTACTATGTATAAAATATTGTGTAATGTAAAATAAAAGAAAATTATAAAACAATATTATAAACATTTTAAAATCTATATTATGTATCTATAGATTTTTATATAAATGCAAAATTTATGCAATGTAATTTGAATGCAAATTAAAAGAAAATTTAAAAAGTTGAAAAAATTTTTGAAAAAAAAAAATTTTATCTGACATATACTACTTATGATAAATCTAATATATATTCTATTTTTTAGTATATAGCTACTAGATATTTTAAAATTGTTTGATAAATAAATTTTTAATCCTTTTTTTTTCATAATAATTTTACAGTTATTTTAATAAAATTTACTTTTTTGAAATTTAATTAAATTTTAAATTATTTTTTTTTTTTCTAATTTCAGGTAAATACAACATATTTTTCTTAATACCAATAACATTATATATATAATATATATATATATATATCATACATATATTGACATATTCATACATATATATATGTATTATATTACATTATTAAAGTAAAAGTAAGTATAAAGAGAATATTTTGCAATATCATTTATTAATACAATTATTTAAATAAAAAGAAAATCTTTTGCCAAATTAAATTGAGCTATTAATAAAATTAAAAATTTTAAGAAAATTTTAAAATTAATCAGTCTTATATTATATTGTTATATTTTACAATATTTATATTAAGTTAGTTTTAATAATTAAGTTATAAAATGGAATATAAAATACAAATCCATTAATTTTTTTCAGTAGGTATATATTTATATATAAATATTCATATGAAAACTTAAACTCAAGATTTTCTACAATTATAGGTATTGCAAAATATATTATATTATATAAAGTTTATATAACGTCCTGTAATATATTTATAATTTTTGAACATATGGCAAAAATATTTAAAACAGTATTGTTTTTAACTAAAGCTCCTTTATGAAAAACAATAATATCCTTCCACCCTAAAAATTACATAATTTCATTACGTATTTAGTGCAGAGCAAATCTTAATGGGCATTAGGTATAGTATTTTATTGCCAAATCTTAAATCAATTATTTAACATATTGATCGTATTTACTTGGTTTGGTTGGTTTACATTGGCTGTTTTAATCTTCCAGAGCACAAATAACACAAATTAGGTGCCATTTTGATACCATTAAATACTCAATTGTTAACATATATATTGTAATATTATTATATTTAGTTTGTATAACATACATATACTTTTTAGCACATTTCCAAAAAAAAAAATATCTTTATTAGTTTCACTTTGTCCGTTGGTCCGTCCGTCTGTTTACTTCTATACCGTTAAAAATAGAGAAAAACAATTTCAACCAGGCGTAGATCTCATAAAATAATTAATATTGTAGAACAACTTTTTCATGTAGTCCCATCCATTACGGAGTTACAGCCCCTTCAACTTTGAAAAAGTCCTTATTTTAAATGTGTTTACGGTTTCTTTTAGTTGTATAGGATTCCAAAGTTACAGCCCCTCAAAATTGCAAAAAATCCCTATTTTCAAATTTATATATCACAGGATCTGTGTAGTACTTTTACCATCTAAAAGCGCTGTAAGATCGGAAATTTCCTTACCTCTATAAAATAATATCAAAATATCAAAATTAGTATTAATATGAGTTTCCTCAGAAAATTTTTTTGGACCATCGTTTGTTTAAGAGCTATTAGGGCTTAAAAAGTTAAAACTTGCTTTTTTTAGAGATCTGAACATAGGCACCTGTAAACATTTTTCTGTGGCAAGGCATACAAATTAAAGCTTGAGTGATATATTTTTACGTGTCTTAACGGTTTTTTCTTAATTATATAGGGTTCCGAACTTACAGCTCCTCAAAATTTCAGAAAAATCCTATTTTCACATTTTTTTTTATAGTATGAAATTTTCAAATTTCGATGCAAGTCACAATTTCTAAACAGTTTGTATTATCATTTGGAAATGTACACTTTAAAAGCAGCTAGTTTACATTCTACTTTGTTTAATAATAATATGGACGTCAAGGGGGAGTTGTAATTGAAAATTAATTTTTTAAATAATTTTCTTATAAAAAATTCTAATGACATGTAAGGAATTTGAAACCATAGTTTCTCCCCTCGGTTGATAAAGCATGTCCTTATTAGCTACTCAGAAACTGAGGTTCCTATTTCTTCTTCTAAATTTATTTCTGAACTTTTTGTAATACATTGTAATTTACTTCCCCCTCTTGGACATAATAATATATTGTATTAATTGTGGAATAGAGCACATAATGCGTAAAGGAAAAGTGGCCACATACTTACAATGGAAAGTTATAAATTATTAAAGTAAAAAAATACTTAATATTAGTATTTTTTTATGAGAGTATTTTAGTTAAAACCAGTACTGTAAATGTTTTCTTATATCCTATTTAAATATTTTAATAAATTCTTATTTAGAAATTTTAAAAAGCTATATAAAAGAAAATTCATATATAAATTTAATTAAAATTAATTTCTATATAAAATAAAAAAACTTCATACTTTAAAATTGAATTTATTTATTTAAATACACAAATAAATATTACTTTGTTTACTATATTTTTGCTGAAGCTCTGCCATTTAAACAATATATTAAAATTACGTAATATGTTGATATCTTCTATACAATTTTATCCTTAAAGCTCAATAAACTTTTAATTTTTGGCATAATTCTTTTTAATTTTAATTTATCTACTTAAAAAAAAACAAATATTGTTTTTTTTCCTTTTAAAATTTCTCAAAGGATTTTTATTTTTTATTTTCTTTGATTTCCAAGAAATTGTATACTATGTACATAAACCCATAAGCCATAGAAGACGTATCTTTAATAATATCGTCAGTTTTATATTATTATTGTCTAACCAATTTTTTTTTTTTTTAATAAAATGTTTAAAATTCATTGAATCCTTTTCAATCGAAATCAAAAACTAAAAGTTTAAATCATATTAAAATATCAGTACATTAAAGAAACTTAAAGTAAAAATCGTATTATGTTCTCAGATATTTTAAATTTGTAGAAGACGAGGAAGAATACAGTTGCCTTTGTCAACTCTTAGATACCCGTATGAACCGTTAGTATGTTCACAGCCTGTCACTCTGCTTACAATATTATTTTTTTAATATTTTAGTATTTTAAAATAAGTTGGGTGAATTTTATAATTTCTAGAACTATGGGTTGTACATATATTCAAACTATATGTTTATGTGTATACATTCTTCAAAAGGAGATTCTAACCTTCCACATAACGATTATCAATCCAAAACTTTTTCAAATATTCTATAGTACCATTTAATACTAAGCGGTAAATGTATATTAAATTTACTTAGTACAAAATGGTAAATATAATTTTAAATATTATATTATATTATATTTAAATATTCCATTGACAGAATAATTTCTCTTAAGTACAATAAAATACATATATGTATGTAAATACGGCGCTATATAATATATATCTATACTCTTATCATTCATTCATCAGTGACATATACGATATGTAAATAAACATGATATTATATAAGTATGTATATATATCAATATCATATAAATAAAAATTCTTCAAGCAACCGTTATGTTGTTTATTTATTTACATTTTTTTGTACTACGCATTATATCCTCAACAATTTCAAATTATCGAGTAAAACAAATGCAAAAAATTTTTTGAAGAAATTTGTTAGAAAATTTGAAAAAATCAAGTAACACTTTCGTCAATTATAAAGTAACTCTATATTATTAAAAAAAGTTGTTAACAGAAATAAGAGTATAATGTTGAAGCTTTAATTTTTGTGTATTACTTGAAAAAAATTTTAACAGGTGTTCAAGTTACAGGTGTTTAAAAATAGGAAATTTTCAGTTTTTGACCCCTTACAGCTCCTAAACGGGGGGTGATACAAAAAAATGTCTGAAATGACTCATACTTATTTTCAAAGATTCAAGTTTCCAATTTCAAGTTTCCCACTTAAACCGTTTAGAAGATAGAAGGATTAAAGGATTCTGCAAAATTTTAGTTTTGCATAACGGTAAATTAAGACGCTGTATGCCACAACTATATATTTATTGTATATATACTTTTAAAACTAGTAAAAGCAGTAATCGTTTGGCGTTTTCAAAATGAAGATATACCTTATACAACTTGTGCTATAACAATTTAAATATAGAGCTTTTTTGAACATTAGGGGAGCTGTAGCTGGCTTAGGGGGCTACGTAACGGGTGGGGCTACAAAAAAAAATTATTAAAATAAAATTAAAATTTTTGTGAGATCTATCAGCAGTTAAAATTTCATAGCTCTATTTCAAAAAAAATGTCGGGATCTAAAAGTTAGGTGTTCGAGAGCTACCCTAAGTTTTGGTCCAAACTCAACCAAAAATAGGGAACCTACAAATTACTCCCAGAATATTTTGTGTAAATTTCAATATTCTAGCTTTCTGAGTTTTTGAGTTAGCGTGCTGACGGACGGACGGACGGACATGGCCCAAACGTCTTAGAATTTTTTTCTGATCCGATCCATACCTTTGAAGGTATATCTAGCTCACTTATTTCGAGGTGTTACAAACGGAGGAGTAATTTTATTATACCCGATCCTATCGTACAGGTATAAATATAGTGTTATTCGAATATTAATATCTTATTAAAAAAGTAACTGTTATTGAAATATGTTAACGAATTAATAACTGATTATTTATTTTAATTTTTTATGGTTTTTTGCATTCGAATCCTAAAATAATTTTTAATTGCATGTACATGAATAGACATTGAAAACCCAGCTTTGTTTCTTTTTATTTTTGTTTTTGTTTGGAAAATTTCATATTTTTTTACGAATATGATACCCTGCACCACTAAATTAATAACATTTTAAAGAGTATTAAATAAGAATTAGAAAATTTAAATAGTTTATCCAATTCAAATTTATTTATACTAACAAAACAATCTATTAAATGGTTTAATTTTTCTCCATTTAGGTTAAATGTTTTCGCAATCTATTGAAAATTTCTAGTTAAAAATATAAAACTAATTTATAGAACTTAAAACACTTAAAGAACTTAAAAAATATTTACATAGTAGGTATTAAAAATTGTTAGGTTATTATAAGGGGTTATTGATTTGAATTTAAAATGAGTACAAAATTGAAAAAAATAAAAAAACACCTCAACGCCTAGCAAATACCATAA
This sequence comes from Poecilobothrus nobilitatus, assembly GCA_947095535.1. Taxonomy (NCBI): domain Eukaryota; kingdom Metazoa; phylum Arthropoda; class Insecta; order Diptera; family Dolichopodidae; genus Poecilobothrus; species Poecilobothrus nobilitatus. The sequence continues at coordinate 188,924,650 of OX352774.1, read as the reverse complement.
TTTATTTTTTTTTTTTTTTTTTGAAAATTTAATCCTTAAATACATAAAAAATTGCATTTTCTTTTTTTTCCCACCTTTTCTTATTTTTTTTTTTTTTTGTTTTTTTATTTAAAAATGAAAATATTAGGTACATCCTCTTGAAACTGTAAGATGAAAATATATTGGTTAAGGTTATAGTTAAGTTACATAAATAATAGACCGGTATTAGGCAGTTAAACAGATTATAAGTTGTATTTGTTAGATAGAGATATTGGTTGAGAATTCGTCAAAAATAGTGTTGAAATGGAAAACTTTTTTAAGTGGATACTACATTGTGGATCTTAATATTGAAATTTATTTAGGTTATGAAAATTTTTTCACCACATATGATTTATTGTGAATTAAAACGGCAGAAAAAAAAAAAAAATGTATTTTTTTTTTTATAAGTGCGATATATGGAATTTTCTGAATAGAACCATACTTTTCTATTTAGTTTTTATATGTTGGGGGGCACAAAATGCGAAGAATTCAATTTCATAAACTTCATACGTATAAATCAAAATAATACTAGATGCGATGATGACGATGGTAATGTCCTTGACACAAGAATTTTTTTCTTAACGTTTAAAAATAAAAATCAAAAAAAAAAAAAGTTAAAAAAAAAAGAAAGTCGGAATATGGTCCTTAATAGGATAATATCATATTATGTTCCAAAATGAAATGAAATTTTTTTTTTTTTTTTTTTGTTAGAATTATTAATATGCCTAGATGATGCTGCAGTATGATAGATAAAATCTTATGGGTATTCTCTTAGAATGAGTCTCTTAATATTTTTATGAATACCTATTTATAGTTACATAAAGTATTATAATATTGTAACATTATTGAAGTAGTAAGAGTAGTCACATCTTAATTTAATGTTCTTTAAGTAATAATTTCAAGAATTAGGATTAGATTTATCTATGTATAGAAAAATAGAAAAAAATAAAAAAAAAAATTTTTTAATTAAATTGTGAAAGAAAAATTAAAATGAAAATGAAATTGAATCAGATCTTAAAATTTTCAATTAAAATATCGCTGATGTGAGGAATCAATTTATAAAATAATTTAATTAAATAATTCTTGAAATTTGAACATTAATATTGTATTTTGTAATTATTAATTATTTTTCAATAGAATTTATAATGAATATTTATAATAATTAAATATTATTTATAATCTGCTTACATATTATTAACCCTACCGTACTCGAATATAGGTGTTCAACACAAATTAATTTTGGAAGACAATAACTTGACCCATAACTTTTTTTAGTAGCTGAGATTTAATATTTTGTGAAGCAATAACAGCTTTCATTTTCTTGTTAATTTTTTATTATACCTATATTAATTTTTTCGATGTGAAAAACAGTTTGGGATTTTTCTTAAAATCTTTTTTAAAATTTTTTATTTATTTTAATTTTTAATTTTTTTGTTCTATACGCGCGCAATTAAACTTTGTATTGTAGCAATATTTGTCATCAAAATTTCTATATAAGACTGCAAAGTTTTTATGAATTTTGATGTAAATTTCCAACTGCAAAAATATAAAAATTTTATGAATATTTCTATTTTGTCACTAATTTTGAATTTTTCTATTTTGTTTAATAAATTTACTGAAACATGATAAATAAATGTTTAATTATTTATAAAAAAAAAAATAAATTCAGATAATTCAGATGAAACGAATACATTTATGTAGTTTTTTTTATATTTAAGTCACATGTAGGGTTAAATTTAATTCTAAATTCCAGAACTAACCACTATGAAAGTATCAATCCTTGTAAATCTTCTATCAATAATTATAAATTATAATAATATAATTATAAAATAATAATTACAAGATTTAAACATTTCTTATACAATACAATTTTAATTGTATTTATTTTTTTTTTTTTTATGCTCTTTTTATTTACCGTAAGCTTTGTATGGTTGTTGTCCCTGATAAATAAAATAATAATATCTTTTAATTTTCTAACTAATCAAAATGTTATTGTTATAACACACAAGTTAATATATAATTTATGTATATCTTAAATATACACACATTTCCAAGATTACAAAAGAAAGATAATACAAATTGTTCAGAATTGTGACTTACAGCAAAATTTGAAAATTTTCTTAGAATTTCATTAAATAAGAAAAATTGTAAAAATAGGACTACTTTTTTGCAATTTTGAGGGGCTGTAAGTTTGGAACCTTATATAACTAAGAAAAACCATTAAGACACATAAAAATATATTATTGAAACTTTAATTTATATGTCTTGCCGAAGAAAAATTTGTACAGATGCTTAAGTTACAGGTATCTAAAAAGAGCAAAATTTTCAATTTTTGAGCCCTAATATCTTTTAAGCAGGAGGTGGTGCAAATTTCTGATGAAACTTATACTAATTTTAAAAGTTCTTTCTTACCTCAAAATTTCAAGTTCCTATCTGACAGCATGCCGGAGTTATGAATTAGATAGAAAAATCATGCAAAATTTTGGATTTCACATAACGGTAAATTACTAAATTTTAAAAAAAATTGTATAATTTCGATATTGATTTATAAAGGTAAAAAAAATTCCTGTCGATTGACGTTTTCAGAATAAAAAAACGTTAAGCGGAATATGAGATATACACGTTTAAAAATAGGAATTTTTCGAAGTTGCATGGACTGTAGCTCCGTAATGGATGGAAAGAAAAAGTTGCTCTACGTACCCATGGTTAAAATTTTTTTTCTCTATTTTTAATAGGCACACTTTTTGAAATTTTTTTTGGAAATGTGCTAAAAACAACATAATATTATTATTATTTAATTTTTATTCAATTGGAATTTTTTGGTAAAACCTTGAATTTTTCGATTCTATTTAAACTTACATGACAAAAAAAGAATGAATTTCTCTATATTATAAATATTGTATATAAGTAGAAATTTCTATAGAATTTCTCTACTTGTGTAGATCTTTAAATGATACAAACAAACGTGTTGAATTTTTTCTTGTTAGAAAACCAAATAAAAAAAAAAAAAAAATGAAAAAATTCAACATATCGGTTCGTTAGTTGTTTAGTAACTGGTAACTGTGTACCAACCAATTTCACAAATCTAATACAAAAAAAAAAAAAATAATAAACCAAATAAAATTCTTATTAAACTAATGAAATTTAATTGAAACTGTCAATCTTGTTACAAACCAATATAATATGTACATAATATACACATACATATATCTATACATTTACTTTTATGATTTAATATCACTTCATTTCTATAATATTATGTTCATTTCTATTTTTGTCTCTCTCTTTTTCCTATATTAGTAGACCTAAAAACAGAAAAAAAAATAAAAATAGCAAAAACAACAATATAATAAAAAACATTAATTGACATGAATTTGAACAATTTGAAACATCTGTCATTCACAAGATTTAAATTATTTTTCAATGTTGAACCACAATAACGAACGATAGAAAACAAAAATAAATAAAAATTCTAAAAAAGTAAAATAATTAAAAATAGAAAGAGAAAGAAGAAATAATGACAGAACAAAACAAAAAAAAAAAGTTTTCAATAACCCAGTTGCTTTTTTTCATTTCTATTTTTAAAATTCGTTTTTCTTTAAAGTGTTTTCGTTTAGAAAATAACAAATAAAAAAAAGCAAAACAAAAAAAAATACTGTTAATATAATAGTGATTTCAATAACAATTAACTATTTATTAAAACTTATCGCATTAAAAAAAAAAAAAAAGAACAAAAATAAAATTTAGCATATCACCTATTCATTATTTTCTACATAGAAAATTTTATATTATTTTCAAAACAGGTATTTGTATTGCCATCTTTCAAAATATCTGGACAAAAGAAATGTAAATAATTTCCAATTAATTTATTATTACCTACCATTGTTATTTTTATTTTTTCAATTTTCAAAATTTTTAAAAAATAAATAGCTAGCTAATACAAAATAAGTATTTATACTGGTATTTTATATTTTTATTATTTATTTTCATTTTCCCCATTTTTAAATCTGGGTTCCACTAGAAAGTGATCATAATATAATTATTTATTTTAAATGTATTATTTATTTGGATATGACCTGACCGAAATTTAAACCCAATATACGTTTCGACTGAACACCGCAGCGATTTAACACTACCTCATTCATAAAATGTATTTACATATATATTTATTCATTTATATTTATTCTTACGAAAACAAAAACGAATATTTGAAAAGTCGGTAAACAGCTGTTATCAATCGGCACCAGGTTGCACAAACGGCTCCAATCACACTGGAATGAATAAAACTAATAAAGGCAAAAAACTAGAAAAAATAAATAATGATAAAAGCGCACCAAACGGCTGGTAAAGAAAACACATTGGGAAGAAAGTGTTCGCCTACAATCATGAGTTAATCGAGCTAAAGAAGTAGTTCGGGTCACGATTGAAAGTTCATTCTATAGCCTTAAGCCTAATACTCCTGACGAAGAAAGAATTATTCATAGCAAAAGAGGTGAAGCGAGGTAGGGTAAGGCCGTTAGTATTAATAACAGTAATTTTGATACTTTTTTTTTTTAAATTTTTAAACCGAATATTTTCAATTTTATATTTTAATTTACATATTTGAATTAACTGTTCCAACTAACTGATATCAATTAATTATAATTAAATTATATAATAGATGATATTGGCAAATATAAACAAAATAATATTAAGATAAGAGGATAGCTGCAGTTACAGGTGTTGAAAAAATTTTCCTTTCGATTTTTTGCTTTTAACCGTGAACATGACATGACTTAACAGTTTTTCTATTCCATTAAATTCAATTTATTACAATGTTTGGTACATAACCGATTTTATATAAATCATAAAATTTACAACAAAAAAAAAAATTTAAAAAAAACTTAAAAAATAAAAAATCCATTAATATTAAAACTCAACAAAAAAAAAAAAAAAGGATTTCGTAAAGGCATTGGATCGAAATGGGTAAAAAATAATATATAGTAAAATTCTGTAGAGAGTAGATTATTATGCTATATATGGATTAGTGTCAAATAGTTTTTTTTTTTCAGTTAAAAAAAAAATTAAAATGAAATATTTAAGTAAACAAATTTAAAAAAAATTTTTTTTTTCTTTTTAAGATTCTTTAAAATTTATAATGAATAGTTTTTGCTTTTTTTTTTTGCAGTAGTTATAATTTAAAGTACAAATTCAAATTTGTATTAAAAACAAAATTTCCTACACATTTTTTTGAAACTTTTATAATATTAATATATTGTATATGCATTTATACAAACTACAAATATTGCTCTTCAGAGATGTTCAAATCCTTGACATACATTTTCTCATTAACTTTCATTTGTACTTTGTATCCTGCTTTTTCCTTCTTCTTTTTTTTTTGGAAAATATTCTCTAAGGAGCTGAAACTTGAAACAATTTTTAATCTTCTTTATAACAAAGCATAGTTGCAGGATCAGTCATCCATTAAAGAGACTTTTTTTTTATTAAACAAAAAAAAAAAAAAAAATTGCTCGCTCTTTTAAAGAACGGAAATTGCTTCAAAAGAATTAAAAACAAAAAAAAAAAATTAAAATAAAAATATCTTTTTAAAGCAAGTCAAGATATAATCAGAAAATCTTGTTTCCAAAACCAAGGATATAACCCAAAGATACACATATAATTTATCCTATTTTATGAAAAACAAAAAAAAAAAAAAAACTGCATAAAACAATATAGTGTTAGGGAAAAACTATGAAAAATTAAAAATATTGACAAGAGAAAGAGTAATTAGAGGTGATATACCCAACCACAAAAAAAAAAAAAAACAGTATTTTAAACCAAAAAAAAAAACGGGTTGATTTTGTTTGGTCAGAAGAATAGTTGTATCACAACTGAAAACACAGAAGTAAAGAAATACAAGGACTATATTCATTTCATTAGATTTTGGACTGCTCTTTAACGCCACATAAATTTTTGTTTTTTTTTTTTTTTTTTAACTTAAAAAATTGTATAAAAAAAAAAAATTAAAAGATTTTTTCTAAAAAAAAAAAATATAGATGTAAACGTTTTGTTGTGAATTAACCATAGGAAAATAATAAAAAAAAAAAAAACAAACACAAAAATGGAAATGGAAGAGAAAAACTGAAGGAACAAAACGTTGTGAATTATTCCCATGGGTAAAACTTTTGCATTTAATTCAAAATGAAAGAAAAAAAAAAACAAAACGTAATTTTTTTTTTTTTCTTCTACAATAATACTACAACTTGTATTCTATATTGTTAATAAAAAAAAATACAAAAAAGATTTTCCTCTTGTAATAAACCCCTAACAACACTAGAAATATATATGAGAAAATATTTTATACTCGCATTTGTTTTTTTTTTTTTTTTTTTTCTTGTTTTCTTATTTTTTAAAAGTTGCCAAGGTGATTGTGGTAAATATATTCAAGTCGTTATCATACTTTTTTTTTTCTACATATTTAAATACTTAATATACCGTTATAATACATATTTGGTACACATATTCATATATAAATAATGTATTATGTATAATATGTTGTATTGTTAAGACGGATATAAAATAAAATATTACTCATATATTAAAAAAAAAAAAAAAAAAAAAAAAAACAAAAACAAACAAGATTCTTTTTAATTCTATAATATTATCATTGTTTTTCTAAAATTCCTTTAAATTTAAGTGGGGATTCCTCAGGTGTTCATTGTAATAAAAAGAAGAAATCCATTTTCCAAACGTTAAAATATTTTATTTATATATATAGAAAATTTGTACATACATAATAACAATATACATACAGTTAAACTACACATTGCACTATATATATATATATATAAATGTCGCATTACTAGTTAGGTATACCTATTATATAAATTTATAATACATAAAAAAAAAAAAAAAAAGCAAAACAACAAACAAAAAAAAAAAAAAAGTTAAAATAAACAAACAAAATCTGTGTCCCTAGTGGTCGATAACTATTTAAGGATTTTTCTGTCAGGATTCTAACCAAATTTTATATATTTTAGTTTTATATATATAAAGAACAAAAAAAAAAAATAAATGTCAATTTTATATTAGCTGTTATTATTATAGGTACATATAACCTATATTTTCTAGATAGGTACATAGGTAGATACTTATATATTGTAGATAAATACCTATATAATTATAAATTGTCTATTCTTGTTAAAATTAAACATTTTTAAATTCTATATAATACTTTATGTATATATTATATATATATATATGTATAGATACTTATAATATTATGTAAATGTACAATAAAGGTACACATTAAATTAGTTGGGGATTTTAAAATAGAAATAAAAGGATTCTTTATAATTAATTTATTTGATTTATTTATTTATTTTCTATTATATTGTGTTGTTTTTTTTTTTTAAATATTTTTATTATTGTTATTTAAAATTTTATGTACATAATTTTTATTCCTATTTTATTTTGTATAATGATTAATTTGTTCTTTAATCTTGTTTTTAATTTAAAAATAATTTTTTAAATTAAAAACTTTTACAGAAAAAAGATTATGTTTTGGTTTTAAAATTAAGAATTAATTAATTTTTAAATATACATTAAAACTTTTTAATTTAAAATTATTTATATATATATATATATATCTATATATTTTTTATTTTTCTAATTCCTGTAATTTATTGTTGCGCAAAAAAAAATAAAAATTTTTTTTTTTTTTTTTTTTTTTGTATAAAAAGAATCAGGAAAACGGATTTAATTCATTTTAAAATCATGGATTTTAAAAGAAAATAAATTGTAGTTAAAATTGAAAAATAGAATTTTAAGGATATAAGATTAGAAGATCTAAACTTTTAAAAATACAATACTTAATTCATAGTGATTTTACATATAAAACATTAAAAACGGAAATTATTATCTAAATTAACTGTGATGAACTGTACATCCTATATCGTTCGTATCTCACTAATTTTATCTGTTATTCCTATAACTAAAACATGTCGGTAAACTTTAATGAGTTTTTGATATAGCAATTTTTAACTTTACAATTTTTGATATTTTAAACTGCTATTAAATTGGACAGGAAAAAAAAAAAAAGAAACATTTATAAATTAACCATACATATTTTAAAATATTTTACACATCCTATCGTATTCAAAATCAGTATTGACCGGGTTTCATTAAAAACAAAAAATGAGACTACAACCTACAATAAAAATCTTCATATAGGTGTATGCAAGTATATATATGTACATATATTATATAGTTAAATCCTCTAATTGATCATATTAAATTCATATTTTTCCTACCTCATCTCTAATTTTTTACTATAAAAATGGGTAGATAATAATATGTACCTAACAAAAAAAAAAAAAGTAACAAATTTAATAGCATTATTTCAATTAAAAACGGTATACAGACACGGATTTATCTAAAAGTACGTGTAGGGTGATGATTTTGAAGTAAATTTTAGAAACAAAAAAAAAAAAATTTGTTTTTAATTAAAAATTCTAAATATTTAATTTTTTTAGATTTCTTTTTATTTTATCCTTTTGAATTTTTATTCTTTTTTTTTTTTTGTAAAGAAAATTAATTAAAAATAATTTTATTTTTTTTTTAAAAGAGAAAATTGGATTTAATTCTGTAAAAGACTAATAAAAATATTGAGAGATGGAGAGTGCTTAAAAAAAATTAAAAAATATAAGATTCATAAATCAGAGAATCTTTTATGTTTTCAACAAGTTTCAAAACAAATATAATATAAACAAGATGAAACAAAAAATAAATAAATAAATAAAAAGGACATTCAATTTATGGGTTAGTGTTTACCTATACCCATGTACCTTAATATTACATTTAAAAGGATAAAAAAAAAAAAAACAGTCGAACTCAATTTTAAAACAATTTGTTTTGTTCTTGGTCCATTTTTACTAAAGGTCCATTTTTCCTAGAGAGCAGGGGGAGACAGTACTAGCAAGATAGTGCACAAATGCGTGAACATTTTTGACAATACTATTACATTTTTTCAACTATCTTTTTTTTAACTCTCTTGATATTTTTCTAGATAGTAATTGAAGTAGTAATTTGACACTTCGAACAAAAAAAAATGGCGACAAATGAAACATTCAATATTCATGTCATATAAATTTTATTTGATTTATTTGCGGTTAGCGGTTGATTCGTATTATTTCTGATATTTTTCTAGCTAGTAATTTAGTAGTAAATTTAGTAGTAAAATTTAGTAGTAAGTTTTATTTGATTTATTTACGGTTATCGGCTGCGATAGCGTTTGAGTTATTTTTAATTTGATATTTTGTTTATGTCTATTTTAAAAATGAAATATTTAAAATATAAAATAAATTTGAAAAATTTTGATAATAAATGAAATGTTGTAATGTAATGTAATAAATGAAATGTTTAGATATTAAAAATACCCGCACATATGTCAGACAGACAGTAATTTGACATTTCGTATTACACACTCTTAAGGTAGTATACTGTCTCGTCTGGCTGCCGGGATAGATAATTATATTGATGCTAATAATACCTTTGGTATAAGTTGTTCTTAAAAACACCGATATATTAATCGTAAATTATTTTATCTTTTGATGATACATAATATTACAGTATTATACAGTATTATATAATGGCTTTGATCGTAAGCTTTAAGGTCTGAACATTGCTATGTATATTTATCAAGCTGGTACACTCAAAATTTTGAATTAAAATAATATCCAAATTATATGTAAATCATATGGAGAATTTTCTTTTTAAAAGATATTATTTTGGTAAGGTGTAGACAAAATTTAATTTATTAATATGGAAGAGCAGAATTTAATCTATAAATATCTAGAGCCGCATTAAAAAATTTCAACTTTTTCATTCATAATTTTAAAAAATTAAAAAAGATTACAAGGGAAATGTTGCTATTTTCATCCCTCCATTTCAAGTTATATCAGAACACTAAAAAGATTTATGTGTTCATTCCCATACATTTTATATGAACCCTACCGAAATACGCGACGTATAAACGCTCAATATTCGAATTTCCAATTTCGACACGACATTTATTTTTTTGTTATGTTTTTATTTTTTTTTAAGCATAGCATTCAAGTTTTAGATTGACATACGCCGGCGCAATCTAAATAATCAAAAAAAAAAAAAAAACTTTTGAGAAAAATGAGAAAATAATAAATTATTATATAAAAATTATTGTAATTAGTCGAAAATAATTTGAAATGTAATTTTTGAAAAAAAATATTATTATACCGGCCAGTTTAAATATATGCAATGCCCTAAATATTATAATAGATATTGAGCTTACACAAGTAAACATTATTATTTATTCGTTTAATAAGGGTATCCTTTTAAGGGAAAATAGTCTTCTATTAAAATAAATTTTATATAATATTATTAATAATCCTTTGGATTCAATCTGTTAAAATTAATTTATTACAACGACTCAAGAAAGTTTAAATCAAAATTTTCATAGTCTTACTGTAAAAACTTTTAAAATTTAATACTTTTGATGTACTTATTATATACTATGAGTTGATCTTTGGATAGCCCAAAAATGTTGAATATTGTTTTACTATTAACTTTTTGTTAGTTGAAACCTATTTTATATCCTTTTTATAAAATTAAATATTATTCCTGATTTTTTTACTTGTAATCCCTATCATTTTATGTGTTATATGAACTTCGTATAATATGTAATAGGATTAAATTAGAGTACAAATAATAAAACAAAAAAGATGTGAAACACCCAGATTCTCATACTTCTAAATTTTTTTTTTTTTTTTTTTTAAGGACTAAACTGAACTCTCCTTAAATATTTATTAAAATACTATATCAACATATATACATATATATCTGTATATTGTGAACCTTTTTAGATTTACATTTATTTTTGTTCTTTTTTTTTTTTTGTTCACCTAGAAATTAAAAATGAACAAAAATTTCCAGTAAATTTCATTTTTATTCTAAAGGGATCGTAAAAAACCTAACATAAACAAGAACGAAAAAAAAAAAAAACAAAAAAAAGTAAATAAATCGAAAAAAAAAAAAAAAAATAAGAAAAATGAAGGAAATTTTTACATCACAAAATACTCGAGGTGTGAAAATTTCTATTTAAATGCCTGACATCCAATGGATAAATAATATTATGTAGTAAATGGAGTGTGCGTGATTTAAGTCATATGTAACTTTTATTAAAATGCTAACTTTTTTTCAATTCTCTGTATATTATAATATAGATTACATTTTATTTATTTATTTAGTTCACTTGAAAATTGAAATGAAAGTGTTTCAGTCGGTTGAATTGTAAAGAAGTTAATGTATTATTAATGTGACTTAAAAAAATTGTTTATGCAATTATTGTTAAAAATATAAAATATATTCTTAAGTTTATAACAGTATTTGTAAAAAGAACCAAGGGTATATACATTTAATTCTTGGATTATTATTAAACTGTAAATATATGGATAGATTTTGTCCAATAAGAAAAATGAAAATAAATATATTTTACTGTTCTTATGTTAGAAAGTAATTAAGGAAACCCTAATCTAGTTTTTAAAAACAAAAATATTTCACAGCCAAAAAGTTTTAATTATCTGTTTGAAATCGTGTTTTAAGTATGTATGTTTTTTTTTGAATTGAGAAATAAAAAAAATAATATGGTCCTAAAATGATCCTACAATTTTTACTATCAAAAAAGAACAGATACATATATTAAATTTTACAGATGCATGGTCACTCTAATAAAACCTAAGAGTAATAGTTTTAAAGTGTTCTTAATAGTTTTGTTTCTTTATATGCTTTTTTTTTTTTGGTACTTTTTTTTTTTTTTTTTTTTTTGTTTTGTGTTTTAAAACTTAACTTTCATTCATTTTTGTGGAACATAAGTTTATGAAAGGTAACATGAAAGTATACATTAAATGGACATAAGTATAAAAATGAAAAATTACAGAAAAAGAAAAAAAAAATCTTTTTAACAAGTAAATTTTGTAATAAAAATTCCAGAAAATCACTAAAAATTTTTTTTTTTTTTTGTTTTTTTTGTTCTTTTATTTCATTCTTTGGAATAAAAATTCCTCTTATGAAGAACTTAAATTTAAAATTCAAAAAAGTTAAAAGTATTTTTTTTTTTTTGTTTTTTCATTTCTTGTTGAAAAAGTTTTTAAAAAGAATATTTTATCTAAGTAAAATAATTTTTCTTTGAATCAAAAAAGAAAAAAAGAAAAAAAATAATAGTTAGGTATCAAAAAAACATTTTTTTTTTCTCAAATAATTTTCATTTTCAATTTAAAAAGATTTAAAGTTCAATTCTCATATCATAAAAATTTAAAGACATGATATGTGTAATGCTTTATTTCCAATTTTAGGTTTTTAATAAAAATATTTTGAACGTTTATTAAATATCTATAGGGTATAATATCATGAATGAAAATAAAAAAAAAAAAAGAATAGAATTTAATTCGATTTATTTAAAAAAATTATTCTGAAAACTTAAAATCAATTTGCAGAAAAGTTTTTCTATAATTTCTAAAATTTTTTAATGTGATTTACTATTAAATTTTACGGTTCCTTTAATTTGAGTTTTCGCATTTTTTTTTTTTTACCGTATGCTAAAAAAAAAATTATGTGAAAATTTTTTTTAAAAAAAAAATTCTATTGTATCTTATCGAAAACATATTCTCAAACATATTCTGTAAAAGAAAACTTTGAATTAAAAGAATGAAAAAGACGTAAAAAGTACAAATCTGTTGAAGAAAAATATATTTTCCGCCCGCGTTAAAAATATAATGATTATTCTTATAATTTACACTCGTAAAATTCTATATTTTCTTTCTATACTTTTCTTAAAAAAAAAACTTAATAAATATTTTTGCTATTTTTTTGGAAATTTTCTTGGGTATTAATATTAGATACTTACAGGTGCTTTAATTAATTTTGACGGATGCTTAATATAATATTTTCGAAAATTTCGAAGTAACCTCTTTATCTAAAAGAAGAATTAGAAATATATAGAATTGGATGTTAAAACTATATATAGAAAATTTATAGAAAACAGTAGTTTAAGAAATGAATGTTAGAAATTTTCATCAACAATAAGCAAGTCTGCTCTTGTTAAAGTAAAAAAATTTAAATTTGTAAAAATTACACAAAAATTTAATTTTGTCACTAACTTAATCATATTAAATTAATTAATTAAAGAAAATATCTTCAAAAACTCTTCGAATATTTTTCTTGATTAAAAAAGCATTTTTTTGTACAGACCTTTTTCAAAAAAAACACAATACTAAAAATAATACACCAGTCTTCAAATATAATGTTTTTTACTACAGTAAAAAAATATATAAAAAAAAATGTTTCCATCTTATTTTTTTTTATGTATTTTTTGGTTCACTTGACATGTGTTAGAATTCACATATAAGTGTACATATGTATATATATTAGATATAATAAATATTTTATTGACACAACAAATTTGTTAAACTTTTTAAATTCATAATTTATTGCATCTCTTTTTTTATTCCTATATTTTTTTTTTTTTTTTTTTTTTACCCATATGATAAGATCAATTCACATTCAATTGATTTTACAAAATGATTTTGCAAAAAAAAATTATTTTACTCTACATATACATATAATATAGGTACTTAGAGATAATATATATATACTACCTAAAGTTTTCTTTTTTACAGGAAAGGAAAACATATTGTCATAGCAACCAAATATTATTAAATATGAAACAAATTGAATTTCTTATAACACTTAGGTATATTAATTATATTCAAAAGAATATCAGACCCAGTTGCATACAACCATATATTTTTTTAGGGTTGGGTACGAATGCTCGTATCTCAAAATCTCGTTTTTTAAAATATCGTTTTATCAAAATCTCGTTTTGTTTGTTTTTTTATCATGAATTAAAACATGTTGATGTCGAAAAAAAATGCTGAAACAAAAATATGGACTTAAAAATATTTTAAAAAATATTTACTTTTTTTAAATTTTACTCCTTAATAATTTAAACGTTGTAAAAATGTGTGCATATGATGAATTTTAAAGGAATGGGGGCTACCGCTTCTAAATCCTCGTTAATAAAATTTTTGAAACTTTGATTTTGAATCCAACTCTAAAATTCCTCCTAAAAGGGGCAATTTCTGGAAAAAGGGGCAATCCTAATTTTGAATTCAACTCTAAAATCCCTCCTATTTATAAATCTCATACATAGATATATATAAAAATATTCTGGAAATGGGGATAACCCTGCTTTTGAATCTAACCTACGTATTAAATTTTCACATTTTCCTATGAAAAATAGTAAATTATGTAAAAATTTTGATATTTTTATCTGAAAAAAATTAATTTTAAATAAATGGTGGCTGCCAACCTCAAACCCCCGCTAATAAAATTATTAAAACTCTGATTTTGTATCCAACTCTAAAATAAATACTAATAGTATGCCAATGCTTACAGACTTTCCCACAATAGTATTGAATTTTGCCATTTTTCTATGAAAAATAGTAAATTTTGTAAAAATGTTTACGTTTTTATATGAAAAAAATTAATTTTGAAAATAACATTGAACATTTCTAAAATATAAGATTACATTAAACTTTTTATAATAATTATTTTCATTAAAGATGAGATTTTAAGAAACGATATTTTAAAAAACGAGATTTTGATAAAACGAGATTTTAAGAAACAAGATTTTAAAAAACGAGATTTTGGTAAAAAGAGATTTTGAGATACGAGCATTCGGAGGGGTCCCATTTATTATACAAATAATAAGGTACATATGATTATATAGGTAATATCTATTATATAGATATCTAAGTTAGTTTTTCAATATGAACTAATTTTAGGTTATATTTTCCCTTTTCCCTTTTTGTTTTTTTCTTTTACTTCGTTTAACAATAATTTATAAAATATTAAAAATTGCACTATGACAACAAATTCATTTGTAAAAAAGATTTTTTTTTTTTTGTTTGCTTTCATTTTTTGAACTTTTTTGTATCTAACAAACAGAAAACAAAAAAAAAAAATAACAAAACAACAATAAATAAAAAAATAGTACAGAGAAAACTTAAAGTTCAAAAAAGGGAACTTAATATATATTTTATTTTTTTTTATAAATGAAATAGCTTTGCTCAAAAACTTATATACTAAATGCAATTGTTATAATGTAGAATAGAACATATAAAACATGTTAGTCCCCACAAAGAACTTTAAATAAAAAGTTCACTCTTTAAAAATATATAAAAGCCTCCTATTTTATATTATGCTTATATTATTTTCTGGGAAAATCCCAAAAATAAAAGTTAGTATTATTTTCATTTTTTTGTATAAAATGTAAACATAAACTCAATAGTTATGCTCTTGAAAAAGCAAAAAAAAAAAAAAATATTAAAAACAAAAAAAAAAACAATACATGTTACAAATTAAAGAAAGAAGAAAATATATAACAATAAATATAATAAATAACAAAATTCATATATTAAAGTATAGATACATATATTGTACATATATAAGCGACAATAAGGAACAACCACAACTGAAATGAATAAAGGAACAAAAAATTTTTTTTTTATTTTTACTTTTTACTTTTAATAAAAAAAAAACAACAACAACAAAACATTTAATATATTATTTATTCTATACCTACATAATGTAATACAGTTTTCAAGTGAAAAAAACATTTTTTTTTGCTAAAAAACTTATAAAAGTAATGAAAAAAAAACAAAATATAATAGTTAATATAAGTATAAAATGTTAATACAATTAATATATATATAGGTATATATACGTGTAATATGTATGTATGTATACTATTTTGTAGTACAAACAATTTCTAACAAAAAAAACATACACAAACACAACAACTTCAAATGATTATAATATTTTTTTTTTTTTCAAAAATAATGTATGAAAATTTTAAAATAAAAAAAAAAATAGGAATTGTTGTTATCACAAACATTTTTAGCAGTTAAGATCCTAGTAAATTTAAGATCCTTGTAAATGTTCTTATATACAAGCGAATACACTGATGCATCATTATCCACAGCACTTATTATATATTTAAAAAAAAAAAAACAAAAAATCCGTATATAAAACAAAAAAAATATAATATGTACCTATGTAATATAAAATAAAGAAAATTTTTTACCGTTACTTTTTACCGAATCCAAAATTTTATACATACTATGTTTTCATGTATTAAATACATAAATTAATATAATTTAACAGTTAACTGTTTATATTGCATATATGTGTCGTTTAGTTAAATAGAATTTTCTCAGCCATTTGAATTTTTTAAATGATTTTAAGTTTCCTATATTCAATATTTAGATTTTAATAAATTAAATAGAGAAGTTTGGGGGAATGATGTTGCCTTTAAAAATATTGTAAAAGTTTAAACTTTGTGAACTTCAATAATACTTTCGTAGTACTTATTAATATATAAAATTTGTTATGGCCGTATTTAAACTTAGTTGTGATTATAACAGAATCGAAGTGTTTCCAAAACCTAATCAAATTAATTACTTTAATCTACGATAAATTATAAGCTTATTTATTCAAAATCATTTCTGATAAGAATAATATTATACCACATAATATATTTTCTTAGTATAACTATGAAACACTGATAATATAATATGAAAACAAATATTTAGTATATATTACATGGGCACCCCATTAAAAAAAACATAGATACTTAGGTTAATTACAACTATATATAAAATTTTTATTTGAAATTTTGTAATTACATTATTTTCAATTATGTCAATTTTTGACAATTTTCACTGTTTTAACATTTTAACATTTAATTTCTCTTATTGAAAAGATATGAGAGAAGAAAAAAAACGATCGTCAAATTTGTTAGAAAAAACATCTAATACTTGTACATTTAATATTAAATTTTCCACGCTTTTGACAACCGATAACTTAAAACGTAATAAAACTTTTAAATAACAGAACAATTTACCAGTAATAGAAAAATATATTATAACTAAAAACAAAAAAAAAAAAAACAAAAAAAAAAAAAACAAAAAAGACTTTTATGGAAAATTTATTTTCCATGTTTGCTACTTTAAAAAAAAATTTTTTGATAAAATATGCATTTTAATATTTCACTCTGTTCGTACTTTTCGTTTCACAAAACTTCAATACTGTTTTATAGATAAGGAAAAAAAATGTTAACTACGGTTCATATATTATTATTATCAGGCCACCGCCTATACGAAGCAACAACCTCGAAAAATTAGAAAAAGTACTAGTTATATAAAAAAAAATTGTTATAATTTGAGTTTTTTCCAATAGTTTTTTAATCTGAAAACTTTAAACGATAGAACATTTTTTACTTACTGAACCTTAAATATAAAATTTTCCTCCTATCCTTAAAATGTTCATTTATTTTTCACAATTTTTTTATAAAAAAAAAAAAAAACTGGAACTTTTATGAGAAAATTATTCCCGATTTAAAATTAAGAATTTAGAAATGTGCTTATTTATAAACGCTTCGTTTTACTTATGTCGTTTTTCTTCTTTTGA
Source organism: Poecilobothrus nobilitatus (assembly GCA_947095535.1). Lineage (NCBI taxonomy): Eukaryota > Metazoa > Arthropoda > Insecta > Diptera > Dolichopodidae > Poecilobothrus > Poecilobothrus nobilitatus. The sequence goes on along the minus strand of OX352774.1, from coordinate 188,907,091 downwards.
TTTTACTTTACTTTTCTCTCTGTATAACATTTGGTACAATTTTATTACTTTTCAAAAAAAAAAAAAACAAAAATAAATAAGAAAGGAACAGAATTTTAAGTCTAAAAGAAAAACAAAGAAAAAAATTTTATTTATATACATTATTTTTTTTTTTTCAAATTCTGTTGTTGTTTAAAGAAAAACTTTTTGTTTCTGTGAAAAAGACAAAAGAAAAGTTAAAAAAAAAAAAAAGACGACAAGTGTAAGATTTTTCATACGTTCCATACATTCTTAAATTTATTTTCATGCAACAGAATAAGAAGCGTAAAAATATTTATTGTCTATTCAATAAAAATAAAATAAAAAAAAATCTGGGTACGGTATGAAGTATCGAAATGTTAGGAAGCACCAATTTATGTTTTATGTACATATAAATATATACTTAAAAAAAAAAATTATTTGGTTTTCGGTGATTTAGAGAGTAAGGGCGTATAAAATTTGTTATAAACACATGAGAGAGGTGATTCCAATACCGCACACGTCGTAAGAATAATTCCCTCTTACGACATTTACAGCCACGCCTGAAAAGGTCGTAAGAGGGAATTATAGTCGTCGGAGGGAATAAAAATAGGTCGTAAGAGAGGGAATTAAAAAGAAATATCAATTTTGATAAAAATGATAAAATTACTAAAGAGTGGTACATGTAATTAGAATCGATGAAACAATATAATTTGAAGACTATAGGTAGTATCTGTTATGCAAAAGACTCTCGCAATGTTACTCATGCTAAATATTCAGTATAATAAATCTATTTTATAGGATGTGGATGTATCAACAATTTCATTGATAGGTATATTGCTATTGGTGCTTACTTAAATTAAATATTTACGTAAGCCGGTACGTTTAATAATATGTATAGAGTTTCTTTATAATAAACTTTATCTGTATTATATATTTTTTAGTTTAATAATAACACGCTATTTTTTAAAATCTAACTAAAATCTGTAACTCTGAAATTCTATACAATTAAAAGAAACCATTAATACATGTAAAAATATATTACTCGAGCTTTAATTTTTTTATCTTGCCAAAGAAAAATGTATACTGTCGCCTGCCTAAGTTACAGATGTTTAAAAATAACAAATTTTCTATTTTAGAGCTCTAATACCTAATAAACAGGGGGTGAACGAAAAAAAAAATTTTTGGAGAAACTTATACTAATTATGAAAGTTCTTTCTTGTCTCAAAATTGCAAGCCCCTATCTAAAAGCGTGCCGGAGAGAAAAATCTTGCAAAATTTGGTTTTCACATAACGGTAAATTTAAATACTAAATTTAAAAAATATATAAATTTTTAATATTGATTTACAAAGGTAAAAAAATTTCTGTTGAATAGCGTTACAATTACAAATTCCTGTTGAATTGCATTTTCAGATTGAAAAAATGATAAGCGGAACTTAAAATATACGCATTTAAAAATAGGGCTTTTTTAAAGTTTGAGAGGCTGTAGTTCCCTGATGGACGGAGCTTCATGAATAACTTGTTCCACAAAAATGGTTAAAATTTTTTTTTTCTATCTTTAACAGTGTAGAAGGTTTGTAAACATATGGACGGACAGACAGACAGAAGGACGGACGAACGAACGGACAGAGTGAAACTAATAGGCACACATTTTCAAATTTTTTTTTGGAAATATGCTAAAAACAAAATAACAAAAAAAATATTTTTCATTTGCTCCGAATTTCTGTTCAATTTTTAATAAAACTAAACGAAGAAAATTTATTGTTAAAAGCTAAACAAAAACAAGTTCTATATTTCCATTTTTTAAATTTTTTTTTGGTTTTTTCGAATTCTACATAAGTAGATACCTTTCTTTAAAATTCTTATTTTTAAATGAAAACTATATACCTTTTCATAATCCTGATTTTATTAAAAATATTCGGTAATATGTCATAGCTTCTGGTCTATAATAAAGTTGTAATAAAATGACAACATCTTAAGCAAAACAAAAATAAGAACAATCAAAATAATCGATAACAAATAGAAAATATTTTAGGATAAGAATAAAACTCTCATAAACAAAAAAAAAAAAATTAAAAAAAAATTATTAAAGAAAATTCTAAAAAGAAAAACTAATATTTTGATTTGTGAGCATTACAACCACTATTCATCTTATTGTCGTTTGTTATAAATTTTGTACATCAAGACAAGACAAAAATATGTTTTTGTTGATTTCTTTTTCGAAGATTTTGTTTGATCAGATAGAGAAAGAGAGAGAGTCTCTATAATTTTGTTCTTGTTTTTTTTTTTGAAAGCTACTTCTTTAGATTCTTAACTAATCCGCATTCCGTAATTCATAAGAAAAGTAAAAAGAAACCAAAATTACAAATAAAAATCTTATTAACAACAAAAAATTATTTAAGAGTAAAATAATATATTGTTTATTTTTTATGGTATTTTCTTTCTCTTTTATAGAAGAGAAAGAGGGGGATAGTATTAAATCTAGATATTTAGAAATAAAAAAAAAAAAGGATAAAAAGATATAAATGAGATTCGATAGTTAAATGGAGATTTAAAAATAAGTAAATTATTATTATTGTTGATACATAAAGTTATAAAGGATATAAAGAAAATATAAAAAAAATCCGTTATGATTATCGTTCTAAGGCATTTTTCAAAGAATAAAAAGTTTACCGTTACATGTTTTTGTTTTGCTTCCATAGTTAAATTTATTTTTTTCTTTTTTACTATTGTTGTATAGGTACAAATATTGTAGTTATGTTGTTTAATTTTTTGTTTTTATTTTTTATTTTTTTTTTATAATAGAAAAAGATAAAAAATTATTTTATATTTATTTGAATTGTTGTGATTTGTGTTTTTGTTTTTTTTTCATTTTCTTTTTATTATTAAATAATACTAAAAATAATAATAATAAAAAAAACAAAGAAAAATTCACACTTTTTATCCAATTTGTTTTTTTTGTTGAAAAAATTACATAGCGATTGATAATATTATATTCATAGTAACAAGCTGCTCTACTATGGCTGCTATCTTACTATTTACATTTTATTATTATCTTTTTTCCTGTATTGTATATACTTTTATTTCTTTTTTTTAGAACAGGAAATTATCTGAGATTGAAAAAATTATGTAATATTTGAAGAGTTGGTAAATAACCTTTTTTTTATTTTATTAATTTTTTTTTTTGGAGAAGATTATGAATCTTATTACATTTTATACTAAGTTTATACGTTTGTTTATTTTTTAAATTTAAGTACATTTTTTTTTTTTTGTATTAAATCAATTTTCATTTTATATTTTCTTGATGTTTTTTAAAGGAACTATGAGTTATTATTTTAGTCAGATGCGAATCTCTCTGTGTAATTAAAATTTTATTAAAAATTTCAAGTTGTATGGTTTTTTATGTATGTATTAGGGCCTTTCCACACGAGTAGTGTCCTCTTTCGTCATTTTTTACTTTTACCTTCGTTTCATACCCTCTTGCCTATAAACTAAATTTGTGGTGGGGATTTTTAGGAGTAATTTTTTAAACCAAAATTTTAGAGTTTAAAAATTTAGTCCACTAACACAAACAAAAACTCAAATAAAAATTTTTATGAGGGTCAAAAAAATTTTGTGTGTACATACGTTTCATTCTCGTTTGGAAAATTAAAGAAAAAAGTTTTTGAAACGGTCGCAGCAAATTTTAAAAAAGTAAAGTGTTTTTGATCTTTCACTTGATGAAATTATTAAAATATATTCTATTGACAAAAAGAAATTATGTGCACAGTACAGTTTATTCTATTTCTAGGTACATACATATATAATATATATTATTTAAAAATTACAGGCAAAAAAATCTTATGTTACTTAAATACAAAAAAAAATGTATTTGTTTTATGCGTGCTTTTTTTTTATATTTATTATCTACCTCTCGCAACAAATTTTGTTTTAAAATGAAATATTTACACACACATATAAAAGTAACGACTATCGAGAGGAACAGTGTGGAAATAAAAAAAAGAGGAAAGTAGTCACGAAACGAAAGAGGACACTACTCGTGTGGAAAGGCCCTTAAACATGTGCATAAATGCATATAAAATCGCCCTTTCAAAACATTCATATTTAAACAAATGTTGTGTACTTGTGTATACTCGTTTTGAAGTTTTCAAATTGAGTAAATATGCCAGAGAAAATTTTGAGTACTCAATTTGTTCAAGAGAAATAAAATCAAAACATAGAATATAGTGTACTCATTAGCGAACTGTACTCAAAGCAAAACCATTTGATTCATTTGATTTATACAGTGAGTACACTGAATATTTTTTGCTTTGTATATGGGGAGTAATGGGTAACGTGATAATAATAATATAAGTATGTATATATTATACCAGGGAATGAAAATAATACTTTACATACATTCCATATATAACAAATTCCTTACAAGTAATTAATAGAAGATAAATTAGGAAAAAGTAAAAATTAAAAAGAATAATATTTGGAGATAAAAATTGTTTTACATATTATTTTTGATTTTGTTGTTTTCTATTTTTGCCTTTTAAATCTTTAATATCCCCTTTTTTGATAAAACCATTATTGGTGATAATGACCAAATTTATAATAACAAAGTATTTTATTACCTATATATTTATCTAGTTTTAATTTTAAAAGTTCAATTAAATTAAATTTAATATAATATATACAACAGTATTTAATAAAAATAAGAATATGTACTTTTTATTTTTGTAAATTATCGTTTTGATTTTAAAAAATAACGATCAAAAAATATATCTTTAATAAGGAGGAGTACTCCTTTCATTTAAGTCTTTAAAAATTTTACCTGACCTGTAAAGAGTAAACCGCAAAGAAATATTTTAAGAAGTTGTAAAAAATAAGTATGCGGAAGAAGTAAATGAATCTAATGACAAAAAATTATTCGGCCACACCTTTGCAAATAAATAGTTAAAATATTCACCCATATTCTTGAAGACTTATCATACGAAGAGTATTACTGACGCGATGATTTGTAATTCTGCAAGACTCTAAAGTGATGTTTTCAATTTGATCCGATATTAAATGCCAAAAGTATCGTGTGTGGTGTTTCTGGAAAACTTTTCCTACGAAGCGATAGCCATTTTCTATCAAGCAATTCTTAAGGAATTTTTAAGCAATTCTTAGGCATTAAGTATTTTTTTTAGTTTTTAATTAAGTCTAAGTTTAAATAAAGAAATAAGAATGGGTAGAGTGGAAAGGAAGTATGTATGTATAATTAAAAATAAATTAGTATTTTAGTGAATGTTGTTTTTGTTTAGTATATTTTACAAATTAAAAAATTGTTTTTTTTGTTTTATATATTGAACTAGCATCGGAGTATACATACATAGTTGTAAGTTGCAAGAAGCCCCCGTATCTTGCAAACTAGAAGTCGGACCGACATGATTTAAAAATGGTACTCCCTGATTTTGTTGTAGAATTAAAATATAAAAAAAAATGTTCGATTTTAAGCCCGCCCAAAAAAATAGCCCCCAAAAAATAAGGTACCACTTTTTGGTACAAATCTCATTTATTTTTTTATTTTTAATTTCTATTATAGAATCGGGGACTAGGTTTTTTTAATCACATCGGTCCGACTTCCGGCTCGCAAGTTACGACGGCTTCTGGCAACTTATGAATATGTTTTTCATTTACTATTTAAAAATCAAATCTCTTTTTTAAATAATTTTAGGTGAACGTTTTTTAGCTGAATTTTCATTTGACTGTAAATTACTGCCAACACAACAAAAATTTTCATCATGAGTCTTCGAAAATTACATTTTAAACTAGACGTGATGTGATACATTTTTTCATCGCGTAAGTGATGAGTCTTCAAGAATACGGGTGCATGTATCTATTCTTTGTCTAACTTCTTGTCTTAAGAATAAGATTAATGAATTCTTTGTTTTAAAACAAAGAACACATTAAAAATTTACAAATTAATGCTACACAAAAATGAAACAGGAAATAAAATATACAAAATTTTAAAGATAATGTCCTTTAATCCCCCCGCCCCCTCCTATCTTCGACCTTAGAATACTAGTGTAGTGTTCGTATATAGTAGATTTAGATACATAAACAAAAACATATTACATATAATATTTTTAATAATAATTCTATAATATAATATTCTAAGCTTTGTATAATTTTTCATTTGAGTACCTGTTATACTCAGTGTATATTGATCATATTTCGAGTACTCGTTTTTGATTTTCAAAACATCAAATCTTTTACGAGACCAAACTTAATACGCATTTGAATTTGATAAGAAACAAATCGAGTTGAATATATATTTGTTTACAATAGAGTATAGCTTTTACTGTATTCTTTCTTGATTGAGTGTGGTGAATTACTTGTATAGTATAGCGAGTATAGCAATAAGAGAAAAAAAAAACAAATGTATCCATGCACATCTTTAGTATGTGTGTATATACATAAGTAAAATTATACCCACCTATACCTATTATTTATATTTTGTGCAATATTAATTATTTTATGACTACCTTGTATTGATCGTTATAGAAAGATTATCAAAATAATATTTTATATTATGTAAAAATAAGTATTTATATCAATTCTCTTGAAAAATGTAGACAAAATTTAATTTGATGTCCTTTATACGAAATTTAATTAATATTTAATTAATAATATTTAATATTTTATCTTTAATTTACCATTAAAGTAAAATTTACTACAATTTAGATGATTAAATAATAATAATTTCTTATTATATTATAATTATGTAGATACTTAATACTCATATTTTGGTTATAAAGGATATAAATAACGAATATAACATAAAAATAAAATTTAATAATAATTAATGAATTTTCTGTCTATAATAGTATGACAATGTATGAAATTTTATTGAAGTAACTATTATACAATATTATCATAGTTATATTTTCTTTTTTCGAATTCAAAATGAATTTCAGTTTACATATTATAAATTCTAATATATGTATATAAATATTTTAATACATAAATATTAATTTTTTTTTTTTTATGTAAATAAATATCTTACAACTATATATTTTGTATAAAATTTAGATGTTCATTTTAAAAAATCTAAATATGCTGTTGAATGATGATTTTTAACTTATAGTTGAATCTATAAATTATACGATATATGTATACAAAGTCTATAATAAATATGTTATGAATATACTTACATGTATACATAAGTACATATATATATATGTATACCAAGTTTTATACGATTTTTTTTTGCTAAGGAATAGATTAGCATTAGAGAAACTGAATGAATGATGAGATAGTGGAAATCATATTATAGGTATCACATAAATTTTTCTAACAAAATATGATTTGAATTTTATTTTTTATATACAATATTATTTTATTTTTATTTTTTTTTTAATAAATTTAATTTATTTTATACATAATATCAAAATAAAATTTATTGAAAAGATATTTTGCATCATAATGTATGAATTTAAGGAAATATCTATTAAAAAAAAAAAAAGAGTGTTTTTATAAGTGGTATTTAATATAAAATTATGGGAAATCTAATATGGAAATTTAATTATGGAAAATTTTATTTTTCATAAAATTTATCTATAATGAATTTTTAGAAAATATTTTTTATATACTGAATGAATATTATTAAAATTTTAATTTTTTGTGAACTAAATTTCAAAAAAAAAACAAGGATTTATTAAATTATTATTATTAACCTTCTGTCGTTCGCGCAATATATCAAATTGATATTTAACAAAGTTTTTTATGTTGCATTCATCGTAAAACAGCGGGACATATTTTAAATTCATTTTTTTAAATGTTCCATTACTCTGTAATAATTTTTTATAGAACAGCGCTAGGAAAAGAAAAAGCTTGAAGGAAGTATCAATTTGATAAGTATGTTGTGCCCGTTTCCGGTATTTACTAGAAACGAGAAAAGCGGTATAAATAATTTTGTTTTATGCATTTCTCTGCCACATAAATGCAGACAGAAAATTACACAGCCTTTCGCGTTCAGGCGTGGCTGTAAATGTCATAAGTGGAAATAACTCTTATGACATGTGGTGCGAGATTCGAGCCGACACTTCCTCGGTGTTTACAGCGTATTTTATACGCTCTTACCTACTAGGCCACCGATGCCCCGGGATAAATAACATATTTTATTTGCTTGAATTTTCTATTTTAATTTTGGAAATTTTGAAAAAGATTTACGATGACTCAGAAACCCGAGGAAACTGAGGAACGGAAGGAAATTCTTTAGATCTTTAACAGCAGCAAGAAAAAATGTACTATTTGTGCATTTAAGTTTCAAATAAAAAACGGCTCACTCGATATCGTAAATATTGAAATAAAGCAATTTGTTTAAACAATTTATTCGTGGTTTGCGAGAATTGCACTAAAAATTTTTATTAATTTTTTTTGTTAATAATATTTTTTATTTTGAAGTGTTATTTGTTCCTAAATATTGAAATACAATATTCTATAAATCCTATGAAATATATTTTAAAAATTTTTTGAATTATTTTGTTTTTAATGTTTTTAATTCATTATAAAATAAAATAAATAAAATTATTACTTTTTACTCTTTTAACATTTTGACTTATTAACACAACAGCATATCGCATTACTGTTCGAGTATATCAATTTGATAAATTGTGCCCGTTGATGTAATTTTTATAGTGCGTCCGATGGAAGGCTTTAAACCATATTGTCATCCTTTAAAATTTAACAGCAAACTAATCTTGTAAATTAACAAGCACAATATTAAATTCTTAAATATCCTTTTTCAAATTATAAGTACTTTTCTAATATTTTTAAAACTTTTCCTAACATTAAATTCTAAGACAAAAAAAAACTTTTTTCCAAATTTTAGCCCAACATTTTCATTTACAGACTCTAGTATCAATAATTTTACATAATTCTTCTTTTTGGTTTTTTTTAAGATTTTCTTTTATCCATGTTAATTTTCTCTTTTGATTAATAACTTATGTATCCGACATAATTTACTGCTTAGGTGAAATTTAATTTTTAGCAATAAAAGAAAAACAATTTAAATGATAAATATCAATAATTTTTCTAATTTAAAAACTTTTTTAAATCTATATTATGTTCAGTGTTATCTATATTTGCACAGTCAACTGAAAAAATGGAAATTCCTAAACAATTTATAGTTAATAAATTATACAACATTCAATCCAAAAAAGATTTAACAATTTAATTAAATCTTTTTAAAAGAATTGGAAATTAAATATTTTTGTTTAATCAACCGCAATGGTCTTTTTCAGTAAAAAAATTTTTTTCGATATTTATAACAAAATGGTACTAACAAAAAATTATAAACAAAAAATTTTTAAATAAAAATTTTTTAAATTGTAATTTAATTAAAAAACAAACAAAAATAGAAAAATATTTGAAAAATTTAAATAAATATTTTATTTAATTTTTGGAAAATGAACAATAAATTTTAGTTTATAGAACCATTGCAAGTGTCTACAACAAGGTTTTAATTCTTTTTCTATAAGGACTTAAAAGTATTTATTTATTTATTTATATTAATATTAAAAATCAGATAGGATAATTATGCAATATTTCTAAATCCATATATAAACTTTAGTTTATAATCATTATACAAACTGCACTCACATACGGTTAAAGACTTTTAATTTGGCCACTAGGATATAGATTAAGTTGGTCTCCTTTCAATCAGAAAAATATCCTGAATTCAAATTTCGATCAAATCATATCAAATAGTATTAGTTTATGTCTTAAAATATTATAGTTTATATCTTTATGGTTTATTTTGTAATAAAAAATTAATAAATAAATAATTTGTATATAAGATAACAGATGTCGCACTAAAATGGTATGGATTTATATTTTTAGATATTGTACAATAGCTACAGCCGAGAATTTTTCTATAGTAGTTTCTTCGGATTCCTTCGTAGAGAGAGCAACCTTGTTAAAAAAAAAAGATTACTCTTCCTTCTCTATTTATACTCTTTCTACTGTCATTTGTAGTGTATTTCGTTTCTTACTCTCACGGTTACTTCATTACGTCACAATTAGCATTCCGAAATACATATTTAAATTAACAGAGTCAAATTCTTTAATACTACTTGGAATCAGAGTTAACGAGTGTTACAAATCTCAAAGTCTAATGACAGAATAAAGTTAACTCTGCATCTAAGTATGGTAAATAATTTTATATAATCGCATTAACTCTACTCAGAGTAAGAAAAGAAACGGACTCCTGCAGTTTTATCTTCTTTTTTGCTAATGCAAAATAGTCAACGAGAAATAATAATGCTACACTTACCTAATAATATTAAATATTAGTATAATAGACTATAATATATAGAAAAGTAGAGATATATTTTAAAAGTTCCTCTATCATATTTTTATGACTCAATTATTTTGATTTTAGAATATTAAAGAATTTAAAAATTATTTGATAAAATACTTTTTAGATTTTCAATGATACAAAAAAAAAAGAAAACAAAAATTGGCATTTCAATTTACTCGAATGAAACAAACATTTTATTTAGATTAATATAGAGATAAAATTTTATAAAGGATATTCTATCGCATATATTATTCTAAAATATTTTTATTATTGAAGTACCTCTCATTAAATCGTATCCACTTATAAAATAGTGTAATTTTCATTTCAACTGTCTATATCTATATCTATATATTATATTAGGCAATTATATAAATTGAAAAAAAAAATTAACATAAAATCCGAGTAACATTTTAGAAGTTTGCGTTAATAAAGTGCTAACAATGCGCCTTATTAGGTACAAATTTTGTGAAAGACGCTGAACAGCACAAGCAAAGCAAAAACATCTGTATTCATTACACCTGTCATGCAAATTTCCTTGACAAGTTTCTAGTATTTTCGCTAATGATATTGCAATGCATATTTCAACAACACGTATGATAATTTTCGTCTATATTGCTGATCCACTCATTTGCATGGCACAAGTTGGGAATTTGCGATTGTAATAATGACATACACAATTTCTGCATTGAGGAAACTTGCGATAGTAATAATAAAACGCACACTTGTCGGCACAAGTTGGTAATTTGCGCTTACAATAAAGACATGCACTTTTTCCGGTCACATTTGGTGAAACTTGCATTGGCAATAATTTCAGTCACATTTTCTAGAAATATGGGGAAAATTTGTGCAATTTGTATCAAGTTTATAATTAGTGCTAAATTCAATATTGAAAATATATATTATGCGTTGAATTACCTTTATTGGTTTTATAAAGACGTAGTTGCCCTTTTGAAATGGCTTCTCAGAAAATAGTCACAAATTTAAAACAGAAATTTGAGGCAAATATATATATACTTATATAATAACTTTAATGATGTATTAGTTTTATGTAACATCTTTAATAATTTGTAAATACATCTAAATTTTTAAACATTTTCTTCTGTGGACCTGAGCTTTGCTCTCATTACACTCTTTTTTATAGCGGTCAAAATGTTTGCTTGGTCAACACTAACACAGATATCTAAATTGATTGTTTGCTCTGTCACAGCAAACATACCTTTTAAATCGCTGGTTACTTATTGTTTAAAACTTTATTAGAGAAATAGAATGAAAAGGCTTACCTCCTTGAATGTGAGCTTTGTCAATCTATGACATGCATGTAAAGTTCATGTAACTGTTCATGTAGGCATGTAGGCTTCAGTAGAACTCAATGACCTAAAATAAAATAAATAATTTTTTACATAAAAGTAAAGTAAAATTATCTTCTATATTTTTTTTAAATATTTTAAACATAATTTTTTTTGAAAATTTTAAAATTACTTACATGTGCATTTTATTATTTTCCAATACACATGTAAATTAAAATTATTGTGTTTTAAAATTTTTATGGGGGTTTATTATTTTATAGTTATTCGGTTCAAGGTTTAGTTTAATATGAAAATAAAATGACAATTCAAAACCCACATAATTATCAGGGTTTTATCTATAGGTTTAAAAATGTTAGTAATGCCATTCGTTACAAGTGGTGCATTTCAAACTTTTTTTTTTTGACTGTTGCTAGTTACTAGTTATTGCTTTCAGATCGAATAAATGACATTCAAAAATTCAAAAAGTAAATAAACAAATTTAAAAAAATCTGTTTTTTTCTTTTTAATTTTATTTTTGTTTATACTATTCAAATTTTTATATTACTTATTCACTTATAGAACCTTCAATTTCAAACGTTAAAATTAAACTGAAAAAGGAACGAAAACTTTACAAAATAATTTCAAAACAACATAAAAACGAAAAATCACGAAAAAAAACTTGTAGTTTTACATTTGTAATTTTGTGCCTACTTTGTTAAAGGAATTTCTTTAAGCGTTTGAGTCTTTCAAATTTTCTAATAATTTATTATTTTTAATGTTGAATTTTGCGCTTATTAAATATGCACTTTACAGGGTAAAATTTTGTATATGCGCCAAATGTTACTAGGGAAAAATATTATATTATATGGTATCTGTTTTCACAAAGTAAAATAACTATTTCGAAAACTTAAAAATTCTTTTCTGTATAAAATGTTAATTAATAATTTCAACAAAAAGACTATAATTTATTATACATTTTAACACATTGTCCGCCAACCGGTTTTTCCAAAAATTACCGTTTTGGTCAAGATCTAAAATTTCATATACTTATTGGTTTTTTTTTTTTTATTTAAGTTAGTTATGTAGCACTTCCATAGGGTTTTCAACAAATTTTAGTATATATTATTTTTGTTTTAATGTCATTAATATTTCAACATTCCGACTGATGATAGATGACAATGTTACAAATCTTATTGTAACTGAAACCAATAGATACTTGTATGTTGACAAAGCATAAAATATAATAAGCATATTTTAGTAAAAATAACCTCAAACGAAGCATGCAAAGTCTACTAAATCGAAATTTCCATTAATTCCGATGAAATTGAAAAACTTTTTGGTTTGTGGATATTGTGGATGGCTCTTGTAAAACTGCCACGATTGCAAATCAAAAGTATTTATAAGAAGAGTGTTCCAGCTACTGTTATGTCTAGAAATCGATTTCAAATTTTCCTTTAATGCATTTCAGTAATAATAGAAACAATTTTCTAAATGAAATTCATGTCGTCGGCACCCTTAGAATTTACAAATGATACATATCTAAAGTAACACAATTTCGTGATTCATATTTTGATTGACTTCGCCCCATATCAAATTCAAGTATCATTCAAATATGAATGACGGTGGTATGCAAAGTGTTAAAATGAGTTAAAATAATTTAAAAATAATTTTCATTATAATATTATAAATTGTACAACTATATATATATATATATATATATATATATATTTATAATAAAATTATAAAATTATAAAAATAAATTATTTGATTATATATATCTACAATCTACATATACTATCTTTATAAAATATACATATACGAAATTATCAATATGCAGTAAAAGAAAATCGTATTTAATTATTAATTAAACAATATTTTATTATTACGAAAAGATTATTTAAATAAATAAACTGTATTAAATAAGGAATAAATAAATTTCAATAGAAATTACCTTGAGAAATTATTATAATAAATAGTATATTAATTTGTAATTATTATTCCCAAAATGGTGCGATATAAATTTATTTACACACTATAATAAATTAAAAAATAAAATATCCTTTGGCTAAAATAATACCGCAATATAATATTATTGGCAATATGTATATTATGCGTAACGACATATTCTATTATTCTATAGATATTAGACAAAATCATATTATATAAACAATTCAATTTTAGTTAAATTTTGTACAATAAACTATAATATATAAATTATCTATAGATACTTTATTTTATATTATAAAATTATTTTACATTTAAAACTTAATAAATCAAAAAATGGAGTTTTTAGAATTTCTTTATATATAATATAAAAATAGACGATATTTTGGACAATATATATTGCAGATTGCACACTTCCTGATATAGTTTAGTTTTTTTTTTGTTTTTTGTTTTTTCTATTCTTTTTAATGCAATTAGTCCAATTAAATTTTCAAAAAAAAAATTTTTCAATTACTTGTTTGTATTTCGAATTGAAGCAGAGTATAACCAGATTACAAAAAAAAAGAAGAAAATCACAATAATTTCAAAAGTTTTTGGCAATTTTTACCCTACATTTTTTTGACACTTACGAAAAGATGACAATATAATATGTCCTTTAGATTGGTTCAGACCATAAAATTAAAATATAAAAAAAAAATTTTTTTCTATTTTAATGGACAATGGACCAAATTTGGACAAAAATAAAAAAAAAAATTACAAAAGAAAAAATAAAGGACATAAAAAAGGGAAATATTAAACTTAGTTTTTTTAATTGTTGTTAACTATGTTATAAAATTTTTCATTTCTATTTTGGTACACTTTTTTTTTGGGTTTTTTTTTTTTTTTTAATTTTTGATGTAGTCAGTTATTAAAATGGCGCCTGGAAAAAATTTTGTTAAAATTTTTGTTAATTTTTTTTTTTTGTTCTGCTCTCTGATTTTGGAATAATTACAAATTTCAAATTTAAATGATCAAAGACAATAATTAAATTAAGTGGAATATAAATTAAATTCAGTAAATTCAAAGGATTTTAAGTATTATATTTTAAATTTAAAGTACTCCATTATTTTAATCAGTCAAAATTTTTTAGTTGCTAATTTTATTTAATTGAAAATTAAAATCTAATAAGATTATTGATTATTTTTACAAATAACTTCAATATTTTACAATAGGTCTGTCTGCATACTAAAAAATTTTACAAAAAATGTAAAACTTTATAAATTTTTAGCCCGAAAACTGTCTGCATACTGAGAGTGACTATTTCTCTGACAAAATTTTTGATCACGTGACACACTTCCCCTATAAAGTTTTTATAAAGTTTTAGCCAGGAAAATTTTATCGGGCAAAATCTTTATAAATTCATACGCTGAGTGCAGTTTATGGATTTTCGTTTATAACATGTATTTATTACAAACAAATAATGGAGTCTTCAAAAAATTTTTATTTTAAGTATAGTTGAATTGAACGATTTCGTTTATTAATTTATTAATTTATAATATAAAAATTTCAATTAATAATATAATAATGACACTTCATAAGACTTTGACAGTTCGACCTTTGTAACTTTCTAATATTTAAGTTAGCTTTGCTCTCGAAGTGGAACTCGGTCTCACTACTACAACTTTTTGATTCTTCTTTTTCAGAATCACTATCAAGCATTTCCATTAAAATTAATTCTTTTTCTATTTTTAATAATAAATAATTTATTTAAACAAAATCTGAAAAAAAAAAACTTGTACCTTATTGTTGTCAATTGTAATTTCAACTAAACATTATATGTCAATTGCAAGTGTGAAGTGTCAACTATAACATTTTTAGTCAGTTTTCTGTCTGCGTACTCTTCCTTACAAATGACAATAAAATGAGAAAAACTTGAAATTTTACTATTTTGTCTCAAAAAAAAAAAAAATAGTCAGAGAAATTAGTCGGGAAAGTACGCAGACAGACCTAATTTAATAGTAAAATTTCAATTTGAAGATTTTGTATAAAATTATATTTTTTAGTATATGATGAGACTCGTACTTTGTGCAGTATAAAACTCCCCTGTTCTGGATTCAGTCATTTATATTAAGAGGGTTGGTCGTCTTTTAATAATATTATATTTGTTTAATTAGTAAAAATTATTTTTATTTGTTACAATTTTCTATATATAGATCTAAAATGTAAGCTAAGATCCTACTTTTCCACATTAGGTGATTGTACCTTAAGGTTCTACAAAAAGGATTTTGTAAAAATAAATAATCTAAAAAGATTAAAATAGCATTGTAATTATTCGAATAAAAAATGTTGTAAAACCACTTTTTTGTAGGTTTGTACAAGTAGAAAAATTTTATTAATTTTTACTGCTACTAAAAAAGGGATATATTTTATATATTAGTCTCTAATTAACATAACAATAAAAATATTTTAATTCTTATAATATAATATTATTATGCACCAAAACTTTATTAGAAGCTGTTTCGTCCTTGTTAAATTATATTGGACTCCTCAATAGGTATACAATTGTATTCTTACCTAAACAACTTCTAAAAAATCTTTTCAAGTTACAAACATTTATAGTCGTATTAAAAATTAATAAAACAGTCTGTGAGTTGAAAAAATTAACCTAAAAAAGTTGATTTTATAAAAAGGCATTGAATCATATTTATTCTGAGTGATATTAAAGTGATATTGAGTTTAAAATAAGATCCTCTTATTACATTTCTTAGGAAACTAAAGAAAATTTAATGATCCTTTATTTGAAAAAGGAGAGAAAAAACAGTTTTTCTTTAAAAAAAAAAAAACATTTTTAACTTAAGTTGAATGTTTTAAAAAACACTAAAAATTTATTAGAAGTTATTTCGTTCTTGTTCGTTTCTATATTGGAGTCCTTATATAGTAGGTATTAATAAAACTAAATATTTAATTATGTTAATTTATTTATAAGATATATTTTTCAATTTAATATTATATAAATTTGGTCAAAATTAAAATAATTCATTTCATTATTATATTGCGATCAGTGATTTTTTAAAGATTAACTTCAATTGTTAAATTTTATTTCCAATTAAAATATTGTGGTTTTTTTTTATTTTATTTTCAAATTTTGTTTTTATTTTTAAACCTGGCATTAATCCATTTTTATGTTATATATAGACTTTAAATTAATTTAATATAATTCCAGTACTTACAATAGCTTTAAATTATTTTTTTCAAGAATCAAGATAAAAACATCATTTTTTTGTTTTTTTTTTGTACAATATTTAATTTAATACAAAAAATAATTTACTGACAATAGAATTTCATCAAGTATTAAAATATACACACATTTACCAACTTCATACTACATATTTTTCGTAATTCAATTAAAAATTTCAAATTTTGAATATTTAAATATTCTTGAAATGTTTGTGCTATGGAAAAATAACAGAATTATTGACTTTACATTGATCCTTTTCACATTATAAAGTACCTAGCAAAAGAAAAAAAAAACATAAATTAACAAATATCCCTTACCATTTTTGGCTAGACTTTCTGATAAAAATAACTTTACATTTTTCATTAAAATTACAACAGAATTAAGAATTTGCTCAATACAATGGAATTTTTTTTTTTTTTTTTGAAAATAATAAAACAAAAAATTCAAAGAAGGAAAAATAGGAAAAAAAATAATAAATAATCCCTATCTATTTTTTTAAACAGAATATCAAACAGGTATGCAGTGTAAACGATTCATTAGAAAGAATCCGAATTAGCTCATGCCCAATACCATATTCTTCTTATATAAAAAACAACCGACACAAAAGCTGTTCTGGGAATTAATTAAAATATTCTATTTAGAGTTCTTAAAAGTAGAAATAAACATTGCATGCATTTTAATTAAAAAAAAAAAACAGAATTTCAACCTGAGAAGAACAAATATAAAAGCAAAAAAAAAAAACATCAAAGACGAAAAATAAAGGTAAAAGAAGAGATGTGATAATGACCAGGATAACAATAATGTGATTATATTGATGACTAAAGTAAATATTTTTTTTTTTTTTTACATTTTATTTTTCTATTTTTTAAGGATTTTTAATTGAGTTTTGACCCAAGTGCAGTAAACATTAATTTTAATATTTTGTATGTAATATATTATGTATGTGTACAGTATACGTTATATTCTATACAATAAATATTAAGAATTAATGCTTGCATCAGTTTCGAGTATATTTATCACTTGAAAAAAATTAAATTATGTCAAGAAAATATAAAAATTTGATTTGATTTCTTTTTTTTTATTTTAAATTAGGATTCAAAATTTTGTTCCCCCTTAAAATATGCAATAATTAATAAAACCATAATTGTTTGGAATACAAAATACAAACAGATATAAGTCATATATCTAGACTAAGAGAAATGTATGATCAAAAATAAAAGTGAAATAAAAAAAAAATATATATATATATAAGTTATACAAATTTTAGTTTTTTGAAAAAAAGTAAAAATAAAATGTAATTACTTAATCTTAGAACAAAGGATCAAATAAAGAACCACGTTTAGATTATAGAATAAATTGACAGATATGCAGTAAAATATTGAATTTTTCTTAGTGATAACTCTTAACACTATAGAATAGTTTTTCTATAGAATTATTTTACAACACATTATAAATATAATATTAGGTATATAATCTAAAAGTTGAATTTACATGATGTATTATTGTATTAAACTGCCATAAGTATTTGTAATTTTATTAAAAGCAGTTTCAAAAATAAAATACCGAGTTATTTAAAAAAAAAACAGCTTTAGGTGTCTGACGTATATTAATAATTAATTTAAACGAAATATAAATACAATTTTATTTACTAACTGAATACAATCATATTTGATTAACTGAATGCAAAAAATTAACTGCCATTATAATATGTATTGTATTCCATATTAATAATGCATTGGAATAAAAGCCATTTTAAGATTTAATCCATTACTCTAATTTACTTACACCGTATAGTTTCATTGTCAATCAAGAAGTTACAATACATTTAATAGATAATATATCTTACACAATTATACTGCAAAAGTTTTTTTTTTTTTTTATTCACAATTTCCATCATAATATGCCATTTATCATTAGCAATTCATTTAATGAGAAACCTTTTGAAGTGAAAAAGTAACAAACTGCATTTTATTTTTTAAATTCATAATCATTTTGTTGAACTGACAACTGAAATATCCACTATGTATTAATATTGATGATCTTTGTAAAAAATATCTATAAAAAGTACAAAATTTCTTTAAAAAAAAAAAAACAACAACAATTTTTTTGTAGAAATTTTACGAATTATTTTAAAGATGCCAAAACGTATAAGAATTTTTAATAATTAAAAAATCCTCTCTTGAATAAAAATTCTTTTTTTTTTTCAAACCTTACTGCTTGATTTATTTTATTTTTATTTCTTATTATTCCTCTAACAAAACTTCACTTCATATTGTATCTATATTATGACTATTGTTCTATAGTGACTAATGTATGTAGAGACATTGCAATCCCAAAAAAAAAAAAAAAAAAAATAGTGATTTTTATTGTTATTATGTTTTTCACTCTTGTGTAAATGAAAAGCACATTAAAATATTTTGCCCCCCTCTTTAACTCTCTTTTTATATGTATACATCATACTTATAAATATATTTAATATGTATGTATATATATTCATTACAACCATTATTATAATTAATATGGTCGCTGAAATTCTGAAATAAAAAAAAACAGAAAATAAAAAAAAAAAACACATAAGGGAATATTATTTTCTTTTTTTTGTTGTTTTTCTTTTCAAGAATTTATTGTTATACACCATTACTTCATATCTTAACAATAATAATAATATGATTTTTGTCTTGTGAAATGAAAGAATAAAAGAAAAAAGGATAGAAAAATAAGAAAATGTGAAAAACTATAATTTTCTTCTTATTTTTTTTTGGTTTTTTTTTTTTTATTTTCCCAATCATTTATATTACTCAACTGGGACATAATGTAAATGAAAGCTTAAAGTTTACTTCATTGTATTATATTTAATTTTAATACCTTCTATCTATATATACATTCATATATCATCAACATATAATTTTTGGTATATGGATAAAAACTGAAACAGAAAAATCAAATGAAAAAATACTGCAATATATTATAGTACTTATATAAGAATATCTTGAAATAAAAATGAAAATATGTATAAGAAAAACCAAGAAAAAAAAAAAAAAAAACTTCATTTCTTCGTCATCAAAACAGAAGGAAATAATACTTTTATGTTTTCTTTTTTCTTTTGTTTTTTTTTTTTGCTATTTTAGTATAAGATTGTTTCATTTTCTTCTCATCTTCCATTTTTATTTATTCATCATCATCTCTGACCATAAATCTAACATATAGAATAAAACAGATAATAAGAAAAGAATAAAAAATAAAACCACAATATACGACCATTCATTTCAGCTTCAGTTCATCAGTCTCAATATATGTATGTATATTTTTTTGTTTTTATATACTACATTCTCGGTATATTATAAATCTAATGCAAACCAAAAACCCATTAAAAGATCTTCAATATCATATTTATCCAGATTGTAAAAATAAACCGCAAAGAGAAGAAGATAAGAAAAACAGTTATACAAAAATAATAATAGTAGATATATATAATATACATTTCTATACAAATCATTTTTAGGTTGTATTTAATGTTTTATGACATATGATGATGTGAATACAATAAACCAAAAAAAAAAAAAAACTAAAACAAAAAACAATGAGTGAAAAAATAGATATTATTAATATATAAAAAAAAAATACATTGTATATTAATACATAATATATAATATTATTGCAATTTTCTACACTTTAAACTATAGCAAAAATATATTATTATCAGTATCATTAGACCAATGACACAACTCACCATCAAAAACTTACATCATCTACCATCACCCATTGTAGTTTCCGTACATTACCGACACAAGAAAAAATTCAAAGAAAAAAAAAAAACAAAAATGTACTACTGAATAAACTTCCAATAAAACAAAAACAAAAAAAAGGAGAAAAATATGGTTTTTTTTTTTGTTTCATTCTCTATCATATGTTTCTTCCTATTTTCTTTCTTTGTTTTTTTTCGTTTTTCTCAACTGAAAATAATTCATTGCAATTTTCATTCGGGAAATTTTTTATATTATTTTTATAATTGTTAGAAACAATGGTACAATGGTAAAAATAAGTAAATAATTCCCAGACTTTCATAATATTACAAAAATAAAACCGTTATATTATTGTTATTATTGTACAATATTGAAAAAGTTTTTTTTTTTTTTACATAAAGTCTATATATTATTATTGTATCTTGTATATTATATATCTTGTTTAAATATATTGTTAAAAAACATAACAATGTTTTATGTATAACATAATTTTCATCGAAAGAAAAGAAAAATATTTATTCATAAAAAAATTGTATTGAAATTTTCCTGGAATTTATACTATAGAAAATTTTATTTTATTCTCATAATTTTTCTTTATATTTTTGTTCTAAGTAAACCTATCTGTCTTCTGTTATAAGAATATTTTATATAATGTAGATATAGTACACGATATATACGAGTATATAAATGTTAGTGTATAGATGAATGTTTTCTTATCAACTCATATCATATCATTTTTTTTTTTTTTTTGTAACTATCATCAATTATTATCCGAGAACAATCAATATCATTATTAATAACTATCATCGGTTATTTTATCATTACTGTCATCAAAATTATTTTTGTTTATTTGTTTTTTTTTTTTTTTTTTGTATTTTACTCTTAATAATAATAACAATAATGATAACAGTTAAAATCATATACAAAAATAACATTAACACTAATACATGTCTATATGTTGATTTTCATAATGAAAATTATTTTCTCATATACATAATATATTAATTTTGTATGTCCCTTATGTGATAAATATTATAATATAAAAATATATATGTATATATACATTACATACATATTCATATATAAGTAATTATTATTATGCTTAAACTCTAGAGCTCAGTGTTACCGTTAATACTCTTTTTTTTTTTTATTTGATTTATGCTTTATTTTGTTCTTACGTTGCAACTAACTGTTATAAACATCTTTCAGTTTTACTTAACAACTGCTTGATTAACTCACCTTTTAATTTCTTATAGTTTTATCTTATTTTTTTTTTTTTTTTTTTTTAGATTTTTATCTTAAGATTTTAGTTTTAATTTTTACATTATTATAGTCATCAAAAAATGTTCATACATTAAATAGAGGAATCTCATATTATATGCAAACACTATCGTCAAAAATTATATCTTTTGTATTACTTATATATAGAATTCATTTTATTGTTCTATTTGCTTTGATTTTAATGATATATTTGTGTCATGTCATAGTTTTTACTATCATTTCTATTCTACTTAACTTCTAAAATATCACAATAATTTGCCAAAAAATTAATACTAATAAAAATTTCATATTTCTTTTTTTTCATTATTATATTTCTTTTTCTTTTTCTCATTTTCATTTTCTATTATTTAAAAGAAAACCTGAAAGAGAGAAAATATTTGATTTTTAGGTAAGGGTAAAATAATAAAAAAAAAAAAAAAAAAAAATCCCATACGTTTAAATAACAAATTCATGAGATAGTTATAATAAAATGAAATCATTGGTAGAGCAAATCATGATTATAATTTTAGAGATAATTAAAACAAAAATTAATTGCGATAACAAATGAAGTAAAAAATACAAAATAAAAAAACAAAATTTTATTGTGTCATTTATTGTTATTTCTGTGGTTTCATGGTATTTGATTGTATTGAAGAAAAGATAATATTATCCGTATTTTGTAATAAATGTCCCTAACAGAAGGGATAAATTAAAAACAAAAATGTTCTAAAGTTAATTCGATGATAGGATTGAAAACTATTTTGGGGGAGGGGAGGTAGGAGGGACAATAAAATTTGGAATAACATTAAAATTGTTTACTAATAAAAGTTATTTATAAAATAATAGGGGAGATTATATAAACGAATCACAAGATTCTGATTGTTAATAATCTATATATAATTTCTTTCTTATTTAAGATACATACATATATGCAAACATATTACATAGATACATATATGATATGTTCAGGGGCCTCGGTGGCCTAGTGGATAAGAGCTTATAAAATACGCTGTAAACACCGAGGGAGTGTGGGTTCGAATCGCACACACATCGTAAGAGTTATTCCACCTTACGACAATTTACAGTCACGCATGAACAGAAAAGACTGTGTAATTTCCTGTCCACATTATGTGGCAGAGAAATCCATTAAAAAAAAAAAATAATAATATGTTCACTATCTATTAAAGTTATTAAAATGCCATTAAAGCCATTAATGCCATTAAAGAAAGTGAAATATTTTTAAACAAATTTCCAGTTCATATAAATATTTATATTACACTTGGGTTGATTAATTGAGGTGTAACATAAACTGTTATGATCTTTAATTGGTTTTAAAATAACTTCATTCTTTTTGTACAAAACCACATACCTAAGTAAAATATATTATTTATATGAAACTTGTGTTGCAAAAAAAAAATAATCAAATAGTTACTGTAAATAACCAACCAATGTTATAATGTTTCAGACACAGGTTTTTCATTCTAAAGCCCTCTGGTTCAAAACTCGGCTGAGTTCTATACATTAATAAATAATAATATAGATTTTGCTTTATAACTTAATATAATTGATTAAATAATACATATAGAAGTATATATATGCATATATATACATATAATTAATATATAACAACATAAAATAATTCTTGTATAAGATAATAGATGTCGTACCCAAAAAACTTTACTTATTTTCGTTTAATAGTCTTGTACAATAGCTAAAAGATGAGTAACGAATAACAAGTGATTGAAAGGATGCCTATTCTTCTTATAAGAGTGAAAAAGATGACAAAAATAATTCTAAATATTATAAATAGATATAAATTATGCACCTATTTTCATAATAAAATTTTGAACTCAATTTGATTTCAGTGTTATTTGACGCGTAATTGAAAACTACAGGTATCTACAGAAAGATGTAGGTATTAATATTAGACTATTAGAGTATTGGAGACATATTGTCGCAATTCTAGTATCTTTTTCTATCTGTTCAATAAATTGTCTTTAATTGTGGTTGACAGATGGATTGGAAATTTATTTTTTATTTCTTAAAAAAGATAATAACTTTTTCTATTGTCCTTTTCAAGCAAAATGCAAAAAAAAAAAATTATCACATTAGGTACATATACTATGCAAGTATCAGTAAATATTTACCATTTAAAAATTAATATTTCAACAATGCTCGGAAAACGTAACTATTGTCTAAATAAAAGACAATAAGTAATAAATTTTAAAAAGTTTCTTAAAAAATTTTAAATTTTTTTCAAGGTCAATGTTTATTATGTACAAAAATCTCTATCCGTATATCTTTAAAAACAATTAAATTTTTATCCCCATCTTTAATATTTTATATGGACAGCATACAGTCATTTTAATTTACTGTTAATACTTCTTTATTTCTAAACTTTGGAGGTGCTGTGATATAAAAAAATTTAATAAAAAAACAAAAAAAAACGAAAATATCAATGTATTTTGCTAAAAAGAAAAACTTTTAGACCATTAAAAATGTCATCACTTAATCAATCCATAAATAATTTATTATACCTACCTAAAGTTGTTTTAATACTAAACAGGTAGGAATATTTTTTTTTTTTTATATTATTATCTTCTCTGGATTTTTTTTTTTGTCTTTTTTTTTGTTAACACATTTTCTTGCGAAATAAAAACTTTTATTTTTTTAAATACCTTTTTATGACAGTTTCATTATTATTATTTGAAACAAAAAAAAAAAGAAAAAAAAATTGTTTTTTTTCTTTTATTTTTTATTTTTATGAGCTACAGGATATAAAAGTGACAATTTTTACTATCATAAAGTTTATGTTAAATCCTTTTCAGCAATTTTATGTTTCTTTTCTTTGTTTTGTTTTCTTGTTTTTCTTTTTTAACTAATAAAATTGTTCAACTTTGAAAAGTAATAAAAAAATTATAATAAAAAAAACAAAATAAAAATGTAACAAACTTTAAGTAAGTAATAATGATAATGATAATAATATAATACACCTTGTGATCAATAACGAAATGGCAAACTATAATTTTTTTTTAAACTGATTCTTAATAATATCATATCCATCTTATTTATACATTTTTTTTTTTTTTTTTTTTGGTTATTTTTATTTATTATATCGCCATTCATTTAAAAGTTTTCTGATATTTATGTATTCTTTTTTAACATAAGCATCGAAAAAATATGGTGTTCTCTTGTTAATTTGATAAATGATTTATTTAATAATATAATTTTATCTCAGTTATATTTAAGTGTCCCTCGTATCCAATCATTCAGTAACAAATCAATAAAAAATTATTTTAATGTCAAGGTTCAGAATTTTTTTTTTTTTTGTGTTTTTAATTTCAACTGAAAATATGTCATACTTTTTTTCAATATCATTTTAAGGATATATTTAAAAAACAAAAAAAGGATAAATATAATAAAAGAAAAGAATATATTATTAACATTTTTAACTACTATTTCTGTTTCTAACACACATACCTATACATATATTAAATTCAAACAAACACGTGCATGGGAATCTAATCTCCAAAAATTGATATTCTTTTTTTCCTTTACGTTGGTTCTACACGTTCAAGTTCTCCTATTGTCTTTACATTACTACTAACTTTAATTTAAAGGATACACATATCCACATCGAAGATTATAAAAACAAGGTAACATACAAACAAAAAAAAAAAAACAGATAACAAGATCATAAATTGGTAAAATAAACGTGACGAAATTAAAAGAAGCGCGTTTTTCATGCTTTTGTTTTTCAATTTTTGTTTCTTTTCTGTTTTTTTTTTTTTTTGTAGCTAAAGAGCAACAAAAACTTTTTATTGCTTAAGATACATGCAATTTAAGAAAATTAAATATGTTACAAAAACAATAAAAAAATAAAAATAAAAAAAAAAAAACAACAAAGAAATATAAAAAAAAAAATTAAACTCATTCTGTTCACTCATTTTAACAATGCAAAAAAAAAAAAAGATGAGAGGAATACAGTCATGGTAGGCAAAGTTATAATATATGTATTATGTATGTATATGTATATAGGAAGTGTCAAAATAACATAAAAAGGATTCAAGTTGGATTTTCAATGTTATTTAATTGAAGGAAATGATAAGGTTGTTAATTTTTTGTTGTTTTATTTTTTCTTCGCTCGATATATGCTTCAACGCAGAAAAGAAAAGAAAAGAGCAAGGGTTCGAAGAATAAGGAAACGCGAGAATATTATGTCATAAATATGTATGAGTATTTTTTTTTTATATTTTTATTTTTTTGTAAAAGATGTAAGAAGTGTAAAACAATAGAAAAGACAAAAATTACATAAAAATACTTGACAATACATTATTATCTTAACGATGTAGTAGGGATTTTGAGTATTTACAGAAGGATTGTCAGCTTCAGAGATTCGATAAGTGGTATATGTCAACAAAATTTTTATAAATTGTTATACATATTTTGAAAAAAATTTTTAAGATTTTTAATAGTAAGAGTATTTTTATTTTATAAACATGCCTATACGAAGAATTTATTTTAAATATGGGTTTGTCCCCTTTTGTTTTTTTTTTTTTTTTTTGCAGTAGGTTGATATTTTATTACGAACTAACATACTTTCTAAAGTGTACTGTTCATTAAATCTAAGAAGAGTTTTCTTCTGTTTAAAATGGGTTTAACATTTTATAGAAAACAATTGAGTTTCAACCTTAGACATTTTTTTGTTTGAATTTTTCATTTTGCGCTGAGAACCACGCTTTATGAAAAATGAAACCAAGTTTTTAATATACAGTTAAAAAAAATTATAATCATAGAATATATTCTAAGATCTGAAATAAATTTATTATATGAATTAATCTAAAGTATTTTTGGTTATTTGTTATAACTTTCATTTCGAGGGCCTCGGTGGCCTAGTAGGTAAGAGTGTATGAAATACGCTGTAAACACCGAGGGAGTGTGGTTTCGAATCCCACACACGTCATAAAAGTTATGGGCCCTTACGACATGTACAGCCACGCCTGAAAAGAAAAGGCTCTGTAATTTCCTGTCCACTGTCCAAAAAAAAAACCTTAATTTCTACTCTTGATAGGATCTAATAATATTTTGAATTAATAAATTGAAAGGAAAAAACAAGAGACTCAACTTAATAAATAAGATAATGACTATGTTATAATAATTTCATATCATACCAAATACAAAATTGTAATGTAAAGAATCAAAAATAATGAATAGGCTGTATCCGATATGTTGAAAAATCATTAAAACACAATAGTAAATCTCAATTAGTTTTTTTTTTTCTTTTTGTTACTAAATATTTCGTTCTTTTTAAAGTATCTTACAAAATAATTTTTTTGCATATTTACAAAAAAAAATTTTCTATTAGTGCCTATTAGTTTCACTCTGTCTGCCGGTCAGTCTGTCCGTCTAGTTGTTTATAAAACTTCAACACCGTTAAAGATAGAGGAAAAAAATTTTAACCATGGATATGTCTCATAAAAAAATTAATTTTGTGGCCCATCAGGGAACTACAGCCCCTCAAACTTTGAAAAAGCCCTATTTTTAAATGCGTATATATTTCATGCTCCACTTAACATTTTTTCAATCTGAAAACGCCATTCGACAGGAATTTTTCTTACCTTTGAATCGATCAATTTCAAATTTATATATATATTTTTTAAATTTCTATTTTAATTTACCTTTACGTGAAAACCAAATTTAGCATGATTTTTCTACCTTCATAACTCAGGCACACTTTTAGATAGGGACTTCAAATTTTCAGATAAGAAAGAACTTTTAGAATTAATATAAGTTTCCTTAAAAAAATTTTTAGAACCAACCCTTAATAGCTATTAGCGCTCAAAAGTTGAAAATTTGTTTTTTTTTATACTTAAGCACCTGTACAAATTTTTCTTCTGCAAGACATTAAAGTTAAAGTTTCGGTAATATATTTTCCCGTGTGTTACCGGTTTTTCTTAGTTATATAAGGTTCTGGACTTTCAGCCCCTCAAAATTGCAAAAACATCCTATTTTCACATTTTTTCTTATATGAAATTATCAAATTCTGATGCAAGTAACAGTTTTTTTTATCTTTTGGAAATGTGCGCTTTTAAAAACCGTTGGTTTACATTCTGCCTTGTTTATTTATATTTTATTGTACTTATAAGATTTTCATTTTGGGAAAGTTTGTAAGTACTAAAGAAATTTTAGTATAATTTTTTACTTTAAAGATTTTTGTTTTTTTTCCATTTTTTTTTTCGCCCCAAAATATACAAATAATATGTAAAGACATTATGAATATGTTAATAGTAACATGAAGTTAATCAAAAAAAACAACAGCATGGTACAGCAGGATACTAACAGGATATGTTTTGTACATTTTAATATAAGTTAAAGACTGGAAAACTTAAAATTGAGAGTTTGCAATGTTTTCTTAATGTAGTGAAGCAGGGTGCGATAAGAGTATGGCATGCAAAGGATGTATAGTATATATAATGTTAAATGCAAAACTGTAAGGATTCAGAAAAACCATTTTTTCACTTATTATTCTTAAAGTAAAACCAATTTTATTATATTTTTTTCTCACAATTTTCTAAAACGTTTTCATTTTTCCATTTCATAATATTTGATTTCAATGTTTTTTTTTTTTGTTGTTTTTTTTTCAAAGAAATTATTTCAGTGTTTTCAGTAGATCGTCGTCACATATAATGGATTGGTAAATGAAGAACAAAAACAAAAAAAAAAAAAAATCTTTTACAGCTTAATTATATGTTTTTCTTTTGTGTCATTGTGTTTATTCAAAAGATAAACCTCTGTACTTTTGTTTGTAGTTGTATATGTACATAAAATGAACTAAACAGAATAACGAAATATAAGTGGTATGATAATGGGTAAACATTATTAGATTGAATTAAATTTTTTTATATGTATAATACACATACGTATATATGATTTTATGTCTCATGAATGTTAAACAATCTTCATATTGCGTTTAAGTTTCCTTTATATGACCTTGAACACAAAAAAAAAAAAAAACAAAAACAGGAAATGAAAGGTTTTAATGAAAAAATACAATGTCAACAATAATTAAAGAGTAAACCTAATATGAAAAAATGAAAATCCAAAAAAAACAAAAAAAAAAAAAACAAGAACAAATTAAAGAACGCAGTGCCTTTTATAATAAAGAAGAATAAAATTTATTATTAAAATTTCATGGTTTGAAATATTCAATGGTTTTTGTTTTTCAGTTCAATTAAATTTTTTTTTTCTCTGATTTTGGTTTTGGTTAAGTTTTTCAATCAAAACATTAATGATCACTTTTGTAAAGATGATTCTTATTTATTAATATTGTGAATGTTTCTAAAGTAACATAAGTTAATATTCTAAAAATTTTTTTCATTTTTTCATCCTTAACTCTTAACTTTTCATCCTTAATATCAATAATATTTTATTTAATTGTTTATTTTTCCTTTTCTTCCTATCTGCTCTTTCTAATAGCAATTTTTTACAATGAAAATTTTATTATGAAATTTAAAGTACATTGACTTTTAATCGTGAATAAAATATTCAGTAAAAACTGATTCTTAAATTGTGTAATAAAATTTTTGATCGATCAATTCAATTTTTCCAAATAAAGTTTGGAACTGATTCAGAAAATATTAAATAAGAGATTTGGGGTTATGAAAAATAAATAAAAAAACAGATTTTCTTTGCCAAAAAAAAAAAAAACAAAACCACAAAATTCCTATTAAAATTTCTTTTCCATTTAAAATTAAAATTATACATTACACATTTTTATACCCTACACATTAAGTATAGGGTATATTAACTTTGGTATGGTGTTTGTAACCACCAAAAGGAAGAGAGTTAGGTATAGCATGTATATATATTCTGAATCAGGATCACCTCAGGAGTCGATTTAGCGATGTCCGTCCGTCCGTCCATACGCACGATAACTCAAAAAATAATGATGCTATCTTGATGAAATTTATACTGTAGGTTAACAATGACTAAGGTAAGGCGGGGATTGTAAATGGGCGAAATCGGACCATGCGTTCGAGTACCTCCCATACAACTCCCAAAACCGAATACGCATATCTTTGAAATTAATAAAGATAGAAACTTAAAATTTTGTACGAGGGTGTGTTTTCCTGAATCCCTGATATCCCTGATATGAGATGAATTGGAACGGTTGTTCGGGTACCTCCCATACAAATCTCAAAACTGAACAAGTATATCTTCGAAATTAATAAAGATAGGAACTTCAAATTTGATACGAAGGTGCTGTTTCCTAAATCCCTGATTTGCCTAAAATTTGAGATGAATTGGAGTGGTCGTTCGGGTACTTCCCATACAACTCCCAAAACCGAACAAGCATATCTTCGAAATTAATAAAGATAGAAACTTCAAATTTGGTACTAGGGTGTTGTTTCCTGAATCCCTCATTTGTCCAAAATTTAAGATGAATTAGAATGGTTGTTCGGGTAACTGCCACACAACTCCCAAGACCAAACAAGCATATCTTCGAAATTAATAAATATATAAACTTAAAATTTGATATAAGAATATTCTACCCTATGTCTCTAAAATTTGAGATGAATTGGGGTGGTGGTCTGCGTGCCTTCACACACTTCCCAAGAGCTAACAAGCTTATTTTCAAATAAAGATAGAAATCTGAAATTTTGTACAAAGGTTGTAAAAGCATTTATTTTTTTAGCTTAGTTATATTAAATACTTAACTAAAATAACTTATGGCAATGACTTACTGTTACTTTTACTTGTTGTTTTAAACGATGGTATGAATTATAATACCTACCCTAACATAACAGAAAAGGAAAAAATTTATGTATAAAAGTAAATAAATTTAATTTTATAGTAGCTAGGTATATTTAAGGATAAAAATATATATATATATATATATATTGGAGGTTTTTTTGAAATTTTGTATTTTGTATTTTTGTTTTTTTTTTTTTTTTTGTTAAATCAATTCAATTTCATTCCGCATTTTAATTGAAAATATAAAGGTACCAGCATTTTATTATTATGTTGGGCAGTAATGTTTTATAAATTTTTTTTTTAATACCAAGAGAGACCAATTATATATATATATATTTTTTGTGTTTATTTTTTTTTTTGGGTAATTTCATTAAATTTTCCAAAGAAAAATTTCATTAAATTTTCCAAAGAAAAAATTTCATTGTGATTTTCAAAATTTAAATATGAATATTTAATGAAATTTTCAAGGATTTGTATTTTGGTTTTAATTGGTTAGAAAAAATTCCAAAAAAAAAAAAAAAAAATGGAAAAAATTAAGCTTTGTTTTTTTTTTTGTCCAATTTGCTTTTAATCAATATGATTTTACATTGAAAATATTCTTTTAATTTTAAATTTAATTTAAAATACAACAAAAAAAAAAACAAATATAAAAGAATATCCATTGTTGACAATGACAGAATACATACAATTCAATAATAAAGATACAAAATATATCAAATGAATAATAAAAAATTTTTTATACTTTTAACAAAAAAATCAATTTAAAAAATTTATTTATACCTAAAGAATTTTTCCACCCAGATAATATTAAAATGAAAAGATAATATTAAATGGTATATTTAAAGCTAATCGAATTAAATTCAAAAAAATTCAAATCGACATTGAAAATGTTTCCTATTTTTTTTTTTTAGTAAAATGTACTGTTGTAGTCAAACTTGACAAATAAATACATAATGAACAATGTTTAGCAGATATATCTATAAAGTTACGTAGAATTCAGACGAGAATATAGTAATACTATCTTACGAATATTTGTGATTTGAAATGTCAAATTACTATTTTTGTGACGTATGTAGATTATATTTTTACTATCAAGACGTACATTTCTATAACAAATGAATATATGTATAATAGTAAAAACTAAAAATTTATTCCGATCATTATTTAGTTTTAAAAGAACTTAAAAAATTTAAAGAAAAGAAAAAAAGTAAAAGATGAATCTCCATGTCTTAACTCTAAAAACGACCTTCCGAGCATGACGGTTTCTGCTTAGGTGGCAGTCATTACTTTTATCGAAATGCATACGGAAAAAAATTTAAGTTTTACATGAAAGCTATAACTGAATAGCAATATAGGCAATTATATCAATCAGACTGACAGTTTTAGTAAAATTATCTGTCAAATAGCAAATGACAATACTTAAGCCAAAATAAAAATAAAAGTAATTTAAATTGTTTTCAACGTTAATTCGATGTTAATGCAAAATAATGTTTTATTATTTTAATTTATTTATTCATTTATTGATAGAAAATGATATTAAAAAAGGTTTTTATTTAATAAATAAATAATAAAAAAAAATTGTAAACTGATTGAAATACAAAATCATAATGAAATATGTCAAGAATTGCATCAGAATTTTTTTCAATAACAAACTGAAATAATATGAAATGAAACATATGTATGTCATTGGAACAATTTTGTTTCAAATTTACTGATCAGTTGTTCATGAAAATAATTACCAATCCGAAAAATCATAAAATTGGTTTTTTTTTTTTAAATATTTAACATAAAATTTAAAAATTCGTAATTGAATTTATTCTTTAAAAACTATTTAATCATTAAATCAACTCTTTTTGTTAAATATTATATGTCTTTACTGTAAAAAAATTTATTATAAACATTTTTCGGAAGCATTTCAATTAAAGCTATAACTGGCGCCTTAACAAAACAAAAAAGTAAAACAACACGTTTTAATAGTATACTATAAATTTGAGTGCTGAATACTGAGAGAGAATTCGTTAAAAGTTCATTAAAACGTTAATAATGATTAAACATTCGTTAAAAAATCGTTAAAATATACGCGACACCGACTTCTTGTTATTTTATGCCCATTTCTCACTTTACTTTTCTCATTTTTTGGCAATTTGGATTTAGAATAATCGTTAAATTGCTAGCTGAATCAATAGCTATAGGAAAATATCAAACTAAAGTAGAGAAAATAGATAGAGAAATGTAATTGTGTTATTAAAAATGCTTATATATTTGGGCAATATCTTGTTAGTATTATTTTTGTCTGATGGCAGCAGGATACTAACCAAAGAAAAAAACCAAGGATACTAGCAGGAAAAAAACCAAAAAAATTTATTGTCAACACGATAAAAGTAGATAGTAGCTTTACTCTAGCGCGGCGCTTCTAGCGTTGCTCGTTCCTCTACCACGCTTCGTGCAGCCCTTCCAGCGTCCATTTTCTATTTTGTCAAGTTCCATTTAAATCAATGTATTCTACTTAAGCGTCAAAGCGACGCTAGAAACTATGTGAGCAATGGGTCAACACCTTTAGAGTTAAGAGATAAGTAATTTTCAAAGTTGATGATAGGTATTAAACAAGTCAAAGTTGATGTATGAAAAATGGTTAAATAATGTATAAAAAAATCTAAAAACTATCTAAAATTTAAGAGGGATAATTACAGTTCAAAAAAAGGATAGATATATTATGATTTATGAGCACATAGTACCTAGGTGTTTTAGTTTCAAATCCCCATAATTATGTGCCTACTTAATTGTTTTTTTTAGTTTAAAATCCCCATTATTTAGAAAATTTTCTTAATTTCTCCAAAATTTTAAAGGCCATATGTTATCAATAAAATACAATACAGAATCACATTAAAATTTTAAAGAAAATTTAAAAGGAATTCATTGTGAAAATAAAATATTATATAATATCTAAAAAATTAATTTTAATTAATTAAATATTTCTTAGAATAAAATTTATATTATTACTTAGTTAGCTATTGTTGTTTCTCTAAAGCAATAATAGGCTATTAATTAAATTTAACAAAAATAAAATATTATTTAATTGTTATTTCTATGATCAATCACATTAGAATTTAATAAATAATATAAAAAATATTAAAATTTAATAACTAAAATAGTGATAGTGGGAGTTTTTGTTTTTTACTTACATAATTTTCAATTATTTTATTTTCAACTTAATTAAATACCTACTAAATTAATTCAATAGAATAAAATTCTTTTCAAATTAAAAATTAATTTTAAATTTATTTATAGGTTATGTGTATAAAATATTTATAAATTTGAAAATATTAAAGGTTAAAATATTATTAAAGTTATTTTTTTTATAAAATCTGAATATTTTCAAATTTTTTTCTTATTTTTTTTTTTGTTTTGTTGAAAAAAGAATAACTTCAAAAATAATGTTAAAAAATCTATATACACAATTAAAATAAATCTAAAAATAATAATAATTGTAGGTGGTATAGATTTTTTGCAGTCAAAAAAAAAAACAAGGCAGAATGTAAACCAACGGTTTTTAAAAGCAAACGTTTCCAAAAGACGATGTATTCAAACTGTTTAGAAGTGTGACTCCGCACCAAAAATTGAAAATTTCATATAATAAGAAAAAATGTAAAAATAGGAGTTTTTGGCAATTTTGAGGGGCTGTAACTCCGGAACCCTATATAACTAAGAAATATTGCCAACTCACATAAAAATATATTAAGTACTAAAGCTTTAATTTTTATATCTTGCCGAAGAAAAATGTGTACAGGTGCCTATATTACAGGTGTCTAAAAATACCAAATTATCAATTTTTGGAAACTTATACTAATTCTAAAAGTTCTTTCTTGTCTCAAAATTACAAATTTCTATCATGTAAAATTTGGTTTTCACTTAACGGTAAATTTAAATACTAAATACTAAAAAAAATGTATAATTTTGATATTGATGTACAAAGGTAAAAAAAAAAAATCCTGGCGAATGGCGTTTTCAGAATGAAAAAACGTTAGGCAAAACATGAGATATACGCATTTAAAAATAGGGCTTTTTCAAAATTTGAAGGGCTGTAGCTCCGTAATGGATAGTGCTACATGAAAAAGTTATGCTACAACATTAATTTTTTTTTATTAGACCTACCCATGGTTAAATTTTTTTTCTCTTTCTTTAACGGTGTAGAAATTTTGCAAACAAACGGGCGGACGGACGGCCAGAGTGAACATAATAGGCACATTTTATCAATTCTTTTTTTTTTGGAAATGTGCTGAAAAGAGGAAAATTCAATGTTACTTTTGTAGGATTTTATAAAATTTTAAAATATAAAAAACAGAAAAAAATAATTTTTCTTTAAATTATTTAATAATATAAATATAATTAAAAAAAATAACTAAATTTTTTTTAAACTAATTATTTTCCATTTACAATACCCCTTTTATAGGTTATATATTATATAAAGGATGTATATTATATATATAAATCAAATAAATAATATTATTAAAATATGTATTGATAAAAAGTATTTAACGGTATCAAAATGGCTATACATGGTGCAATTTGTGTTCTGTAAGAATCGGTCAGCCATATTTTAAACCAACCAATCTCATTTAAAATTTTTACATATGGTCCAACATCATACACTTATATCTATTAAAATATCGTTACATCCTGAATAGGTTTTTGGAAAGAGAAGAGGAATCTGTACAAATAAATTGGATTTAAGTTTGAGTTCAAATAAAAAAAAAACTCAATTTACTGATAAGAACTAAATAATAGTTTTGATATATTGTCAGATAGCTTTATAGGTCTTCATCTTTGTAACTTGTGAGCATTTAAAAGAACAAAAAATTGAAAAAATAGACAATTTTTAAAGATTTTTTTAATTGTTTCAAAATGTCTTTTTTATTTTTTTTTTGCTCAATTATTTTAAATACGCGTAAGATACCGTAATAATATTTTTAAGAAAGAAAATTTGAACTAAAAGAAAGGTTTTTAAATGCGTACATTTCCCAAAGATAATGCAAACTGTTTAGAATTGTGGCTTAAAGCA
The DNA here is from genome assembly GCA_947095535.1 of Poecilobothrus nobilitatus. NCBI lineage: Eukaryota > Metazoa > Arthropoda > Insecta > Diptera > Dolichopodidae > Poecilobothrus > Poecilobothrus nobilitatus. The sequence continues at coordinate 188,871,497 of OX352774.1, read as the reverse complement.
AAATTTGAAAATTTCATATAAAAAAAAATTGTGAAAATAGAACTTTTTTGCAATTTTGAGGGGCTGTAAATCTGGAAACCTATATAACTTTGAAAAGCCGTTAACATATGTAAAAATATATTACAGAAGTTTTAATTTTTATGCCTTCTCGAAGCAAATTTTCAGTTTTTGAGCGCCAATAGCTTTTAAACACTGGATGGTACAAAAAAGGAAACTTATATTAATTCTAAAAGTTCTATCTTGTCTCAAAATCAAGTTCCTATCTAAAATCATGCCGCCGGAGTTATGAAAGAAAGAATAATATATACTTGTATAATAAAATTTGGTTTTCACTGTTATGTGAATTTAAATACTAAATTTAAAAAAATTGTATAATTTTGATATTGATTTACAAAGGTAAAAATTCCTGACGAATGGCGTTTTCAGATTAAAAAAATGTTAAGTAAAACATGAGATATACGCCTTTAAAACTAGTGTTTTTTCAACCAATGATTCGATTTTTTTTTCTCTATCTTTAGCGGTGTAAAAGTTTTGTAAACCGACGGATACGCGCACGGAGAAAGTGAAATAATAGGCACATTTTTTCAAAATATTTTGTGCTAAAAAATCGTAAAAATTATTGGATCTATATTTTTCTTCCGTTTAAATGCACATAAGTCATAACTTTTGAACGAAAATCTGAAATATTTAAAAACATTGTTTGAAAAGCTAAATTTCAAAGTTGAAATACAAAGCTTTCTGACCATTTATCAAACTTATTAATTAGTTGGGTAGTTTTTGAGATAAGAGCAAATTATATTGAAAATTAAAAAAAAACACTTTAGGCCTCATTATCTCAAAAAAGATATAGAAACTCCTCCCCCCACACAAGTTTTTGTTCGTGTTAGTCCACCAAATTCACACTCTAAACATTCAAAACTGAAAGGAAATCACCCTGTATAATAAATATTGTTTTAGAAAAGATGATTTTTATTGAAAATTACAAAAATGTACAGCAATGCTTGAATCAAAAATATTACTATGTAATTTGAAAAACACGAAACCAAAACAAAAAAAAAATTTGTTCAAATAATGTTTCGTATATGAATACAATATTATTTAAAGATCTAATACCTATAACTTTCCTAAAATTTTAATTGCATTTCCACCAGACGTAATCAGTAATAAATAATTCCCAAAAAATGTCCATTAGATACCTAATTATTATTAGAGTAAAGAAAAATCCTTTGGTGTAAAAAAAATTAAACATGTAAATTAGTCTTTTTTTAAACAATTTATTTCCATAATATTATTTTTTTTTTTTACATTTTTATTTCAAATATAAAAAAAATCAGCTATCTCCACCACAGGACCGACCGCCACTACACGTAAAGTATAATGCCAAAATTTATAGATTTTTTACATAATAATTTATATCAAAGCAAAATAACTTCTAATAATTTAACAACATTTTGTTTTATTCAATAACAGTAATAAGCAATGAAATCGTAAAAATATACATACATATGTAAGTGAATTCATTCATACATTTATTTACATTATTATGTATAATGTACATGATTATTTTTTCATTCAAAAATATTAGAAGTAAAAAAAAATAAAAACTGTAAACAAATACAAAACAAACATAAGATTAATATTGAATCTGCTAACAAAAATGTTACCTTTTAAATTTTACGTCATCAACAAAATAATAATATGCATAAATATAAGCAGGATGTATATAAATTTTGAGAGGTATAAAAAAAAACAAAAAAAAATTGTTCATATAAATTCATATGGAGTAAATTTGGACTTAGAAAAAAAATTAAATAAAAGTTAAAGTTAGTCGGATCAAAAAATGTTTTATGGCAAAGTTGTTCTTCTTTAAGTGTATAACAACTTTTTTTTAATAATTTTTCTCATAAAATTTTTCTGTTACGAAATATTCGTAAAAAACTTAAAAAGTACACTAGTAACCTACCACTTGCGGTTCTCCGATGTGCTCCAAAAGCTTATCAATCTGAGATATTTACGTTAAAACCTTAAATATGAAATTGCAAAAAATTTCGCTCAGTCAGTCGTTTAAGCTGTACACATGCCCTCAGACATACCCACACACCCACGCAGACGGACATCATGCTTAAAAAAACTTTTATAGCCTTCGCCACACCGGAGTAGTGCATATTTGCCAAAATCTCGGGTAACTCTCGAAAACAATACCTACCTTATACATAATTGTATGCGGTCGTTAAAAACATAAACTTTTTTCAAATTTTATTAAATTTATGGCTAATTTTTAAATAAAATATTAATAATTAATTAAAATGTCCATTGACAAAACTATTTATAAACTAAATAAATTAATGTCAAAAAACAAAAAATATTATTAAAAATATTTCTTTTTTAAAATTTCAATTTATTTTTTTTTACAGTAAAAAAAAAACAAAAAAAGAGCATTAATTTTACACAATGAAAATAATATTTAAATATTTATTTTTTCCCTGAATACACAGGTTTTTTTTTTGTTTTGTTTTTTTTGCCGTAATAACATAAATTATAATAATAAATTCTGTAAAATCCAAAAAAAAAAAGAAAAAACCATTTAGAAAATAATTATATTTAATTTTACCACAGTGAAAAATATTATAATTTTTAAATATTTTCCCCATATACATACATATACGTATTATACATAGAGATATCGATTTTTTTTTGCACCATTTCATTGTAAAGTCATAATATATATGTATATGTAGTTGTTGAACTGGACTAAACAATTTTTTTTTTTTTCAAAAAAAAAAAAAAACATTAAAACGTACATAATAATATGTAAAATAAAATAAATATTAAAAAATTAATAAATAAAAAAAGTAATAATAATAAAAATATTTTAAATGAAAATAAAAAAATATTTTTGATAATTACAACGAAAAAAAAAAAAAAATGAAGCAACGGCAACACATAGTAACACCAAAAGCAAACATACATGCATACATATTATTATTCAATTCATAGAAATAATATAAAATTTAATTCAATTTTGTTTTTAATGCATATAATATTTTTTAGCCAAAATTATAAAAATTATAACAGAATTTTCTTTTTCTTCTTTGCTCTTACAAATATAGAAATTTAAATTGGATGTAATTTTCCCCCCCTTCCCAATCGTAATAATCCTTATCCAAAAAAAACAGAAAAAAAACAACATTTAGCGGTCAAAAAATGAATAAATTAAAGAATTTTTTTAGTATCCATACATTTTTAATCATTAGAACTTTAATAAACGGCGACATTATAAATGAATTATTGTTTTTTAAAAATTTATTTACAGTTATTACCTTAAAGAACGGCAATAAAACGGTTTTAAGTAAATTTTTACAATAAATTTTAAAAAAAATTTGCTTATTAGTTTAATTCTGTTCGGCAATCCGTTTGTTGGTCTATTTATAAAAGTTCTACAAAGTTCAAAATGGAGTAATAAAATTAGTTAGCCATTTAACAATTTAATGTTATCTCACTTGTTTTTATATAGCCTCAGCCATGACAGACCTACAACTCCACAAAGTTTGTAAAAAACCATATGCTTAATATTTTTTCAATCTAGAAACATCAAGGTATGCAATTTTTTAAGTTTTTAAATCAATATAAAAATTAAATTATGTGCATACATACATAATATGTATTCTAAATTGGTAAATCCCCATTTTTACTACGAGTAATATCTTTTGGTAATTGGGACGTTTTCAAACTTTCCATTTAGCATAAGAGACATTTCGACAAAGATACATTTTACAAAAAAAATATTTCGGGAACACCTTTAAATAGAACTTTTAAATTTAAAACCTTTAAATTTTATTAGGAAGAAGTTCTTTGAGCATTAGCCTTCGTCACTTGAGAAAAAAGTTTTGTACTTCACCGTGTTTAATAGCTATTTTTGATCAAACATTGCAAATTCTATTTTTCTATACCTGTTCAAGATATAAAATTTGAAGGTGCTTAATATTATGTTGTTCAATATGTTAACAGTTTTCCTTTATTATATAAAAAGTCACCTTCAAACTAAAGAAAATGTACGTGAAAAAGACTTCAAATAAAATTACAAATTTTACCGCAAAAATAGTCACAATTTTAAAATGCATTTTATTGGATTTTTGAAAATGTGATCGTTAAAAATCCTTCATTTTACCTACTGCATTGTTTTTTTGTTTTTATAAAATAAAAAATTAAAAGAAAAAATAATAGGAAGCAAAAATTGAAAATACCGTTAGAATAAAATTACGTAAAGATATTGGAAAAAGAAGAGATGATAGCAGAGCTTCCTTTGTTTTGTTTAATATTCTTTTATAATGTGAAATCTGCTGAAGAAGGATTATAAATTTTACTTTTCCTATTGGTTTATTATTATTTTGAAAAACGGAAGTAAAAATTCCTTGAATTTGTAGCTATACAAATTAGTTAAAATCTTTCATCTTAAAAAGAAGCACCTTGAAAAATAAAAAAAAAAACAAACCATACTTTAAAATTATACTTAATGGATATAAGGGTTTCTGGAAAAGAGATTTACGAAAATTAAAATTTTATTCATAAAATACAAAAAAAAAAAAAAAAAAATATGAAATACTTGGAAATTATTTAAATTCATTGAGAATTCCATCAAAATAATTTTGAGTAAAAGTGTGTATATTAGGAAAATTTATAAATAGATTTTCAAGGAATTTTTAAATGTACTACAAACCATTATAAAATTTACAATATATGGTATGGTATATTTTTATTACTATGGGATTAGAGAATTTTTTTTTGTACTATAAAACTGATTTATTTACATTTTTAACTATATCTAAAGAAATTTAAAATTATGGTAGATAAAAATATATTCTAAAGCCAAAGTGGAGAAATTACACAAAAAAAAAAAACGTTTTTTGAAGATCTTAACCTCATTTCAAATTACTTCGGGACGTTAAAGAAAGTATTAATGAAAAGTTTAGTTCTTCGAATCAATTTAAAGCTGTGCAATTAAATGAACTCAGTTTACTTTAGAATCTGGTAAAATTTTGGCAATTATGGTATATTGTCGATTTTAATCAATCTTGTTACGCTTAAACCTTTTACATTCGTTAAAAATGTTACATTCAATTCCGTAAGAAAACCAATAACAGCCACAAAAAAAATGCTTGTACAATATTCTTTTTTGTTGCATTAAATCCTGTAAATTGTTTGAATTTTCAAAACTTATCACAGAAAAAAAAAATTAATTGGAAAATTGAATTTTTTTTACGTAATATGATTGTTAAAATGTTTTTTTTTTTTTTTTTTTGTGAACAGCGCATTATTTTTAATCAGCCTAATAATATTTTCTTGTTATTTTTCATTTGTATCTTTTTTTATACATTAGCAAACAATATAAAACGTCATTTCAAAGAAAAATCATCTATTGCATATAAATATTATATTTGCTTATCTTTAAGGCAATGCAGTCATTTATAAAATTTTATACGTACACATAATAATAATATGTATAATAAAAATTTTTCTGATAACTTTAACTTCTAACGATTACAAGAAATGATAAATTTTATTTTTTTCGTTCATTTTAAAACAAAAAACATTTTAGACAACAAAAAAAGAAAACCAAAATTTTTTTTTTTAATAGAAAAATTAAGCATAAAATAAAATAAATAAAAAATGTTTAAACCTCTGCCAGAATGGATCTGGCAGTATACGATGATTTTTATCTTAATCTCTTAAGTATTTTCATATATTTTTTAAATTAATGTTATTTTTTTTATTTTTTTTTTTGAAATTTTTTTGCTTATGTTAAGATTTTTAAGAACAAACAAAAAAAAAAAACAAAATTCCTTTACAAAAAGTAATTTTTTTAATTTTCAAATATTTTTGCCTACTTTTCCCTCATTTTTTTCTCAGTCTTTGTTTTTCGAGGAGGATGAGGAATAAACTGTTGTTGTCAAAAAAAAAATTGTTTTTTTTTTTTTTTTTGGTTTATTGTACCAACACGCTTCTTTTAAACAGGAAAAACTAATTTGTTCTCATATATACATAGTACTTATAATATCTTATAGATATAAAACAAAAGGGATAAAAGGATAATATTCTAAAACAATGCCAAAAAAATAAGCAAATTTTCGAACAGGTACAAAATTTGACAGAACAATAACTACAGTCCTGTGTGAACTGTTTTACTCAAACAAATTGAATAAAAGGAAAATAAAACCAAGAGAGAGAGAAATGAAAAGATTTAGATTTACAGAAGAGGGAAAAGAAAAGAAATATGACTGTAATCACCTGCGAAAAATTTACAGATCGTTAAGCAAGAAAAAAAAAAAATTTTTTTTTTCTGTTTTTATGTTTGATTATTTTTTTTTTGTTTTTTTTGGCAAACTAAATTGTTTTTGTTTTTTTCTTTCTTAATTTTAAAATAAAAAAACAAAAGAAAAAATGCAAAATAAGAGAAATAAAGTGAAGCAACAAATACAGCAAATATGTAGGTACATGACATTTTAAAGTTGTTATCCCAGATATAGGTAAAAACAAAAAAATACATAATTTTATGTTCATTAATATTTTACAGTACTCATGCCAATTTATTGTATAGAAATAACGGTTTAAAAATAGTTTGAGTGGTATAGTTAGTTACCAAATCCATTTCCTAAACAAGTTTTGAAATAATTATTTTTAAATTTGGTATGGAGTTAAGATTTTTTTTATAACCGTTGTGGTATTACCTATAATATTTTGTTTATTAATTTTCTTGTACATAATATCTTCTTCCTTATACAACGTTTAATCTTTCATAAGAATCATTTTTGAATAAGTAGGTGAATATAATAAGTTTTAACACACTACGACGCTAACTATACAACTAAAATCAGACAAATTGTTTCCGTTTAAATATCCGAAGAAGGTCTCGACTGAATAGCATAATTTGGGAGATTTTTTAAACTTTTATTTTTAGAATCTTTAATCTTCATTCAAATGTTAAATTTCGAAAAATTATATAAAAAAAAAAACAACAAAACCTAAATATTCGTTAGGAGTATAGTGTAAACGTATAAAAATAAAAACTTTGTTACCCCCAAAAAAATGTTAGCTTATGTTACCTTTGATCCAGTATCACTTTAATTATATATAGTAATATGTAAAGTTATATAAAATGATTTTATGCATTAAATATCCATTCATATTATTATAATAAATTAAAAATGTTTTCAAATTTAAAGAAAATGTTTAAAAAAAAAAAAAACACTAAAATACATTAAAAATAAAATCAGTAACTTTAAGTTTAGTTAACTGAAATACAGAAATCACCTTCATGTTTGTTTTTTTTTTTTTTTTATCGATTCAGATCACATGAAAGTACTTGGATTGCATAAATGGAGAGGTTTAGTGGATTTTATTTTCTCCCTTTAAAAAACAATCAGAATCAATAATGAAAAATTAAAAAAAAATTCATATACTATAGGGGGTACTAAGCAAAAAAAAAAAACAAAAATGTATTTTGAAATTTGAACATTTTTTTTACCACCCTCCCGTACCTATGGATAAAATTTAATAATAATTTATAATGTTTAGATTGAAAAATAATCTGATATGTTATAATTTGTTAATATTGAAAAATAATCAGAAAAGAAAATAAAAATAAGAAAAACAAAAAAAAAAAATAATTATATTTAATACTTTGTACCCTATATTTTTTTATTTTCATACCAATTATATACTTTTTCTAACTTCTTATCGTATTAGAAGATTTTTTCATAACTCCTTTGTGACATTTTAACCCTGGTAATAATTTACCTTCTTTTCCTTCTTTCCCTTCTTTCGTGTTGCTCCTGTAAATTGGAAATATCGTTAGGAAGGAAACAAAAGAGTTCGATTTCGATTTATTAATAAAACAAATATACAGTTATAATGTATTTCTTTTTTTTTTTAGAAGTTTTCGATATTTATATTTAGAAGTTTGAAGTATCGAAAAATAAAATTTTTGGAAAATATTTTTTAATTTTATCTTAATTTCAGAGTATAAGTCGGGCTTTCTAATTCGAACCTTTTATTTTCAAACTTAAATACTTTATGATAATTTCCGAAATTCATTATCCTTAAAAAAATTTGTTACCAATTAAGACCTATCAAAATAATTCAATAAATTCTATAACTATAACCAACATAATACTATTACATTTAACCGTCTATTTTTTAGTGTCTTAAGAAAGAAATTTAACTAGAAGAATATAAATATATTTTTCTTATGATAGTATATAATTACATACTTATGTACATATCTATATACAATTTTATTACCAGAATAAAGGTTCAAAATAAGATTATGAAAAGTTATAAAGTTAAAATTCAGATCATTACTTATCATTACCATTTATTATTTTTGTAATAGTATTACCATACTTTCACCATCCATTAAAAGAATATAAAGAAAAATTTCCAAACAAAAAATTAAAAAAAAAAAAAAAAATCATTTGGAAAATTTCTTTATGTTTGTATATAGGTATAACAGATTTTATGAAAATTTATGATAAAATTTATTTAAATAGAATATTCATTGATTTGGAAAACATCATGAAAATTGAAAATTTTCATAATATTTTAACATAGTACAAACATATTATATACACTTTGTATATACTACAAAACCTTCCAGGTTTTTTTTTTTTTTTTTTGAACTCCCTTTCTCAATAACTTGAATCCATTATTTTCAATATAAATTGCTATTACTGGTACACTGATGACTATAAATAAATGATTATATATATATATTTTTTTATCTCTTATTTTGTTATTTTGATGGTTTTCCTTTTTTTTTTTTTTGTTTTATGTCACATTTACCATTTTCTAAATACCGTTATACATCAACATATTTAAGGCGGAATGAAAAAAAAAAAAAAAAAATGTTTTCATTTTTTAACTGTAAATTTTCCCATAAGAATTTTCCATTCATATTTTTTTTTTTTTTTTTTTTGAGCAATATTGATAAAGAGTTCGATTATTATTGCATATATAATATATACCTTATCTGTACAGAGGGGATTGATGAGTTCAGTTTGAAAGTGAATCACTTAGAAAAAAATAAAAAAAAAAAATATGAAAAAAAATTTTTTTTTTCAGAGAGAGATAGAAAATCACAATATGTCTCATGTCGCAAAGCTATTAACGGTGATTGATAAATTGAAAAATTTCTTCACAAAAATAAAAAAAAAATAAAAAAAAGAAACAAACAATACAACCACAAAAAATTCATATAATGAAATGAAAAGGATAATATTGAATATATTAAAGATTAAAAGAAGAGTAAAAGAGATAGAAAATATTGAAATTGAAAATAGGGGAAGATACATACATATATATTATATGTATATCCAATGTCACAATGTTCAGTGATTTCATGGAATTCACTATGATTTGTATTGATGAACCGTTACTACAAAATGAATCTAAAATGACATTAGAAATTGAATATCTGGGAATTTGAGAATTGAAAAATGGAACATTGAAAAAATTCCTTTTTAAAAAATTAAAATATTTTATTTTATTTTTTTTTTTTTTTTTAATTAAGGAAAGATTATTATATTAATTTGAACGATGAATTTAAATTTTTTTTGGGAATTTCTTTTTTCTCAATAAATTTTCATTTTCATTTCATTAATTTTTGAAAATTTTGTACAGATTTTTCCTATCATTGTGTTATTGTGTTATTTTGCTATTTTTCCTTTTTTTTTTTTATTTAGCAAGAAAGAGAAAAAACAGTATTCACTTCTCTTTTAAAAGTATAATTATAATTTCCATGAAAATTTATTCAGATTTAATTGAATCGTTTTAATTATGATGACTAAATAAAATTATTTTTGTATATTAACACTTGTATTATAACACTTAAATTTTATTTATTAATTTCAAATAATTTCAATTAATATAATTTAAATAAATTAATTATCTGTACTATATTTAATTGATTGTAGTTTTTATCCTTCGGGGAGATTAATCATAAAAATGAATTAAACTTAAAGTGAATAATTTGCAGCGCAAAAGAAAATCGATGATGGAACATTTTTATAATGTTATATTGAAAAGAAGTAGATATATTATTATTTAAATTTCGTTGACTTTAGAATCAATTTTTAATAAAATTTAAGAAAAAACTGAAACGTGTCTTTGGACAACAGTATAAAGGGAAAGAAAAGGGAAAGTTTTAATTAACTTTTTATTACTATACACACTTCAAGTATAAGTTTAAAAAAACTCAAATCCAGTTCTAATCATTAAAATATGACATTTTATTTTCGTTTTTTTTTTAATAATTATAATCAAAAATTTCAAATAGGCTTAAGGAACTCCTAAGGTGATAAAGAAACAAAAATGTAATTTTAAAAAGTAAAAAGTAAAAAAATCATTAAGGGTTTGTATAATCACTTAAAAACCTTGTCAATATTTCACAATCAATTCTTTTAACTCTTTTCAATGATACGGCAATATTTAATGACTATTATTTTATATTTTAAATTACCAGAACTAAGTAGGTGTTACTTAAAACAAAAAAAAATTAAAACATTTTTCGGAAAGAGAAGAAAATTACATATCCTTTGATGTATTTAAAAAAAAAACAAAAAATCATTAAAGAAAAAGCAATATGTTAAAAGAAAATGAGAGTAAAAAAATACTTTTAAAAAAAAAATCTCTTGGAAAAATTGTTAAGTTCTATATGACAAAGTTCTTTTCAAAGAAAATGTTTATTTTTTTCTTTTTAAAAAAATAACAAACCAAGTAAAAGTAAAATAAAGTAATTAATTATATATAGGATTAATTTAAATACACATACATGTACAAAATTAAAATTACATACACAAAATTATAAAAAAAAATTATTTTTTTTTTCCTCTTCTTTTGTCATATACACTTTTGAAGCTTTAAAAATAAAATAAACTCTTTTACTTTAATATTATCACATTTGAGTGAAAAAATATCAAGTAAAACTTTTTACATAAAAAAGTTTTCTCTTTTTATTTCTTTTCAAAAAAGGAAAAAGAAAAAAAAAAACAAAAACATGAGACAAAAAATTTTCTTTCTTTATTTTTACAAATTTAAGCAAGAAAAATAAATGATTTTTTTTTAAAGGAAGAAAAAATGTGTTAAAAAAAAAATTACTTTTTATTTTCTTTTTTTTTTTGGATTTAAATTATAAACATATTTTTATGTTTTTCAACGAATTTCATTAAAAAAAAAACTGTGATTTCTTTATAAATAAAGCCCAAAACTATGCAAATTAAGAAAAACTAACAAAAACTTTTATTTTTCTTTAAAAAAAAAAAAAAAAACACACAAAACTTTATAAATCAACAAAATGCAATTCGCTTCATTAACATTTTCATTTAAAAGCATAGTAAAAAAGGAAAAATAATAGAAAAAAAACAGTAAATAATGGTTATTTATTTAAAAAAAAAAAAAAACAAAAATCAAATTGAGAAATTTTAATTTTTTTTTTTTTTATTTTCCGGCATAACTTAATTTTTGTTTTGCGAGACTAAAACAAAAGTCTCGAATTTTTTATTTTTATTATTTTTGAAGTACCTTTTTTTTTTTACGATTTTCTATTACTCTCTATACCTGTTTCAAAATTATTTCTTTTAATTTTTTTTTTTTGCTAGAATGTTGGGAAACCACTTCTTCGCGAATCCTAAAAAATCTGCCGATAGAAAAAAAATAAACATTTTCCCACCATCAACATAAAAAAATAAATTTTTACTTATTTATTTTTGTTTCGAAAAAAAACAAAAAAAAAAGTACTTAACATTAATTTTTTCTTATTTTCTTTTTTCTTTTCAGGTGAGTTTTCTTGGGTTTTTTCCAAATGTATTATGCCTCTATTGTATTAACGGTTGTAAATTCTTGTAATATACATATATATATACATATTTAAGGTACCTAACCTATTATACACAATCATTTGCATCAACATAATGTTTGTAAGTAAAAAAAAAAAAAAATTTCATATAAATTTTTTAAAGATTAACACACAAAGTACAGGTAAAAAAAAAATAAACAAAAAAAAAAATTAAAATATAATTAAAATTTAAATGAATTTTTTTTTCTACACCTGCTTCCAATCTAGGATTTTAAATACAAAAAAAAAAAACAAATATGTTTGTGATGTTTTTTTTTTCCTTAGATTTTAAGAGTACGCCCAAAAAAATAGGAAATTTTGTTTTTTTTTTTTTTTTTTTTAAATATACACCAAGATAATTTAACTTTTAATTCCATAATTAAGTAACCATTTACTTGAAAATTAGTTATATGTATTTACCTATATATGCACAGGTTGTATATGTGCTTAAAGTTAATTTAAACAAAATCAATTTTGAATCAGTGAAACGATTTTATCCTTTTATCCCAAAATTAAACTTTTAGCAAAATCATATTTTTCGTAAATATTAAAAAAAAAAACATTTCTATTAAAAAACTTTTAAACTTTAAACAATGTTGGTATTAAATAATCGCTTTTTTTTTTAAATTTTGTCGTTCTCTCTTAAAAAATTACTAAAAATTGCTTATAAATAAAAAAATGTATCAATGTATTTTTACAATGTGTGTGCACTACTTTTCGAATACTCTATTTAAAAATACTGGTCACCTTTTTAATTCTTTAATTTCGGTAACAAATTTCTTTTTGTTTTGGGACTAAAAATGCTTCTAAACATTAATTAGAAAAAAGTTGAAAAATTTCCAAAACAAAAAAAAATATAATGAACCAAAATTTTGAGCCAACTTTATTGATTGACAGGATACAAAACGTAAAGGAAAAAAAAAAAAAAATTAGGACAAAAACAAAAAAAAAAAATGGTTAATTTATTACTTATAATTAAATTGTAATATATTTTAAATGTTTTAGAGCAATTTAGTATACACCTGATGACCGAAAGAACAAAACAAAAAAAAATTAAGAATACAATAATTTTACGAAAATCATATACATGTATATAAATATATACAAACAAAGTCCAATAAATGTGTTAAAAAAAGGACGAAAAAAACATTTATCGATTAAAAATTTTTTGTTTCTTTTTATTTTTGTTAAATCTCTACCTTGATTTTTCAAAAATTAAAAATTTATTTGTTATAGCGGATGCTATCCAAATGATAAATATATCTTGTGTCCTTGAAGGTGACACAAGAATAAAACGAATAAAAAAAAATTAAAGATAATCAAGATAATGACAGAACTTCAGGATAATTAGGGCAATTAATTGTCAGATCAGTTAAATAGAAAAATAAAACATTATGAATTGTAAAGCAAAAAAACTAAGCAAAAACAAAAAAAAAATAAAAATTGTTAATGATTTGTTTTTAAAAAAAAAATTTTTCTTTCTTTTTTTATAAATCAGTGTTTAAGTTTTTATAGTGAAACATTTTTTAAATATAAGTACGTACCTATAATATTGGTCTTTAAAATTACAATTTTTTTTTAAGATTTAATAAAAAAAAAAAAAATTAAGCAAATAAATTTTAATGAATGAATGAATACAAAACTAAGGTCAAAGTAATAATACAAAGAAAATTCAAAAAAAAATATCTGTCATTTAATATTTTAATTTTGGAGAAATGAAAAGAGTGGTAGATAGACACATCCACATTCTGTGGTAGTTTACACAGCGTTACAAAAAAGTGGATTCAAATTGGTGCTAGGGAAAGTTGATGCATATGATCGGAATAATTGAACACGAAAAATGCCTGCGCATAATAGCATACAATAAAAAGATAAAAGAAACAAATTTAAGACTTTTCCCGGGAAGCAATTTCCTGGATTAAGCCAATGCAAGGGATAATGGCAGGAGGTAGAACAGTATAACTCTTTCTTCTCTTACTCTTAGAATATCAAAGGAGTAGAACTTTCGGAAGACGACACTGGGAGTACTTCTCTGGAAAAAAATTGCACGATTAATTATAATATTAAAGAGAAGCTTAATGACATCATGTAGGTAACGTGCATACCTTCAAGTAGGGGAGTACTACGAATGGCAAGACGTTAGGTTTTGAGCAGGTATCAGCTCCCTCTACGGAACAATAACAGACTGTGCTTTAACGAAATTTTAAGTAAGTACAAGTACATAAAATTCATTCCTGAGAAAATAGTACACTTCAGTATTGAAAGTTGTCCAATTGAAATAAAAAAAACTTTTGTATTACTAATTTATATATCAGAGTTCTTTATAATATAAGGGTTGTTGATTTCCTACAAATAGGTTTCTTGAAATAACCAATATCTTAGATATGTAACTCAAATCAGAAATATCTGTTAATTGTACAACTTTGTAAAATGACTTCCCACTAAAAAGATAGTTTAAAAGTCTTCTTTCAATATTTATTGAATTTAGTCTATTACAAATATAATATATATATTTTTTTTGCCTTTATTCCATTGATACTATGTCAACTATTTTAAACAACTTTCTAGTTTTTAAAACAAAATAATATGCTGTTCAATACAATATGAAATTTTAATTTCACTAGAAAGTAATTAGAAAAATCATCTTTAAAATCTTCAGAGTTTTACTTCCATACAATAATTGAAAATTGAAAAAAAATCCAACTAATACAATAAATTTTCCATTACAATAGTTTTTATTTAAATCTTTAATATTTAATCCATTGTAATCTTCCCTTCTCTTGATTACAAAATAAACTTTAATTTTCATAATATGAATTTTTATTTTGAACAAATGCTTATAATCTAATCCTTGCAAAATTTATAATAATTTTTTCTTAGATACTGTTATTAAGTTGATTAATTCTAAAATGAAAATTCTTATGAAAATTTTATTTAAAAATGTTTTAAAAAATGTTTAGAAAATAAACACTATTATTTGAGAGAAAAGTGTGTTAGCTTATAATCATTGGAATAAATTCATATCAGATAACGTTTAAAAAATTATACGTTGTTCTGACTAACTAAAGGTTATTAGTCATATTTAAAGTTATTGCAATTGTGTATTAAAAGCTGAACAGACGAATTATGGACTTGTCTTATTATCAGTCCTTTTTATATTACCTTCTTAATGAATTTAACCAATACAATGATATTTCTAACAACTAGACCTGTCTATTGATTCATGTTCAGAACAATAAAGTAGTATATACTCATCGTTAAGTGAAAATTGCATCCGTGTGATAAAAAAAAATATTGCTAACATAATTTTCGATATGCTAAAGTTTTAAAATGTATTTTTTGACAAGGCGGGAAGTGAATCATGATGGCCCACATTTAGGCGAAAGTCCGCTAATCGGTATTCCGATTACTTGACGAAATGCAAAACATAGCAACTTGTCTAATAATAATTGATCTCCATTTCACCTTAACGCTTTTTCCTTTTGGCCTTGGTCTCCTAAAAGGAACATTTACCGTGTTTCATAGATATAGGTGCACATGTTCTGATGAGTTTCAAAATCGGGTGCCTCCATTCGCCTCCAATCTTCAAAGAGAAATAAGGAAAACTATGACTGCCTATCATTATGTAGTTGAATTTTTTCAGATGATGTAACTCGGCGTGTTGTATAAACATCGAGAATTTGAAAGAATCTCCCACCTCATGTGTTTTTTACAATTGGCGAGAATTATAAAAACAACGTTTAACAACTTCAAAATTTTCAAATATTTTCGTTAATTTGAAACCAAATTTCATTCTCTAATATTTACTTCCCTTGATCAAACAATACAATAATATTAAAGGACGTATAACGTATTTTTTGGAAATTAAAAAGGTGGTGATGTTTAGTGAGTTAAAGTCGCACACATTCAAACAGATTTTATGCTCGTTCCAATCGTCTTTTGGGATCTTTTTATGATTGCTATACCTACGCTCGCTAATTTTAGAAAAGAACAGAATATTATTAAGTAGTTATATGAACTACAAGAGTTACATTTCTATAAGTTTTCTTCTATAAGTATGGTTCATTATTCCAAGAAATTCATAACAACTATTTTTTTTGCGAACAAAGCGGTTTTATTTTGAAAAAAAAAAATTATTTTATTCCTTTTCTTGAATATTTGTGTATTCGAATTTTTCTTTTTTTTCAATATTTTAAAGTATTTACAAAATCTTCTAATCTAATAAATAGAAAAATATGTATGTACATGCATTTCAAATCTGAAAGAAAATGAATTTGTAAGGATATGAAAATTATTGTGATATTTTTTTTATCTTTGGTATTCTTATCCTAGTGTCACCACTCCACTATTAAAATAGAAACTAAATAGAATACTTACACTAAAAAAGCGCCAAAGTTTTTCATTTTTATCCAATTACTTAAAAAAAAAAAAGTTTTTAAATTTGACGCTTAAAACTCAAAAAAAAAAAAAAGAAAAATATCCTTTTTTTAAAAAAATTCAAATTTTGAATGTAAAATGAGATAAATATGAACTAAAATGAGCTTTCTATATTCTTATTTCTTTATTTATGATATCATTATTTTTTCTTTTTTTTGCTTTACATAAATTTAAATTTTTTTCTTTCTTTTTGGAATGAAAAAAACAAAACAAAAAAAAAAGAAACTCAACACATAAATTTTTATCAAGTTCATTCAAATTTTATCAGGAATCCATTATCATAAAAGGAAAAATTTTCCTTTCAATTTTTTTTTCTTTTTCACTTTTTTCATACTCATAATGCACATCTTAAAATATTTGTATGATGCAAAATATGCAAAAAATAAAAAAAAATAAAAAATGATCATGCATTTATAATTTTTTAAAAAGTATATAATATTTTTATCCTTCAAGTCAAATTATCACACTTTATTCGTATATATGTATATAAGAAAATTAGAAAATAATGATCATAAAAGAATGTCAATATTATTTCAATATTATTAAAACCTTGAGATTTATAATTCATTTGAAGCTATGATTAAAAAGAATTAATTGTGATTTAATAGATAAAAATTGAATAAAAAATTACATTACTTAAATTATGTATAAAAAATGAAATTTTTTTTATTTCTTTTACTAATCGTTATATTTTTTGTACAATATTAATTATTGTTTTAGATCTAGATATTCTGAAAAATGTATCTAGAAGATAAAGAGAAATGAGAAGGGAAAGTTATGAGAAGTCAACATATTTACACAATTAAAATTCCAATATAAAAACAAAAAATAATCTTATGCTTTATTCTAATATAAAGAAGTTGTATAAATATAATATAAGGTCTTTTCTAAAATTGATGTATCTTAAGTAGCTATACATAATAAAAGTCAACAGAATATAATAACCATTTTTCTCCTCAAAACTTCATTAACATTATTTATCCGCCCTTTATACAGGGTTTTCCAATTTGTGATATGATATGATTTCTTTTCAAAAAAAAACACACTAATTGTTAAGGAAAATCAAATCTTTTTTATTTAATGTGAAGTACAATTGATACAATGAAATACAAAGTTCTGAATAAAACGTCATTCAAATGGCCTCCACGACTTTTTTTGCTGGAACGAATTCGATGAACCCAATTTTTAAGCACTTTTTCCACTATATCAAGTCGTATGTCATGAATAGCATGTTCAATATTGACTTCTAAAGTTTGAGGAGAGTCCGGTTTGTTGCTAAAGACCAATGACTTCAAATAACCCC
The DNA here is from genome assembly GCA_947095535.1 of Poecilobothrus nobilitatus. Taxonomy (NCBI): domain Eukaryota; kingdom Metazoa; phylum Arthropoda; class Insecta; order Diptera; family Dolichopodidae; genus Poecilobothrus; species Poecilobothrus nobilitatus. Next base: position 188,853,870 of record OX352774.1, on the reverse strand, counting down.
ACAAGAAATAGTCTAATGGTGTTAAATCACAACTTCTTGGAGGCCATTCAATGTCACAATTTCTTGAAATAATCGAATCTTCAAACTTTTCTCGCAATAATTCTGTTGTTGCACGTGCTGTGTGGCACGTAGCCTCGTCTTGTTGGAACCAGATGTTGTCAAGATCAACTTCTGCCAATTTCGGCCATAAAAAGTTGTTTATCATCGATTTATACCGCTCTCCATTGACAGTACAGATCGATGATTCCACCAGACCTAAAACCACACCAAACTGTCAATTTAGATGAATATAATGGTTGCTCATGAATAATTTGTGGATTTTCTTCTCACCAGAATCGACAGTTTTGTTTATTTACCGTACCACTCAGATGAAAGTGAGCCTCATCGGAGAAGATGATTTTCTTAAAAAAATCGTTATCGTTTTCAAGTTGTTCCAAGACAAATTTGTAAACGTTGTTCTTGCGTATATCTCTCCATGATGAAATTGAAAACATTATTGAATACAATGAAAAAAAAAATGACAGATCATTACAAATACCACAAATGGCCGAAACATCACTTAGAAATCATATCACTCAAATTGTAAAACCCGATATAACTTTTATTCATTTTGTATTTAAAATTTCATTATTATCTTAGATTACATTTTTTTTTAAGGTGTACCATATATATTACCAGTATGACCTTTTGATGTAGATCTGTTGAGTTTTCCTTGGTACTATAGATGTTAAAAATTTTGTCTCCACTTATAATACTTTTGTCAGCCCTAACAAATATTTAGACGGTTTTTTACTGGTAGTTCATTTTTGGCTCCTAGGTAACATAAATCTTACTCAGACTAAAGCTTCGTAGTTTTGGAATGAGTGTCCTGAAAATTCTTCTCTTGATTATTGTCTTTTTAATTATTATGTCGGTTGTCATTAATAATTTTTTTAATCTATCATTTGGTATAAAATGGATGTGTGGTTTTAGTTCATTCATATCTCATTAATAATAAATAAATAAGATAATAAACTGCTTTAATATTTTTTATATAGGTTGATAGAAAGGAATAAATCTTTAAATTGAGTGTGATATAAATTTTCTTTATCATATTTAAAAAAAAAAAAAAAATTTCATAATTGTTTCTAATTTTCAATTACAATATCCACATACTTTTACGATAATAATGATTGTCTAAGAAAAGAAAACTGCTTTAAGCGAAATTTGTATAAATATTTTATTACATTCCATTAAAAATAATCAAATTTTATTATCAAATATTCGAATATAATAATAATTAAAGCAATAGATATATAGGTACACTAAAATTAAAGTTCTATAGTAAAAAATGCCCTTAATATTTTTTTATCGAAGTCTATTAACCTCAATCTCAATAATATCTCTAATGTTATTCATATAAGATTAGCGCAATCCATAAAAAACTAACAAGAATTAATAGAATAATTATTACTATTATAATTTTTTATAAAAACGAGGAAGAGTGCAGTAGAGTAGACTGTGTCAACTCTGGGATGCCCGTATGAACGTAATATATCCTGTTTCTATAAAACTTCTATAAATCATCTTTTAAAAACATTCAGATGTTTTAGTAACGACGTTAACTACAGAAGATATATATTTATGTAAATTGTGGAGTTGTATGACAGCTACTCGAATCTATTGCACAAGCACAACCAAATTTTACAGAAGTTGTTGCCATAAAACTTGGTCATCATTTGTAAGATTTCAAACCCATCATTAAGTTCCAAGAGGTTCAAGAAGCCTGAACCGGCTGCTTTAGACCAATCAAATTTTACAAAAGTTGTTCGCATGTAATAACTCGACACTTTTTCAGTAAATTTCACATACCTAGCTTCAATAGACACTGAGTTAATTTTCATTTAAAAAGAGAGCCATACATCTACCCGAATCTGTCGTACCATCACAACCAAATTTTACAGAAGTTGTTGCCATAAACCTTGATCATCATTTACAAAATTTCAGATACGAAATTTTATTGACGTTAAAAAAATGGTCAGCCTCCTAGCTCCTTTATTTTTTGAGTTATCGTGCGGACAGACGGGCGGACGTAGATAGCTTAATCGACTCAGAATTCGATTCTGAGACGATCCTCACCTTTGACACTATATCTAGCTCGGCTCCTTTAAGGTGTCACAAACGTAATGGCAAATTTATTATACCCTTGAACATAGTTCATACGGGTATAATAATATTCATTATAAATTCCCAAAAACCTAAATTTTCTTTTTTAATTAATTTTTTTTTTTATTTATTTTTTTAAAATATTCCTGCCAAAAACAAAAAAACAAAAACAATTGTCGTACATGTTTTATGTTTGTACTAGTTCGAAAAAAAAAAACGATTTTACTCATGAATATATTATTGTTTTAAGAATTAAGCTTACTTAAGCATGAAAATTTTCATTTGGAAAATACCCTCGATTATTTTTTTTCTTATTTTTATGTTTTTTAACATTTTTATTTTTTGTCATTTTTTATTTGCATCTAATTTTGCATCCAAAAAATTTATTTCTTTTCTTGATTTTTATTTTACATTGATCTAAATAATTATGTTCTAAATCTAATTGTAAACTACAAAACGTTTAAGAAATGAGATTGTAAGAAATTTTAAGTAAAATGGTTGCCAGAATAACTAACTATATAATATACGTCTCGTTAACTAGAGATGACAGTATTAAACTGTTTTACTTAGAATTAGAGTAAAAGAATAATAACTAATTGTATTATTTTCCAAAATGATTATGTCCTTTATTTTATTCCTGAATATTTTTTCTTTTTTTTTTGTAATGTATTTCTTTGCCACATAAATGTGGACAGGAAATTACACAGCCTTTCCTGTTTAGGCTTGGCTGTAAATGTCGTAAGGGGGAATAACTCTTACGACGTGTGTAGGATTCGAACCGACACTCCCTCGGTGTTCACAGCTTATTTTATACGCTCTTATCCACTAAACTACCGAGGCCCCCCTATTTTTGAATAATATTTTAAACCAAATAATTTTTTTTTTCAACCAGCTTTAGTTTTTTAGCACATTTCCAAAAAAATTTTGAAAAAATGTGCTTATTAGTTTCACTCTGTCCGTCCGTCCGTCCGTCTGTTTACAAAACTTCTACACCGTTAAAGATAGAGAAAAAAAATTTTAACCATAGGTAGGTCTCATAAAAAAAATAATTTTGTGGAACAACTTTTTCATGTAGCCCCCCCCCCATTACGGAGCTACACCCCCTCAAACTTTGAAAAAGCCCTATTTTTAAATGCATATATCTTATGTTCTGCTTAAGATTTTTTCAATCTGAAAACGTCATTCGACAGGTATTTCTTTTATCTTTGTAAATTAATATCAAAATTATACAATTTTTTTAAATTTAGTATTTAAATTTACCGTTATGTGAAAACCAAATTTTGCATGATTTTTCTACTTTCATAACTCCGGCACGCTTCTAGATAGAAGCTTGAAATTTTGAGACAAGAAAGAACTTTTAGAATTATAATATAAGTTTCCTCAGAAAATTTTTTGGTGACACCCCCTCTTTAAGAGTTATTACGTCTCAAAAATTGAAAATTTGCTATTTTTAGACACCTGTAACTTAGGCACCTGTAAAAATTTTTCTTCGGCGAGGCATGAAAATTAAAGGTTTAATAATATATTTTTACGTGTGTTAACGGCTTTTCTTATTTATATAGGACTCCGGACTTACGGCCCCTCAAAATTTCAAAAATGTCCTATTTTCACATTTTTTCTTATACGAAATTTTCAAATTTTGGTGCAAGTCACAATTCTAAATAGTTTGAATTGAGTTTTGGAAATGTACGCTTTTTAAAACCGTTGGTTTACATTCTACCTTGTTTGTTTTCTATTTTGATTCATTATAAGATTTCAGCAATATTTAATTTATCTATTCTTTTAATTTTCATTTACGCATACAAATCTATAAGATTAAATGTTATAAACGGTAAATGAGAAAATTATTAAAATACCTTAAGTCATTAAATACATTTGAATGACTTTAAAAAAACGAAAAAATCTACATTTTAAAAGATTATCTTGATTAAAATATTTACATCTTCCAATATATAAACAAGATAAGCTGTTTTCAATGAAAAAAATTTTCCTTAAATTCTTCTATCAAAGCGGAAATTTATTTAGTAGAGAAGAAGAAAATTCTTCATCAAGGATCAAGAATACAACAAAAAAAAAAAAAAAAACCAAAACAAAATTTAAGTTGTCAAAAATTGCTAATACAAGGACAATGACAATGTATTGAAATTTCATTCTGGTAAAATCACAATATTTTAATAACATTAAAAATATTTTTCATAAGAACCCACCACTTAAATAAAAAGATTATAATATTATAAAAATTATAACCGTCGTCATAAGTAAATATTCTAAGAACAAATTATAGCTATTTATGTTGTGGTGGGGGGAGGGAAAAACAAAATGTTGTTTGCTAAATCTTTAAAAAAAAAAAATTACAATATGTAAAGAATTTGGCTCACGCCAAAAATTTTTTTCGCTCTGTTTTTTTTTTTTTTTTTTTTTTTTATTCTTTTAAACTCTTTTGCTGTATTTTTTTTTTTAATAGAATGTCCTTATATAGCTATTTTTATTTACGTTGTCATTTATTTTGATATTATTATGAGTAAAAAGGTTGTTTTTTTTCTCTATAATGTAATTTAAAATCATCCTTATGTTTCATTTTTTTTTTTTTTTTTTGATATTTTTATTTTTAACTAAAAACAATTTTTTTATGATTTTATATGCCATCGAAAAAATATTTATTTTCCTCGATTTTTTTTTTTTTTTTTTGATTGGAAAGAAAAGTCTAGGAATATAAAAATAGCCTTGGAACTTCGCTTCGCTATGAACAAAATAATGATTAAATATTTGCATAAAAGTAACATAATCATCATCATCATCATCATCATCATCACTATGATAATTCAACATTCCTATATTATATAGATTTAAGTTATTTTACATGCTAATAAATTTAAAATGCTCTTAGGAAATGTTGTTTGTTACATTATTATAAAATTGAAGAGGAACGAAGAATGTAAGTGACCTAGCAAAAATGATGTTTAAAGTACGTATATATATATATATATATATATACTATTATTTTTTTCTGTTGAGTCGCTTATGGATGATGTAAATAAATTAAAGTATGCTTGAAATAAACTAAATATTACATATATTTACCATCACTAACTACTTAATTTTTCATTGAAACTCATTTGATTTTTGGTCTATTAAATAGGAAAACAGATATTTTTTTTTTAATTAAAAATTAAAATATATAAGAATTTTTTCTGTTTTGTAATAATTTTCATTTTAACATTAAAAATGAAAATAAGAAGCTGGTAAATTTTTAATATTATCTATAAAAATGTTGTCTTCAAGTATTTTTTATACTTGGGACAATATACAAGGCTTTTAATTTAATTTTAAATCACTTCATTTTAAAGAATTCGGATAATATTTTATATATAATATTAAAAACTAATAAAAATTATCGAAAAAAATTTTATTTTTAGTAGATATATACATTTTTAGCAGATATAGTCTAAGGAATGATCGAAATATTAAATTTTTTATCTAAAAACCTTTAAATCTTTTGTTAAGTTCAATGTTTATACCTAATTTTAAATAAGCTCTTATATAAAAAATTTGAAATCATGTTGAAAGTTTGACACGTAAATATAAAACGAAAAACTTTACATTTAGAGTTACCAAAACATGAAAGTTTCTAATTAGTAAACGATTAACATCATATTAATATTTATTATAAAAAACATAAAAAAAACTTAATCATTTAATGTAATTTTATTTTTATTTATATGTGAAGTTAAAAAAAAATTCAAAGTAAATAGACATACCTTAAATTATCATGTAAAGTAAAAAAAAAAAAAAAATAAAACAAAAAAACCCCATAAAGAAATTATGGTTTCAACTTCAACAACTTATTACAAACCGCAGTTTTGTGGGAAAAAAATTCCTATTATAAATTTTTGTTTTTTCTTTTTATACTCAAGAGATGCATTGAAAAATGATCAAAAAATAAAAATTAACAAAAAAAACTTTTAATATTATGTACATAGGGAAGCTTTAGAATAAAATCTATTGCATACTTTTAAGATAAAAATTTTTAAATAGTTTATTTTTGTTTTGTTTTGTTTTAATTTTTTTTTTTTTTTTTGTAGACTAAAATGGAATTGTGTTGTTTTTTTTATTTTTTAAATAGAAAATCCTGCAAAGTGTTAAACACAGGATACGAAAAAAAAAAAAAAAACAACAACAACAAAAACAATTGCATTTACAGCGAATGAAATGTCTTGTAAAATTTCATTTTATATTACTATAACTACTCGTTTACGTCATGAGATTCTAAGTGTAATATAAGTTCCTGGTAAAAAAAAAAAAAAAAAAAAAAAAATAAAGAAATCCTGCTTTTTCATTATAATATGTATAATATGTATGCACCTATATTATTTTTTATCAGTATTTTAATATTTTCATATATGAAACGATGCAAAAATTCAATATGCAGCTAGAGAGTACTTGTTTATAATAATTTTCCTTTTTTTTTTTTTTTTTTCCTTATTTTCTCTAGGTATATAATATTATTATATATCATATATTATTTTATAATATAAGAAAACATACATACATATTATATTATGTTTATAGTACATATGCTTCTACATTTAACATAAATGGAATAAAAAAAAAAAAAAAATGTACAAAGTTATAACGTTTAAGTTTTAAAAGAAAATTTGCTTATATACAAACATTTTCCGAGTATATACAAACATTTAAACTTGATACATATATAAATTTATTATCTAGGTAGTAGACTATTAAGTAAAAACCAGCAAAATATGAATAACATAAAAATTAAATATAAAATAAAATAAAAAAGAAAAATAAAATTGTTTTCTTTTTTTTTTGTTATAAAGAAAAATATTAAAATTACCAGCATTCTAAAAAAAAAAAAAAAAAAATATGAAAATTCTTTTTGAAGAAAAATTCAATTTTTTCCCTTGGTTTCTTTCTTCTCTTAACGTTCTGAATAAAGCGTTCAAATTTTTCATTCTTATGAATTTTTTTTTTTTTTTTTTGCTTTAATATAACTAAAATTAAAATAATTTTTATTAAAAAGAAAACAAATAGAAGGAGAAAACTAAATAAAGTTGTGTAAAAAAAAAAAACACACAAATAATTAAGAAAAGAGTTAAAGTCAAGAACGGAAAAATTAGATGGAGATGTACAAGATAAGAGTTTTTGTTTTTTCCTTTGGCAATGATATGAACTTTTAATTACAAGCAAAAGGTTAAAAAAGTTTTCAAGACAAAATTAAAATTATAAAAACCAAAGAAATCTTAAAACAATGTATTTAAAGAAAAAAAAAAAAAACTTTTCATCTATAATATTATAATGCAGGTAAAATATAAAATGCATCGGTTAAATAAAAGATTGTACTAATTATAGCAATATTTTATAAAAAAAAATACAGAAATACAGAAATATTAAAAAGAAAATTTTGTAATAATATATTACAAAAATTAAAGCAATTTTGAAGGTATTCTGATTTATTATAATACATTTTATTTTCATCGTGTGCTATTATGTTGGGGCTCCTCAAAACTCCCGCCAAGTACCATATAGATTCACAAGACATATGTGTTTTTACCTACTAAACCAGATTATTTTTCTTTTAAAACAATTTTTTTTAAACTCAGGACTATTTTGTACTGAAGAGACAGGATAAGACAGGATTTTGTGTGTGAGAGACAATATTTGATTTGTTATTACACCAAATAAAATTATTTTTTCTTTTAAATCTTCTAAATCTAATTTTATTCATTTTGTCTAGAAATTGAACAGTCCCGATATTTACATGTTATTAGAAAAACACAATTTAGGTTTACCGGTAATTTGCTGGCTGTATATTATGTTGTCTAGGACTTGGATATAATTTTCACGTTGATGTAAGTATATAAACTTAAAGTTTATCAAAAACATATATTATTCGTGAGGTATATATGAAATTTTGAACCAGTTAATGATGAAGTGGATAAAACACAGGACTTTCATTCGAAAGATATTGAGTTTAAAGCATGCCTGATGAATCATATAAATTTTTTCTTGCGATATTATATAACTTTAATAATTAATTTCTATATTCTATAATTAATATCATATTGTATTATATAATTAAATAATTCTTGTATAAGATACTAGATGGCGCACAAATAGTTTTGTACAATAACTGCAGTCGAGTAATCAACGGCTTAGTCAAATTAATGATTTCAGAAAGTGAAACTTAGTCAAAAATTAATAGCTATATGTAGGAATATTATGTTAACAAATAACAAATGTCCTTTGAATGTCCTTTTTTCTCCTTAAAAGAAGTTGAAAAATAAAAAACATATGGAAGTTTAACCCTTTGTCGAATTATGTTTTTAATATCTTATTTTGAATAAAATTTTAATAGCATTCTGTTTGCTTATAAATTATCTTATATTTAGCCAGCATGGAGAATTCAAAATAATTTTCTTTTATATGCACTTACTTCCATATTGATTTTTATAATCTGTATGATATACTATGTATATATTATTTATATGAGGAAAAGAATTAAGCGGGCAATATTTTAATTCATATTCCATAGTATTAAGTTCTGCTTTCGTCAAACATGAATTAGTGAAAATTTTAGTTCTAGGGTAAAAGTTTTGAATATCATTTGTATTTTCTGTTGAGTTTGAGTTCTGTAAGTTATCAAACTCTATGGCATGTAACCTATAAGTTAGTTCACTATGAATTATACCTTTAAATGAAGTCGCATGTCATCTCTTGTAGAGTATAATTTTCTTATTTCTCCTGATAGGCATTTTTTTTTTTGCTTTAGTAATGATTTTTTGTACATGATGATTTAAATTGTCCTTAGTTTTATTTTGATGTAATTAGGAAAAATATTACGTTTTTTACATTGTGAGTTAAACCAAATCTGATTGTTGGCTTTCTTCAATTTATCAATGTATTTTTGTATTTTATGGTTAATTTTGCTGTGTAAGCAGTTTTATATCCTTGAATTTTAAACAAAATTTGGTTTATTTTAAATTCTGTCTGTTTCGAAATAGCATTAAAGAGTTTCTATTTATTTATTTATTTATTTTGTATTGTAAGTAGCCAAATATAGAAGTTATAATATTTTAATTAGATATTAATTATCTAATTACAATTTCTAATTGTTTTGTCTAATTTTACATCCTCTAAGTAATTAATTTAATACTTGTGTTAGAATATGAAAAAAGTAGAGAATATCATATTATCATTTTTTTTTTTTTTTTTAATATAGATTTATTTTTTTAATTTTAGACGTTTGGAAACACCAAATTAATTAAGTTTACTATTAATATACTGCCCCGCATTATATTACTTTATATTATTGTTTTTTTTTATCATGAATTTTTCGCTTTGCTTTTAACAATATTCAATATGATCTTTGTTAATAATTTTATATATATATATATATAATAATTTTATATATATATACATATTTATGCTATTATATTTATTGAAAAATTTAAAAAAACAACTATATAATTTATAGATATTAATAACAACTAACCTAAACTTATTTAGAACCCAAAAGGGAAAGAAAATACCACTGAAAACTTACGAAACATTATAATAAGTCAAAAAGATAGAATAAAAGTTATATGGGTCCCTGGTCACGCAGGAATACCAGGAAATGAACTGGCAGACGTAGAAGCTAAACTAGCAGCCAAAAGCCCACTAATACTGGAAATCCCAAAAACCTATGGATATGCAAAGAAGTATATAAGTTCATACAATAGCATGAGGAAGCAAGCTGAGTGGGATCAAACAAACCTGCTACTAAAAGATATTTTTCCAGTAAGGGAGAGTATAAAAACAATTCAAACAAAAAACCGCCGCACTGATATTAAGATGATTAAATTACGATTGGGTACGACTCTAGCCACACACAAATATATTTTTGAAAGAACAGCAGCCCCAAACTGCAGCTACTGCAACGAACAGCTAACGATACGACACATAGTTCATGAATGTGTTAACACAATACATGCGATAACAATTGAAACGTTGAAGTGCAAAAGCCAAGAAGACATAAGCAAAATCAAAGACAGAATGGAAATCTTTAATATATGGGACGATATTTAAAAATAAGCTCAACTAACATTTTATAATAGAAATCAAGATAAACGAATACCATTTCAAAAATAAAACTTAAGGGCCCACATCTGAAAGGAAAAGGGTCCTACATTTATTTGTAAAATTTATTTTACACAATAAATTTAGACTAAACTAAACTAAACTTATTTACTAATCTAAAATTTAGTCCTTAATACCTATCATATATCATAATATCATTATAGCTGTATAACAGTGTGTACACAGTTCATGTTAAAAAAAAAAAGTTGTTTACTCAGACCAAATAATGTATGTTAAGTCTATAACATAGAAGTTAATGCTGAATTCATTGCTTTGGAGAAAAGTTATGAAGTAATGCTCGTGCATATTTTTATATGATTTTTTTTTAACTCTCTCATTACTCATTTTTTCTCTAAAAAACAGTTGATTCAATTTCATATTTTTATTGCTGTCATTTCGTTTTTTTCTTCTGTAAACATTTTCTAGAGCAATGTATCGTCGGAGAAAGAATTCTCATTTCTCTTCTAAAAAAAAAGTACGGTAAAAATCAATAGGTATAATAATCTATAATTATAATATAGTAGTTTTCAGCCGCACACTACGTAATGTACGTATTATTATATTCTGCTAAGTTTTGAATACAAGTAGATATTTGGATACGATTTTTCTATTACAAAATCTAGATTAACATAATAACATACATGTGTATGTTTAAAATCATGATTTTTTTTGTTTTCTTTTGGAATCAAGAAATCAAGCAATCTAGAATCAAGAAATTTTGAATCCCATACTAATTTTTTGTAATTTAAATGTCACGGTAAAATATACTTAAACACCAGCTACAGAGCACATAGTAAGTATAGAACAAATCGAAATTATTAAATTCCACTATCCAATATACAGTCAGCTAGTGGTTATCATAATTGAAGATTATTTAATTTAAATTGTAAATTAATAAAAACTAATAATAATAAATTTTTTCTAATATAAAGAGAAATAAGTAGGAAAGTAAAATTTATAAATTTGATACTTAAAGGATAATAAAAATATGGGCACTTTTGAAACTTAAAAAAGAACATAAATAGTCTGTTTGAAACAGTTTTTATTTGTAAGTCTTTAAGACAAAAGGAAAGTTTCAAGAACAAAAACAAAAAAAATTGACAATAAAATATAGAATACAAATATTATGGAAAATGTAATTAAATTTATAATCATTCATTATCTATTCCTCTTTAAAAATAACTGTAAATCTATAACTTTTTAATTTTATATGACAAAAAAAAAAATGTTTTTCTTTATTATTTTTATAAATATTTCAAATAATCCTTAACTTACAAAATAAATAATTCGAATGACATTGTCAAAATTTATTACATATTAATATTAATAATTCTTTTATTTTAAGACATATAAGAAGAAAATATGAATTTAGTATTTTGATCAATCACACAATTCTTTTTTTTGTTTTGAAAAATTTTAAATTTCTAAAATAAAATCATATCCAATCCATTAAAATAATATAAAATAATTAAAATTATATAAAGTTTACTTCATTAGATAATTTTCGTAATAAGTTTTAATTATATTTAATTTATATTATAATAAAACCAATATAATTTATATAAAATTAGACATCAATTTAAAAACAATATATTTATTACAAAATTTACAACTTCTCAATTAATTTATTTAATTTTAACTAAAATACAGAATATTTTATATTATTAATATATGTTATATTATACCTATGCATAAATATATACAGTGTAGTGCAAAATAATCTGATTCAATCAGAAAAAAAAAAATTTTGTTTTATTTTCAATTTATTCTTAAATTAGAAAAATCTCCTAAGAATAAAAAAAAAATAAGTTAAAAATTTAAGTTTTATAAATATAAGCTACTTAAGTATTTGATATTAAACTGAGATTTTCAACAGACAAAGATTTTAAAAAGTACAGAGAATAAAAATGATTGCCATATCATTTTTTGTAAGTTTAACTTTGGTTATGACGGTTTGAAGCCACACAATTTAAACTGCTTTTGAATGTGTCTTCATAAATCCATTATATAATTTATACTATTATCTATGTAGGTATTTTCAGTCATATTTTTTTTTTTTTTTAATTCATCATTGCTCGGAAAAGAAAAAAAATTTAAATTACACAAAAATATTTAATTTGTTGTATAAAGTTTAAATTTTATTCACTCTATTCCAACAAAATAAAAAATCTAATGCCTCTACTCAATATTTCCCAAAGAGAAAGAAGAAAAGTCTCCGCCGTCCACTTTTACGTAATTTAGATCCCTGTAGATGGCATAATTTGGCATAATATAGAAATTCTTTTGTAACTCGAATATTATGAATGTGGCATCATCTACCATCTCACATATGTGTTTCTTAAAATTTTGGATGCTTACATTTTTAATTTACATAGGTTTAAGGAGAATATAAACTCTTGAGTTCATAATTATTTTTGTAAACCTTAGACCGGTTTTTATTCAATAGGGCAATCAAAAATTTCCGTGCCCAAACAGTAAAATATTAGCAATAAGCTATTGTTTAATGAAAAAAAGCCGTAGTGCTTAGGGTGTTAAAGTTCCATATTTTAATGACGAGATCTACAACTTGTACCGCTCTTCCATACGGTCTTTCGATGATTCCCACTTACCCCATGTTTTTATTTTGTCATATTTGATGTACAAAATGTGTTTTTTTTTAAAGAAAACTTGAAAATATATTAAAAATAAAATTAGTTTTTTGTTCCATGAATTTTACAGGTTGATTTTCTTTTGCACAACACTGCAGAATACAAAATTATAAATGTAAATATTTATTTATCCTTAATGTGTAATAAAATAATTTTTATACTTTTTTCTGTAATATACAATAATAAATAAAATAAAATAAATATTTATAAATATAAAATTAAATAAATAATATACTATGTTAATATATTATATATATATATATACACATATATAGTCACATTTATATATTTATTCCATCAATTTAATCTTAAATGGATTCAGTTGAATGATTATTTATTTTTTTTATTATTTTTTTGATTTAATTTAATATCATTTTAATATATGCATTTATATTATGTACGAGTATACGTATATAAATACATCTGCAGATACATTATATTATTATGTATGTCAGTATTGAAATCAATTTCCAGATTATCATACTTTATTTGTTTTTCATTTGTTCTTTATAAATTTATATCTTACATTTTTTTTTTTTTATTTTTTTTATTGTTCATTTTACCACATATTATAGAAATTTTTTTCAATAAAATATAAAATGATAATTATTAAAATTTTCATGAAAAATGACAACAGAAGAGTTAATAATTCTTTGAAATCCTTGATTTATTTTTGTCCTAATAATCTAGTTATGTTCACAAAAAAAAAAAGAAAATTAAAATATAGAAGAAGAAAATATATATGTTTTTTTTTCTTTATTATTTTTAATAAGAGATTTTCTGACAGATTGTCTGGCAGTTTTCAAGTACCATTGAAACAATTCCAAATTCAGTTATTTTAAGTATACATTAAATAAATTTGGATAACTAAAATTTGAATCCAATAAAACATTGAAATAAGTAGTTAAGAAAGGAAAACAACAGAAACAAGGTAGAATGTAAACCAACGGTTTTTAAAAGCGCACATTTCCAAAACACAATAACTAAACTGTTTAGAATTGTGACTTGCACAAAAATTTGAAAATTTAAAAAATAAAATTTAAGAAATTTTTGTAATAAGAAAATATGTGAAAATTACACTTTTCCACAATTTTGTGGGGCTATAAGTCCGGAAACCCTTTATAACTAAGAAAAACCGTTAACACACATAAAAATATATTACTGGAGCTTTAATTTTTATGTCTTTCCGACGAAAAATTTGTACAGGTGCTTAAGTTACAGGTGCCTAAAAATAGCAAATTTTCAATTTTACAGCCCTAATACCTCTTAAACAGGGGGTGATGGAAAACAATTTTCTAGGAATTTCATTCTAGAAGTTTTTTCTTGTCTTACAATTTGAGGTTCCTATCTAAAGGTGTGTCGGAGTTATGAAAAAAGAAATTTCATGAAAAATGTGGTTTCCACATAACGGTAAATTTAAATAGTAAATTACAAAATATTGCATAATTTCCGGTCTTCTGACGGTTTTAGATTGCAAAACTATTACACAGAACCTGAGATATATACATCGGAAAATAGGGCTTTTTCGCAATTTTGAAGAGCTGTAACTCTGGAACCCTATAAAACTAAAAGAAACCTTTAACACATGTTAAAATATATTACTGTAGCTTTAATTTTTATATCTTTTCGAAGTAAAATGTGTACAGATTCCTAAGTTATAGGTGTTTAAAAATAGCAAATTTTCAATTTTTGAGCCCTAATAGCTCATAAACAGGGGGTAGCCCAAAAAAAATTTCTGAGTAAACTTATACTAATTCTAAAAGTTCTTTCTTGCCTCAAAATTTCAAGCCTCTATCTAAAAGCATGCCGGAGTTATGAAAGTAGAAAAATCATGCAAAATTTGGTTTTCACATAACGGCAAATTTAAATACTAAATTTAAAAAAATTGTTTAGAAATACCTGTCGCATGACGTTTGCGGATTGAAAAAATCTTAAGCAAAACATAAGATATATGCATTTTAAAATAGGACTTTTTTAAAGTTTGAGGGGCTGTAGCTCCGTAATGGATGAGGCTACATAAAAAAGTTGTTCCACATAATTATATTTTTTATGAGACCTACCCATGGTTAAAATTTTTTTTCTGTATCTTTAACGGTGTAGAAGTTTTGTAAACAGACGGACGGACGGACAAAGTGAAACTAACAAGCACATTTTACCAAAATTTTTTTGAAAATGTGCTAAAAATAATAACATTAAGCTTTTATAAACATTTCCATTTAGTATAATAAATTCTTCCAATTTCTATAAACAGTAGTTTCATATTGCCACTTTTTAAATTGGTTTGCCCGCTGCTGTTTTCATCCTTATTAATATTTTATTCATTTTGACTTCGTATTTGTTTACAATGTAACAAAATTATGTTTAAATGTAATGAAGAGTTTTAATTTATTTATTCATTTATTTATTTAATCTCATATTCGTATTATTTGTAATCAAATAGGAATTAAGCAATAATGAAATTGTCGACTTAAGGAAATCAATCCCAGGAAAATTACTTCCCAAAATAAAAAGGAAAAAATTCCATTAAAAATTTAGAGGGTATTTTGAGGTACGAATAACATTTTCCAAACTTTAATTTAAAAAAATTTCTCAGAAAAAAACAAAATGAAATTGATCACTAAAAATTAAGGACTGTTTTCATAAAGATATTAGACAACAAATTTCAAAAAATTTCGAACCCCGAAAAATTTTGCTTTATAAAATTTTATTGTATAAAATTCCTGCTTTTTACATACTCATTCTTCATTTCCTTTTCCTACAAGTGGTATGTCAAGTTTTAAACCACTCTTTTACTTTTAATAATTTAAATTTAATTGCAAAATAACGTCTTAAGATTATTATTTTTAAGGTAACATGAATAAAATTCCATCAAAAAAAAAAAAAAAAAAAACAAAAAAGATTAAATATCCTGTATAGACAGGATAAAATATTATTTTGAATAAATTTTTTTTTAAGTACTTAGAAAATATTTGTATATATATATAATCTCAAAAATTAGAGCACTCAAAGAATCAAAAAATGAAAAGGAAAGAATATATTTTATAAAAAAAAAAATGTGGGGAAATTATCTCGTTTAATCCTTAAATAATGTAACTGACTTACACGATACTTTTTTTTTTTTTTATTTATATTAAAAATAGGATATTTTCAGTCATTCATACACAATATACAATATTACATTGTATAGTTATTTGTAGCGTGAGATATAAATCTAATATAATAGATTAAGTGAGCACAATAGTAAATATACATTAAGTTTATATTATAAACATATAATATTGTAAATTTATGATATTATAGAGAAAAATTTATATTATTCATCTTAATCAGAATATAATATACTTTTGCACTGAATACGATTTTTCTTATACGAGTATATAGAAAAATGAAAAATTTCATGGTTTTATTCGAAAATAAATAAAAATATATTGTGTTTTTTAATATATTTTCTTCAATGCTTTTTTTTTTTTTTTTTTTTTTTTAAATCCTTATGGATTTTTTTGATGTACTTTCTTTGATATTCATATACGTTCAAAAAATATATGTTTGTTTAACATAAAAAGAATTTTTATTATCTCTTAATTTTTTTTTTTTTTTGAACGCATATCCTGAAGGAAAACACGAAAATATGAAAATATATTTTAAATAAATATTTCTGGCATATGTTTTTAATATTTTCAAAATCGAAAAAAAAAAAAAAGAATTAAATACAAAATTAAATTATAAGAAATAATATAAAAATAATTTAAAAATTAAAGGCCAGAAAATTCAAAACTCAAATTTAATGTTCTTGTTATAACAGAATAAAAGTTATAATTTTTTTTGACTTTCATTAAAAATTACTATGTTTTAAAAATATTTCCAATGATCTTGTTATTATTAGAAACCTTATGAAGAAATCTTAACCTTTAAGATCATCATAACAGATATCTGTAACGTTAATCACATTTTACTTTTATTGACTTGTCATTTTCTTTGATTTTTATTATTTTCTTGTCAAATCTAGCAAATTTGTTAAATCTTTGGCAAAGCTCTCTGCTATTACTTTTATTTAACACATAACAATAGTTATGATAGAGATATAATTCTTATTTTAAAATACAAAACAAAAAGTCTTTAAAAACAGGAAAATATATATATATTTTTTTATTTATTTATTTATTCAATTATAAATAAACCTAAAAAAGGATACAAAAAAAAATGGTTAGGTGTATTTCTCAAATGAATTATTAACTTTAAAAATAACAGGAAAATATT
The DNA here is from genome assembly GCA_947095535.1 of Poecilobothrus nobilitatus. Classification (NCBI taxonomy): domain Eukaryota; kingdom Metazoa; phylum Arthropoda; class Insecta; order Diptera; family Dolichopodidae; genus Poecilobothrus; species Poecilobothrus nobilitatus. The sequence continues at coordinate 188,836,681 of OX352774.1, read as the reverse complement.
CAATACAAAATATTAAAAATTTTTTTTCGATCCTAAAAGTATGCAATTATTTATAAAAATTTTAATTTATTGTTTTTTTTTGGTCGAAAATTTTTGGAAATTTTAAATTTATTTTGAAATTAACTTAAAAATATTTGATTTGATAATATTTTTTTTGATTTTTATAAAATTAAAAAAAAAAGCCTTAAACATTTTATTTTCTTTTTAACGTAATAAAATAAATAAATAAAAAAGAAATTAAATAAATTAAATTCTAAATTAAATATCTTCAATCAAGGTTTATTTCGATCCAAATTAAATATAAAAATTAAAGTTTAACAGACAAAAAAAAAAAAAAAAGTCATCCAATTAAATTATTTTAAATTGGATAAAATATCATCAGGTATATTGGCATCATTTCCAATTTTTTTTTTTTTGTTTAGATTTTGTACGATATTATTTCATGGAAATATTTTTACAGATATACAGATTAATAGGATGTAAGATAACTAGACAGAAACAAAAAAATAAAACAGGATATAAAACAAAATGTGCATCAATTACAAAACTACACAATTTTTTTTTGATATCGCTGCTATGGGTCTTTTAGTAAAAATTTAAATTTATTTTAATAATTTTTTTGTTTTTATTTTTATTATTTTTATTTGATGTTTTATTTTTACATATATTTTTTTTTTCCCCTCCTTTTTTTTGTGTCCAATTTTTATTTTTGGGTTTATGTAAAGTTTTGTTGTCTTGTCATCCATTTTTGACATTTTTTTTTTCATTTTATGTATTTATTTTATTTATTATTCACTTAACTCAACCGCACACACTAAACATATAATGTCGCATTCATATTTATATAAAAAAAAAACAATAATAAAAAATAAAATAAAAATTAAAATTAAATGTACCTATATAATAAAAGTATATATGTATATTTTTTTTTAAATATTATTTTTGTATTTAATATTTGTATTTAATATTCTTATATTAATACATTGATTTTTTTTTTTTGGTATATTTTAAAAACAAAAAAAGGATAACATAAAAATATTTTACATTTCAGTTACGTATTTTTCTGTTTTCTGTTTTCTTTTTGTTTTTTTTTTTTTTAATTTAGATAAAATTTAACATGTAACATTTAACAGTTGTGGACATGTAAATTAACAATTTAGTATGAATATCTTAAAAAAAACTTTTCTAATATAATTTTGACTAATTGAATAGTGAAGATTATATTGTCATTATATTATTTTAAGTTAATCAGTTTCAAAATTATCCTTTCGTCCTTTTTCTTATTTACACAAATTTAAATGCATTATTCAACAGTGTACATTTTTAATATCTTAATAATATAAAAATTCAAAAAACAAAATATCCTTGTTACACAATGATTTATTTTATTATAGATATTTTGATAGTATGCCCCCACTGTTTTATGTAGTATGCCCCCAATGTTATATGTATTCGGTTTAGATATATATTCATCAATTATCCTGAATATAATATAAAAAAATCTACAAACAAAAAAAATTTATTCTGAATTTAGTTAAAACAAGATAGAAAAAAAGTTTAAATTAATTTGAATGAAATCGAAATATCAAAAAAAATATTAAATATTAATTTTAATACCGGCTAAAAAAATATTACAGATTGTTATAGTATATTATGTATTTTGAAATACATGCAATTAATGATGTAGAATTTTTTGTTATTCTTTGGAAAGTGTTGTTCACTCTGGATTGAACTATTGAATTGATTCCCATAGAATTTTAAAAAATTTCTTCAGCTTTCAGAAAAAAACCTTTTTTCCTTCACAAAACACCAGTTCTCTTTAAAAACAATTTAATTCTTATATCTTTGTTTTTTAAGGAATTATTTTTATTTACATTTTTTATTATTTTATATACATCTATAAAATAATACGATAATACACAAGATGTTGGCGAGACCTTGCCAACATGTAAAAAAATATATTTTATATCTATAATAAAACACTCACACTGAATGTAAACTAAACTGGCAATGATGATATTTCTGTATATTTATTTAATAATTTAAAATTTTATTACCAGAGACACAAATCTTTGACTCAAAATATTATCAAGAGACACAAACCGTTAATTGAAAATATAAATAAATTTAATAAATATTATTACCAGAGACCAAATTTTCCACTAGAAGTATTATCAGAGACACAAACCGTTCATTAAGAGTTAGTACAGTCAAAAAAGGAGAAGTACATACTTAAAAAACACATTTTCAATAAAAATAAATTCAGCAAATTTTTAATTTGACCGCCACATCCATTATGAACTGGTCGCAGCGGTAAATTAAAAATAAATTATTAATTTTCTGTTGGCGTTTTCAATCTTTGTTTTGGAAAAAAAAAATAAAAATAGGTACTCTTAGTAAAATTAAAACGCCCGAAAGTGAAAAGAGCAAAGTTTATAGTAAGTCTCATATTTATAAGAAAAAACTAATAGACCGATTTAATTCTTGATTTTGTTTTCACTATTATAAAAGCTGGTAAAAGCTTCGTAACAGACTTTAAAATATAGTTTTGTTTATTTAGGTTGAAATTTTGATTTTTTAAGCTGCATTTTTGATATAACATAAAATATTCGAATTTTTTTATTAATATAAAATTCGGCAGACTTAGCTAATTATATTTCATAACAGAAATCAGAAACTGACTAAATATTATAGAAATGGAAATTTTTCTTAAAAAAAAAGAAAAAATAACATAGAAAATATCATTTTAGAAGCCTTCTCTCACAATTGATTCACAATTTTGTACTAATTTTTTGTACTTATTAGACCATTAAATTAAAAAGCTGTCGAAAACGACCGTCACAAAAAAAAAGCCCCCGAAAATTTATGAAATTTCATTATCAGAGACATGAATCTTTTATTAAATATAACAAAACCTCTTCCAAAGTACATTTAAATAAAATAAATTCAGCAAATTTTTTTCAAGCAAAAAAAAAGCAAGTAAAAATAACAGTAAGTCGATGCAACCGACTTATTTATACCCTACACCTAAAAAATTCAAATTAAATTAAAAATCCATAATAGAAATTGTGCAATTGCACAGGGGATTTTCTAGTATGTATATAATATACATACATATACTTTTTTATATTTTTTTTTTATTATCTAACTTTCTATAATTGGAACTTCACTTTTTGAAATTTTATTTTAAACCCAAAAATAATCAATGTAGTATTTCTTTTATATTATGGTTCATCTTCGATTTTAAACAACATTTAAAATTTCTAAAATATAAAAAAGTGTATCCAGATTAGATTGGAAAATATTGAGAAGAAGAAAAATAGAATGTTAATGAATTCACTTTAAATGTAAAGGATACAGGGGAACAAACATTTAGCATTGAAAACCATACATAGAATATTTAAAAAACTAAAGTAAAAATTACAAAAAAAAAAAAAATTTTAATTAAAATGTGTAAAAAAATATCAATTAAAAATTTAATAGCCAAAACTATCCTTGATTCTGGATCTTCCTTAATAATATTATTCCTTTTACAAACTTATAGTATTTAAATGCATATTCAACTATAATTCTTTACTGCATTTTGAAAATAACAAGACAGTAAGATATCGATATGTAAAACTAAAGCTATTAAAAGGTGTTCATATTCAAAAAGTATTTTAGAACTGTAATTGCGTTAAAATTTTTTTAGAATATTTTAGAAATAAAAAATTGTGAAAATTTATGAGACATTATTTTCAGTTTTAAGGAAACCTTTCTCTAAGAAATGCGAGTAAAAAAATATAAAAGTATAATCTTGGAGCTTTCGTTTTAATGTTCTGTTTACGATAAATTTTCAAAGTTGTTCAAGCTGCTGATCTCTAATATTAGCGAGTTTAAGTTTTGAACCCTAATAGATCTAATTTTTGATATTATTACCCCAAACATGGGGAAGTAAAGAGAATGTTTTCAAATGAAGCAAAGTTTTCTCAGACACCTTCTCAAATTTTCAGTTAATTCTTAACTAAAATATTCTTCTTGCTTAATAATTTTAAGATCCTCATCAAAAACGTTCAGTAAAAACGTAGAAAACAAAATTTTGAAAAATTTTTGTTTTTCTTCATATTACTAAGAGCTACATAAATAATATTCCACAATAATGAGACATGAGACATTTCTCATTTTTGGTCACGGTTAGAATATCAATTATCTGTCTTAAACAGTGTAAAATTTTTATAAGTGGACAGAAGAACATACAAAGTGATAATAATGAGCAAATTTTTCAAAAATTTTTTTTAAAAAATGTTCTAAAAATAAATCAAATTTTTAATATATTCAAAATTTTTTGCTATGTTAAAATTTTTTAATCAAATATTTTTTTTTTTTTTTTTACTTAAGATTATCTTTCATAAAAGTATACAATGATTTTATTATGATGACCATTATTTTGACTGACGAAAAATACAATCCTTGTAAATTAAATTTCCAGTAAAAAAAAAAAAGAAAAAACAAATTGTTTGCTAAAAACTTTTTTATTAAAATGTTTAGGAATTTTTTTTATCGTAATTATTTTAAAATTTCAATTTATGTTGTTTGTTACGACATCCTTTCTATTTTTCATATATACATTGAAGTTTAATTAAAAAATAAATGTTTAGAAATTGTTTTCATTTTTGCGAGATAAATGACTATTCAGTTAATATTTATTTAGAAGTCAACATGGAATTGGAAATTTTTAAATATTTTTTATTTTTTTATATGTAAATTCAATAGTTTTCTCTTTGATTGCAAAGTCATTACTAAAGTGTAATATAACTTGTTTAAAAAAGGCATTATTTAAAAAAAAAAAAAAGGATTTTAATTTTTTCAATGGTTTGAATTACCTTATTTATGCTACATCTTATAAATTTAACTATTCTTTATTAAGCTTTGAAAAACAAAAACCGTCTACTTAAAATATCCAAACCGTTGTTGAATGAAAATATGAACCGTTTCTGAAAATTTTATCAGTAAAAAAGTAAAAGTATGATGTGTTTTTTGTGTTTCGAATAAAATATTTTTAATATATTCTGCATTAATATTAATTGTATTTTATTTTAATCTAACATTCTTCTAATATCCAATATTCAATACAATATACTTAACTTTTTTTTTTTTAACTGCACTTATCTAGATTTGGATTTTATCGTGACACAATGAATTTTCTCTGTATTATGTCATATTATTAACTTCATATTTCGTTATATTTTCTTGTATTTGATACTTTGTAAACCATTACTCTAAGAAGACGTATTTTCAATTCCTGATATTTTTCAGCCATATGACAATTTGTTTCTTCCAACTCCTCGTCTGTAATCTATTTTCATTGAATAATTAACAATATAACTGCTATTATTATTTTATTTTTTATACCAATTATCAGATTTTCTTCCCCATTTAAGAAAAAATTATCTTTAAATTTAAATTTATGTCATAGTAAAAGTTTGCGAGTCAATATAGATACATATTCGAGTTTATTTTATCCATCTAAATTCAATTTATTAAAAAAACAAACTGAATCCGTTTTATTCAAATTTTTCGTATTTTATTTAAGAGAAATTTTTATATTAAAAATTTCAATTTATAAATTTACAAATAAAAATGTAAAATACTTTAAAAAATGTTTAATACTAAAAAAAAATTTTTATTTTGTATCTTCGAGTATAGATAATCCTTTTTTTTTCTTTTTTTTAAAAAAAAATCTAACAATTCTTTAGGTTTAGGTTTTATATCCCTTAAGGATATCCGTTCATTTATCTCTGAAGTAATAATCAACCCAACACGCCCAAAAATTACCCAAAATAAAAAAAAATTTTTTAATATAACTTTCAAAATTTTTATATGACTAAAGAATTTAACCTTTATTTTATTATTTTTTTTTTTTTTTGTTCAATTGAATTGTGTTAGTTTTGTTTCGTTGTAAATTATATTATTTGGAATTGAATTTTATAATTTTTATTAAAATATTTTTTAAATTATTATGTTATTTTGTTTTAAAACTTTTTCGTTCTAATTGTAAGGAAAAAATTGTGGAATATTTTCATAAATTTAAATAATCCTTTTTTTTTTTTAATGCAATTTTGATCCTTTTTGTTTTTATTTTAATTGGATCTTGATTATTGACTCCTTTATTTTTTATCTTTTTCTTACTGAATTTTTTTTCGTTACTATTATTTTGGGTTGAATATTTTTTTGGAAATTAATAATTTTCTTCATTAAAAAAAATAATTAATTTTTGCTTGTGTTCTTAAGAACTGTAATTAATTTGGATATTCATTTGAATTCAATAATTTATAAAAAAAAAAATACATTGATTAAATAGATTATTTAGGTACTTATTTTACTGTAAGAAAAAGTTTTTCCAATTTAAGTGCAAGATTTCGTTTTGAATTGTTATAATTTGTTTATTTAGGTATTTTTTATTCCTTTTTAAGTAAAAGAAATGATTGTTGTTAACTGAATTTTATTAATTTGTGTCTGTTGAAAGTGTTTTGTTTCAAATTTTATAAAAAATACCTATTTAGATATCTTTAAAAAGGAAATACTTTCACTTATGAAAATGAAATGAAAACTTGCACTTGCACAAATGAAAATATTCATATTTAAAAAAAAAAACATGCAATTAAAGTGGAAATCTTTTTTCTTAAAATGAAAAGGTATAATATCATACCTTTTCTCACTATAGTCTATATGATTTTTGTACAGAATGTTTCTAATCGAAGTTCAAACTTTATTCTATTGAATTTTTTTTGTTTTTTACATTTAACATTTTTCACATTTAAAACTTATAAATCCAATATCTAGATTCTATACATTATGGTTGTGATTTTGAAACAATTTTAAAAAACTTAATTTTATTAAAAATAAATCTTAAATTGTTCTAATTACCATCGAATTTGACTAGAACTGTTATGTTCATTAAAGAGAGCTGGTTGAAGTTGAGTAGAAAATGGTTGAAGTGTACTGAAAATGGATTGAATAAAACAAATACTTTTTAATTATCACATTAACCTTATGGTAATGCCCCGTTATTATTTTAAATAAAATTTAAATGTATCTAACTATATAAAACAAAATGTTTTTAGGTGAAAAACAAAAATTAATAAATTGTCATATATACCCTTAGATACTTATTATAAATTATTATTTTGCATAATTTACTTTTTAATAAATAATATTATTTATAATAAATTTTTATAAATTTTTCATTTTAAAATACATAAGTATATAAATTTATTAAAACTCATTTAATATAATACATATTTAATATATGAATATTGAATTATCATAAAAACTGCATTATTAATAATTATTTTTTTATTTATTATTCAGGAAAAAATTTTTAACAATAATTTTAAATTATTTTTCTACACTAATTAATTTTATACTCAATTTTTTGTACAAAAAAAAAAAAAAAAAAACAAATTAATATCTATTTATATTACAATAATTAATCAATTGAAATATTATTAATTGTATATTTATTATTATTTTAATATTTCCATGTAATTTACTATTAAAAAACCTCAAGGGTAATGGAATTATACTCCGATTAATATTAACCACAAAAAAAAAAAAGAAAAAATTGGAAAAGTGTAAACTCCTGAATTACATAAAATAATGAGAATTTATTTTTTTTTTATATCTTATAATAAATAAAACCAATCGATTAATTTATTAATTTTTTTTTTAAATTTTTAAATAAGTTTTTTTTTTTTTTTTTGTATTCTTTGTAATTAATTAATTTTTTATTTCAATTAATTATTACATATTTTTTTATATATTATTATATTTTGTTCGATAAAAATTGGTAACAATTCAAATTCAAAATGTATTAAATTAATAATAATAAATATTTTCTTTATTATTAATTATTTTACAACAATTTATTAATAATAAATTATAAGACATAATATATGTATGTATTTGAAAAGTGGAAAAAAAATTTGGTGCAGTGGCAGAACACCCGAGGATATAATTCCGTGGGCTTTAGTTTCAAAACTTTTGGAATTAAAACCCGTGGGCTTTAATTCCTTTTAAATTGCAATTAAGACCCACCCTATTTTTTATTATTAAAAGAAGAGAGTAATAGAATAGGTAGAGCAAATACATAAGGAGGGATTTTAGAGTTTTAGATAAAATTTGGGGTATCCCCTTTTTCCAGAATATTTACTAATATATGTATATGTGCGAGATTCTGAATTGGAAGGGATTTTAGAGTTGGTAACAAAATCAGGGTCATATGTTTTTCACAAAATATGTATATAAGTATAATACTTCTATTGTCAGGAGTTTTGGGAGGGTTTTTAGAGTTGAATTCAAAATCAGGATTATACGTCTTTTTGCAGAATATTTTAGATATATGCTTATGCGTGTTTTGAATTGGGAAGATTATATACATATTCTGGAAAAAGCCTTGATTTTGTAATCAACTCTAAAATCTCTCCTAATTCAGAAACTCGCATATGCATATATCTAAATATTCTGTAAAAGGCGTATAATCCTGATTTTGAATTCAATTTTAAAATCCTTCCCAAAATTCTTCAGGCCTTAACAATGAGACAAAAGTCCCATGGGACTTCTAGCTCATTGAAGTGAGAAAAGACCAATGGGACTTCTGACTATTGGTCAATTCTGACATGTCACCAAATAAAATCCAGTCAAATGAAATACAAACTCGTGATAGTAACCTTTGTGTTACTCAGTGGACTTTAATTATTTTTCGAAATGGATTTAAAACCCACGATCTAGTGGAATTAAGACCCGTGGGCTTTAATTCGTTTTTGAAAAGGATTTAAAGCCCTAGGCCGTTAATGCGAAACAATTTGAGTTTGAAATTAAAATCCGCGGATTTTAATTCCTCAGACGTTCTGTTACTGCACCAAAAAATTTATTTAATCCATCGAATATTATATATGTTGTAATTGGGAGCGTATCATATGCCTGTATTTCATATGTCTCTAGTATCATTTGACTGAATTCTTTGCAAGTTGTTTGTATCATTTGACTGTTTTTTATTTGACTGTATCTATGTAAAAGATATATTTAGCGGGCGTTTTAGAAATGGTTGGTTTTTAATACATTCAAATAGTCTTCAACAGTCTTCTGTTAGTGTAGTAACCCGTTTTAAACAATATAATTTAATTTGTACTTATTTTGTTTATATAAAAATCCAATTATTTTCAAAATAGTAAAATAATAATAAATTAAACAAATGGTTTAAAAAAGTCTCCAAAAAGTCTAAGTACATAATATATATATATATATATATATATATAAATAAAAAGTACAAGTACTTATTTTCAAAATAAAATTTTTTTATTTGAGAAATTTTATAAATTAAGAAGGAAATTCAAAATATCTATTAAATAGAAATTACTTCATAAATAACATATGTCTATTCAAAAATCTATTCCAATGTCTCCAAAAAGTCTCCATAATTTTAATAAAATTTTATATATGTGTGTGTATTTATTTTTTCACTTTTTAATTAATTTTCTATATAATTGGTTTAATTAAAACAAATTTAAAACTATATATATATATTAATATTTAACCCCATATCTAAATATTTTTGTGATTAAAAAGAAAAGAGTGAAACAATCAAATTCATATAATATTTATATTGCACACATGTATATTTTTAATTTCAATGGTATAAAAATATGATGTTAAAAATTTTTTTTATTTTTTTTTTTTTGAAAAGTTGTTATCAAAAACCAATAAACTTTATTTTTATTATTATTTTAATAAAATAAAAAAAAGAGTTTCATGTAAATCAATGTCTAAAAAATGTGAAAACTTCTTAAAAACATATTTTTTTTCCAAAACCTGAATATAAATATAGGTACCTTTATCAAACATAGTATACGTACCTTTTTCTGGTTTTAAAAAACAAAAAATAAATAAAAAAGTTTTTTTGTTTGTTTCTTTTTTTTTTTATATATATTTATATATTATATAGATACAAAATGTTCTTTTTATCTTTGATCTTTATTTAAATATACAAATATAATAGAATATTAACGGTAAATATTTGAAAATCAAAGATGATAATAATATAACCAATTTATTTAACTTTATAACCTATTTTTAACCTACATTATTATTATCTTATACATATAATATAAAACATTATATTATTAAAAGAAAAACAAAAGAACAAAAAAAAAAAAACTATTTTAATATTCTAAAAATTCAAAAAGTCATTATGTCTCATTTACCTCAAACTTTTATCATTTTCTGTTTTGTTTTTTTTTTTTTTTGTTTTTTTCTCTATTGTCTTTTTCTTTTTTTTTTTTATTTCATTCTCTATTTTCCTTTAATATTGTTTCTTTTTGAAGTTATTACATTATTATTCATCCCTTTTTTGTGTCTCTTTTATCCAAAAACCGTTAGTTGTTATTTTAAAACTTGTAGATTTTTTTTTTTTCTGTATTTCGGATCAGAGAACGAGTAAAGACGGCAATAGTTTAAAGATACATTTTTGTTTTTATCTTTAAATTTTTTCGACCTTTCAGATAATCCAAAAGACAAAAAAAAAATAAAGGCTTTTTTTTTTATTTTCGAAGAATGAAAGAAAGAGAAGTTTTGCATATATTTTCATAAAAAAATATAATATAAAAATAGTCAATTTATTTTGTTTTTTAAATCTATAGATAGATACTCAGATATGTGTGTATAAATTTTCAAATTATGGAGGACAAAAATCTCGTATATTATATTTATTAATAATAATGTTTTATATAAATGTTTGTTTTTTGTTTTTTTGGTTAAAAAATAGCAGTTTTTCTTTTGTTTTTGTTTTTTTTTGTTTATATTTAATGTTTAAAATCTAGACAGGTCAATTTTCTTTTGTTTTGAAAAATGTTTTTTATTTTTTTATCTTTTTATAATATATAAGATACAAAAATAAAATCCAACTTATTATTATGTGTATTCAGCGTCTAAGTTTTTATGTAAGTTTGAGAAATGTTTATAAAGTCTATAAGTTTAAGCAAAAAAAAAAATGTATTATATAGATAGAATAAAATGATGACTAAAAGTATATAAATAAAAAATACAAAATGAAAACAATAAACAATAATATTTTTTGAAAATTTTCGAATTTTCAGTATTGAATTAAACATTTTTTCATACCTTTTAAAATTTTATGTATTGTATTTTTTGAAAATTTTACCAAGAAACATAATTTTTTTTATAAATTCTATTAAGGCTCATTAAAAATTTTAATTTTACTAAACATCTTTGTATATAGGTACATATTTTTACAAGAAGCTCAAAATCATATCTTTCGTCGTCATATGGATCCATTTTTTTTTTAGATTAGTACCTTAATATTTAAAAAAAAAAATGAAATTATTTGAAAATTTTCTTTTCAAGATTTTCAATCTATTGTTTTACTTTTGACTAAATTGAAGCAAAATTTCACAAACATATAATATCTGTATTATGTACATAAAAAGTTATTTCACCATCACCTTCTCAATATTTTTTCCTCGTAATTTACACATATTATATGACCTTGTAAGTTTTTAACAAATATCTGTTTTTTTTTTTTTATCGAGTTCGATAAAATCATTATAATCTGTTTATAACAAAAGAAAATAAAAAAAAAAAAAAAAGTATCTTAAAGTAATTTTTTTTGTTTTTTTCTTGAAAATTTATTTATATATTTTGTGTATTTGAGTGTGTTTGTACTTGGGTTTATTCAAACCAATTTAAAAAAAAATTTTTTTTTCAATACATATATACTTTCGTACATATGATATACATTGCTGTATGGAAAGAGATAACAAAAGAAAAACAAAATAAAAAAGTTGGTAAACATTTATTTTTCCCTAAAGGAAATTTAAGATTTTCCACTTTTTACAATAAAAAAATAAAATACAAAAAAATAATACGAAAAATCGTTGATGACGAATATAATTTTCTTAAAGCTTTTCTTTTTTTTTATTACCTTTCTTTTTCACATCCTTTCATTCACATATTTGTCTTTTTCTAATCGTCTTATTGCCTGAAGATTTTTCATTTGTAATATTGTGAAAAATAAACTGAAAATTGGCTAAAAAGTTAATGAACGTTAAAGGGGTAAAATGTTATACAAATAAAAAAAATAATAATAAATTTCAATTTTAAATTTTGTTTAACTAAAGAGATTGTGATTGGTTAAATTTTTTGTAATATTTTGTTAAAGTTTTAATGGTTTTTTATGGATAGAATTCAAATTGAATAAAAATACTTAATTGACTTACAAAGATTTTGAATAAGTGAAATTATTTTTTTACAAAATGAAAATTGATATCAAATAAAAACTGTTCGTTTTTATTTCGATAGAATTTATTAACAAAGCCCTGAAGCAATATTAGTTAAAAATTTGGGAAAAATAAATTTCAAGACTTTTTTAGAACAAAAAAATGTTTGCATTTCAATTGAATAATAATCAGATTCAAGGAATAACATTTTTCTCCATTAGTAATCAATCACAATATGTATAGTATTTTTTCTGTTTGAGGCATAGAAAATATAAAACTCAATTGGAAAAAAATATGGAACTCACTTGGAATAGATTAACTGGCTCCTATTATTTTAAAATTTTGTTTAGTGATTATTACACATTTAAAAATATCTCTTCTGTTCTTGTAGAGATGACTTAAAAAGTTAATTAAAGAACTTCTTCATTCATTCTTTATATTTTACTTCATTTGTTATATATAATATGATACTTCTTCCTTTTCATTCAAAATTACCCTTATAATAAATTATTCTTAGAAACATTAAGGTATATTGCTAAGCTATATTGTTCATATTAAAAAATTATATAGAACAGGGTAGTGTTTTAGTAATAGGACCTTAAAGAATATTTGATCATTTGATATTTTAAAAATTTGAATGAAGAAAACAATTAAATCTTACTTTCAAATTCGATTTAATCCTTTCACTACATTTGTATATAAGCATGTATATGTACAAACATGCATTGTAGACAGTTGAATCATGCATGCTTATATTACTAAAAGATATGGTTATTCAGCATGTAGTGACAGACTTATCATAACATTTGATTATATCAGATTTAATCCTTATTATATAATAAATATTTCTCTGTATAAAATGAAATATTATTTTCTACATTATTTTTCTTCGAAAAGTGAAAGCAAAAGTTTTCTTTTCCACTGTAACTATAATGAGTAGATAAGTTTAGCTTGTCTATAAGATAATATAATGGTTTAGCTTGGCTATAAGCTTGCTTGTCTAAAAGGATAATATAATGCAAATTGAATTTTAATTATTTGAATTTTTCTCACCTTAACATAACAATTTCAAAATATTTTCCAATTATGGTACACATTGCAAGTACAACACCATTTTTACATCTTAGAAATTTTAAATTGAATTTCTTTTGTTTTAAAAGCTTCTTTTTAAATAGATGAAATAGACTGCAATCCTCAGCTTAATAATTTTATTCTATCACAAGTTTTTAAATTTTTTTGATTTTTCATATTTTAAAACAATACAATATAAAAGTTTAAAAAAAAAAAACAAATTGTCTTTTATTCATTCATTTATTCTTCACATAAAAAGAAAAAAGAAAAACGTAATTTTGATGTAAGACAGAAGTTGCAAAAGAAAACAAAAAAATTTATTATTGCCCAGACGGAATTTTTCATTATATATTTTTGCCTTTTTTTTTTTTTTGTATTTTACTCTCAGGTTTTGCCAGGTTTGCTTCCAATTTTTCTTTTATTTTTCTACATTATTTTTATAAGAATATTTAAGGACATATTTAAACCGTACTTAATAATATAATCGCTGTTTTAAAAAAAAAAAAATCAACAAAAAAAAAAAAAAAAAAAAATCGTAATGAAAATCAACATGAACAGTATAATAATGACCGTTAATTTAAAAGGACTGTGTGCATTAAACAAGGGAACTACAAAAAAAATTAAAAAATTAAAAAAATGAAAAAAAGAAAAAAAAAAAAATTTATGTATAAAATAAAAAATTCAAACTTTGACATCAAAATATTCTCACCATGTTATTTAATTTTTTTTTTTTTTTTTTTACTCCTATTATTATTCATCTTGTTGTTTGTCTTAAAACTGTTCTATCTTCTTCTTAATTTCTTTTTTTTTTTTTTTTGTTCCTTTTAAGAAAAATTATACTTCAGAAATTGTCCTTAAATTTACATTTTTATTAATGAAATATTATTATCCTTATAAGTACGGTCGGAGAGAAAAAATCATCCGTCCCTTTCTTGAATCATCGTCAATATTAAAAAAAAAAAAGGCAGAAAAAAAAAAAAAGAAAAAACTTTAAATTGTTTACAAGTTTGAAGAAAATTAAATTATATTCTTATTAGTCAGGGTATACAAAATTAAAAACAAAAAACAGAAAAACAAAAAAAAAAAAAAAGTAATTAAGGAAATTAAAAAGTTTTTTCTTATGTTTTTGCATCTTTGTTTTTGTTTTTCCAGTTGTTTTTTTTTTTTTTTTTTTTTTTTATTATACTTAAGATTGAATGAGAATTTAAATACGAGTTCATTGATATTTTCTTTTAAAACTGTATTAAATTTAAAAACAAAAATGTTTTGTTTGTTTGTTTTTTTAAACTTATAAGTTCCCATGAATTTTGAAAAGCATATATGTATAGAGTTTCCATGAACTTAACTTATTATTTTTATCATTTGTTTACTTTAAAAGTTTGTTATTAATTTTTTTTTTTTTCCACCTTAAGTTGTTAAATTTTTAATAGCGCTATACGACAAAAATAAATTTTTAAAAAAACAAACTTTTTATTAAAATATAAAATTAAATAAAAATAAAAATATGTCTTTAAAAACAATAAAAATAAAAAAAAAAAATTAATAAAGAGATTTAAAATATATTATATGATAATTAAATGGTGTTTGAAAGTTTTCCACAGAGACTATATTACATATATATGTATATATAAAATTTAGGTTAAAGAAAACGTACTTTGAATAATTAAATGTTTTAATCTAAAACTAATCTATAATTATTTTAACTAATCTATTATAAAAGAATTTAACATAATTAAATTGTTTGAATAAATTAAAAATATATGTTAATTTTTGATTGAAAGGAAAAAACAAGAGTGTAGTAATTCATAATGTCAACCACATTTAGTTAAAAAATATATTTATTAAATTTATTTATTTATTTATTTACCGAAAAGATAAGTGACAAAAGAAAACTTTTATAACTAAATAATTTAATTTAAGTAAAAATGAAATTTTAATTTGATATGATTTAAATTAAGAAGGAAAAACGAACCAGATTTTTTACGAGACCAAATGGTAATCATCAAAAGATTCCTTTAATACGGTCTCCATTCTATGAAATTCATAATTCAATAATAGAATCAATTTAAAATAAATTTACTTTAATTATACCATTATTACTTTGGTCAAAATTAATCTACACTACCAGCTTATTATGAATCTATACTTATTCTCATTGATCTCTGTTAAGTGATATGGATTTTAACTAAGAAATTTAACGATAATGATATTTATTACAGAGTTAATTAAAATTAATATAAATTCCGAACATATTTGACATTAGTAATTTTTCTTGTTTTAGATTTAGACTAACCATTGCATTCCAATCATTAACAAAATCGATATTATTGTATGTGTATACGAACCAGTGAAGAGAAATTATAAATTTAAATCTTAAATACAAATATTATATTACCTATACTAAAAACTTACAAACCTCACTTATTAAAAACGTACAAAATTTACAACCTTTTTCAATGTTTACTAAGTTCTCTTACTTTGTTTTACAGATATTTAGTAAGAGTGGAAGTTTGTTCCGTTGAAATAAAACGCCTGACGCCTCCAATCAAAATTTTTCAAATATAGAAACAAGTAAAGTGAATGTTGCGAATCACCCCTATACGTAGTTTAAATTCCTAGATGACATTATTCACCATATGGAAATTCATTTGTGACCCAAACTATCTATCTTCTGCGGAAATTATCTTCTAGTTTATGTGTTTCCCTAAAATTGGGTATTATTACATTTTCAATTTACAAAGGTAGATGGCAAACTTTAACTTTTTTGTACATCATATTCACATTTAAATCTTAAATTCCATTTTTATTGCACAATCATCCCGTTCCTATACAGTACAATATAGTACTGAAGATCCCCTATTAACCTATTGAAGAACCTATTGTTTTTTAAAAAAGGGATATAGTGTTTAGTGGGTTAAAATCTGACTCTTTGATAGAGAAATCGTGTTCGTTGTACCATTTCTCTTTAGCGTCTTTATTTCGATTATTCCCGCACTTATACTTAGACAAAAAAAGAACTAAAACAAAGTAAGGCTAACTTGAAGCAACTAATAATGATAATAAAAACAAAATTTTTATATTTCAATCATACTTACATTACATTATATTACTTATTGTAATTTATATAAAACCAAGACACAAACCAAATTTCATTTAAAGTTTTAAATTTTTTGAATAAAAATTGAATAATTTTTTTATAATATTAATTATAAATAAATTTTAATTACATAATTGAGTAAAATATGAAATTTTAATAATTTAATAAAAAAAAAGAAAAAAACTTCATGAAGAGTTATCAAAACTGCTATTTATTGTATAGGTATTATAAAATTAAAATAAAAAACCAAAGTAAATATATTCATAATGATTTAAATATTAAGTCCAATGGAAAAATACATTTAAAATAAAACAAAAAAAATCAACTATCTCCACCACAGGACCGACCGCCACTACACGAAAAGTACAATGCCAAAATTTATAGATTTTTTACATAATAATTTATATCAAAGCAAAATAACTTCTAATAATTTAACAACATTTTGTTTTATTCAATGACAATAATAAGCAATGAAATCGTAAAAATATATGTACATATGTGCATTAATTCATATATGTATGTACATCCATTTACATTATTATGTAATGTACATGATTTTTTTTTCATTCAAAAATATTAGAAGTAAAAAATAATAAAAACTGTAAACAAATACAAAACAAACATAAGATTAATATTGAATCTGCTAATACCGTTTTAATTTTATGTCATCAACAAAAGAATAATATGCATAGATACAAGTACATATGTATATAAATTTTTAGAGATATAAAACAAAAAACAAAAAAAATTGTTCATATAAATTTGGACTTAGAAAAAATATTAAATAAAATTTCAAGTTAGTCGGATCAAAAAATGTTCTATGGCAAAGTTGTTGCTCTTTACTTGTGTAACAACTTTTTCTTAATAATTTTTCTCATAAAAATTTTCCGTTACGAAATATTCGTAAAAAACTTAAAAAGTACACTAGTAAACTACCACTTGCGGTTGTCCGATTTACTCCAAAAGCTTATCAATACGAGATATTTACGTCAAAATCTTAAATATGAAAATGAAAAAAATTCCGCTCAGTCGTTTAACCTGTACATGTACCCACACACGCACCCACACACACAACACACACACACACACAAACGGATATCATGCTAAAAAATTACAGCCTTCTCCACATCGGAGTAGTTCATATTTTCCAAAATCTTGGGTACAAATTTTTAGTATGAAAACAATACCTACCTTATACATAATTGTATGCGGTCGGTAAAAACAAAATAAAAAATTTACATATAAATTATGTAAATAATCAATAAATTAAATAAACGATATTTAAATAAAAAACGATATGATAAAAAAAAATTTCATCCTTAATATGATATACCAATGAATTTACAATAAACTTAATTTATATTTTAATAAAACCAAGTAAAAATTTTAATATTTTTTTTTTAATGTTTTTTTTTTTTAAATAAAAATAAAATAATTTTCATGTTAAGTCTGACAAGCTATTAATCGATTATATTCATGCTTAAATTAAAAAACAAAACAAAAAAAAAAAAAAAATTAACTAATCGATGTTTTAAAAAAAAAAACATAATTTTTTCATAAAAAAAATTTAATTGAGATTATTTTCAAAAGAAAAAATCTGTTATATATTTGTAAATAAATATATTTAAATAAAAGGATTAAAAATTTATTTCAAAGATCCTTTTTTTTTAGTCTTAAGAAATATTATGTAAAAAAAAAAAAAAATTCAATTTATGTCCTATATCTATTAATATAATATTCGCATACTCTAACATTTCATACAGATTATAAAAATATTTAAAAAATTCTTATTGTTATTATTATCCTTTTTCAAATTTGATTAAATTTTGCTCTTCTCACATGCTCTGCTCTGTTTTCATTTATATTTTTACACTCCTATAATTTCAACAAAAACCTTTAATTGTTTGAATTTTAAGTCAATTGAAATGTTTTGGATTAATTTTAACTGCATAAAATAAAACATTATTTTTTTTTAAGTTGATTTTTCATTGTTCAAATGAATCGGTTTTTCTTTTTTTTTAAATATTTTATTTTTACCGTAGATTTTGTAAAAAGTTTCATTGATCTTGTTTTTCAACTTTCAGCAAGAATAATATAGCGTAAATTGTATAGTTACATAATAATATGTATATAGAAGAAAAATAGTATCTTTTAGGACCTCATCTGAACAATACGTTATTAGTATCTTAGTTTATTTAGCAAGAAAAAAACGGAATATTAGATATCTAATTTTAGAATTTCAAATCTGTTTCGCTTGACCAAGCAGTAAATTTAAATAATAAAGGATATATAACGTTATATTTGGTTATAAAAGGAAAGTTATGTTAAGTGGGTTAAATTCCCATACATTCGGAGAGAGCACTAGTGCTATAGTTCCACTCCTCTATAAAATCTTTCGATGATTCACATCTATCCTCGCAAAAAAAAAAAGGAAAAGAAAGTTAAATTTAAACTCTTAATCAAATCATACCAGTTTTTACATTTCCAGATAAGCAAATATAAAATCCTTTATTTTTATTTCTATTTTGATATTTATTTCTAAATAATGTCCTGTAGAACAACAAAAAAAAAAACTTTTTGATAAATAATCTTTATAAAAAATGAATATTTAAAGTATTTAAAATTAATTTAAATTTATATTATATAGGGAATTGGTGGTCTAGTGGGTGAGAGCGTAAATAAAATACGCTGTAACACCGAGAGAGTGTGGGTTCGAATCTCACACACGTCGTAAGAGTTATTCCCCCTTACGACATTTACAGCCACGCCTGAACATGAAAGGTTGTGTAATTTCCTCTCCACATTTATGTGGTAGAGAAATGCATTAAAAAAAAATTTATATTATAGTTTTTTTTTATAATTAGATTCTACTGTAATTTAAAAACGAAAAGTTGCAAAAATTATATTAATAAAGATAGATTTAATAAAAAGAGTTAATTGTATGTGTATATTTTTGGATATCAAATTAAAAAAAATATATGTTTTTTTTTTTTGGTTCTTATTTTTTCCGTTTCTTTCTTTGCTTGTTATCTCTTTTACTCTTATATTTATTAATAAATCATCAAGTTAATAAATGATGCATAATTTCACAGGGAAAATTAATTTGTTTTGGTTTTTTTTTTTTTTTCTTTTCTTTTTATGATAAGTTTTTAATATATTTAATAAAAAAAAAAAAATTTAATGAAATATAATTATTTATTAAAAAAAAAAATATTTAAAAATTTATGATTAATGTTGAATATTCCAAAAAAAACAAAAAAAAAAATAAACTGAAATGAAATGAATTACATCAGTTATACCAGCTTTTTTATAAATTTTTTTTTTTTTTTTTTACAAAAATTTGTATTCCAACTGTTATCCTGTTAATAATATTCTGAAATTACCTTTATGAGCACCAGCTGTTTTTGAAAATTTAAAAAAAAAAAAAAAAAATTGGAAAATTTTATAATATCCTTTTATTTTATTTTATATGTAAAAGAATTATGAGATTTTTTTTTTTTTTTTTATTTATTTTAAATTTGATGTACATAATATTAATATGCACCTATCTACATATATAACATTATTATGTAAATAATAAAATGTAATGCTTAAAATTTTAATATCAACTGTCATTGATTAAAAAATTTTAAAAAAGAAAATAACTGACATTTTAATTTCCAGAACGGAAATACTTAATAACTGTCACAAACCGATTACTGTTATCAAACTTAATACAAATTACATTAATATTATTATATATACTTAATTGTTGGTGGTTAAAATCTAAAGTAGAGCTTAAATGTTATTCAGTATTATTACCTTAATTTGGAATAATAGAGAAAAAATTTCTTATAAACAGTGAGGCTGTTTTGCGTGAAATTGATAGTAAGACAATGATTATATGTAGTATGTTACTAGATATATCTTTGACAATGATTTTTATGAAAATTTTCCTATCCAGATTTTTCTATTTAAGACGTGTCACGAATGTTTGATTGTTTGCAGTATCGAATACTGGACAGTCTGTCAGTCTGAAATATTTGCAGTATATCAAAGCTGATCCAATAATGATATTTTTCTCTTGATATTTTATAATGATTAATTTTTTTAATATTAATATATTTTATAAAATATTTTTAAAATTTTCTCAATGATATCATGTTTTTTTTTCGCGTTTTTCTCATTTTTTGTGTTTTTAAATCAATTTCTTAGTAAAAACAAAAAAAAAAAAACTTTTGTTCTGAAATTGTTTAATTATAAAATTCAATATAGTATTTGAGAAAAAAATTTTTTTTTTTTTATTTATATATTATTAATTATATTTTTTATATTTAATATTTCAATGTAAAAAAAAAAAAAAAAAAAGAAATATATCACTAGTTGACCACTTTTAAAATAATATTTGTACCTACATCACAATATTATGTATTTCATTTATTTATTTATACAATAACACTCCAATTTTCCTGAATTATTTGTAGTAAATGGTTTCGATTGCTTTTGTTATTATTGTTGAATTAAATATTGAAAAAAAAAAGAAATGTCTACTTCAAAAATAACATTTTTTAACAAAGTGACTCTTTAGGTACTTTATTATTGCAAAAATAAAAACAAAAAAAAAAAAATTTTAAAACATGAAATTAAAATAAGGAAAAAAATGTAACATAACTGTAAATAATAAAAAAAAAAATCAAATGTGGAAAATGAAATGTATTATATTTAGGTAGGTAGGTAGGTATAGGTATACTTTGTAGCGCCAGCGATCCTTGTGTTTATGAATAAAATTCAATGACAATATGTTTTATTCGTTCTCAGAAAAAAAGGAAATAAAAATTCATAAAATATAAAAAGAAAATAACGGTTACATTTCATTTGTGTAACTTTATTTTTAATTTTATTTATATCATTCTGCTCCACATATCCTTTATTACAATTTAGAGTTTTTCTCTTTTTTGTTTTTTTTTTTTTTTTTACAACACTTGTCAGTGTATTTTGAAGACTTTCAATCTTCGTCCATTTTTTAATTGTCCTGCTTTTTTTTTGATTTTTTTTTTTATCACTTTTATTATTGTTTAATGTAAAAAGTGCGAAAGAGAAGAAATCAAATAATAATAATAAAAAAAACAAAAAAAACACTATACAAAAATTAAATAAAATAAAATTCACTTTGTAGTACATTTATTTTATATCTATTACTTAATTGCTTTACCTCGTTTTATTTTTTATTTTTTCTTTTGTTATTAAAATAAAAATAAAAGTCAAAAACGGTCATTTTATATTTAATGCCGAGACAATATAAAGTAACATATACAGTTATCGCAGTTTTTCTCTTTAACAACCCAACTTTTATAAAAAAAAAAAATTTACTTTAACTCGTTATTTTTATTTCAAAAATTTTTTTTGTTTTTATTTTAATATAACAGTAAACAAATAAAAAATAACGTCAAATATACCGTTTAAGTATAATTTATAGATATTATGTATGTATATGCACGTCCCTATATGAAAATTATATAACTATTAACTACAATAGTTTGAAAATATTTTTTGTTATGTGACAACTGATATGAAAATTTATTTTAAATAATATTACTGTTATTTTTTTAACGTTTTCGTATAATTTATATGTTTGTATGTACATATACATATGTGTGTACAAACAAACTTTATTTTTTTGTTTCATTATGAGTAATGATTTTTAATAAATTTTTTAAAAGTTTTGTATAACTTTTTATTAGTTTTTAACATTTTCTAGGAAACATTTTTTTCTGCTTTATGTTGATATGTATAGGAAAAAAAAAATAAAAAACTTCTACACCAATCTTTTACAAAATATCCTTTGTGATATTTTTGTGTTCCAATTAAACAAAGTATCTAGTTACATAAATTTAACTACTATACATAGATATTAACGGATATTTTTTTATTTAACTTTCTTTTTTGATTTTTACGCAATATTCTATAGTTGGAATACTAAAAAAAAATTTTTTTTAAAATTGAAAATTTGAGTTATACGAAATATGTACGTTTTGTTACAATTTTATTTTATAACCCCCTTTTCATTTAATTTTGTATATTTTAGTTAAAATATAACAAAAAAGAATTAAATGTGGAATAGATTTTTTATTGTAATTTTGATAACAGTAAACTCTTTTTAAACTTTCAATTAGCGAAAGGATTCAAAATCAGAGAATTTAAAGATATTTATCTGCAATAACTTACATTAACCTAATTGCTGCCATCTTATACTTACCTTTTATCTAGATTTTATAACACTATACTTAAAAATTAAAAATTTTATATGCAGAATGGATTTCTTTTGGTCGAGAATATTTATACAATGTTTTCGGAGTCGAAAGCGAACAAGAAATTATGTTCTGCAGAGGGGATCGGATCTATTTCCCTCTGCTCTTGATATGACTTAAAATAATCGAACTTAAAGTTTATAAGTTTATACATAGTGTTATTCTTTTTCGGCTGTAAATATTTATAGGTCGTATTTGTAGTGATCCAAACATACAAAAAATTCTTCTGCTGAGAGGAGCGGATTTATTTCCTCCGTTCCTTGATATAATATGGTCTAAAGTTTTGCTTAAGTTTTAATTTTGTTTCTTTATATCCAATGCAACTAAATAATAAGTATGCAATAGGGTTTGAAAGTTTTCAATTTCAGTTTTCCAAACCATATCTTTCCATAACATTTCAAAATAATATACTTTTCGTTTAAAATGTATATGAACCTTTAAACGAAAAAAAATAAAAAAAAAATAGCCAATTTTTAAGATTTTTTTTATTCTATTCAAATTTTGGCTTAACGAAACTTAACCTCATATAAGGTATACCTATATTTAAATTTCAATAATATTCAACTTAAAATTCTCCGTAACAGAACTTCATATAGTCTTCTTTGATTAATTCGAATAAATAGGTAGATGAAGTCAAAATTCTTAATTTGATTAAAACCCTTTTATTTCTAATATTTATTAACACTCATTTAGACAATAAAATAACAACAATCAAATGTAAGGACAAATTGTGATCCTTTTTTAACAGTATTTTTTTTATTATATCATTTCTTAGAATGATTTTTAATAAAATTTGCAAAAATCATTTTTAATTTATACAATGTTTAATGGTAAACAAGTTATATTATGACATAATTTAAAGGACAGTGACAATAAAAAAAAAAAAAAAAAAAAAAATTCACGAAAAATTTACACGAAAATAATATCATGCATAATAAATACACGATGAATAATTGAATCAAAATTAAAACCACACACACTTACATACAATCCCCTATAAAAAATTTTATATTTTAATTGAAATTTTGATTTGTACTCAAAAATTGTCAAATTGTCAGTTTTCTCTGTTCTCTCTTTATTTGTATACATAATACATATATACATATACCACTTTCTTTCATTATGAGTTTATGATTTTCCATCAAGTTTAAATTTTTGAAAAAAAAAAAAAATAGAATAACGGTTACATAATATTATATATACATAGTTGTATTTATTAGTACTATAGTCAATACTATATTATAGGACAAACAATCTGTTTGTTTTATAGGTTTTTTTTCTTTTAATTTATATTTTTCGTAGTAATGCCATAGAGATGGAAAAACGACTTTTTGCTTTTTCTGGTTTTTTTTTTTTTTTACCAACTGTTATAATTCTTATGTTGTATATTCTATTTTAAGTTATATGTATATATTTTTGATTTTATATATAATTTAATAGCTGTATAGTTTTTGTGTTTCGCATTTTTCATTTTTTTTTTTTTTTTTTGGCATAGGATAACAGAAATAATTGCGAAATTTTACAGGCACATACATAAACATATATACAGAATGTGCATATAAGCCAAAGTACACTTTATTATATACATATCCATAAAATCATTACAAAGTTATATATATATATGTAGGTATATATAGATAAAATGTATATTATTTGAATTGTGATGTAATTTACGCCATTATAAAATAGTGAATACATACACCATATACATATACATATATATGTTTTACCCACAATAGAGTTGAAGCAAAATTTTTTTTAATTTCTTTTCTTTTATTTTATGTTTTTTTGCTCTGCTTTTTTATGAGCTTCCTTATGTCTGAAACGAATATAAATGTACAGTTATCAGTCCGTAGGCCATTAAAAGAGGACTGATATGAATTTAATGTTACTTTTTTATTTTTATTTTAGAGTGGTCATATATTTTATTTTTTAATTTTTCAAAAGACTTTCAAAATGCAAAAATAAAAGAAAAACTATCCTTTTTAGCAAATTTTTTTCTGTTTTTTTTTTTGTATTTTTTCTGACAATATTTACATTCATTTTTGAAAGATTTATACAATTTTGTGTAAAAAAAAAAAAGGAAAACAATTAAATATTATAAAGTACAAACAAAAAAAATATTATTTATTACAAATAACATAATTGAATTTTTTGGATTGTAATAGAAAAACTTATTTATTCTATTACTATTCTCCAAATGGTTGTTGTTTTTGATAATAAATTAAATTATCAAAATTAAATGAATATAAACGCAGATGAAAAATAAAAATTAATTATTAAAAGAAGAAGAGTAGTGTTTCTTAATTTAGGGATGAGATTACACACTTTTTTTTTTTTAAGAGGGAAACATTTTCTATAAAAGATAAAATTTAATTTTCAATAAATACATTGAATTTTTGCAGTTAAACAATTGTAATAGAAGCCATTTATAGTTTTTTCTATACTTTCTGAATTGAAAATATTGACCTGGCCTGAACAGAGCAAAATTAAAAGAATATCATACTTATTTTTTTTTTTATCTAATTTCGGCCTTTTGTTTCATTTTTGATCTGAGAAAATATCTGAGAATAGAATAGAAAAAAGGTAAAATATTTATAAGGTGTCCAAAATGTTTTTATTTTTTAGTTATTTATATTGTGATGTTGAACCGTTCGATGGGAACTCATTTCGATGCCATACGAATATTTTTAAGTAAAAAAAAAAAAATTATTGTCCTTTATCAAACTGCGGCAGAACAGAACAAAATTTCATTAAATATTTTTCGGAACTGAATTCAAAAAATTTTAGTAATTACTTTAAGGTTATATTTTTTTTTTATTAAATTATAGAACGACAAAAATGTGATCTGATGACTTATTTTTTTTCGCAACATGCAGAACAAACAAAAAGAAAATGCATATTTCGTTCAAATGTTCTAATCATTATAACTGAAGGCCTAAAAAAAAATATTATGATAGTTTCTTGCTTTGGGATTTTCTGATTCTACAATAATTTAATTCAAAAAATTATTATTTTGCTTAACAGCTTTATTATATCAGTGGATAATTTATTGAGTCTAGAACAAGTTAAGAAAATCATTAAATTTTAAATAATTTAATCTTTAATCTTAGCATAAAATTTAAATAATTTTTTTTTTATAAGAAAAACTTTGGGATATACCCAATAAAATTGATAACTTTAAAATTTGCAATTCCAATAAATTTGTAAATTTTATTGATCTCAATACAGAAATTTTTCAAAGTTTTTTTTTTTTTAAGAATTCAGGTACATTCCATTAAACATTAATACGAAATCAATAAATTTTCTTCATTTTAAATCCTCTGTCTCTATTAATGTAAGAAAAAAAAAAAAAATTTTTTTTTTTTGTGTGAAGTAAAATCACAGTGAGAAAAACAAAATCATAAAATGACCTAATTTTCAAAAAAAAAAAAAAATTTTTATAAACTTTATACTCTATTGCTTTATCATGAAATTCACAGCAATAATTTATTTAAAATATAAATTTTTTTTTCGTAATAAATGAAAATAAATGAATTTAATGTCATTGAAATAATTCAATTAAAATTGATGTCTTCCTTCAGACAAATTTTCTTATTTTCTCTAAGAAAATTTTATTATTTTTTGTCTCTTTCTAAATTTGTTTTCATTAGGTAATTTTATAGTATGAGAGAAAATAAAAATCTGATATGATAAAAAAGTCAATTTATTAAACAAAAAGATTTTAGAAAAAATTATAGAAAATCTACTATAAACACCATAAAATCATTATACATACATATATATATTTTTTTCTTTTAATTTACCATCTCAAAAACTATCTACTTTCTGAGACACTTTTCTTTCTACCAAGTATTTTTACATATAGAAAATATTTTATGTTATTTTGATAGATTCATATTTATTATTTAAATTTTTAAATAAAAACTGAAGAAAAAGTATAAAATAAGTATAGAAAAAAAAAAAAAAAAAAGATAGGACCAATCCCATTCATGTCACTATAATTTTTGAAAAGAGTCTATCGTTTTTATAAGACTTATAGTATATTAAAGTATATCTCATTTTATTTTCTTTGAAAAATTATCTTGCACACAATTTTTTTTTTTTTTGTTTTTAGCACATTTCCAAAAAAATTTTGAAAAAATGTGCTTATTAGTTTCACTCTGTCCGTCCGTCCGTCCGTCCGTCCGTCTGTTTACAAAACTTCTACACCGTTAAAGATAGAGAAAAAAAATTTTAACCATAGGTAGGTCTCATAAAAAAAATAATTTTGTGGAACAACTTTTTCATGTAGCCCCCCTCATTACGGAGCTACACCCCCTCAAACTTTGAAAAAGCCCTATTTTTAAATGCATATATCTTATGTTCTGCTTAAGATTTTTTCAATCTGAAAACGTCATTCGACAGGTATTTCTTTTATCTTTGTAAATTAATATCAAAATTATACAATATTTTTAAATTTAGTATTTAAATTTACCGTTATGTGAAAACCAAATTTTGCATGATTTTTCTACTTTCATAACTCCGGCACGCTTCTAGATAGAAGCTTGAAATTTTGAGGCAAGAAAGAACTTTTAGAATTAGTATAAGTTTGCTCAGAAAATTTTTTCGGACCACCCCCTGTTTATGAGCTATTAGGGCTTAAAAATTGAAAATTTGCTATTTTTAAACACCTGTAACTTAGGAACCTGCACACATTTTACTTCTGTAAGATGTAAAAATTAAAGCTACAATAATATATTTTTACATGTGTGAAAGGTTTATTTTAGTTGTAAAGGGTTCCAAAGTTGCAGCTCTTCAAAATTGTAAAAAAGCCCCATTTTCAGATGTATATATCTCGGGTTCTGCGTAATAGTTTTACAATCTAAAACCGGCAGAAGATCAAAAATTTTATTATCTATATAAAACAATATCAAAATTATGTAATATTTTGTAATTTACGATTTAAATTTACCGTTATGTGAAAACCACATTTTGCATGAAATTTCTTTTTTCATAACTCCGGCACCCCTTTAGATAGGAACCTGAAATTTTGAGACAAGAAAGAACTTTTAGAATTAGTATAAGTTTCCTCAGAAAATTTTTTGGTAACGCCCCCTCTTTAAGAGTTATTACGCCTCAAAAATTGAAAATTTGCTATTTTTAGACACCTGTAACTTAGGCACCTGTAAAAATTTTTTTTCGGAAAGACATAAAAATTAAAGCTTTGATAATATATTTTTACGTGTGTTAACAGCTTTTCTTAGTTATATAGGATTCCGGACTTACGGCCCCTCAAAATCTCAAAAATGTCCTATTTTCACGTTTTTTCTTATTACATGAAATTTTTGTGCAAGTCACAATTCTAAACAGTTTGTATTGAGTTTTGAAAATGTGCGCTTTTAAAAACCGTTGGTTTACATTCTACCTTGTTTTATTATTATGTATATTTGAAAATAGTCAAAAAATATTTTTCGGAAATGAATATATATATAAAGAATAATAGAATAAAGAAATAATCATTATATTATATATAAAGTACATCTATAGATATACATAATAATATAATCGGGTTATAAATTCAGAGGCACGTCTCAAGTGTTAAATCTGTTAAATTTAAAGTTAAAAATTACTTTGAACATAAAAAGAAATTTGTCGTATAAAATCTTTAGAAAAAATAATAACACATATATATACAAATACATATATATATATATATATATATACAAACATAAAAAAGATAAATGTTAAGTTTTTAAATAAAAGAATACTGATTATTAACATTTGAGAAAAAGTTTTATGGAGTAGAATAAGAAAAGTCATACGATTTTTTTTTTTTTATTTTTCTTCTTGTCTTAAGAAAAACATATTCTGAATTTTTGGACTGAAATAAGAACTGAATTTTTTACTTGCGTATTCTAAAAGTTGCAAAAAAAATTACTAAAAAGAAAAGCAGTAGAGCAAAATTTTTAATAAATATAATTTAAATTGGTATAATGTTGATAAAAGCGAAATAAGAGAAAAATTTTAATCTTATGCAGTATTCAATAAAAATTATTTAGATCTAATGAAATTAATCCGAAAGCTTAAGAAATTACTATGAAAAATATGCAGAACATTTTTTTTTTTTTTATATTTTTTCATTTCCCGTTTTTTTATTTTCATGTAATTGTTTGTTTTCATGTAACAGTTTGTTTTTGAATTGGTCTTTAATTCCATTATTTCCTTTAAATTTCAATAATTTAAATCTTATGTAATATCTTATCTTATCTTATCTCTTAATCTTATTAAATCTTATGTAATAATAAATGTCGCCTAAAAATATGTAAATTTTTTTTTAAATCAAAAGTATTATTTTCAAATTTTTTTTTTTTGCAACCAAAATATTTTAAATCTAATTACGTATTTAATTAAAAAATAATGTTTAGCCAATTGAATTTTCAACATCTGTTAAACTTTGTGTTTTCTTTTTTAATTTAATATAATTTTATTTAATATTCAGTTAAAATAATAAATAAATAAATATTTAAAATAATCTTACATCAGAAATTTGTTCATTAGGTGTTGTATAATGCATCCTCTAATAATAACTATATAATATATACATTAAAAAGTGTACAAATATAGCTATATGCATTTATCAGGATTAATGTCTTACAAATAAATTGTATATAAGTACAGTATACACTTTTCTCTTAAGAATATAAATATTATTATCTCCTTAAAAAAACAAAAAGAAAAAAACAACAGCAATAATAAATTTTATAAAATAAAATAAAAATCAAGTCATTTAAGTAAATAATGAGAACAACAGTAAAAAAAAAAAAAAAAAAACAAAATAAAGAAAAAGAAAAACATTTTTTTTTTTCTATTATAAATATAATATATTTATCTACTTTTATTATTTTTGCTTTTGTTGCTTTTTTTTTTTGTAGCTAAGATAACAACATTCACAATTTTTTTAGATAACTTTATTTCCATTTTTATTTTGTCTTTTGTTATATCCTTTTATTTTATTATCCATCCGAAAAATGAATGAATTATTTTTGTATACAATAAGAAAAACAAAAAAAAATAATGAAAATTGCACGAATGTAATGCAAAAAGAAAAAAAACAAGAAAATACAAAATTATAATTATAATAATGAAATATGCAGGTGCAAAAATACTTTAAATATTTTTAAGGAAATTATCTAAAAGATTGTTTTTGAGTTTCTGTTTTTTTTTTTTTATTTATTTTGCATTTTTTTTACAAATAATAAGTTTTTTTTTTTTTATTTTCGTTGCATTTTAATGAATATTTTTAATTTGTTGGTGCATTTAAATTCCTTTGTTTTTTGATTTGGAACATATACTTGTTACAATAATATGAAGTAAAAAAGAAGGATAAGAATGCGCTAAAGTACACTTCAGTTTAATCGTGTCTATCCTTTTAGATAATAATGACAATAACATATCATTTAAAGTAAAATAGAAAATATTTATATACATATGTATATATATGTATATATTTTATCTAAAAATAGAGTCTTGTAAAATTATTTTTAATGTACTAATGATTAAATTTAAATATTTTAAGTAGTGAAAAAAAAATTTAATATTATCATATGTATTTAAGTACAATTTTCTTTGTTATTTTTTAATTTTTTTTTTTTTTAACTAATTGCTATTTTATTTTAATTTATTTTCGAGTATAATTTTAACGTACATTTCAATTAAAGCTCTTTTTTTTTTCTTTTTTTTTAATTACCGATATATACTAAATGTGCCCATATTAAACTCTCTTATATATGCCTAAAAATTATCATTTGCATACATTATTATAAGCAAATATCAATTGTGAAATAAATTAAAAAAATTAAATTAAGGATTCTTTTTTTTTTTGTTTTAATTAATCTTTTATTTTATCGCATTTATTTTTATATTTAATATTTAGTAAAAGTTTTATTAATTATTTTCTTAAAAAACAAAAAAAAATATAAAAAAAAAATTTTTTCTTTTTGTAATGTACCATGTCAAGTTTATGTCACATTTAAACGAAAATATTATCTTTTAATTTTTTTTTTTTTTTTTTTAAATGGTGTTTTTTATTTTATCATGTCATCGTAACAGAATTAAAAAGAAAAAAAAAACATTATAAATACTCTGTTCATTGTCATAAATTTTATGTGCCATGTATTATTGCAATGTCCTGTACAATAAATATACAAAAATATTATAAATTAAAATAAAAAGCAAAAAACAGTAACCGAAATAAAAATAAAAAAAAAATTAAAAATGAATTAATATCGAAAAGGAATAAAAACAAAAAAAAAAAAAATTGGTTTTTTTTTTTTAACAATTCCGCTAAAAAACATATTCCCGAATATTGTATTGAATATTGTACAGAAACCTTAAGCTCGATTTACTGATTCGAAAAAAAGCAAAAGACAGAAGAAAAAAAAAACACTATATAAATTTCCGTTCTTGTAGAAATGCTTCAACTGCATTCATTCATTAACGCCTAGATGGTACTTAGTATTTTATACTTACATTAAAAAGAAAAAAAACCAAAAACCAAAAAAAAAACAACAATCGTTGCTCTGTATTCATTAAATGTAAAATATCTTCTGAAACTCAACAATATTTTTATTCTTTTTCTTCAATGTTTATCAACATTTTGTATACACCCGAATTGAAATTTTTATTGTTTTCAATATGTTTTCTCTTAATTGCTAAAATTTTTTTTTTTTTTTTTTTGTTGATTTTTAATTTCGCTTTCTTTTATATCAATGATTTATTGTGCAGTGTATTGTATTGCTTGTGATCATTGCGTATTGCCTGAATATTTTCAAAAACCGAAACATCCTTGAAGTAATTTCATACATTTTATTTTAATTCCGTTTTTTGTTAAATATTTCCGATTTTTAACAAGAAAAGAATTTTATAATTTCGCCGCCCAACAAAATTTGTAATGTTAAAAAATATTAATATTATATAATATATAATATACAATATGTATTATAACCGTATATATATTATGTATCTATATATTTATATATTTATCATGTAAGTATATGTTTTTTTTTTTTTTTGCGTATAATTAAATTGGAAAATACAATACAATTGGAATGTATTGTATTGTATTGTTTTAAGAATACTATTTTTATTAAGTGGACATTTTTATAATTTCTTAACAGGAATTGGGATGAACTCTTACAAAAAATGTTTATCTGATTGTTGAAAAAAAAAAAGATATAAACAAATTGCTTATGGAAATTCAAAATTTTACTCATATAGATAATACAGCATTTTTAACTAAAAAAAAAAAAAAATTAAAAACATGGCATACAATTAGTAATGTAAAACCAAAAGGTTTTCAAATTAATTTTTTCGTATAATAGGTGTCCAAGTTGCAGATGTTTAAAAATAGGAAATTTTTAATCGTTAATATCTTTTAAACAGTTGTCAGTAAAATTTTTTAGTTTTAAAAAAGCTTCTCCTTATTCTCACAGATATTTCTCCTTTCAAAATTAGAATCAAAAACGAACATACCAATAATTATGAAGGGACGGATGCACATTGTTAAGTCGATCCAGAATTCAATCCTGATTAATAATATAATATTTTTCCCATATCGTCACAAACATAATAGAAAATTTAATATGTAAAGCCGATTTTTTTTTAACCCTAAAAGTATGCAATTTGAACACAATATTCTATTCCTCATTTGACAATAATAATCTTCGTGGGGCTTCGGTAGCCTAGTGGGTACGCATGTGGCGTATTAACCGAAGGAGTGTGAGTTCGATCCCTGCACAGGTCGTAAGTGTTTTTCTCTTTACATACCCCCCTTACGACCAAATATAATGTAAATATATAGTATATAATACAAACAAAATAAATAATATTAGTGTATAATTTAATAATAGTATAAAAACCTATAATGGCCTTAGTAGCCGAAGGTTCAATAATATTGCACTACATTAAGGTATGTAATATTAATATAAATAAATAATCTTCGCTTCGGTAGCTTAGTGGGTAGGCGTGTGGCGTATTAACCCAAGGAGTGTGGGTTCGATCCCTGCACAGGTCGTAAGTGTTTTTTTCTTTACATACCCCTCTTACGACCAAATGTAATGTAAATATGTAGTAAATAATATTAGTATATAATTTAATAATAGTATAAAAACTTATAATGGCCTTAGTAGCCGATGGTTCAATAATATTGCATTACATTTATATACCTATGTAATATTAATAAAAAAAAAAAATCTTATTAAGAAATCTTAATAACAACAATAAGATATAAAGTGCAATGTAAATATAATAAAGTCAGCCCAAAATGGCCTTAGTAGCCGAGCCCATTACTTATATTACCATAATTTATTATGTAATGTTAGAATTAAATAAATAAATAATTTTATTAATTTTGAATGCCTCGATTCGTTATTCACATTTTTTTAAAGAAAAAATTGAATCTCTCTAAAATTTTATAACTAATCAATTTGTCAAAAATTGTTTTAACTTTCATATTTATGCTCTCAACTCTAACGTATTTTCTAAAGAATATAAATTGAAGTTTTTGTTAAATTTAGTTGAATTTGAATATCTGTTTTTCTTTTTTTTTTGTAGTCATAAATCACAATCTACATATATGTTCTTCCGTTACACTAGTTGTGACTATATATTACATTGAATGAGATAAGGATTGGAAAATTTAAAGGAAAGTGAGAAAAAAGTGTGCATGATAAATCTGTTTAGCAAATTTTAAATCCGTAAATTTGTAAAGTTATAATATAAGGACATATAAACAAACAGCAATCTCTCGGCGTTTTATATATTTTGTGCTATTGTCAGAACAATTTCAGAGTTATATTAACATTTTTGGAATAAAACTTATATTTAAATTTTGAAAGTCTTAAATTTAATTTTTTTTTTCGAAAAATTTTCACGAAATCTAAAAAGTTCAAGAAAGACATAATACATGCGTATAAGAAGAAAATTAATTTCAACATTTGAGCAAAAAAGTTTTTATTTTCCAAACAAGTAAAATTTTGATAGTTTAATTTTTTTTTTTTTTTACGTTTTTTAATAATTATACAATTTGCAATTTATATATATAATGTATATAATATACATATGTATATGTTTTTTTTTTGTTTTTATTATATAATAGTACCGTTTTTCCATATTATTTGATATTTGAGTTTTCCTATAATTTTTCATTATAAAATTTTAATTGTGGTTTCAATTTTTAGTGTTTGCAGATTTTTTTTTTTGTTTTGCACAACAATAATAATAATTGCATGTACATATTACCTGCAACAAAATTTAAATGCGTATTACAAATCAACCGTATAGTACATATAAATTTATTTATTTATTTATGAAAATTGTAAATAAATAAAAAAAAAAAAAAAAATTATAATAAAAATAAAATGTACTAAATAGTAATTTTTAATTAGAATTGAGAAATAATAATAAGAATACCAAAAATAATAAGAGTAGACACGTTCCATTTATCGTGATAATAAAATATACGTATATAACAAAATATTTTAAAATATATAAAAACTACATAACAAAGTAATTTATATGTTACAAAATGCATTCTATAAAAGTAAAAACTTTTAAAATTTGTTTTCCATTATTGTTATTATTATTATTTTTTTTTTTTGTTTAAATTGCGGTTATTTCAATGTTATTTTTCGTTATTTTAAATTAAAAGCAATTTACAAAAAAAAAAATTCCAAATTAGTTTTTTTTTTAATATTCCCACTTCTTAAATTGGGTTTGTTTTTTTTTTTTTTTTTGTTTTTCGAGTCCCGATTGTATCTTATGTCTGAAAACACTATACAAAATTAAACTCGAATTTTTTATTATTATTCTTATTTGTTGATATTTAAAGTGCGGTTTGCAGTTATTTGTTGCAATAATTTAATGTTTTTTTTATGTTAATTATATATGTATGTAGATGTGTTGTTTAAAATTGTATACTCTAATGTTTAGAACATTTTTAACAAAATGTATTTTTTTTTTTTTCTGAAATTTTTTTTTAAATCGGTAGAAAAATGCGTATTCATTTTAAAAAGTATATATGTAATGTACATAGATACCCATGTATAAAAAACAAAAACCCAAAAAAACAATGCAACAAAATATTTTACATTCTTAATTACATGCTATATGTATAATACCTATATTCAAAAAAAAAATCAGATGTCTCCACCACAGGACCCTACTACTTTTCACTACACGAAAAGTACAATGCCAAAATTTAGAAATTTTTTACATAATAATTTATATCAAAGCAAAATAACTTCTAATAATTTAACAACATTTTGTTTTATTCGATAACAATTATAATAAGCAATGAAATCGTAAAAATATACATATCTGCATTCATTTAAACATCCATTTACATTATTATGTAATGTACATGATTTTTTTTCATTCAAAAATATTAGAAGTCAAAAATAATAAAAACTGTAAAAAAATACCATAAGATTAATATGTATTGAATATGCTAACAAAAATTTTACCGTTTTAATTTTATGTCATCAACAAAAGAAAAATATGCATATATATAAGTAGGTATGTATATAAATTTTTAGACATAAAA
The DNA here is from genome assembly GCA_947095535.1 of Poecilobothrus nobilitatus. Classification (NCBI taxonomy): domain Eukaryota; kingdom Metazoa; phylum Arthropoda; class Insecta; order Diptera; family Dolichopodidae; genus Poecilobothrus; species Poecilobothrus nobilitatus. Next base: position 188,801,371 of record OX352774.1, on the reverse strand, counting down.
AAAAACAAAAAAAAATTGTTCATATAAATTCATATGGAGTAAATTTGGTTATGTATGAAATTTGTATGAAAAAAAATTAAATAAAAGTTGCAGTTGGTCGGATCAAAAAATATTCTATGGCAAAGTTGTTGCTATTTACTTGTGTAACAACTTTTTCTTAAAAATTTTTCTCATAAAATTTTTCTGTTACGAAATATTCGTAAAAAACTTAAAAAGTACACTAGTAAACTACCACTTGCGGTTGTCGAATTGCTCCAAAAGCTTATCAATCCGAGATATTTACGTCAAAACCTTAAATATGAAATTGCAAAAAATTCCGCTCAGTCGTTTAAGCTGTACACTTGCCCACAGACATACCCACACACGCACACACACACACAGACGGACATCATGCCAAAAAAATTCTTCACAGGCTTCTCCACACCGGAGTAGTTCATATTTGCCAAAATCTTGGGTACACATTTTTAGTATGAAAACAATACCTACCTTATACATTAATGTATGCGGTCGGTAAAAATTTTTTACAAAAACTTACAATTCAGTTTGATTGTGTTGATTATTTTTGTTTGATAGTGTTAAACTTTCATAAATTAAACGCCATCTTCCTTTTAATCTAAACACTAGGTTAGAACCTAAAGTAATGTACTGGGATTGGAAAAATTGGAACGAAGTAATAGGAATAAAGAAAATTGCAAAATTTAGGAAGTTATTGGATTGGTCCTTCTACTAGCAAAATATCAAAAATAAAATTTTGAATTTTTAAATCCAATTAAATTCATTAAGCTTTTGTAAATTATACAACTACGATAATTAACTGCAACTCAATTTTATACATTTAGGGATTTAAAAATTTTATAAGGATTTATATCTTTTTGACATTATATCAATTTTCAGCTTACCATTTCAACTTATCACTCTAAAATAACATACTGTATAGTATAAAATCAGATATTGTGTGCAGTATCTAAATATTTTAGAATTACTGTTATCGGGATAATTAACACTACACGTCGCTACTTTTATATATGAGTGTCATTATATTTTTATTTAAAAATAAAAATTTGAAGTGAGAATAGTATTAAAAACAAATAGCAAAAATTATTTTTTAAGGAACGTCAGTAGCCTAGTGGGTAAGTGCGTATAAAATACGCTCTAAACACCGATGGAGTGTGGGTTCGCAAGCCACACACGTCATAAAAATAAATCCCCCTTGCGATATTTATAGCTACGCTTGAAAACAAAAGGCTATGTAATTTCCTTGTGACATTTATGTGGCAGGGAAATGCACTAAAAAAAAAAATTTATTATTAGACTAAATTTTCTTTTTTACTTCAAATTTCCAATTAATATACAAAGATTTGTGATAGATACCCAAAAACTTTACTTTATAATTTTAATTTCCGTATTTCGAAATTATAAAAAAAATATTTGTAAACACTAAATTTTTGTGATCATTTGACCGTTTTTAAAATTACGTATTTTAAGGTTCATACTTTTATCTTCTTTGTGATTCTTTAATCACAAAAATACCCATCACAAAATTTAGTTTATAGGCAAGAGGGATTGAAATGAAAGAAAAATTTGCAGAAAACAAAAGCAAAACATATCTACTCACCTACATTGGTCCATTAAGTTTATTTCTTATATGAAACCTTATTGCCTTTTAAAAAAAATATTTATTATAGTTTCAATCTTTTTTTACCACAACTTAATTTTTAGTTTGTCCTTTTAATCAATATAAATCCAAGAATCGTTATACACAATAAAAAACTTAAATAATTAGCCAATATATTATGTATCCATTATACACACATATTATCTGAATAGCAACACAAATCAATTTAAATTTCATGTGTCACATTTTTTGACAACATATGACGTTTTTTTTAAATTTAACACTCTATATTAAATTTTATATAGATACATTTTTTTTTAGAATAAATTATTTTATTTGTTTTTTTTTTTTTTTAAATCCTAGCTGTAAAAGAAAATTTACAATTCAAATATTGACCATGTTATACGTACCATAGAAAAATAAAAACATCATTCATTTTTTTTTTTTTTGTGTTTTTGAATTTCTTTTGCATAATTTTACATGGTAACCCCCCTCTATTTGAGAGCAAATTTCAACAGATTCTGTCTATTTAAAAATTTTTTTTTAAAAATTATTTAATTTTGACAAGTGAAAGATATGTCAAATAATGTTTAAAACTTTTGAATTTAAACTTTATCTTTTCTTTTTCAAATGGTTTTTGTTTTTTTTTTTTTTTTTTTGATGGAATCAAAAATACATAAATTTTACGTGTAGTATGAAACTTTTAAGTGTAGTCAGGAACTCGCAACAGCATCATATATTATAAATTCTAATGTTCAATTGGATGAATTTTATTCATATGCAGTTTAAAAATTGCATTTTTGATATTTTTTATTAATTTTTTTTTTTTTTTTTTTGAATTTTTAAAAAATTTATAAAAAAAAAAAACAAACAAAAAAGGAATATAAAGTGATTTTTAAAAAGATTGTCATAAGGATACAAATTTATTTGTTTTGGTTTATTTTTTTGCCCTTTTTTTTTTTAACGATAGGATAGGCTATGAATTATGCATTTAAAAATGATTTACATATTATATAAATTCATACACAAATAATATTGAAATTAGGTATAAAATAGTATAGTAGGTACTTATGTAAGTACTTTATTTACTTTAAAATGATAATTTATTGTTTTTGCTATTTTTGTTACATTGCATTAAATTTAATTTTATTCTAAATATAATTAGAATTTTAAGTGCTTATTAGCACAATTTTAATCTAAAATCACCAATAAATTACCCAAATAAAATATTTAATGAATAAAAAATTTAAAAAGTATTATGCGCCTTTAAAAACTCTTTGTTTTATATATTATAAAAGAAATTTAAAAGCGCACGCACATTTTTCAAAAATGAAGAATGTGAAAAATTAAGAGGAATTTTCGTCTATAATAAGAAAACTTTATATAATAATGAAAAGTCAGTTAACATATTTGAAAATAATAAATATAATAATAAAATATAGTGTTGGAAGTTTCAAAATTTTTATTTTTTTACTTTAAATAAATTTAAACAGTTATCCAAGCTGGAAGCGTTTAAAAATAGTACCCCAATTTGTACCACAAATTTTTAACTCTATTAGGGTCAACTACACTTATTTTTCATTCTCACAAAATTTTAATTTGCTGATTTCCGAATTTGCGATCAGAATCTGTGTTTACGAGACCACCAAATTGTTCATATAACGGTAACTTTAAAACAAAATTACAGAATAATTTTAAAACATTTTTTGAAAAAAATGTCTTTATTTTGACGTTTTTAGGAGGTTAAAAAATATTTAGAAGAACCTATGATATTATACACTTTTAAAAGTAGAGCTATATGTAATTTTGAGGGGCTGTAATTTCTTAACGGGTCGGATTACATAAAAAAGTCGTTCTAGAAAATTATTTGTTTTATTTTTTGTATAAAAGTTTTAATTTTGTATAAAAAAGTTTTAGTTTTGTGAACAGACAGACAAACGGACAAAGTAAAATTAAAAATTTTTCAATATTTTTTTGTGATAAAAAAAGTGATGGAACATAAAAAAAAAAATTATTGTTTAACTTTTAAATTATACATCTCTTAAAAAAATTGTATTTAAATATTTAAAAAGTTTTTAGGAATATCTTTATTTTTGTTTTTGTTTTATAAAATTCTGTGTTTTATAAAACAAAAAAAATTATTAATATCGAGCTTTTAAATGGTTTTATTTACTCCTTCTTTTTTTGTTTGAGAAAAACTAAAAAAAAATTATCATTTTTTTTAAAACAAAAACTAAAATTTGAAATTTCTAAAAAGAAAAATGTATTTTATAGCTGTTTTTCACTTTTACAACTCAATTATTTGCTTTCCAATAAAATTTTTGATTTTGTTTAAGTCAATTTAAGGTTCAAATATTGTATAACTGTACAAATATTGACAAATTCTGTAAAATATATCATTTAAACTTTTTATTTGAAACATTTTAACAATGTACATATTTAAAAAAAAAAAAAAAACTGCACAAAAGTTTTAATGTCATAGGGAATAATGACACATATTTTTTAACTTTCCTCGCAGTGTTTAAGTTAGGTTAAGTTAACTTATTGAGAATGAACAATATTTTAAAAGTTCAGAATACGTATAAAATAAATAAAATTTTATAATTTTCTAAGTTAGGACATGCATTAAAAAAAGAGAGATAGTTATTTTAAAAATACTCTTAAATTTAAATAAAATGTAAAAATTTTATTCTTGTTCATTGAATGTTGCTTAAAAATATCTCAAAACGTTTAACAAAACAAGGCCAAATATAAATCAAACGTTTTTAAAGAGAGCACATTTTTCAATTTTTGACCTCTAATAGATTTTAAACAAGAAGCAGTACAAAAAAAATTTCTGATATTTCTTATTCTAATTCTAAAGGATTCAATTGTTCTCTCTTAAAATTTCAAGATTCTAATCACAAACTTTAATTTCAAACGTAGTTTCAGATGAATTAAAAGTTTATAAAATCTTATTTTCACATAACGGCAAAATTTAAATATTAAATTTGAAAAAATTGCACATTTTTGACATTTGATTTATAAAACTTGAATTATAAATCCTTTCATTTGGCATTTTTATATTATAATAAAAATATTAAGCAGAACCTGAGGTATACACATTTGAAAAAATTGCTTCTTCAAAATTTGAGAAAATGTACCTCTGTAATGGCAGAGGCTAGATTGAAAAGTTATTCTACAAGAATAAATTTTTTATGAAATCTACCGATGATTAAAATTTCATTGCTTTATCTTTTACTGTGTAGACGAGCGAACGTACAGAGTGATACAGACAGAGTGATACAGACAGAGTGATACAGTCTAATAAAAGGATAACGATCATTTTAAAGTTCTCTTATTACAATTCGTCTAATAGAAAGAAAAATATGCCTTATTAATAAATATTATACTAATAATATGAATTCCTTAACTTAAAATTGGGTTACTATGATAAGACTGTATTTTATTTGACTGTATGCCACTTGACTGTATACCACTTGATTGTATGTCACTTGAATGTATTTTTATTTGCCTGTATTATTATTTGACTATATTTCATTTGAGTGGATATCATTTCATTTCATTTGAGTGAATTTCATTTGTATTACAGTCATATAAAATACTGTCATTATCATTTGACATTGGCAACTTACAAAAAATACAGTCAAATGAAATGCTCCGTACAAGCTCTTAACTTTTCAGATTTGATTATATATTAGCTTTATGATTAATATAATATTTTAAGTTTTTAGAACACTGTACATATTATGTATGTATATTTTAAAAAAATATTTAATCAATTTTAAGAAATTTGTACGAAACATTTAAAAAAAAAAAGTCTATTCAAACTGCACAAAATTTTTTGACACTATAGTTTCAAATCTATAATTCTGTTATTTTGTAGCCTTTGGCAATTAATGATAAAAACTAAAATTTAAATCAGTCAATGAATATACGGCATCGACGAATGGGAAATGTGAAATGTAAAATTTAATGTGATAGATAAAAATCAATGAAAACATTCAAATCGCATTTTTAGTTAAGGAGATAATAAACGTTTAGTTTGTAGAAATAATAGATAAGGTTTTTAAAAGCTAAAATGTAGTTAATTTTATTAGGAACAAATTTTAGATTTGATTTATTTTCAATTTTTTATTTTCAAAAAGGAAAAACTAAAAATCTGTGTATAAAATTTTATAATTTGATAGAATACCAATTTTTAAATCTTCAATTATTTTTTTTTATTTACTAACAAAAAAAAAAAAAATTAAATCTAAAAAAAGAAAAAAAAAAAATTTTAAGAATCGAAAAATTCTATACCAAATCGTTTTGTAAATAAAAATTTTTTATTTATTATTCATTTTCAAATCAATATTCATTATATACTTTCATACATATATATAACTATCCATAAATTACATTTTATATTTTTTTTTTTTTAGTTTTCATGTTTGTATCTATAGATATTATGTCAGATTCATATAAAATTTACTTAATTTAAACGAAGTAAAAAATAATATTTATGTATTTACTTTTGTATTTTTTTCCCCTTAATATGAAAATTTTGATTGATGTATACTATAACATGTCCTTTGAAAGATACTAAAAGGATTTATTTTACAAAAATTTCAATTTCTATTAGTATATCTACGTATGGTTATTTTGTTTGTTTGTTTATATGTTTCTTTTGTAACATATTGAGTTAAATGTAATAGATTTGAATTTTATCCAAATACAAATAATGAAAAATCTGAATTTTATATACCACAAAATATGATTTAAATTTTAGTTTATTTCAAAAACAGATGAGTTTTTTGTAATTTTAATATTTTTTTTGCTTTTTTTTTTTTTTTAATTTAAAAATGATCATGTAAAATGATTGGAAAAAAAAATATTTTGTTACATATAAGTTACCTAAATATAATTTTGGTTAATTCTAACAGAAATTTTTGGTCCCTAATGATGCAAATTTGTCTAGACATATCTTGTACGAAACCTCTAAGTTAATTAAATTTTAGTTTTTTATATATAAAGTAAAAAGGATACTTTAGGTTAAAAAATGTTTTTTTTTAATGTTTGAAAAATTAAAAGTCTTGGTCGTCTCATTTAAAATATTTTTAAATTTGTTTTTTAATTATTCTAAATTTTCTTAACCATCCTTCTTAATCCTAAAGTTTTTTCTACATCCCCTTTTCCCACATCCCTATCCGGTAAACCAAAATGTATAAATTTGTATCAATGGTACCAATCTAAAATTTGGTTTAAAAAGGAAATGGTTTTAATTAGTTGAAGTCTAATACTATGCGGAAGTCACATGTCCATTTCTTCTGGGTGATATTTGAAGTTTTCGACGGACCCTCGTAAAAAAAAAAAAATAAAACCGAAGTTATACAATTTTGTTTTTTTCTTGAAAGAAATTTTCGCAATTTGGAAAACTAAAATAAATTTTAATAAAATTAAAAAATTCATCTAGATAGGTAGGGGCTGTAGATGCACTCTTAAGCTAGTTAGGACTGTTGTGATACTCTGGATCACTTTTTTTCCTAATTAAACCAATAGGAGCTTCTTACAAAGCGTTTTAAATTGATTAAGTCCACCTTCGACAGATCGAAAACGTTATTTAAGAAGAATTTCTTCAGAAACTTTCTTTTTTTAGAGCAAGAGCTGAACAATTACGCAACTGACAAAAGATTAATTCCACCTCCTGTTCATCTTTGCAGTAACTGTAAAAGTCATATGAAGGAAATATTAGTATTCTGGTATTTTTGTTGAGCGGACAATTTTCCGATAAACCTCCTATAATGTTGTTGATATTGCGACTATTTGAATATAACAGTCTAGTTGATAATTTAAAGAACTAATGTAGGCCAGGTTTATATATCTAAAAATATTTTTAATATTAAAATTTAAGATACTTAAAACTAACAAAATACATAAAAGGTTTAAATTCGAAATTGTTTTTTTTTGGAAAATCTTAGGTATAGAATTAGTATTAGCTTACCAAATTTCGGATTGATCTTAACAAAAGAAAATGATGTTTTGGAGTTAAATTCTTTAATAGTTCAGAATAAAATAATCATTTTAACATATCAAATACTAAGAAAGTATAAAATTCTTAATTTTAGTTTTTTATTTTTTTATTTTTTAATGATAAGGGCTGAAGTAACGCGTCAGTATATTAACTATACTATATATACGTTCAAAGTGCATTTTTAAAACATATATATTCAATTAGAGTTGATATTAAATTGTCTAAATTTATAGCACGATGTTAGAACGCATCAAATTTGTAAACTTCTCAGATCCATGTCATAGAGTAAATCTAAAAAAAAACTTGGAAAAAGAAACTACATTAAGATATTTTCGCCTATTTTTTGACAGGAAGGTACAGATACACAGATAATATGTTTCACGCTTTTTATCCGTCTTCATGTCCACGCTTTCGATAGCCTCAATTCCTGTTTATCGCATTATTTCTTTATTAAATACATTTAATTTTTGTTTTCTTTTTAATATTTGAAACTTTAAAAATTTAAATGAAAATGTAAAGAAATATTTGTAATGCTACTAAAACTATTAAATGACCTGTTATTAAAAAAGTCTAAAATAAATATACATATACTTATATGCAGATATCATATTGGTTTTTTCTAAAAAACCGCACAAAACTAATAAGTAGCTTTTTAATCACTACCGGTATTTAATAATTAGATTTTAAATAACTTATATGTATTTAGAAAATTAAAAATTCAACAGTATTTAAAAGCATTTTATTTTCAACAAATTATAAATTATAAATAGTTGAAAATAAATTATGACCAAAAAATATTTCAATAATATTAATGTATTTAATTATAAATTTAAAAATCTTTAGATTCTTTTTATTTTTTTTTGGATATTTATATGCATCTAACCTGAAAAAAAACCAACCATTTCTGATTTCATAATTATATTATTGGTTATTTTTTAATTATATATATATATATATACACATTAGTATTTAGTATTTAGTAATCCCTCCGACTGCGCGGTTTTTCACTGCGCGAGTTGAGTTTTTAATACCAATTTTCGCAATGGGCGATTAAAATTTCGCACTGCGCGTTTTTTAAAAATTTTTTTAAAGAATATGTTTAGGTGAATTTCGTAAATTTACAATGAAATAAAAAAAGGGAATTTACCATACATATTTCAATGTTTTATTTTCAATATGTATCCAATGTTTAAAAATAAGGAACTTACCTCAATTTGATATGTGGATATTTGATCAAAAAAAAAAAAAAAACGCAATGGAAAAATAGGGAAATTACTTAATTCAGAGAATAATATTGGATATTTAAATAATAGGGAATTTACCTCATTTTAAATATTCTTTAAGTTTTTTTTATTCTGTTCTACTTTTCTCGTGATCGCGTTAAAAATAAGAACATTCTAAATAATTAAGACAACGTTTGTTTCATATAGTAAGTATAAGTAGAATTTATGATTTTTGTGATTTCATAAATTACAAAGAAATTTTAATTAATTCAACAGCCAAATATTAAAAATAGAAAAAACCGGGAAAAGAAAAGTTCAACTTTAGAAGCAAAGATGAAAATCGTAAAGCATATAGAAAATGATGAAAAATTATTTTCTGTTTTTAGAGTCCTTGAAGTAATATGTACTTGTTTTTAGGTTTTATATATTATATTAATTTTTTGTTGAATAAAAACTTTTAATTTAATTTTTTTAAATTTTCATACAAAATGGGGTTCACATTGCGCGGTTCTTTGTTGCGCGCTGTTTTTGTGGAACGGAACTACCGCGCAGTCGGAGGGATTACATGTTCATATATATTATATTAATATTTTTTTCACACAAATAATTATTATAACCATTATATTGAATTTTTTTTTTTTTTGGTTTAGAATTTTTTATTATCATCCTAAAACAATTACAATTATAATCGATTATCCTTTCGTATGAATATAAAAAAAAAAAAAACCGAGATTAATAATAAATTCAATTTTAATTTCCTTACAAATTTAATAATCATTAAAAATTTAAAAATTTTTGTATATAATTATTATAAAAATATTTTGGTTATTTTTTCTGTTTTTCTGATTTTTTGGGGGGAAATTAAAAATATTTTCTGTATTAAAGAATGCATTTTTGCATTTTTAAACATAAAACATATTTTCAAATATATATATAAGTACATATAATATATATACATAAAAACAAAAAAAAAAACTATTATTTAAATTATAATTCAATGATTATTTTTGAGGATATTTTGGCCAAATTTTTAATCCATTTTTGAATATAATTTTACGTAATTATTTTTTTTTTTTTGTTTCACCCATAAAATCCCTTTTTTAAACATTTAAAAATTTTTGCCCATTAAAAAGATTAAATTAACATTATATAGTATCTGTATACGTATATTTAAATATTTAACATAATAATAATAGTGATATTTTCATATTATATTTTATATAGGAGATATTATGGTGTTGCATATAAAATATTTTGTGTTAAAATTATCATCTATTTTTTAAAAATCAATTATGGTTTTTATTTGAAAGAAAAAATGGTACACACATTTATATAAGGCTTTTAAATAAAAATAATATAAATATATATATATATATATATATATTGGAATTTAACCCTTTGACATTCATATGTGCAGTGAAACGAAATATAAATTTTAACTTTAAAATAATTTCTTATTTCCTCTGTTCATTATTAATATTTTTGTGAAAATATTTATGATTAAAGTTTTCTAAATATCTGCACATAGGATCTAGTGACATAGGGTCTAATGCATAAAACTGAGCTTCAACTTAAGACTGACTTTTTCGAGCAAAAACTTCGCAGGATCTTATGATTTTTTGTTTGAAAAAGATCGGTTTGATGTCAAACTCAGTTTTATAAATTCAACACACAAAATCTTAATTGCGCGATTCAATTGGTTGAATGCATAAAACTGAGGTTTACCTTGACTCTTACTTATGTTAAAGTAAAATTTCATTTTTGCGTATTTTCGCAAGAAAAATTGCAACTTATAATGAGCTTTTGTTTAAAAAAGTCAGATTTGAGATCAATCACAGTTCTATGCATTTGATTAATTGGGTCAAATGTATAATATCAAAGAGCCAAAGGTCTAATATGAAATTTTCAAAGAAAAATACGAGTTCCAGCTTAATTTTAATTTGAAAAAAATTCTATTTAAGTTCAAGCTCAGTTGTATGTATGCACGCGGGCAATTGTCTCTCACAGATGTTTTCGCTTGAATTCGAAGTTTTACTTTGAAAAAGTGAAATTTGGATTCATACTTAGTTTTGTGTATTCGACTCAAGTAACAGTACGCAAATAATTTAAAAATTATTGATAATTTAATTGGTGGAAAATTTCAAATTTGGACCTATTTTCATTATTTTTTATGGACTTTAATTTCAAAAAACTTATGTCCATTTTAGATTATTTTTATTTTTTGCAGATATGTGTAAGTCTTAAAGTACTTTTAATTTTTATTTTTCATTATTATACTAGATTTATTCCTTAGGATAAAGGTTCGGAAAACATACTCTTTCATTTTTTAATAAAAGTGTGGAGATTATTTTTCTCAAAAATTAATTTAAATTTTAGTCCAGAACTATACTTATTTTGTTGTCTTTTTTATGATATATATATATTTTATTTGAAAAAAAATTTGAAAATGCAGCAAAAGGAAAAATTTAAATAAAAATATTTAAGAATTTTTTAGAAATGCATATGAATTTATTTTTAGTTCAATATTTTTTAGAAAAAGGAACGCAAAAAATGCTACCTTGTCAAAGAAGTGCATTATGATTTTCATTTTTTTGAGAAACAAATTCACCATATAAGTTAAAAAAGGATAAATGAATTGAAATATATTTTTTTGATATACAAAATGAGGTTATATTATTCGAAAATTAAAAATATAAATGTAATATAAGTGAGTAATATCAGTCCATTTGTACTTAGTTGTATTCTAGTTGAAAAATAGTTTCATCTTACACATAAGATACATTTCAGTATTTAAATTGAGAAAATTCAGTGTTTGTACTTAAGGGTTAAAATAAAAATATTTAATATTAATATTGTAATGATTATATAATAAAATTATTAAATTTATATAAAAAAGCATTAAAACAACTCATGTAAAGGTTTTAATATTAATTTTCATAATAGCTTTTGTTTTTTTTTTTTTTGGATATAAAATTTAAACTCGCAACAAATTTTTAAAATTTAATATTGGTACTTTTTTCAACTTTTAGAATTTTATACGTTTGGAAAATATTAAATTAAATTGTGTTTTAACATTAAAATTGTACAATAAAAATTATTTTGTTACCTAAAATAAAAATATTTTTAATTAAATAAAAAATAATATGACAATATTTCGTTAATTTTTTAAGAATTAGGTACATATTTACTTATTCTCATAAACAAAAAATATTTTAATACTGATCTACAATCATACAGAATGTTTTAATTTGTATATATATGTGTACCTTTCAAAGGGTATTAATTTAATTGAAAACCAATTTCACATTATTAAAATTAAAATACCTATTTTCAATATTTTTGATGTCCTTTTTTGCTTCTTACTGAAGAGAACTGAATTAAAATTAAAGAGAAGTGAAATATTGTTATTTTCATTTGTTTCTTTTATTTTAATTTCAAATTTTTAATAATGCACTTGCTAAAGCACTGGACCATCAAGACCTTAGTTTTGTTTTTTTTTTTTTTATTCTTTATTTAGATCTTATAAATATAACTTACAAAAAAAATTTAAAAATATTAGTTTACTTCTTTGTTTAATAATTAATTTTAAGATGGCCTGATTTCTTATTATATTAATTTTAGGTTTTATATTTTAATATTACAATAAATCTTTAAATGTTCCAATATTATTTTATATCCTTTTATTTATTATTTTTTGGTAAAAATTTCATTTAAAAATCTAAATTTATTTCTATTGAGTTTTAAAATAAAACTTAACTTATCTTAACCTATCTTAACATATCTTAACCTATCTTAACCTACATATCTAATCTAATATACCCTATGCTATCCTACTTATCCTAAATAATTAAAAATAATTTTAATCTTCTATGTATAGGTGTTTTCAAACCACCAATAATTTCTACTAATGTTTTTGTCCCTTTCTGGTATATGTCTATCAAATTTCAACATCGAATAATCTACGTTTCGCGGAATATAGTCAATGATCTTGCACGTGGCCCGCCTATTATCATGAAATAATAAGGGAACATGGTTTTGATCTTGAATGTAACCATTTGAATCTAGGTATATAAAAAATTCCGGTGCAATGAATCCTGTATTCATGCTGTATCTTATATACTCATAATTGTGGTAATAAATATTTGACACTAGATTATTTTCCGTTATATGTAGAGTTCTATTAAAATGGTTACGTATTAATTTAATAGCAAAGTTATCGAATCTTATTATGTTTGCATCTTTACATATTACTTTGTTTGAATAAAAATGTTGAAAGTTTGATTCTGGTTTTCTTGTTTTACTTATGCAGACCCTAATGCATTTTCTCTCAAATTTTCTAATAAGTTCCATTGTGCTAACACCAATGTTAAACCAAATAGGGATGTTAAGACCTAAGTTTAAATTTAAATATGAAATAATTAATAGAGAAAAAAATACTGCATAAATCTGGGCGTCGTTTAAAATTAAATTTAAATTTAAAAAAAATATAAAATTATGCAAGTAATCAAAAATGTTTCATATTTTAAACCTATTTAAATATAGATACTACAAGTTTGTATAGATACTAAGTTTGAACAAACTAAAAAGTTTAAATTAATTAGCATATACTATTTAAATAATATGTAAAGCGTATATGTAAAACTAGAGTAGATACTATAATATGTAAAATGATAACTATAGAGACTTGGTTTCACATATTATGGAAATATCACTAAGCAATATATGTTCAGTTCCGTTTATGGAAACGTACTATGTTTTTGCCCATAATTAACATATTATGTTATATTCGTTAAGTTTCGTTAAACATAGTTCTTCTTATGTTTATTCGATCACAATGACATTGACAGAGTAAATTTGACATTTCTTTATTGATCGTTTTTTTGCCCATTGTCTATTGTATCTTTAAAACTTTTAATTATTTTAATTATTATTAAACATATTTGCATAACTTTTTTTAGTTTGTTATTAAAATTTTACAATAATTATTTTCTGTACTACGTTTTCTTTGTTATTGTTTTCATGTTTTCGTGTTCGCTTATGTGTTCGACATATGTTTTGACAAATAGCTATGTCAATATGGCTAAAAAATATGACATTTACTTATGTTGAACACTATGACATTTTGATTATCGCTTAATGATGCTACCCGTTTTTTATCTTTTAGTTTTAATAAGACTTTTTACGACTTAATTTTTCCAACCACTCATAAGTTATTCTGATTGTAAAACATATTTAGTAGAAATATAAGCAAAATATTTTTGCGTCAAAAAACATAAATTTATAATTTTATTTCTATACTTAGATAGAAACCTGTTATATTTTTTTAATTTAATAATTCATAATATTTAAAAAATAATACCAATAATATAAAAAATTAAATAAAAACCTTTTAAATCATTTACAAAGTACCTGTAAATATTTAAAGGGTCGTATCATAATTCTGAAAATACAAAATTCTGATTAGATTTTTTTTATTAATTTTAAAAAGCATAAGAAACTTTACAGTACATATTAGAATAGTCTTTTGCTATAAAATCAAATTTCCATAAAATTTGCAATGATTCTCCATTTTTTGTTTTAATGAAAATTTTCTTAATGTTTTTGCAACTCAGCAACTGTTTTATTTCATAATTACAGAATTATGTACCAAACCCAATATTTAAACATAATATCTACCTATATGTTTTAGAAATATTTGAACAAAAAAAAAAAAAATCCCATAGGTATTTTAAAACAAATTTGAAACAAAAAAAACCAATAAAAAAATCCTAATTAATTTTTATACAATGTATTTTACGCCCATATGAATTTAATTTAAATGTTCTATTGTCACGACTATAGAATTTGTCGTCACATAATATAGAGGTGTCAAAAAAATTTTTTCCAAAAAAAAAAAAAATATTATTCACTTTTAAGTTGTGGTCATTTTTAGCACATTTCCAAGAAAATTTTGAAAAAATGTGCCTATTAGTTTCACTCTCTCCGTCCGTCGTCTGTCCATCTATTTACAAAACTTTACACTGCACTGTTAAAGATAGAAAAAAATTGTTTAACCATGGTTGTTAAAAAATTTATGTTGTAGAACAAATTTTTCGTGTTGCCCCATTCATTACTGCAGCTGCAGCCGCTCAAACTTTGAAAAAGTCCTATTTTTAAATTCGTATATCTCATGTTCTACTTAACATTTTTTCAATCTGAAAACACCATTCGACAGGATTTTTTTACCTTTTTAAATTAAAATTATACAAGTTTTTTAAATTTAGTATATAAATTTACCGTTATGTGAAAACCAAATTTTGCATAATTTTTCTATCTTCATAACTCCGGTACGCTTTTAGATAGGAACTTTAAATTTCGTAACAAGAAAGAAAATTGAAATTTTAAGGTAAAGAAAGAACTTTTAGAATTACAAGTTTCCTCAGAAACTTTTTCTGGATCCCTGGGTGATACGGCTCAAAAGCTCTGCTAAAAGCTATTAAGGCTCACAAATTTAGAGACCTGTTTAACTTAGGCACCTGTACACATTTTTTTTCGGCAAAACATAAATATTAAAGCTCCAGTAATATATTTTTACGTGTGTTAACGGTTTTATTAGTTGTTTAGTGTTCCAGACTTACAGCCCCTCAAAATTTCAAAAAAGCCCTATTTTCAGATGTATATATCTGAGGCTTTGCGTAGTAGTTTTACAATTTAAAAACGCTATAAGCCCGCAAATTTTTTTACCTCTATAAAATAAAAATCAAATTTTGCATGATATTTCTATTTTCATAAATCCGGCACGCTGTAAGAGAGGAACTTCCAATTTCGAGACAAGAAAGAACTTTTAGAATTAGTATAAGTTTATCCAGAATTTTTTTTTGTATCACCCCCAGCTTTTAAATAGTAGTAGGTCTCACAACAGAGCTTAGGGGTACAAATTTTTCTACAGAAATAATTAAAGCTTTAGTAATATGTATTTAAGTGTGTTAATGGTTTTTCTTAGTTATATCGGGTTCCTTATTTACAGCACTTGAAAATTCCCGAAAAGTCCTATTTTCACCCTTTTTCTTATATGAAATTTTCAAATTTTGGTGCAAGTCATAATTTCTAAACAGTTTGTAGTATCTTTTGGAAATGTGCGCTTTTAAAGACTGTTGGTTTAGATTCTGCCTTGTTTTTATTGTTATAATTGTTATAATTTTTTTATTGCTATAATTATAATAGCGTACTGACAACAATAACGATTAAATAAAATCTAGAAAAATATATATTTTAACTAATATTATGTAATAATTATACCTCATTATACTTTTTCTCTTTATTCTTTTGTTATTTATGCAAAATGTCATGCTGGTAAATGATGGTAAAATTTAATAACATTAAATTATAATTTTATATATGCATAATTATAGCCACAATAGCTACATAATTTTATTGTTTTAATATTTCTTTCTTTTTTTTTTATGGTGTTGGTTTAATTGAAATGATTAGATATGACAGGTAAGCGACAATTTTTATCCGTTTTTCACCGCAAAATTTCACCAGATAATATTTTTTCGCATTTCTAAATTGTTAAAGACAAAAGGTTAACACTGTGTTCCTTTATATAATTTGAATAATTATTTTTTTTTTTTACTATTATGGTACGTTTATAATGCATCGATGTACCTATATATTTTTGTGTCTGCTATCTAGATCCAATGATGACATTAATAATTATTTATTTATACATATTATGTTTTATTTTTATTATTTTCTGTAAAATAAATTTAATATTATCTTTATATATTTAATATCGTCATAAATGGAAGTGTAAAAAAATCCTGGTTGTTTTCTATGAAAATATTTCCATTTATATTTCAAATTTAAGAAAAATGCAAAATGTTTTCTGAACTATCATTAAATAGACAATATCTCCCCTTAGTTGTTTCAAGATTTTATTTCCTATAGTTATAAATACGCTACCACTACAACTCGGCAATTGCTATCAACTACCTTGCAACTTTACTAGTTATAATAACGTGATTTCAGTAAGTGTATTTTGTTAAGCAATACTTTGTTTGTTTACACTAATTGACAGATCAAAAATACATTTTGAAAATATTCTCTAGTATGGCTTCAAAATTTTAAAAAAATTCAATTACATATTCACGACATTCCGGCCATCGCTGCATTATAACTCAAAACAATGATTTACAAAGGGTTGAAGTTGGTAGTTACTGTGATAGTTGTAGTGGTAGGGCAATCATAATGAAACTAAAGCATTATTAGTCATTAATTTACAAAAAAAAAAAATAATCACAGTAAAATATAATCAGCTATTTGTCAAAATCGCTATGGTTTGTGTCTCCAATAAATTTCACCATGTATTCATAAATAAGTAAATTTTAATAATATATTTTTATATTTATTTATTTTAATATTACCTATACATATCACATAGGATTATGCAATATGATTAAAACATCATTAGCTCTTTACAGGTCATTACAGGTCAATAATTATAATAATTTATATGCCATATGCTTCTCCACCAAAGTCCCTTATATTTTAATTATAATGACAAGAGTTAAATTTAAAAAATTTTTCTTTTTAAAAGGTTTTTAATAAAAATAATCATGTGAGTAATCGTTTTACATAAAATATACTATGCATATATTATAATCTGATAGATAAAATAGGTACTTCTAGATAGAATAACAATATTTAAATATTAGTTTTACATTTTAATAAAAATACAGAAATATTATTACAAAATTTTCAACTATTTTTTCTATTTTTCGTTTATTAATTTATTAATTTTTACCTTAAGGATAAAATTAGTCGAAAAAACTTGTTTTATTTTTTCTTGTTTTTTTTTTTTATTAAATATTTTATTAATAAAAATTTTAAATTCAATTATATATGAATGGAAATTTACAAAAATTTATTTTAGTTTCTACTATTTAAAAATTTAATATTAAATAGTCCTTTTAGTCGAAAAATTTTACAATTTTTTCAATTTATGGTAGTAAAAAAATGAAAGGAGTTGTTGTTAAAATTATCCTGTGGCGAATTGATTTGAAACTCAATTCTTTATAAGAAAATTTCCAAATCTTAAAATTGTATCAATATTTTTTTGGCACGTCAAATAAAACTCTAAGGATCGAGGACTTTTTTCATTTGGCCATTAATATTAAAGTAAAAAAAATCTAAATTAGAATATCAAAGTAAAATTCACCAAGTCAAAAAAAGAATATACATGCATATGTTTTTCTTTTTAAGAATACTCGTATAATACATAATATCCTTATGAAATTTATATATATATATATATATATATATTTTTATTCTTAAAAGATAAAACCAATTTTTTTTTTGTTTTAAATTCATTTAAATGAAAATATAAACAAATATTTTTTACCAATAATAAGTAAACATTTGTCCAAGGAAGAAAAAAAATCAAAACAATAAATAAAGAAAAAAAGGAATTCATTTCATTTAAATCAAAATAAAAATTTTCACTAACTTAATCTAAAATGTAAATATTAAATTAAAAAAAAAAAAACAGAAAATAAACCTTAAAGAAATGGAAGTAAAAGAAAAGAAAAAAATAAAATTAAAATAATATTTGTATAATATAAAATTTTCAGATTTCGGATTATTTTCTTGGTAAACTTGGAATTGGTACAAAAATTTTGACTTTAATGTAAAGTTCTGTTTAAATATGGATTAAATATTTTTGTAGCATTTCTTTTGAATCCAACACTTTAATAAAATATTTAAACTAAAAAAAAAACCAAAAATTAAAAAGTATTTTCTATTAAGTATATTTATATGGCATTATGTACAAAACTTAAAAGAAAGGCGGAAAGAAAGGAAGGAAGGAAAAAATTTGTTCGAAAAAAAACAAAAAAAAAAAAAAAAAATTTTAAAATAAAAAAATAAAACTTTTAATTTCCTTTTTGTTTTATTTCGTTGGTTGCATAATTGTGGTGCAACAAAAAAAATATATATGTATATATATATATATAGGTATCTGAAGAAGACAAATGAAAAGCAGGAAAAAAAACAAACAAATTAATGAAAACCAAAAAAAAAAAAAAATATCCTATAAATTCCAAAATTTCGTATTATGCTATTTTTTGTTTTTCTTTTCTTTTTTTCTTATTAATCTGAAAAGTTTTTATTTTCATGTTAAATCTTTACATTTTTACATTGTTCAGTCGTCATTGCAAAAAAAAAAACATTTTAAACTTAAAGAATATAAAACAAATAAAAAGAAAGAAAAATGAAATATAAAGGAAAGGAAAACGAAATAGGAAAATTATTTAAGAAAATTATTTTATAAGTAGTATAATATTATTACATTACCTGATTACCAATATTATGATTATGTTTTTTGATTCTTTTAGTTAAAAAAATCGAAATTAATAAATATTTTTGTTATATATACATATTATATAATACATTATATAAAATGTGCAATTAAATGCTTTATTTGCGGCTATTTTGCGGTTTATGAAAAACTCGAAAACAAGCTTAAAAGCATCTTTTAGAATGGAATTTGTATAATATTAAGATTTTTACAAAAATATCAAACAAAAAACAATCATACTTTTGAGTTAAAGATGGAAGACTTATTTTAATCGTTAAATTTATAATATCGCTCTTTATATTCTGAATTTTTTCCTTACCACAGACATTGTGATGTGAAATAAATCAACTTTACCTAAACTCAGAATTCTTTTTCAGGTGTAATTTGTAGTACAAGTTTCCATTTATTTTTTCATTTCTTACAATTAGATTTTTATTATTTTTTTTTTTTACATTCTACAATTACATTTTATCTAATATTTGACTTGATCAAAGTTTGAACCCGATATTTTTCGTCTCAAAGATCGGCGACTTATCCATTACATCATTGATCAGATATATTCAGAATTATCGTAGTGAAGTACTATATGGAAATTTTAAAGATTTTACTTTATTTTAATTGTGATTACTTTTTATTGTCGTTGAAATTTGAAAATAATTGAATCGGTTCATTGTTTTCATTGTTTTCTAAAATTTGTCATTTTGCAGTGAATCAGTCCAGTGATGATATAAAATTGCTTTTGATATTTAAAAACTGGTTTGATTTGTTTGATTATATAATCTAATAGGTAATTACTAAAATTTAAATTTTATTAATCTAATCATATTTTTTGTTATACGTTTAACACTTTGAGTCCTACTCTGTAAACGTAACCAGTGATTATTAAAAAAAAACCTGTGTTATTAATTTTGACGTGTATAACTAGTTAATAGAATCAATTGCTTAAAAATACCCAAATGTTTAATGGTTTACTAGTGAACATAAACCACTAGTAACCACAAGAACCACTAGAAGCCCACAATTTTAAATTTAGGTTAAAGTACTGAAACTGTATATGAAACAGGTAAACGACATACAAATATCTGAGTTGAAGTCTGAATAAAGATAATAGTGTACAGGAGTAGCTACGTTAATAAGTAAATTAAACAATAATCTGCTACATTCCCAATAATTTTTTTTAACATTTTCATAGTGATTTATTAACAGAGTTTATAAATCCCTACATCTTATAAAATCTATAGAACAAAACTATAATCACTTTTGTTGATGGAATTATTATATACTTTCTAAATAAGAAGCAATAATTATTTAGCAAAATCTTCAAAACATGTTTAACGAAATTATGGCTTATAATTTCTGGAAATGGAAATTAATATATAAAAATGTGAACTTATTCTCTCCAAAAAAAAAAAATTTTAGACAAAGTAAATTTAGATTTTCGGAAAAATTGATAACAATTTAAGAATAGAGATAATTTCAATTTAAGACAATTGAAGACTGGAGACAATTTTATACTAAAGCATCACACCTCAAGGCGCATATACATAATAAATAAAAATTGTATGAAATATCTTGGAGTAATTTTAAACTATAAACTTAACTTTACTTAATTAAGAAATGCCTTTATGATAACCTAAACCATAAATACTAAACCACCGAAAACTATAAATACTAACTATCTAAAATATTTTATTCAAGTATAATGAAACTGATAAATAAATAAATAGAATCTGATCTGTTCATCATAAAATTTCCAAAAAAAAAATCATTATTTTATCAATTTCAAATCTTTACCTACAGATAATTTTTTTTTAATTTTATCATTTATTAAGATCCCAATGAATTATATTATCCAAATAGATTAACCATACAGGATATAATATTATCAGGTATCCTCTAAAAATAAATAACGATGATATCATTACTATAGATACCACTTTAACAGAAAAGTAACAAATTCTAAAATACAATATCCAATAAATATGAGAATTATATTAAATGCAAAATTATGAAAATTCGATTTGAAACTACTCCATGGTATGATGGTGATTTGACCAATCCTATAATATATGAATGGAAATGGTGATGCAGTTTAAAGAAAACTGAAACAGACAAAACGTTCAATACAATTTTTTTTTTTATTTATTTTGTTTGTTATATAACGATGTTAATGTTATACGGTGACCGGTAATAATGTGCCATGAAATAAAGCCGAATCGAAAAGAGAGCCTTCCGATGCGGAAATAAAACCGAGAATTCGGCCTTATTACAATTTTGAAAAGGAAATAATGCCGAAATTGAAAAGGAAATAAAGACGAATTCCTATTCCATTGGTGTTAAATACATACTTCAAAAATTCCACTATTTTCACTATTTATAGCTACATATTCTGGAAAAGGCGGATAAAATTGATTTTGTAACCGATTATAAAATTCGAATATTTTCAACAACTATCTTTATTTCCATATTCTGGCAAGACATTTCGAACGCGGCCGCGGCGCTCCGTTCCGGTAGCCAACGGGCGAGACAGCGGTATAAAGTAGCCAATAGGCTGTTGAGAACTCGCGGGCGAATGCTTCCCTACGCAGTTGGCATACACATCCACTAATGATAATATCAAAAAATATTTAAGTTCCTAGAAATGATATTAAAAAAAAAAATAAATAACATATTTTTAATATACCCGAAAAAAAAAAATTCTTAAATTAGGGGAGATTTTAGAGTTGGTTACAAAATTAGGCTTGCCCCTTTTTCCAGAGTAAATTTGTTCTGGAAAAATAAGATGCTCTGATTTCGTATCCAAGTCTAAAATCTCTGCTAATTATTTTTTATACATATTTCAACAGAAATCCCTCATATATCACTGATGTCAAAATCAAACGAAAAAATAAAATATTTGTAAAACGGAAATAAGATCGATTCGACTTGATTTCTAATTTAAAGCGGTAATAAAGCCGATTTTTTGCCGATTCGGCTTTATTTGCTGGAACATTATTTCCGGGAAACTATTATACTTACAGTTACAGTTAAATATAACATTTTATAATTATAGTACAGTTATAGTTACTTTGAATATAATATTTTATAGTAAAAGATAGTAGAATCCAATGAAAGATAAATAATAAGTATACCCACAATAAATAGAATTAATTACTGGAATAATAATGAGTATCAAATGACCACAACGTTACCATATAAATTAACAAAGTATATTTTAATTTTGAATTTAAATGGACTGTGAAATAATAGAATATAATAAATAGATAAATAATATATAAATGATTCTAAAAAAAAAAAACTGTTGAATTTAAAACAAATCTTACTTTAAATCCCAATGCATCATCAGACAACATTGTGAAGAAAAAGTTTGAAGAACTTTGAACGCCATGGGCAAAGGATATGAATTAAATATCTGAAAAATTAAATCTTCAAAATAAATACAAGTGATTGGCATCTACTATCGTATACATATATTACTAGGTACCATTTGAAATCTTTAATTATTAAATGTTAAAATTTCAGTACAGTGAAAGTTAATCAATTTTTATCGTTGGGCACCTAATGTTTAATGTAAATGTAATTTTATATTTGCCTTTGGGCATGGACTTCTGGAACATTCAGAACATTGAAATAACATAGACATTATATGGGAGATATTGAAAGGCAAAAAATTCTGATTTTATAACCAACTATAAAATACCTTTTAATTGTTTTTTGTTAAATACATATTTCAACATCAAAGAATCTAAAATATTGGGGATTGCCAGTCCTCGCTCAACAAATTATTGAAACTCTGATTTTGCAACCAAATCTAAAATCCCTCCAATTATCTTTTTACAAACATAAAAACAAAAATAAAGCATTTGCAATTTCTACAATTTGGCATTATGATTTTGAATTTTTGGAATTTTCAGAAAGGGGATTTCCCAATGTTACATAATCGTTATAATATCTAATCCAAAATTTTCTTAATTTTTCACCGTTTTCCGATTTAAAAAAAAGATTGTGTAAGACTTTTCTCTATTAAAGAAAAAAAAAAAACCGGGCAATTTGCAAATACTATAATTTTTTTATCTACAATTTTGTTATAGAGACAATTTTTTTTTATAATTTTTTGAGAAATTAAAATTTGTAAATTGCTATTTTGTCAAATTAAAATTTTACTAATTGGATTTTTGCATTTTGAGATTTTTGGATAAATGAACTTAGACGAAATAGTTATTTATTATTTGAGTTTTGCTAAGATGTGTTACACTCGCACGTCGCAATGAAAATATGTATTCGTATAAACAAATCATTGTAACGTTAGAAATTTATAAGTCATTCTCACATATAGAAATTTCTAAATAAATTTGTCTTAAAGATAATATAATAAAGTGTGTAACCGATGAACCTCAGTCAAAATTTATTAAATCTTTAGTTTTTACATAAATTTTCAGTTTTTTTCAAATTAAAGCAGTTTTTATTTCTACACAACTGAAGTTTACAAACCAAATGAATGCAATTCTAAATAAATGATTGTGTTTCTTTTAAACGAAAACATTTCGAAATATTATAATATAATTTTAATTACCTACATATATTAAATAAAATTTTTTATTTTTATTTTACAGGTAAGTTATCAAACACAAATTTAAACGCAATGATTATAATAATTTGTTAGAACATTTTGTAAGTATTTAAAATCTTTTTATTGCTAAATTAAAGTTTTGTTTATTGGTAGCTATTATTAAAAGAAATTTTTTTTTTTTTTTAGTGCATTTCTCTGACACATAAATGTGAACAGGAAATTACACAGCCTTTCCTTTTCAGGCGTGGCTGTAAATGTCGTACGGGGGGTTGTATAAATTATTATGACGTGTGTGGTATTCGAACCCACACACCCTCTGTTATTTACAGCATATTTTATACGCTCTTACCCACTAAGCCACCGAGACCCCCTAAATTTTTATTATTATTTTTCAAATAATTTAATAATACAAAATAAGAAAACAAAATTTAATTTAAAAGTTAAACTGTTAAAGTTTAATTTAACTTTTTTATATTATTTCAAAGTTAAATATAATTTTTGTTTTTTTTTTCTGAAATAACTTAAAATATTTTTAAAATATTTAAAACTTAAATAATATTATGAAAAACAAAAATTCGTCAAAGTTATCAGAAGGATCCTTTTTTTTTTTCCTTTTCTATTGAAAAACTGTTATAATTAACTACAAAACATATACAATAAATATGTATTTAGTCGTATACATCAAAATATTTTTTCTCTCTTAATATTTAGTTTTTTAAAGTTTTAATAACTTTTATTTGAAATTTTCTGTCATTCTTTGTATCTTTTGAAAGCAATAAAAATAACTCTATATAATATTTATTTTCTTTTTCTTAAGGACATTTTTTTTTTTTTTAACTCTCAATGGGTTAAATAAAATATAATCAAAATAAATTTAATATTTTTTTCTTTTCTCACTGTTTAAGTAGAAAAGATTTACACATAAAATTGATTTTATACTACAGATTGTCATAAAAGAAGTCGTACGTCATTTTTGTTTTTTTTTTTTTTAGATTTCTAAGGATGTACATGTTAAAAGATTGAGAAAATTATAGTATTTTAAGATATCTATAGGTGATTTGAAAATCCCCCAAAATAGAGACAGTTTATTATAATAGTTTTGCAAAACTATTGTCGTAATATCTGCAACATTTAAGTTTTTTAGTTCTTTCAATAGAATATTCTTGTTGAGTTTAACAATATATAATCTACTAAAGTATAATATTCCTAAAGCCATTGTAATTTTTAATATATAGGATAAAATTTTTTTTTGCACAGGTTTAATTTTTTGACGATTTTTTATTGAAAAGTTCGTACGACTTATGATAATCATATTATAGTTATAAATCTATATGTAATATATCTTCAGATCTAATCTGTGAAATATTTCTTTAGTTCGATTCTGTAAAAGAAAAAATTCTTATATGTTTTTTTTTTTTTCCTAAGAGTTGGGAATCTTCCAAAGACACCTTTAGCCGATATAGTGGAACTCCCCCTTTAGCCGATATAGTGGGATGAAACCCTTACCAGCGAACGCAGTATATTGGCTAGCGAGTAGGGATGGGAAAGGATAGGACTGTCACTGTAGCGTCTGTTATTATTGGTATTAATATTCTTATTAATGTGGCTAATTAATATAATTTCGAAAATTTAACATAATAGTCAAATTTGATCCATTCAATTTACGTTAAAAATGAAATAAAAGGAAAGCAAACAAAAACTAACTAAAGATTATATTATAAATACATGAAGATATTTTATTATTATTGCTGTTATAAAATAGATTTATATAAAATTTATAAAACAAAACATACGCAATATTAAGAGTCATATAAATAATATACTTGCATATACATATATTACGTATCAACATATAAGTAGTATTTACATATTTACATAACTATCTTATCTAACCTTTTTAAAAGGTAAAGTAATTTATAGTATGAGGACAAGACCTTAAAGAAAAGGAATTATTTCTGGAATTTATAATATTATATAGTCATCATATTAAAAAATTTTCCTCACATCTTTCTTTATTTTCTTTATAAATTTTCAAAACAAGAAGAAAAAAAAAAATAAACAAAAATCATCACATAAAAGAGAAAAATATTCAAAAATTTTCAAAATAAATATTAAGGAATTCATTATAATTTTTAATAGTAAATAGTTTTTTTTAAAGCTATAGTAGCTATTTTATACATAGCTACGACTAGCTTTAAATATAAACATAACGTATAACAAGTTTTAAATTTTAGAAAAAAGATTTTAAATAAAAGAGATTATATTATATACTTTACAATCATTTTACATGATATACAACAATAATTTTGAAATTAAAAACAATAAAATTAGAAAATTTTCTTTCCCACATAAAAAAACAAAAAAAACAATAAATACTGAAAAGTAAATATACTGATGATTTAAAACTAAATATTATTTTATTTTATTCTAATTTTTATGTCCGTTTACATTAAATTTAATTTAATTTAAAACTTTGTTTTTTAATAAAATTTTAAAAGGATCTAAAAATATATTTTTGTATAGTATATCACAGATATATATATATATATATATATATTATGTTTATTTACTTTCTGGTCTATGTTCTACATATTAAATTAAATCCTTTATATTTAATCGCGACAAATTATCATACAGACTACATAACATATATACATGACTTGGATATTATCAAAGGATAACAATTTTATTACACATCATAATATTATGTATATGTATATACATATGTTTAATTTCTTTTCTTTAATATCATATCCATCATGGTATCCTTTTATAAATAAATATTGAAATATGTTTTATGTATAACAGTAGTAGACAAATTATTTTACTCTATTATAATTTTTTTTTTTTGGTGTAAATTCTTTTTAAGTTAGTCATATTGAAATAATTACGAATAAAAAAGCTTCATTTGATGTACTGAATATAATACTAGTATATCTTATTCATCATGTTATTCTTTGCAGATCCGTATCTTTGGATTTATTTATTCTTTTCTTTTCCTTTTGTTTTTCTCTATTATCACTGCACACGAGTTACATTTGACATCATCATCTATTTTTCTATTCTCCCATTGTTTTATTCCGCGATTATGATGCATCTGCATATCTTGTTTTTACGTTTGTGTCTTCTGCCTACTTAAGGATTCCATTCGAAGTTCAAGAGATTTATTTCTTTGCAATTTTTCGCTAGCGTTTGTACTATAGGCCTCCATTTTTGCCTTCCTTGATGTCTCTGTATAGGTTCCCCTCCTGGTTGTCTCCGTACATCTTTATTACTTATTCTGGAAGGGCACGACATTTTTTTAGGATTTTTTATAAAGTATATGATTCGTAGACAGCGGTTAGTGAATAAATGTAGTTTTTGATGATGTTGTTAAATAACATGGATGTGTCACTGCGGTGCATTTTTCTTGTAGATTTGAGTGGTCTTTCATAAGAGATATATTTGCCCGAATCATAATCTGGCTTTATTAAGTCTGTTGTTGATATCTGCCTCCGCACCACCGTCAGTAGTCATTATGCCAACCAGATATTTGAATTGGTTGTCGTATTCAACTAGTTGCGTTTTCAGCATGATGTGTTGGTTACTGGTTGATTTTCATTATTAATGCCTTATAAAACTATATTACTTTGTATTGTATTTGTTGGTATTTTAAGATTCCCACATTTTTCTTATTAGTTTAACACATTTTACTTCCGTAGATCATCAATAATCTATAAATTAATTTTTTAAAAGAAACTTCCGCAATTTTTTAAGGAATTTGTGTTGGATAATTATATTTATTTGATTACCAAAAAATTCTCTGCAAGTGTGTTTATGTCCTGTATGTCTTATAAATAAAAGTCTTTTCAGTAAATAATAAATAAATAAATAATTGTATTTAATTATAAGAAATTTTTGAAAGATAAAATATTATTCTTTGAAATTGTATTTATGTTCATATTAATTTGAAAATTTGTTTTACTTAAAATATAATCTCATATGATTGTTGTCCTTATAATAAAGAATTTGTCCCTATTTTTCTTTTTCTTCTTTCTTATGTACATAATAAATGTTATTCATAAAAGACCTTTATTATTATTAACATAATATTAAATAATTCAGTCTTAATATTTATACATAAAAATAAATCTTTCCATATGGGATTATTTTTAAAGACATTTGAGAAAATAAAATAAGTTGATACTAGGCATATATTGATATATATGTACATATTATCTTATATTCTTAACAATTTTATGAAGAGTAATAAAGACGTGGGATTCAAAGGATATCTAAAAATGTTTGTGTTATTTCTATTTTGATGTTTTGTTTTTATTTTTTTTTTTTTTTGTTTATTTTCAACAGTTTTTCTTTGATTTTCACAAATCATCATCGTTAATAATTGATTGAAAAATAAAAATTTTTATTTAAACATTTAATATTATGTACTTATATATGAATATATAAGTTTTTCTTTTGTAGGTATGGATAAGTACCTATAGGTTTTTTATTTGGAAAATTTTAATAATTTAAATTTCAAAAAAAAAAAACAAAAAAAAAGGAATAATTTTTGGAATGAATTGCTTAAATATTGAATTTTTGGTGATTATAAATGAGCTGTTAAAGAGATACATGTATATAGTGATAATAAAAAGCTTTATATAAAGGTATAATTTATTTTAAGATGATTGTGAAATAAAATATGTTAAAATCAATTGTCTGGAAAAAAAAAAATTATTAAATTTAAAACAAAAAAGAAAATTATCTTAATATAATAAAAACTAAAGAATAAAATTTCATCTTAATATGTATAAAGCAATGTAAATGTTTTTTTCTTGAAAGTTATAAAACTTGTTAAAGAATAACACCGAATTGGCTATATTATATTTTCGATAAGGAAATAAAGTTGAAAAACTACGAGTTTTTCTTTTGAAATTTTCGGCCTTATTACCGTTTTGAAACTGATGCCGAAATCGAAAAAGAAATAAAGTCCCAATTTAATTTTAATTATTAAGAAATTTTTTGCTTGTAATTCAACATCCTGCAATAATGTCTAATAACAAATTGTATTAATCACTTAAAAGTATTAAAACTGAATGATTTTTGTTATTATACCCAAATGTGACTATGTTGATAAAAATATATTCGTAAAATAGAGAGGCCCCAAATTTCCGCTAAACAAATTATTAAAATCCTAATTTTTCGACCAACTATAAAATCCTTCCTAATTATTTATCTTATATATAAATTTTAAAAACATGTTATTTATATCCCTCTTAATTTTTTTAAGACTTTCTGAAAAAGAAGATATATGTATATATATATATTATATATTCTTTTTTCCAGAAACTTTTAGCCCTTTTGGAAAGTTTTTACTTAATCCTTCTAGAATAAAGTAATAATTATAATATCCCTATACAAACACTCAGAGCAAACGCGAAACCAGGCATGTATTTCTAAAAAATTTCGAAAAATAACAAAAAAAAACTTTCTGGATGAACAAAAACAACATGTTCTCAAAAAAAAGACGAAAAAAAGGTTAAAACTTAATATTTTGAAAATGAAAAAAAAAAACCGATTCGTCTTCATTTCTTCTTCGAAGCGGTAATGTGACCGAATTAAAAAAAAAAATCGTCATTTGCTGAAATAAAGAATATTTGGCTTTTTTCCTTCGGGCATTATTTCATAGCAAAACTTATTCAGTTTAAGCCTTACACTTAACTTTATGTTTTTAGTTTTATTATCTATGAATTAATATTTAAAAACAACAGCACAGAAAAGAATATTTAATTTTTGTTTTTTTTTTTTTTCATTTATAACAATTTATTATTAAAAAAACAAAAAAAAAAAAACATGAATAAAATTCCTCCAAAACTGAATTAAATTTATTTCCTTCCTGTATTTAAAATATGTTAAAAATAAAATATTTCAATCAACATATTCATATAGTATTTATATTATGATAGTTATTAAAAACTTTAACTGAATAAAAAAAAAAAAAAAAAAATGGTATGACAAATAAATTATATAAGGAAATAAATTTCCTGTATCATTTTTTTTGTTTTTTCTTTTTTCCAATTTGAGTAAATTTCTAATTTGTTATACTTTCAAACAAGAAAAAATTGTAAATATTTAAATTTTTTTTCCGGTATAAGTTATCTAATATCCTTTCAAAAGGAAATAAAAAAAAAAAAAAGTGTTACATATATACATACAACTATATTATGTAAATGAAACTTAAGTTTTTTGTATAATAAGTATATTATATTTCAATCCAAAGATATATATTTAATTTAATGTTTTAAAGGATATCTTAAAAAAAAAAAAAAGGATTTTATCTTTGACTTAAAATCAGCCTTAAATTTATGGTTTTTTTTTATCTTAAAATTAAAATAGAAAAAATTGTTTCTGGTATTAAGAAAATTAAGCTTTGTATGTAAACTTGAACCCTATTTAATTTTCAAAGTAACAAAAGTTAAACTTTAAAACTCAGGACACACATCTACAGCTGTTATGCTAAAGGAAAGTTTTTAAATTAAAGCCGCGCAGTCTTTTGTAAAATTCTAATAATAAATATATTAAATTGTGATTACAAGAAATCTCTATAGTAAGATTAAACTAAGTGTTTTTGGTATGAATCCTAACCCAAAATTAATTTAAATGTATGTGATAAGGAAATAAACCGTTTTTTAGGCGTGATTATATTATTTTATTATATTTTATATAATATTTCAATTTTATCGGGATTTGAATTTGAGTCGTTTCGTTTGAAAGACTGGAGACTTACGTACTACGTCATAGATTAGTACGTAACTAAAATAAAATAAGATAATTATTATCAAACTTAACATTAAAAAAATAAATTGAGAATACAAATTTAATTTTTGATTATAAAAGGCATTTAAAATCAATAACAATAAATAATTTAAAATGCTATATTATAAATTTAAAAAATATAAAATCATACAATCTTCAATCGACTACAAAATAACAATTTATATTAAAGGAAGTCATCATAAATCCTTAAAATGTAATTTACACAAAATTTCATATAAATTTATTACAAAAATTCAATTTGTTGCCAGTTAAACAAAAATATTATTAAATCAACTCTTCATCTTCTCATATTTTTCTTTTTTTAAAAACAATTCATTACTTTTACATCACCAATTTCGTAATAAATTACCTTTGTATAATATCAAATATTAAATGTTCATATATACATACATACATACATACATACATATTATAATGTACTTATATCTATATTTTAACTATAATGTAATCAATATCTAGAAAATGTATGATTATAATATTTATACGTATATATACTAACTATAAATATATACACTATATAATACATAAATCTTTAAATTAAGTTTAAGTAACCGAAAATATTTAAAATGGAATGAAAAATGCATGAATTCACAAAATATTACGCGAAAAAAATGAATATACATATATAAATATACGAAAGAAAAAATTAAAACGAAAAATTTTTGTATATTATGCAAAATTCAATTATACAAAACAATAATAATAATAATAATAATAAAAGGATAATAGAAGACAACAAATTGCTTTTTATATCTTATCTTTTCTTTTTTTAAATAAAAAAAAACTAAAAAAAAAAAAAAAAAGAAAAATGTCATATGCAAATTTTCTATAATGAAGACAAAGTGAAATTAAACGAAGAAATATATTATACTTCGTATATAATATAGTTATTGTATATGTATATATATATGTATATAATATAAAAAACATATGTAAGAACAGAACACATCCTTACGGTACGCATATACACATATTAATATAATATAGAATATAAATAGTATCTTATAGATAAACAAGAATAATTTCTTTATACGATTTATATCAATAGTTACTATTTTATGCATACATATACACATATATACACAAATAAATATACGAATGTAAAATGTTGTACAAGAACTTTGCAAAAAAAAAAAAGAAAAAAAAAGTTAAAACTATGATTTTACCGTTTCAAATTCGTGGATTATTTTTTTTTCTCTTTTGTTTTTCTTTTTCTATGTAATTACCTTTAAATTGAAGAAATGACAGGATATGAAAAAAAAAAAACTTATAAGAATCTGAGATGAAAATTCAAACAAATCTTTTTTTCTTTTCCACTTCAATGTTTACTTTACTTATACTCCGCAAAAATTACTAATACTATAATCGAATAAAAAAACTATGAGTTTAAAAAAAAAAAACGTTATTAAAGTTGTGAATTTGGAGGTGAATTTGATGAGTTGAAGGAATGTGAAGAGAAAATAAAGTCTGAAAGATATCTGATTAAAGGAAATGAAGAGAAATTAGTTGAACCAAGAAATGAATTGTATAACTCCATGTTATTCAAACTTAAGAGCAGTCTCATTAGATGTTTACGAACTTTCCGGATTTAAATCTCGGTTAATACTAGGTTTTGCTTAACAACTCGGTGACCGAAGTACAATTTGTTTAGCTGGTTTAAATTTAATTAAATTTTTTCATAATATGTTTAAAGTTAATTTGAATAAAACAAATGTACCGCGCAGAGGTATAGATTTGCACAATATTTACTTACACAATTACTTATACAATTTACTTATTTACAATATTTCAAATTTTTGATTTTATTTTTAATGTGCGGTAAAACCTTTTATAAACACTAATTTTCTTATATTTACTGAAACGGACTTTCGTCAGTTCCACCATTTAGAAAACTTGTACATCGTTTAACATTGAACAATGAAATTTTAACAATTGATAGAATGTCATAAAAAAAAATAAATGTTGTGGAAAAGCTATTTTATCGAGCTATAAAATCCTATACCCATTTCAAGGCGCGTAGCAGTCACTCAAATTATAATGAAGTCCAATTTTCAAAAGTTTATGTTTCATGGTCTATGTTCAATAATTTTAAACGTAATTTTTTAAACGTCAAAGGACAAAAATTTTTTTAAGCTTTATAAATCTAAAAATATTATACATATATTTTTTTACAATATGGTATTTAAATTTACCTCTATGTACATCCATAATTTTGGAAAATTTTGATTCCTTTGTAATCCAAAATACTTTTATTTACAACCTTCAAATTTTGAAAAAATGAAAATCATTAAGGATTACTTAACACCACAGAAAAAATGTTTGTATTTCCCCCTATTTAAGGCCTTTTAGTATATTTTGGTCTTCTGCGTAAAACTGTAGTAAGTAAAACATAAAAATAAAAGCTCCAATATTATAATTTTGCATGCGACGTAATGGATTTATTTAGTTATATACGGTTTCCTCAGAACCAGAGAAGTCTCTTTTGATTTTTAACAATTTTTTTCGTACCTACATAAAAACTTCTAAAAGCAATGAAAAATTTTGATGCAAACGAATACAGTCCTAATACCCAAATATTTTTTTTTTTGTCTTTTTCAAAATGTGCAGCTTTAAAAACCTTTTGATTTACAGTATGCTTTCTGTTTTTCTGAATTTTGTTTGTAACAAAAGATTTATAATTAAATTAGAATTTTGATTAATTTATTAAATCGAAAAATCTTTATTAATTTTCCTTTTTAAAATTATGGTGAATTATTTAAAGAGCAATTTTGCATTTTTCAAAGAAATAATTGTAATCTGAAGTATGTTCAGAATAAATAAAAATAATAGGTAGGTACTCAAAGTATATCTACTTCAAATAAACAAAGTAATTACTTATATGATGCTGCATTAATATATTAATATTATTACAAATTAGCAATAGATTATAATTATACAAACATATTGTTTCATTATATAACACTTCAATTCTATAGTAAATTAAAAAATAATTAGGTGGTTAATGTTATAAACACCACATATATTTATAAAGGATTTAAAGTTATCATCAACTTAAAATAAATTAAATTATAAATAGTATATTCTTACAGTATGAATTCAAAAAAATATCTAAAATTTATAATTGAATTTTTGTTAATCTACTCAAGAAATTTTTGAAATGAATAAAAATCATTACATGGAGCCATTTTTACAGATTTTAGTTAAGATTTTTTAGAAGAATTCTGAAATTTCTTACAATTTTAATTATTTTATTTAGAATTGGTGGCTCTCAAACCAGCAGGCGCGGATTCGATTCCATTTTGCTATTATTAATTTTTTAGTTTTTACTTAGATCAGTAATTACTATTATTATTATTATTATTATTATTACATTTCCCTTTTTTTTCTTTTACACCATTTTATTTTTCTTTAAATTTATTTCGCTATTAATTAATTATTAAGTTGTTAATACTATCTTTCCTTCCTGGCGCACAATGTCGGAGTCTTGAACCCTCCCGCACCAAAAAAAAAACTTTCCGGATAATTCCTGATTTTTCAAACCACATGCACCTCATTATTTGCTTTTCTCACCCCCTCGATCGGTTTACCTTATTGTAATAGTAGGACACCTATTTTTACCGAGCATTGGTTTTGGTCTAGGATAATAATTGTTAAACATGTAACGATAAGTAATATTGGATGATTTACATTTCTGACATTAAAATTATTAAGAATTGAATTCGAATATAATTACAATTTTAATTTTACTAGACGTGACGAGATATTGTAGAAGCAACCACCGTCTTATTGTATGGTGTGTAAGCACTCATTACAAATAGTTTCACAAAGAGCCTGATCAAAACGGTCCAGTAACAGAACGCCCGAGGAATTAAAACCCACGGGCTTTAATTCGAAATATTTTGGCATTAACGTCCGCGGGCGTTAATTCCATTTGAATTGGAATTAAGACCCACACTATTTTTTGTTATTAAAAGAAGAGAGTAATAGAATATGTAGAGCAAACGCATTAGGAGGGATTTTAGAGTTTTGGATAAAAATTGGGGTATCCAATTTTTCCAAAGTACATTTACTAATATGTATTTGTGCAAGATTCTGAATTGGGAGGGATTTTAGAGTTGGTTAGAAAATTAGGGTTATATGCTTTTACCAAAATATGTATTAGTCCTATTGTCGGAGATTTTGGGAGAGGTTTTAGAATTGAATTTAAAATTATGGTTATACGCCTATAAACATATGCGAGTATTGAATTCGGAGGATTATATACATATTCTGGAAAAAGCGTATAACCCTGATTTTGTAACCAAGTCTAAAATCTCTCCTAATTCAGAAACTCGCATATATGCATATATCTAAATATTCTGTAAAACGCATATAATCCTGATTTTGAATTCAATTCTAAAATCCCTCCAAAAATCCTTGAGGCCTTAACAATGAGACAAAAGTCCCATGGGACTTCGGGTTCATTGAAGTGAGTCAAAAGTCCCAATGGAACTTCTGACATGTCACCAAATAAAATCCAGTCAAATGAAATACAGGTTCATGATAATAACCTGTGTGTTAGTCAGTGGGCTTTAATTCTTTTTCGAAATGGACTTTAAGCCCAATATCTAGTGGAACTAACACCCTTGGGTTTTAATTCTTTTTTAAAAGGGATTTAAAGGCCACGCGCGTTTTTTTACAAAAGTTTTGTTATTAAAACTCGTGGGTTTTATTTCCTCGGGCGTTCTGTCACTGCACCCAACAAAATTGTTTTCAACCATTCATCTTATTTTCTTTATAAATACTTTTAAAAAAGAAGGTTATAATTAAAAAACTATAGTATTAATACCTTTTACTCGAATTTACTTCCAAAGAAAAACGAATATATAAATTTTCTATAAAATTTAATCTAAAGTTAAGTTTCATGATGTTTTAGAAGAAAACATTAAAACATAAAGTAAAAATAAACAAAATATTATCAACTTTAAATATTTTTTACAGAAATATGGTTTTTTAAATATTATTTAAGTAAAATTTGCTTTAATATTTTATTATTATTCAATAATATTTTTTTACTGAATTTCCGGAAGGAATAGAATATAAAGATAAATGCAAGGACATGAATTAATTTTTCATTTTGTTATAAATTAATTTTAAAAGAAAATTTGGGAAAAAATCACTTTTTTTTTTTTCCTTATTGTTTCGTTTTCAACAGCGTAAAAAGTATCTAATGAATACCATTAAAACAAATAATAAAAAAAAAAATCTGATCCAATAATATTGAAAACACATAAAAAATGAAGAAAATATTAAATAAAAAAAAAATAAAAATTGAAAAAAAAAAAAATTTATTTTTTATTATTACTAGAACCATAGAACATTCTTATAATATTCATATATAACTTTAAACTAATTTCGAATGCAAAATAAACAATTTTCAAAAGTTTCTTTTTTCATCTGCTTTAATTTTATTTTTTTTTTTGCCACTCATTTGAATCAGAGCAGGACCAGATAAACAAAAAAAAAAAGGAAAAGTTTTATGACAACAGGAATCTTTTTTTGTTTTTTTTTTGGTTTTTGTTCTGTCCCTTTTTTTTCTCCGAAATTTTTTTTTTTTCTTGCTGGAATCTTTAGATAACACGATAACTTTAGTTTGAAAAGAATATTAAAAAGTTTTCTTGTCAAATTTCAGCCTTCAAAAAATAAAAAAATTAAAATTTTTTTTTTTTCATTTTATTTTTTCTGTAAAACAAAAAAAAAAAAGTAACCATAAAACAAACAAAACACAAAAAAGAAAAATTTATAAAAATCTTTAAAAGTCAACTTTGTGTACATTTTTTATTCTTCAAAGTTCCATGATATGGAACCGAACTATTTCGTACCATTACATTTTTATATTTTAAAATTTTTTTTCACCTCTTCCTGTTGATGAGACACCCTTTTTCAAAATAAAAAATCGTGCATTGAGTGCAAAAACAAAAAAAAAAAAAAAAAATAAGAAAATTGAAAAAAAATAAGTGAAAAAAAAAAAAAAACTTTACTAAACTTTCCCACATAAAAATGTATCTAAAAAGAAAACCACTGAATCAGCTCGATTCTCTTTTTTTTTTTTTTGTTTTTGCTTTGATTTTTCATCCAATTCTATAGTAAATTTATTTATTTTCTTATTTTTTTTTTTTGTGTTATTTTGTCTACATTGTTTTTTTTTTCTTAACTTTACTTAATTTGCATAACTAGTTTTTTTTTTCTGTAATTCCTTCGCAATATACTTCTAAAATCACTATTTTATTTTTTTTTTTTTGAAGCAACCTATCGAACTAATTCTTTTTCTTTATAACTTTTTCAACTTGTAACATTGTCTACGCAATTTTGCAAGGTTTTCTTATCTTTTATGTCACACTTTTATACAAACAATTTATTTTTAAAAATTGTTTTTCTTTTTTTAGTACTGTTAATTTGATTTTAAAAAACTGTTCAAATTGCACAAAGATAAAAGATAAAACAAAAAAATAAAATTGAATAGTAAAAAAACACATCTTACAATTAAATTACAATTTACAGAGGAAAAAAAAAAAAAACATAGAAAAATTATTTTACGATTTTGCTTTAACAGATTTTATAAAAGAAAACGATTTAAATTATTAGGTAACTTTCAACCTGAAAAGGTGATGATCTCAGATGATCTTAAATGGTTCTGTGTTTGTCTATTTAAAAAATGATTATAAGAACTTTTGCCTTAAGGAGGCAAAAAAAAAAAAAAAATTAGTATCAAATGAAATTAAATTAAAAAAAACCATTTTTTTTCTTTTTTTTTAGAAGGTCATAAACTTTAAACTGTTTAAAAAAAAAAAAAAAAGTGAAGAAATTCACCCTTAAGTAAGCTAAAATAAATTACTTTGTAATATTTTGACTTTTTCGAAAAAAAAATTTTTTTTTTTTTGGTTTTTGAAAATGGCTTACAGACAAAAATTCAAAGAAATAAAAATTTAAGTAATAAATTTGTATAGTCTCAAAAGTTTTTGAGTTTTTAAATACATATCTATTATATTTTGTTGTCTGATATGTTTTTAATATTTTTACAGATGTTATTTTTAAATTTGAAAATAAAAATTTAAAAAAAAAAAAATATATTTAAAATAAAATAAAAATATTTTATAATATTGACAGATTAAGTTTTTATAAGATAATAATATTTTGCACCTTTAAAGGCCGCGTGCTCCACTAATCTATTTTAAAAGTGTTAATGACTTTTTTCTAGAAGAAGTAATGAAAGATACAAAAATCCCATGTGACATGCGAGTGACAAAGACGGAAGAACAATTTTTTTCTGAAAAAAAAGTGGTTATATCCAAATTAAAAAGTGGTTGTATCCGAAAAAAATATGAACTTTTTTTTTATTAAAAGTTGATGTTTTTCTTTTTGACATTTTTTTTTTTTTGTTTATCTTATTATTTTATTAAAATAATTTAGTTCAAACTAACTTTTTCTTGTAAAGATATAAATAAAAAATCAAAACAAATGTTTACCCGTGCAATAAAATATTCGAAATGTCAAAAATATTCCGAAAATGAAAAATGCTAGCTCTTTTTGAATGTTGTCTCTTTTCATTTTGGCGACACAAAAGTCATTAACACTTTTAAAAAAAAAAGACTAATGGATCACAGTCTTAACCCGTTCACACGTTGTAAGAGTAATTCTCTTTTACGATATATACAGCCACGCCTGAAAAGGAAAAGTTGTTGCAGGGAAATGCACTAAAAAAAATAAAATAAAAATACGTTAAGAATGTCTCCAGTTTTGAAGTTTGAATCTATACAAAATATTGAGTTGTGTTTTTAATTAAATTTTCAATATATACCCACATAAAATGTATGATCATTTTTCAAAAAAATGGAACGATAAAATAATTCACATTTCTTTGTTTTTTTTAAAGACCTTTTAAACCTTTTTCTAACCTGTCAAAGAAATTTTACCTCATAACTAGCGTTTTCAAGTAATTGAATGAACCTTTCAATATTGTAACCTTTAATTTGAGTATAAAATTGTTTAGCATTTTATTTTAGAAGAAACAAATGGATAGGTAATTTATAATATTAGGTCTAATTATTCGAATAGGTAAAGTAAGTCAAGTCAAGTTTTTGTATTATAAAAACATTATTTTCTATAATTAACATTTTTTCGAACACATTTGAAAATATAATTTTTTACACTCAATATTTTATATTAAAAATAAATATTTTTTTTAAATCTAATTTTTACACTATAGTATTGAATACACAAAATTTCATCAAGTATCACAAATTTCCATGTAGCACTTATTTAATTGCTCTCCGTTTAAAAGTTTAATTGATGTCAACTTTCCGGAATTTCGCATTTCAAAATTGAAAAAATAGAAAAAAAATAAAAATTTTAACGAACACATTATTGAATACAGCTTTTACTATCACAAACTGAAATATACTCCATTTTATATATATATATATATAATTTTTTTATTTCATTCATTTTTATTTCATGACCAACCCTCAAATTGCCTGCAAAAACATTCAGATGACATTTGAGATTTTCTATGTTATAATATTTTTCTATTATTTATCTTTTTTTTCCATTTTTTTTTCATTTTTTTTTCATGCATTTCATCCTGTCTTATTTTGTTTACTTTTCGAACATTTTTTGTCATGTCTCTATTCCTATCTTTTTTTCTTATTATCACCATACTTTACTATACTATTTTTTTTTTTCACTCTTTCGTTTTATTATTATCGTAAATTGCATTGCAACATGTATCAGAGACGTTTTTTTTTTTTTTTTTAATATTTACTAGAATGCATGTTACAGATTGCAGTTGATAGTTTCGACATAAACGTTTTATGTCCTTCTTTAAAGTTTTATTTTTTTTTTTTTTTTTTATTTTGAACCTTATTTTTGTTGTTGTTGTAAGTTGTCAATAATGTGTGCATTTTTAAGGGTACTTAAAAGAATTGAGTTGAATTTTATTTGTAAGGAGTAAAAAAAAAAAAAAAAAAAAAAACACCAAAATAAAAATAAAAAGTGAAAAAAAAAAAACTTTTATTTTACTGTGGTATTTAACACTTATTTATGTTGGTGTAGTATGGGTAGAATGATTGTGAAGTAGTGCTTTTACTGAAATCGATGACTTTAAGAGTTTTTTTTTTTTTTGTGTTGTTCTCGTTAATTTCTCTGGCAAAAAACAAAAAAAACACAAAAACAATTATTTTTGAGAGAATTGAAGTGATATTCAGAATTCCCGGAAGTATTTTTGACACAAAAACGAAATAAGAAGTATAGAAGAGGGATAAGATAAAGTGATTTTTATGAAGAAAAAATTCATATAATAAAAAAAAAAAAATGGGTGATATGTAATGGTGTTTGGCTTTAACCTGCAAATTATTGGTTTCAAAAAAGAATTGATAGAAAAAAAAAAAAATCAAAAATTTTTTTTTTTGTAAATTGTTAACCACTACACTGATACTTACAGAAAAAACTTTATAATTTTTGTTATCTGTACTATGATGTGATGTTGGGTTGATGAAGATTAACCAGTGTTGAAAGTTTCTGAAAATAAAAAAAAAAAATTACTTTTAAATTTTTTTTGTTTTTTTGTTTATTTTTTTTTTTTTTAAATATGTTCTGAGAGAAAATTATATTAAATGCAACATATATCATCATTGAAAATTGATGAGAGTGGCAGGATAAAAGTAAAAAAAACTTTTATTAAATGTGTCAATTTGATAGAAATATACATTGAAAAAAAAAAAAAAAAAAAAAAAGTTTATTTTTGCTTAAAGCAAAAATGCATGTAATGAAATACAATTTTTATAACATTTTCGTAATCAAAATAAATCATTAAATTATTTATGGATGAGAAAAATTATTGAGAAAAAAAAATTTTCCTGCTGTTATAAAATGTTATGGTACTTGAGTTCCCTCAAATTATATATATATTTTTTTTAAGAGCTTTTATAAAATATTATTTATATAATTCATTGAATGATTTATTTTTCATATTTTATTTTTAATAATATTTTAATTTTAAGTGAGAATTTAACTTTTTATTTTTTTATTATTTTTTTTTTTTTTCTATTTTTAATCAATGATCAATAGTAATATATAATATAAACATATTATATATATATATATATATATACATATATACTAAATATGAATATTTTATATTGAATAAAAATTTATTATTGATGATGACACTATTTATAGTTTTAATCACTTGAGTTCTTTATTGATTGAATAAATAAAGTTGAGAAAAAATTATAAGAGGATAATTGGATTTTTTAATGGTTAAAGAAATAAAATAAAATAAAAATTTGACAAAAGGAAATCAACATATGGTATTGTTCATAAAACTATCAAAAAAAAAAAGTTATATTGTTTTAATCCGAATATGTTTATTTTTTTTTTAATAAATTAATAAATAATTTTAAAATAGATCGTAACAGATTAATTTGCTTGTAATATTTTACTTGTTGAAAGTCTTATTATTTTAATTGTATCTTAAAACTAAGTATGTATATCTACCTTTAATATAATATTCAAGAAAATCCATAAAAAAATCGTTTTTTTTTTTATGATAATAGGTATACTATGTTATTATATTCTAAGTGGTTATTGTGACATTTATTAAAAAAAAAAAAAAAAAAAATACAATAAACAAAACAAGTGATTCTAGGCAAGAATAGATTTTTACAAAATTATTCTTTTTTGCTATTAAATAGCATCTAAATAACATAATAAATTCTAATGTTCCTAAAATTTAAATTTACATAATAGCTTTCTTTTTAATACATTTAATACAATTATTATTTAAATTTTAAAATTTATATGAGGATGGAGTGTTATGAATAATAAATATAAAGAAAAATCTACTAGATAAATGGTCTAATTGGTGAGACAATCTGGATCATTTTATATCATCTTAAACAATTTAAAACAGATTATAATTAATTAATGGTATATGTATAAAATTTTAGAAAAACTGGTCAGTATATAAAAAAATTTGATTGAAAATTGTTTTAGAATTTAATACAATAATTAATTGGTATAAACTCTTAAAGCTAAATGAACTTTGTAACTTCCTGAATGTTACATTTTATAAATAAAAACTAAGTAGTAAAATTAGAATGAAGAAAACGCGATGAAATTATAATAATTAATTTGGTATATACCTAACAATTAAATTAAAAAAAAAATACTTAATTTTACTATAGCGATTGTTCATTAAATGTTCTAAGTGTTCTAAGTGTTCTAAGTTTGAGCTCAAAAATCGAACAAAATCAACTTTATCACAATTATTGAATTCAATTTCATAAAACATTTATGTACTTTAATAGAAAAACATTATATGTCGTAGCTACCTATGTACGTGGTTAAAATTTCAATTGTTCATTTTCATTCCATACTAACGGCCTTTTTTTTTTTACTTTTCATCCTACTTATGTAGAATATATATGTATATTACCTTCATATTTACGTATTTAATGCCTAAAATTATTGTTATAATTTAACTTAGAAAAAAACAAAACAAAATATAAAGCAATTTTTTTTTATTTTGCTAAAAAGTAATTTATTTACCGCACAATATTACTTCATTATAACTGTTCATTAACGTTTTTTAATATATCTACGTATATACATATTCGTATGTACATATAATATTCTTATAAAAAATTTTTTTGTTGAAGTCAACTTTAAATCTATTATTTAAAACGTAGGTATATTTACACACATACATATAAGGCAAAAAAAAAAAACAAAAATTTTCGTAGAAAAAGCCTCCATATGTGTCCGTATCTAGATTTCAATTTAATTTTCATTAACATTTTCACTAAAAACAAATTTATTTTTTATTTTTTTTTCCGCTACTGAAAAAAAAAAAAACAAAAAAAAAAATTATTAAAAACAGAAATGAACAACAAACTTTAATAAAAGTCATTTACCTTGACATTACTTTAGATTTATTATATTGCGTACCTTTTTCACAAAAAAAAAAAAAACAACATATTCATAAAAAAAAAACACATTCATGTACACAAATTATAATAGGTATAATGTATATCACGTAAATGATCAACATAACAACACCAGTAACTATGATAATGATAATAATAACGTTATAATATATTAAAAGTCCTAATTTGCCTATCATTCTTTCTCTTTCTAAAATTATCTTCTACAATTCTTGCGATAAACGGCTCTCTACCTTTACATATTATTAAAAAAAAAAAAAAATTATTGTTCACTTCCTAAACAATAGACAAAACAGCATAATCGTTAAGTCAAAGAAATATAATTCTATATATGATAACATGTACAGTACGGGTATTTGATATTACATACACACACTACATATTGGTACATAGCCATACATATGTATACACACTTAGTATGATATATTATAATGTTTTTTTTTTTTGTATCTAAACAATTTATCTATAAAAAAAAAAATATTCATAATTTCCTGTTTCAAAAACAAAAACAAAAAATCACTTAAAAACAAAATTCAACTCTTTCCACCACTCTCGCATTTTAATATAAAAGTAGAAAATTGTGTGGTGAAAAAGTCAAAACGAAAGTAATAAATGTTAGAGTGAGAAAGAAACAATAAAATTCAATGAAAATAATTTTGTACACATGTCTTACCGCAATATTTTCATCTAATGTTTCATTTTCTAGGATTTTTTTTTTGTTTTTTTTGGTACCGTTAACCGTCGACATCTTGTTATTTTTTTACTGAAAAAAAAAGGTACTTTGTTTGCTATACCATTATTGTTTGTTGTTTTATAGTTGTTTTTGTTTTTAATAGGTAAAGACATACAGTTTAAATAATGAAATTGCCGCTTTTTTATTTTTTTCCTGTTTTTTTTTTTTTAAAATCACTTCACTAATAATCTGTTTGCCCATTTTAAGAATCATTCGCTTTTAATATGAACATTAAACTGTAAGAGGAAAAGAAAAGTGAATATATTCTAATATTTTGTTTGATAATATTTTTGAATATTTATGAGTTTTATATGATTATATTATTTTTATGACGTATAATTTTGTGTATCAAATTTCTGGAAACAATTGTTTGTAATTTTTCATTTTGTTTTTTTTTTTTAGACAAATATTGTCAACAACATGTTTAAGCATGAATAATAACTGTGTATTTTAATTTAAACAGAACTAATTTGTTATTTTCAGTTAGTTAGTTTTGTTGTAAATATCTTTTATTTCTATTATTATAGATGAATTCTTTCAGTATTTATTCATAAAATTGATATGTAAGTATATAGTCTTTTTTTAAGAAATTGATTTTATACAGAAAACAAAAACTAAAATATAAAGCCAATACTAACTTTACTTTGTTTAGATAATTT
The DNA here is from genome assembly GCA_947095535.1 of Poecilobothrus nobilitatus. Classification (NCBI taxonomy): domain Eukaryota; kingdom Metazoa; phylum Arthropoda; class Insecta; order Diptera; family Dolichopodidae; genus Poecilobothrus; species Poecilobothrus nobilitatus. Next base: position 188,757,422 of record OX352774.1, on the reverse strand, counting down.
TATAATTTACAAATAATTTGGTAATTTCTTCAATGTTAAGATTTTCTCTCCTTATTTGAGTTGCTCAATTAAGTTTCAAGATGTGAAAGCTGCCTGAACCCGCTGCTCTAACCCAACCAAATTTTATAGAAGGTGTTAGCATGCAATTTGACATCTTTTGACAAAAGATACCTAGCTTCAATAAACTGGAAGTTATTTTCATTTAAAGAGAGAAGTATGGTGCGGTAGCTACCTGAACCTGTTGCACAAGCACAACTAAATTTTACAGAAATGATTGCCATTAAATCTGATTATTTTTTGTAAGATTTTAGACGTCTAACTTCATTAAATTCCAAGATGTGCAAGAAGGCTGAACCTGTCTAGCTTTTTTAAGTACGAAGTTATGGGGAAATAAATTATGATATAAATAAATAATAAATAAATTATGATATATATAAATAAATTTTCATATAAAAAAAAAGAGTTATATTGCAGCTCCCTGAACTTATTACACCAGCACAACCAAATTTTAAAGATATTCTTGTCCTATAACTCGACACCTTTTTTCAAACTTTCAGATACCTGCCTTCAATGAACACTGAGTTATTTCCAAATAAAGAAAGGAGTTTTATGGTAGCTACTCGAACTCGCCGGCCGAAAATGCTGGATTTAAATGGTGAAACTAACAATTTTGCAAAAGTGACATAAAAAAAATTTCAGTTTCCTAGCTCCTTTATTTTTTAAATTATCGTACGGAGAGACGGAGGGACGGATATACCCTTGAACATACGTTCATATTTGTATAAACAAATTATCATCTCTATTGTAAATTTAGTTATTCAGAAACGAGCGGGTTGAATCACTTCTCTATAGATAATCTAAAATATAATATTAATTATTGTAAAATTCTAAAATTTATTTTTGATTCATATGCAAAAATCTATTTTTTCTCATTTACATTTCATTTAATTTTCTCAAGATGTCGTTTTGGCATATGAAACAATTTTAAATTAAACCTCAAAAAATGTCATATTCAGATTTTTAATACTTAGCTATGACTTAAAAATTGTTAATGACATGGGAATGAAAAAAGTAATTTTCTAAAAGAAAAAAAAATATAAACTTTCAAAATTATATTTTTGACAAAGAAACAAAATTATGTATCTGTCTCTTTTCCTTTAATTTTTTCCTTTTGTTATCTTAATTTTTTTATAATTTAAGAAGTCATCAACATTTGAAAATAAACAATTACAGTAAATTACTCAGTTTTTTTTGCTTTCCTTTATTATGCACATATTTTTATTTTATACATTAATAATTGGTACTTTTTTATATACGTTCAGGGATGAAGTTATCTTATTTTAAGTTAAGTACTGGTTTCTGAACCATAGAAATAATCTGAATCGGAATCCATAGAAATTATTATCCATAATAATTATTTAAAAAGAAAAAAAGTTTTCAAAAAAAGTAAATGATAAAGCAAAATCTATAGAAATATAAAAACAAAATATCAAAATTTTAAAATCCAAGCTTTAAAATCCTAACCTACAAAATCTAAAAGCATTAAAAAGTGAAACTTTTAAAATCTTAATAATAGATAATATTATGTATACAATAACAATAATAACGTATGTACAATAATAAATTAATAATGTGGCTATACTCTAAACTCCAGCTAAACAAATGTTTGAAATCCTATCTATGTAAACTACTTTAGAATCTGTCCTAACTCTTAATCTGTATCTCCGATATACACATCATACGAAATGAAGCCTCAAATAAAAATGAATTAAAACACCAAAATAAACAAATAATTTTCGAAATTTTGGAGTAATATTTCATTGTACATACTGTTTTTTTTTTAGATATGAGAGGTTATTTCCCGAATATTTGCAATGTTAGTTAATTTTTGTTTTGGAAACTTATTTCTTGTTAGGTTATATTTTCTGGTTCCATTAAGAATAATTTATTTTAAAGTTATTGAACAATTATTAAACTATTTTGATTTTTTTACAGAAAATTTTATAAAAAATTAGAATAACTTTTACGATTCTGTAATTTATAAGTCTGAAAAATAGCAAAGACAAATTTATTGAATCAAATTTGAAAATTTTTAAAATATTAGTAAGCTCTTAAAACTTTAACTATGCTTCGTTTCATTATAAGAATCTAAACTCTGAGTTTTTTAATATTTTACAAAAATATTTAATTTTAAATATCTGTTGTTATCATCTCTCGTAATAGTCTATCTGCAATGAACGGTCTCGTTTCGCTTTCTTTACGCAGTGATCTGCCAACCAAGTTAAATGTATTGAATTATCATATAAGTGTCTACAAAAATGGCCCTTTCACAGCCATTACGCAGTCATTAAAAAAGTTGTTTAACTTTTAACTTTTTCGCTTTCTCTACGCATTCAAATGTCAAACAATTGAATAGTGTCAAAATAAAAATTAAAGAGAACACTATTATTTTAAGGTAGGTAAAAAATAATTGAAATAAAAATATTACAAAAATAAAATATTTAGGTAAATGCTTTATTATAATAGAAAAAAACAACAAAATTTAACAAAGTTATTAATTTAATTCATGAAATTTGTAAACAAAATAAAGTCAAAAAAAGCTGCCATTTGCATTTTATTGTGGACATTGCTTTGTTGACTACGTATTGAGTGCGTAACGATAGCGAAACGAGAGCATCATTGTAGATAGGCTATAAGTCAAAAATTTCATAAATTTTCTATCATGTATCGTTTATTCTTTCTAACAAACAAAATAAAAAGAAATATATTATGCAAGCTGCTACAAATAAAAATTCTCACGCCTCATCACTGATAACTATGTATATATACATACATATAATAATATTATAATATATGAGATGTAATTATTTATTATGTTCATGATTTTAATAGAAATAATACAAGTGTGTATTTTTGTAAAGAAAATTGAAATTTTATAAATAATATGGTTGGAAATAAATTATTTTTTTTTTCTATTTTTAATTTTTCTAAACAATCATAATATACGTAAGTGACAGAACAATGAATAAAATATAATATTAGTTTGAGTGTATGTACATATATTTAATAATTGAAAATATGCTTGATTAAAATGTCTAAAGAAATTAAAACCAACGTCTTAGCAAAAAACAAAATAACGATAAGGAAAAATACAAAAAGAATCTTAAACCCATCATAAAAATAAATAAAAGAATAGTTAATGTTACTCCTAAAAATTGAATGTAAGTTTAATAATTATGTGGTTTTTTGTTAGATTTTCCAATATTATAAAATTTTTACAGTTTCTATAATAAAAACAAGTAAATGTAACAGTAAGTCGATGCAATCGACTTATTTATATTCTACACATAAAAAATTCAAATAAAATTAAAAATCCATAAGTTATTTTAGCTGGGTATTTAATATAAGCTAAAAAAATAAAAAGCATTTATTTGAATAATAAAGCATTTTGTACAAAAATAAAAGCATGTACAACCTTTGTACAAAATTTCAGGTTTCTATCTTTATTAAATTCGAAGATATGCTTGTTAGGTCTTGGGAAGTGTGTGAAGGAACGCGAACCACCACCCCAATTTATCTCAAAATTTAGAGACATCATCAGAACAGGGTAGAACACTCTTATATCAAATTTCAAGTCTTTAACTTTATTAATTTCGAAGATATGCTTGTTCGGTTTTAGGAGTTGTATGGGAGGTACCCGAACAACCACTCCAATTCATCTCAAATGTTAGGGATATCAGGGATTCACGAAAACACACCCTCGTACAAAATTTTAAGTTTCTATCTTTAGTAATTTCGAAGATATGCGTATTCGGTTTTGGAAGTTGTATGGGAAGTACCTGAACCCATGGTCCGATTTCGTCCATTTGCAATCCCCGCCTTACTTTTGTCATTGTTAACCTACAGTATAAATTTCATCAAGATAGAATCATTATTTTTTGAGTTATCGTGCGTATGGATGGACGGACATCGTTAAATCGATTCAGGAGGTGATCTTGATTCAGAATATATATACATGTCCATATCTAACTCGCTTCCTTTTTGTGGTTACAAACTCCATACCAAAGTTAATATACCCTATACTTTAGGTGTATAGGGTATAATAAGTTATTAAGTATATCAAAATTATCCCTTAGTTGTTCCTTAAGGACATTGCTTATTTAACGAGGTGGATTGAAATCACTTGAGCGTACAAGAACTTTTAATTGAAAGAAAAACTACTGAAAGAGTATTCACAAATCCCTTTTGCAACGGGCGTATTGTAAAAACAATATATAAGTGTAACGTATTAAAAAAATATCAATAGGAATATTAATAGAATATATAATATGTATGTATATATTTTGACCTAGAGTTGATCCTATAATATGTAGCCGATAGTTTTTGCAATATTAATATCATTTTATACATGGTCTATAATATGTATAGACATTTAAATTGGTATTTAGATATTTTTCAAAAATAATTTCAAAATTAAATTTCTTTATTATGAAATAAATTTTAAGAAATGAATAATTTAATAATGTAAAACATTTGTCTAACACTTTTATATTTACTTTAACTCTTTGGAAGACAATTTTGTTTTTTTGTTCATAAACCATGTATCGTAAGATAACCCATTACTGTCAAAAAATAAAGTTAGACTTACCTTTTAACTTATTGCATGAGTTTGAAAACCTGTATGCTGAAAAAATATCCTGGAACATATTGCCAAGGTGGTATTTTTAAGGTGGTATACTAAATAGTGAAATATATTGCATACAAAATAGAACCTTGCAGATTTGACATATATTTTTTGTTTTTTTTTTTTTCTTACTTCATACTGGCATATCTAGTGTAACGTCTTCTGGAAGACTGCTGTGCTGGGATATTATCACCTATATTTATAAATATTTTTGATCTTTTTGATTGATGCAGAGAAAAATTTTCGTGTTTTGAAACACTAGTTGTTTTACGTCCATTATCAATTATTTTATTTGCCAGATGAAGCCAGATGATTATTACCAGATTTGCCAGATGATTATTACCTGATAAATTTTATAGAAACTTATAATCAAATAGTTAAATTTTTTTATAAAAAATTCCCTATCTTCAGCATTTTGTAGATCTACAGTTAAAATCAAATGTGAGCACCCTTTGATCTGCTTGATCTACACTACGCATTATTTTGATATATTGGGTTACGATTTCTTGTCACGGAAATTCTTTTGTATGTACTTCCATCGGTCAGTTAGATATAAAAAGAAGCTTTTATAATATTACTTATATAAATTACAAGAAAAACTATTTATTGAATTATAGTAATGTTTGGAAGTCTTCAAACTTTAGCTGGGATTTATTAGGTTGAAGCATATGAACGTCATCACACAGTTTCGTTAAATGATCATAAAATCTTAACAAAATCCTTCAAACTATAATTGTAATTTTTTAATTTATTGTTTTAAATGTAATAAATAGTTCTAAAATAAAACGGAAATAATTCTTTAGACCTAACCAAAACAAGGTTATTAGGTTATTTAATATACTTGATAAACTTATTATTTCCAAAAATTTACTGCCATTATTTTATAGCCATATATTCATTACTAATAGATAAGTAGTTACATAATACAAAGAAAATAACGCTATTAAATATCTTATGAGGCCAGCGGATCGTTCAACAGCGGAGGACAAGGGGTCGCTGGGGTCAAGTGTTAAGGCAACTATTCGCCCCTCCTTCGTAATAAGAACAAAATACCTTAGCATATTATACAATTTAAAGGTTTCAAATTGTGAAATAAGCTGGACTAAACTTAATTTTCAAATTTTTTATACCTATACCTAATTTAAGCTTGATTTAATTTTGTGACTCTTTTCATGGATGCTCATTTTTTTATTGTTGGATAATTACTAAAAAATTTTATTCAAAACAACAACGAACTGAACTGATTTTAAGTAATAAAGTGATTTTTTAAAATTAAGAAAAATTTTTCTTTGAAGTTTTTCTTCTGTTTTATTTTAATTTATAAAATTTTCGACAAATCCAAAAATATTTATAAACCATATAAAAGTACGATATTAATATAGTGTTGTATAATTTTGTTCACACAATATCAACATATTATACATGTATATGTGTATGTTTATGTACACAAAAGCTTAAATTCTATATTTATTATTTTTACATAACAATTACTTTCAAAATTACTTCCACATTTTTTTTTTTTAACGGAAGTTAAACTTCGTTATTTGAAATTGAGCAATAAGCAAACGAAACCATTAACATTCCACATATCCATATCCGTTTAAATCTTATATACATACATTTATACTTTCGAAATTTTATCTTGATCAGATATATTTTGGGAAAAATTAAAACAACACTAAAAGATAAAAGATTAGAGTTGAAAAAAAAACTATAAGGAAAAAAAAAACAAAAACAAAACAAAGAAAACTCTATTAATAAAAAAATTTAAAATAGACTATCAAGTACCAGTTACCAGTTAAAAAGAATTTCAAGAATAATTTAAAAATTTATAGGTCTTGATTCCATCATGTAATCAAAACAAAAAGAACTTTACTCTATTAATAAAAAAAATGTAAAATAGACTATCTGTTTTTATATAAAACAAGGAGGTATGTAAAATCAAAGGCTTTTAAAGAAGCGCATTTCCAAAAAGACAATGAAAATATCTAAGAATGCATCAAATGCGATACATCAAAATTTGTAATTTTGTTTTTGGGTTTTATATGTAAGAAACGACAGTTTTTTTTCAATTTAAAGAAACCCTAATATATGACATGACTAAGAAACCTATTAATACAATATGTAAAAATGTATTAATGGAGCTTTAATTTTTAAGTACTTAAGATATATTTGCATAAGTGTCCAAGTAACAGATGTCTAAAAATATTAAATTTGCATTTTTTGATTAGCCCTAATAGCTTCTAAAAGAAGGTAAGTACAAAAATTTGTTTCTGATGTAACTTATGCTAGTTCTCTAAGTCTCATGTTTTCAAAGTTCGAACGAAAATCGTTACAGAGAAACGGAAGACTTTGTTTTAAATAATCGTAGATATGAATCTTAAATTGCAAAACAATGTATAATTTTTATATCGATTTAGAAAGCTTAAAAAAGCTTTATATCGTTGAACTTGACATAACTTAAAATATAAACAATTGAAAATAAACTTATTGCAACTTTGAGGAGCTGCAGCTCCACAATTAGTGGCAGCGAAATAGAAACTCGTTTTCTACAACATTAATTTAGCATAGAAATTTTGTAAACAGATGGATGGACAAGGAAAAATACTGGTAATGAAAAATTAAAAAAAATTTTAGGTCTTGATCTTTTCTATCTTATTTTAAATTCAAATGCTTGTATTTAATAAGAAATACATTTTCATTTCGATGTGTTTGTGTATAATATGTGTAATATAATACGAGTATGTGTAAAAATTTGTAAGAATGCTCGTATATGAAAAATTCCTGTGATTATTCTTATTTTATTCTCTTTCTTCTTTTGTCTCTTTCAAATATCGTCTGTATCTCTATCTTGCTTTGTTAAAAGATGGCATTTTGTGATATTTTACGACACAATCTCGTTTTTGTCTTCCTCAAATCTAAATAAAAAACAAACGAAAAAAAATGATATAACAAGAAAAAACTTCTATTGGGACATAATAATATCCTTCTTTGATTGCTCAAAAAACAGAAAAAAAAAAAAAAAGGATTTACAATACAACATAATACAGTATAATAATATATGAAAAATCATTTATTTTTTTTCTTTTGTGTTGTATTGTGATTTCTTCATACTGATAAATATAAATTTACTTTTTACTCTCGTTTGTGTATATATTTTTTGTTTTGTCATATATCGTATAAGTGTATAATATATGTGATATACAAAGGAAACTGAAAGAAAAAACCCCTAAAGGAATATGAATTAATTTTCCTGGAAATCACTTACAATTTTTAAAAATATTTATTTTTTTTTTTTTATTTTCGATTTTTTTTTTTAAGAATAAGCAAAAAAAAAACTTAAGGATACAAAAATATCATATAAATAAAAAAAAAAAAAAAATAAATAAACTTTTACAAAAAAAAGCTCATTTATATATAAAAAAAAAAAAGTAAACACACCATTTTAAATGAATCTAGAAGTCATGAACAAAAAAAGTGTTTGAAATTTACTCTTCTATTCATATAATATGGCATTTTATACAAATCCTATAAACATTAGGCTCCTTATTATGTTTCATCAATTCTTCAGTTCAATCAAAATTCAATTTTTATAAAAATTTCTAAAAATTCATTGTTAGAGCCAAATTTTACAGTTTTAATATGATTTTTTAATCCTTTTGTTTAAAATTTTTCTTCCTATAAATTGTCCTTCCATCTTTAACTTTTGCTTATTTTTTTAGAACATCATTTAAAGATTCATAGAAACGAGATCTAAACAATTGAAATTCAAACCGTTAATCCATTAGTAAACGTATAAACATACTCCTGTTTCACACTAATTTCTTTAATCTAATCTTTTTTGGATTTTATCTGAGTAATTTAATTTTTTACGTATTTCTTGAACGTTGTAACACTTAACATAAAAAATTATATATGTATGTATATGTACTTGAAATTCCTTATGCTCTTTACATTATGTCTTTAAGTGTATATTTTCAAGGAAACACAAACAACATTTTTTTTTTTTTTTTTTTATGAAAAACAAAACAACAAAGATAATCTTGATTTGTGATTGAGGTAATGAATTTCATATATATAATTTGTATATGTAATAAATAAAAAAAAAAAGCAAAAAAAAAAGAAGAAATTTCAAAAGAAATTAAAAGGATAAAAGCAAACACAATAGAACAAGATAAGTACAAAATGAAAAAAAAAATAATAAAAAAAAAAAAAAAATAAATTAACTTTTCAAAATTTTGTATATTCTTTTATTTTAATTTCTCTAAAGAAATATAAGATAACTTTTTTTTAAATAAATTAAAAAATATATCACCTAATATTAAATAAAAATATGAATAAAATAATATTTATAGAAGGATTTCATTTTAATTAAATAATAAACACATATAAATACGTTTTTTTTTTTTTTTTGTTTGTTTTTGGTTTTTTCAATAAAAAAAACATCCTTTTAGTACTTTTTAATAAAACAAAAAGTTATCTAATTATTCATTTTTTCAATATTCCTTTAGTTTAATACTCCAGTATGGTTTTTTAATTTTTTAATACAAAGATTTTTAATCTAGGGATTTTATACTAATTTAAATTTAAAGATACAATAAAAATATCCATTTTTTTTTTTTTTTTTTTGAAAACTTTTTCATCAAATTTTGTTTTACATTAATTTTAGTTAGAATTTTATTTCTTAAGTAAATTTATTTATAAGAACAAATCTAATTTTACGAAAAACTATTAATATTAAATAATGAACATTAAAAATAACTTTAATATTTTTTTTATTTTAAATTAATAAAAAATTTTTTTAATTATATTTCTTGCAATAAAAGAAAACACTTTATTTCATGTTTTTTTTTTTTGTTTTCCTTTGCACTCCTATAAGGAGAATAGCGCATCCACTAAAGGATTTATTATTCATATTTGACTAAGTTTCAGTTTCAGGAATCATCTATTGTACAAGAAAAACTATGGCACGTATAAATTGTGTTTTTTTTCTACGCTATCTATGAACTTATACAAGAATTATTTTATTATATATGTATTATAATATTATATTAATTATACGATATATATATTAATTTTTTTATTTAATTATAATATAAGAAATATCTATATTGTTTTTTAATAATCTATATGAGCTAATTGTAGTTTGAACCCAAAACTTTTCGAAAGAGCTTTATGTTTAGGTTATATTTATTTTTATACATATTTTGTTGTATAAGATAATAGATGTCGCACAAATAAAAATATATATTTGTGCTTAAGTGCTTAATAGTTTTGTTCAATGTATATTATCTACAACCGAATAATCAACGGCTAAATTAAACTAATGATTACAGAAAGTGAATCTTAGTTAAGTATGAGTAATCAATGACTTAATGATTGCCATATCCTTTTTTAAGGAGTGTAAAAAAGAAAAAAAAAAAAAACCAAAATAAATTATTTCTTAAAGTCGATAACAATGACTAGATTCAAACATAAATAAAAATTTAATATTAACAATAACACCATAAAATTGCCCATAACAATAACACCATTATTGAAAAGAATGAAAAAAATCAACTGATTTTCAGTTTAATTTAAATAAAAAGAAATTTCAGTGGATATCCTATAAGATCCTTAATGTGAAAAAAGCTTAGGCATTTAAATTGCATAACATCACCATACAAAAAATATATAGACTTATCATTGAAAATGCAAATGCGATTGTGGCTGGGAAATATTTTAATTTTTGCTTTAAAGGTGTCATTGAAAACGTTGCAGATAATTGCGGAGCTGTAAATTTTTTGAGGTATCATTCAAAACGCATTCTAACCTATAATCTACGGTTTTTATTTATATAAAAATTTTGACATTTTCTATCCACAGTAATTTTATTGCGGGGTCATACAATTTAAAAGAAACTTGATATTTGCCACTCTTTGAATTGCTTTTTATATTTATTTATTATTAATATCAAAACACTAAACTGTTTTGTACGAAATTTTAAATGTTTTGTAAGATCATAGGAAAATAGGTACAACGGCTGGCAATTAATTCAGTTAATTTTTTTGAACAGCTCTGTTTTAAATTTCCGCTTTTGTTTTGTTTTTTCAATGATAGTGAAATTATTACGGCGGGATTAAATGCGAATCTGAATTATTCCTGCCGCAATTGTTTTCAATGATAGGCATAATAATAAAAGTAAATATCACTACTTTCTCAATAAAATTCTAATAATATTTTACTTTATTAATTCACTAAAATCGATTACAAAAAATTCCTTAACCGCAACCTGCGACTAACCTTGTTATATAATACCAACCCAAAACTTCAACAAAAGAAATACAAATTTTCTAACTAAACACAGGTAAAAATAGAAGAAAATTAATCAATTTTCTATGAAAAACTTAAATTTGAATTAAAATTGTAGTTTATTGTAAAATTTTAAAACAAAATCAAAAATAAACTATAAATAATTTCAAAGTTAAATTTCTGTACCATACCCAATAATAATTCACTTTATTCTATAGAAGTGAAAAAAAATATTAAAAATCTAGATTTATACTTTTATTTTTAACGAATTTGTTTAAAGATTTTTCCATTTTATTTCTTTTTTTTTTTCTGCTAAAACAAAACTGAAAATTCATTTAATTTTTTTCTTATGAACTCATACCTAAATCTGTATGTATATTTATATTTTGCCAAAAATAGAAAACTCTGAAACTTTTTTTTGTTTCTTATTTCGCATTAATTTAAATCTGCATTCATTATTCATTTTTTATACAAATTTTGCTCAACTATAGAACAGAAGCAAAACAAAAAAAACAAAAAAAAAATTAAAATGAAAATTACTGGAAAACTTAGATACTAAGGAGGAAAACAAAAAAAAAACGAATTTATGAAACAATAACGTCCCGCATGTAACCAAGATAAATAACTAAATCACAAATCATAAATACAACTATTTTTTTAGTGCTTTTTTTTCTCTTTCTCTTTTTTATTTTCTATTTTTTTTTTTGGTTTTTTTTCTGACACACACAATTTTTACCTATCATCTGGGCTGTGGATTTGGTAAACCTGTTTTACCTATAAAAACTTTTAACATAAATAAGTATAAAAAAAAAAAAATTCTTAAAACAAAAATAAAAATAGAAACCATTACAGAGAAAACCTTATAAAAATTTTCCTGAAGAAAAATAATAATGGTAATAATATATTAGAATATATCTACCTATTATTAATATCTATTACTGTATATATGTATACCAATTTTAAATATATATATAGATATATATAAAAAATCATTTATTATTATATAAAACAGTTTTAAATAAGAAACATTTCATTTTAATATTCTATAACAGCAGTACAACAAAATACAAAAAAAAAAATAAATAAATAAAATAAAAATTGCATCTCATATCATAGATACATATATATACCTACCACCAACGATATAAAAAAAAACTCAATTTGTCACAGATGTTTTCCACTTATAAAAGCCCAAGAATTTTTAAAGACAATAATAAAGAAAAAGTTTTAAATTTTCGTAATACCATGTTTTTGGTAATATGAAAATATAACAATAATATATGTATAACAAAATTATATTAATATTATACAAGACACGTCTTGCCATCTAACTATCTGAGGTACCCCTTAATTCATCTAAACTTTATGTTTTACCTTTCACATTCTTTCATTTTACAAAACTTAACTCCAACAAATTTCAAAATTTCACAATTTTATGTCCGCCTAGAAAAAATATTTACAAAAAAAAAAAAATTTATGTAATCTAGATGCTCTTTTCCTAGTTCAGTTTTGTTTTTTTTTTTTTTCTGTACATAAATGAATTTATTTCATTATTCACCTTAGAAAAAGAAAAACCATATACCATCACTCAAAAACCACTCCTATTATCATTCACAAAAACCAAAACAAAATCCCATTCCATCACTTATTATACTTACAATGGGATACTTGTATTTGACTCGAATACCAATATAGATAAAATTATTTTCACGTTTTCCTATTCATCTTACCTTGAAACAAAAATAGAAACACCTAATAAAATTCATATTTTCTAAGCCGTAACATCACACTTCTCTTCCTGATAAATGGCAGTTGTATGGATGTGGTTGTGGTGTAAATTTTCTCATAACTATTAATCAAAAGAAAAAAAAAAATAAAGTTAAATTTCAAAGTCAGAAAATTTGAACAGGCAATTTGAGAATCAAAAAAAAAAAAAATAATAATAATAATCTGATAGATTCTTAGAACCTGGTAAAGATATCAAACAACTCACAACCATATCTATCATCTTACTCACCATCCAGAAGACAAAATAAAAATAAAGATTCCATGCTGGTATAATAGTCATCGTTACAGTCATCGCCTTTTTTCTCTTTTTGTAAATGATCAACACTTAATCCTATACACTAAATTTACATCTTAGCTAACAAACAGCTTTTTTATTTTTTTGTCCTAACAGAAAAAAAAATGATGTTACAGTTACAGGTATGAATTACCGGTATGATTATTCTTACAACCAGAATTTCTCATTTCTTTTTCATAATACTTATATAGTTCTGAAGTTGACTTGTATAGGACATTCGCCTAGTGATAAAATATAAAACAGACATTAAAAAATATATCAGAGATTGTAAATGGGGGTGGTAAATAAAAAGAGATACAAAAAGAAGAAAAAATCATAAAGTAAACAAAATATAGAAAAAAAAAAAAATGTTAAATAAAAGTAAACAAATAAATTGTGGTGAAGACCAGAAGGTCTTTTTGCACTCACCACAGTAAAAAAAAACAAAAAAAACAAAACAAAATAAATATAAAAAATTAAAGCAAATTTAAAAATTAAAGTGACCAGATGTATGAGACATATTATGTTATCGTACTGTCTGACTATCTGTTTTGTCAATGAAACGTTTCAAATAATTTTATAAAATTTTATTATTATTTTTCAACACCAACTTTTACCCAATTCAAATGTATTAGAGCGGGAAAAACTGCGGTACTTTCTTCTGTAATTTTTTATCACCTTTTAAGCTTCTAAATTTTTTTTATATGTTTTCTAAGAAATTAACAATCATTGAATATAAAATCCAGAATTTAGTGATCCCTTTTTTCAATTCCCCTACTCCAATCCTTAATTGGGTCACTTCAATCCCTCAATTGGGCCATTCTAATCACACAACTTAAAGTACTTGTTCTCTTCTCCTATTAGTAAGATAAATTTTAAAATAAATATAGCCGAATTTTTATTTATCTTGAATAAATTAAGTTGTTCATTTGAAGTTAATAACTGTACTTCTTCATTTAAATTCAATTTATCAACAAAACTTGAATAAAATTTCTGAATTCTGGTCACTCTATTTGCTATTTAATAAATTTAAAAGTTAACATTTCTATTTTATTAATAAAATAAGACAGTTAGTTAAAATAAACATAAAAATGACAAAAACAAAAAAATATAAAAAATACCAAACATAAAACACTTATTTACTTTTTAAGTAAAACAGCAATTCTATTAAACTTTTAACACTCCTATATGACAGGTTTACACAAAAATGTTGTATATAATCCACCTTTATACATCTGCTTATCTTCACTACATCTTTTTTATTTTTTTTTTTTTATTTTTCTTTTAAATAAAATGTTTATACAAATCATTTGTTTTGTTTTCTTCCATTTTATTCCTTACAAATTTTCGTCCTTTGTCTTCATTTATTCATATTTTGAATTTTAAAATTCTGTTTTGTTATAATTTTTTTTCTGATTTTATTTATTTAATTCCTTTGAGAAAGTGTTGAAATGTACATAAATAAAATACCTGAAATAAAAATAACAAAAAAAAATTAAAAAAAATAAAAAAACAAAATTGAATATATATATATATATATATATATATATACGAAAATAATGTTTCACAACATAAATTCCCTTGACTTGTTCTTTTTTTTTTTTTTTGTTGAATTTTTTTTTTTCTTTTAAGAAAAAAAGAAACCTTAAAGCCATTATTTCATCACTAAATTATATGATAGCGTTTTATTTTAAAGAGAAACTCGTCACATACCATGAAGAAAAGAAAGTTAACCAAAAAGAAAAAAAACAGTCCACCTTTCTTTGTAAAATAATAATATATTTTCTTTGTAGGATGAAAATCTACATGGTTTTTAATGTATGTTTGTATACAGGATAAAAAAAAAAAAAAAAACATTAGGATTAAGGATTAAAAAAAAAACATAATGCTCAGAAATCTGTTTTATCTCATACCAGTTTTATTTCTTTATTTTCTTATAAAAAATATTTAGTGCCTGGTGAAAGTTATTTTTTATTTATGGGAAGTCAAGCACTTGAAATAATAAATGTACTCATTTGGTACATTTTACTAAGTAGGTACTATAGTAACTTTAAGTTTTTTTTTTGTTTTTTTTTTTTTTTTTGATGAAGCTGTTTGAAAAAATATATATTTTAAATAGAATTTATTGTTAGAAAAGTAAAACCGACAGAAGGATATATAAACAATAAGTAATTTTTAAATAAAATTATTATGCAAAATTAAATACAAATTATACAATTGCCGGTACCTTCAATTTTAACACTGAAATTTATAGTAGAATATGGTATTTTTAACTTTCATTCTAAAGATAAATCACTTTTAACACTTTTAAGTTGTTGAATTTGTGCTTTAAAAATTTATAGAGCAAAAAGAAAATAAAAACTAGATAATTTATTTTATACATTTTATTTAATATTTACATATCACATATGATATAATGTAATATATCGGGAGGTTTGTTAAGAAAAACAATTTTTTTCAGTAATTTGACTTACAATTTATTTATTTATATTAATATTAAAAATCACAATGTACTATATATTGCAATATATATAAACAACATCACCTACTAACGTCATTATTGTTATAGAAATACTATTATTAATTTACACATTAATATTATTTATTTTATTTATACTATATTTGGTAATTCGTAGCAAGGGGGATATGTTTTCAATTAATAAAATTTGCTACCTGTGCAGGATTTGAACCCGCACTCCTTCGATTAATAAGGCGCGTGCTTAACCACTAAGCCACCGCAGCCTCCACTTGCAATTAAAAACACTTGCTATATAATATTACAAAAATATTGCATATTTCTTGGAGAAAAAAAAAACTTAAAATATTTCTTTTTTTTTTGTTTTTTAATTAAACTTTATTTTATCCTTCATATAATCTTAAAAATAATTTAACCTTAAAAAAATTGAATGAAAACGGTTTTTTGTCTTTACATTATAATTAACATTTAAATTAAAATTGTAATTTTTTTTTGTTATTTTTTACGCTATATTAATTAATTTTCATCTTAGAACTAAAATTTGTTTTTACAAATAACTATATTACCTATTGAAAAAGACATGAATATAAAAAGAAATATTTTTTAGTTTTTGTGAAATAAAACTTAAACTACTTATCCTACTTAATTTAGCTAAAACGAATGTTTATCTAATACTTAATTCTAGTTAGTAAGTGTTTTCCAACCGCCAATGACGTCTTTTTATGAATTTATCTTTGTCTGAAGTTGACATATCATATTTCAATTTTTCTCCGTTAATATTGCCCGGGTTATAGTCTATTTTTGTTTTACATGTTTCCCGTCTATTATAATGATATATTAGAGGGACATGATTTTGGTTCTGAATGAAACCTTGCTCGTCTAAAAAAATGAAAAACTCAGGGGCTATGAAGCTCGTGAGAAGCGTCTTGTCAATGTAATCCTTATTGTGGTACAATATATGAGATATTAAACCATTTGCAAGAGTTTTTAATGCTCCATCATAATGATTTCGAACTAATTTTATGATCAAATTATCGATTCTTATGATATTTCCTTCCTTGTACAAATATTTATTTGAGTAAAAATGTTTGTAGTCGGATTCGGGCTTTCGACTAATATTGGTACAGGCTCTTAAGCACTTTCTTTCGAATTTACGAATTGTTTCCATTAACATTATATTCCATATATTCCATATTATTATGCAATATTATGTACAAAAAATATTCAACTTGACTTGCGTGCGCATGCGTGCCTGGTTCAGTATAAGAGCTAAAACTAATTTAGTGTCAAAAATTGAGCTTCATATTCGTAACGCTTCAAATCGATATTTCAACTCAAACTAATACATATAGGAATGACCCCCTATTACATTATAATAGACGGCCATCATGTAACATCTACGAAATTTCAAAAACTTTGATATTGAAATTCGACATTAAAATACCAGAAACAGAACTCAAAGTATTGGTGACTCAGAACTTAAGTATTGGTGATAACAAAATAGTTATATACGGATATCCTGATATAGTTATTTATTTTTATTTTTATAGTTAGTTTCCCAGTAAGAATTTTCGTAACTGGTTACTTAAAACACTAGTTCTAGAACTAGTTACTGTTAACTGGTTACAGAACTAATACTTAAAACATTTAAAATTGTTATATATTTTGTCAATTAAGAACCAGTTCATTTTAGATTACATTTCTTAAAAAGGTAATCGCTTATGAATTGATTACCAACTAGATTACATACCATAGTAAAAAAAAACTATAATTCCTTGTACGATTACATTTTTGAAAAATTAATGCTAAAGATAATGCGTTGGTTGAAATGCAATAAATTAATATTAGGAAATTTTTATTGTTTTCTTAAAACACGCAGATACTTAAGTTATCAATAGTTTGTTTAAATAATAAAAAAAAATTAATATTACTTTTTAATGTATACATATATATAAATTTTAATATTACATAATTGTTCTTTTCTAGTATAATAATATTAAAATAAATAAATAAAAGTAAATAATAAATAATACAAGTAAATGTAACAGTAAGTCGATGCAACCAAAAAAGCAAAGCAAAAAAATAAATGCTTTTACAACCTTTGTACAAAATTTCAGGTTTCTATCTTTATTAAATTCGAAGATATGCTTGTTAGGTCTTGGAAAGTGTGTGAAGGCATCCGAACCACCACCCCAGTTCATCTCAAATTTTAGAAACATCATCAGAACAGGGTATAACACTCTTATATCAAATTTCAAATCTTTAACTTTATTAATTTCGAAGATATGCTTGCTTATTCGGTCTTGCGAGTTGTTAATCGCTAATATTTAATTAAATAATTAATTTCGAATATGCGTGTTCGGTCTTGGGTGTTTTATGGGAGGTACCCGAACCCACGTTCCGATTTCGCCCATTTGTAATCCCCGCCTTTCTTTAGTCATTGTTAACCTACAGAATAAATTTCATCAAGATAGCATCATTATTTTTTTAGTTATCGTGCGTACGGACGGACGGGCATCGCTAAATTTACTCAGGAGGTGATCCTGATTCATAATATATATACATGTTCATATCTAACTCGCTTCCTTTTGGTGGTTACAAACACCATACCAAAGTTAATATACTTTATACTTTAGCTGTAGGGTATAATAAACATATATTTTTCCCATATTTTTTTTTTTTTTTATCAAACTCATTACCTAAATCATTACCGGCAACTAGTTCAGTAACTAATTTTAAGTAATGCTGGTAGTAGCAATTAGGTTAAAAGCAATTTGGGTTACTTTGCTTTTTAATAAAATTTGAAAAATATTTTGTCGTAAGATTAAATTTTTAGAATTTAAAAATTGAATTGTGGATTGGTGTCATTAAATAAAAAAACATTAAATAAAACGATCTTAAAAATATCATATATTTATAATGTACCTATCATTGTTTTTTTTTTTTGAATTTTTAACACCTGGATTTCTTAGCTTATTAATATTTGTTTTTGTATTTGAGATATAATTAAAATATTAACTTAGTGGTAAATAAAGAATATTGCAATACAATATATATGCCAATAGTGATTTTAATCTTTTTTGATTAAATTTAATTTTTTAATGGAAGAATTTATTGGAAAATTTTATATATATATTTTTTTTTATTTAAAATTATCTTGATTTTGTATATTCTCCTCTTATAATCGATTATTATTTATTTATTTACTTATTTATTATGAAAATTGTGTTATTATTCCTTTTTTAGCAATAAGTTTTGAAAGGATTTTAAAATTTAATATGAAATATATTGTATACATATATATCTGCATAATATGCATATTATAATAATATATATTATATATACATAGTTATATTATATATGTCATATCATATTATATATTATGTAAAAGTATATATAAATATATATATATATTTAAACTTTCACATAATATATAATATGACTACCTCCTATTTGTATAATTATTATAATAAAAATTTATTTAAAGTGTTTTTTTTTATTTGCATTGTAATCAAGAAAATCAGAAAAAAAAAAATCAAAGATAAAAGAAAATAAACATAATAAATATTGGAAAATATCATTTCATTTAAACGGCAACAAAAAAAATAAAATATTTTACTCTTTTATTTTTAATATATTTTAATTTCTATGAAAATGTTATTAAAATAAAAGATTTAAAATTAATAAAATTATTGTTGATTAAATAAAAAATATTATAAAAAGATTAAATACATACTTATAAAGTTTTTTTTTTTCGGGTATCTAATAGGAACTGTCATTCTTCAATTGGCTTCATAAATAGGTACCGGATATCGAACATGTTAAATTTGTCACCTAAATTTTCCACTATATACCAGCTACAGTTTTAGTATTTCAATCCGAAAATGAGAAAAAGCTAATAAAATTACAGCACCATCTTACAATTTCAAAACATATACGCTGAACATTCGTATACAGTTTTTCTTTTTGTATCATTCTATCATAATCCTTATTAGACTCTTAACCTTGTTGAAATATTATAATATATCACATGTAAAATGTTCCCTGTGTGTTTCTAACTGAATTCCATTCTATGTAAAAAAAAAAAAAAACAAAACTAAAAAAACAATTACAATGACCTAGGTAATAAAATTGTCTACATAGATTTTTTTTTGGGGGTTGGATAAATAATATCCAAGTTAATTGACAAGAACATCAGAACAAACTTTTCAAATCAAAATTACACAAGATGAATTAACATTATACATATTATACATACATATATTTATATTCCTATATTATACAAAGAAAAATAAATATCATCATTTTCACAAGGGAAAAAAAAAAACACTTTTACAAAAACAATGTAGACATGTCTGACATTTCAAACAACAAAAATTAAATGTTATGTCAATTAAAATAACCCTTAATTTGACAGATTAATGTGAAATTTGTTTATTAGTTAATCTTTTTAGAATATAAAACATTTTTTGAGGTAAATTTTATTTTATATAGAATAATTTTAAAGTAATCCTTCCATCAGTTATCTTTAAACCAAAAGTAAAAATAAATATGTATAGGTATTTGAAATTTAATAAAAATGAAAATATTTCATTCAATTTTATAAGTTGAGATTTTTTGGGCAATCAGTCTTTAAAAAATCTTTTACACTGGGCGTTTTTCATTTTCTTATCAGATCAATGCTCAGAGCAGATGTTGAGCGCTCATAGCAAACTTTTGTTTGAACTCTTGACCGCTTCAAGTTAAAAAAGAAACGTTCAGAGCACAAATTGTTTATTTTTATTCAAATTATTTTCTAATGTCAGTATTTTTTTTATTTTATTTCATTATTTTAAATGTAATAATATAGTTTTAAAAGGAATTTATTTAAAATTAAAATAAAATTTTATTTCATTTTTATTATTTTATTCTTAATTTGACGTTATATTTATTGAAAACTCTGTGAAATCTGAGAAATTTTTACGAGCTCACAGATCGTGCTCTGATCACATTCCGAGTTAAAAAAGAAACACAAAATGAATAATCTGGATAATCTGAGCATAAAAAGAAACACAATTTTTTTTGCTTGACAGCTCTGACTCTGATGAGAAAAAGAAAAACGCCCACTGAGATATCCTTTATTAATTTGTCAAAGCATTTTTGGAAAAATTAACTTATTTGAAGTAGTGCACATTTTGCATCTTCTGCGATATCCAAAAACTATTAGCTCCAAAATCGCGTAAGAAAGTGTCAAGTAGAAGCTATAAGCTCTCAAGAAGAGTAAGGACAATAAAAAAGCCCACATTTTGCATATTTATTGAAAATTAATTTGCTTAGGCTTTACAAAAGCAAAAATAAAAAAAGTTACTCTTGGTCTAGATTTTAGTTTTAAAACTATGGTATTCTATTTAATAATCCTGAAACTTTAAAAATTTTTAATTGTCAAAAAACATTTTTTTTATGCCCCTATATTAATTAATATTGTCCATATACAGCTAAAATATATACTTGTTAAGTTAAAATTTTGGACAGCAGCTTTTTCAACCATGTGTTTCCATTAGAAAAAAAAATCAATAATTTTTGAAAAATCTAATTTGTAAAGTTAAAGTTAAAGTATTTTATATACTAAGGCAGTAATAACGGAAAAGTACTACGCACTAGAGTTATTTTTTTATTATCTAGTTTTATTTTCTTTATTGTGTTTATATTTTTCATAAATTTTTGTTTTTCTTTTCTTAACTTCTAAACAAAATCAAAATATACAATTTTTCATCAATAGTTATTTTTTTTTGTTTTTTTTTTTTTTTTACTCTCTTCGACATAATGACATTATTCTATATTATATATACCTATTTTAACTTAAAATTAATGTCACAATATACGTGCCCTTTAAATTTTAAATTATTAAATTTTAGCCCGTTTTCCTTCTGATAAGCAACATTAAACACAAAGACATATTCTGTATACATGATTTTAGTCAATAAAAAACAAAACATGAACTCGCAACCTCTTTTTCATAAAAATTTCTGTTAGATACAAGACATAAAAATATGTTATTCTTATTTACCCTCAATTTTCTTCAATTTCTCTCAACCTATTTCATAAAACTTAAGATACTGTTTAAAAGAGGTTCAG
Organism: Poecilobothrus nobilitatus; assembly: GCA_947095535.1. NCBI lineage: Eukaryota > Metazoa > Arthropoda > Insecta > Diptera > Dolichopodidae > Poecilobothrus > Poecilobothrus nobilitatus. The sequence continues at coordinate 188,735,795 of OX352774.1, read as the reverse complement.
TTAAATTTTCAATACGCATAACATTTTCAATATATTGTATTGGATTTCAATATTGATAAAATCTTATACAAAAAAACTTTTCATACTTGAAAAAAAAACACAAAAAAAAAAAAATAATAACAAAGATGGTACTCATACGCTCAAATATTCATCACAAAGTAAAAGTTAATAAAAAATAACAACAATACTAAAGTGAAAAAATTAAAAGTAAAAGCCAAGCTTGTTCTTTAACTTTAACAAAAAAAAAATAAATGACTTTTTAATAATTTACAAAATAAAAACAAAAATTAAACAGAATTTTTACAAGGATTTTAAAAAGGATTCTTTAAATTTTTTTTGTTCCAATGAGGAAAAAACCTAAGAATTTTCTTTTTTTTTTTTGTTTTTCATCTTATTATTTTTTTTTCTTATTTGATAAAAATCCCTTACGTTAAGCCGATGACATCATAAAACATTCTATAAGACAAAGTGATAGAACAGTAAGAGATAGAGCGAGAGACAGAGAGAGAGGGAGAAAGATTGAAATGAAAACTTACTAGTAAAAGGTAGAGAAGAAGCATAAAAATTATTTTTTAGACTTTTTTTTTTATCAGTTGTTATTGTCTTTCTTTTTTATTCCATTTTTTTTTATTTTATTTTTATTTTTTATTATTGTTGTCTTTATTTTTTTCACGTACGTGTATGAGTATATGTTTTGGAAGACAAAAAACAAAAAAAAATAAAATAAAAACGAAAACCGACAAAAAAAGGATTATTTGTGACAAGAACACGTACCAAATTGAAAAGATTTATAGCCCATCGTTATAAATCAGTTATTATTTGGAAGCAATTTTTTCATGTTCGGGATTTTATTTTTCGGTTTTTTTTCTCTTTTTTTTTGTTTTTTTGTTTTTGGATTTGATTTTACTATGTGAACATAATAGTAGTTTATGATATGTCTATATATATATGTTTTAAGAATCTCTTTCCTGTTTTTAAGTAGTCGATTTTCGTTTTGGTTCGTTTAAATAAAAGTCGAAAGTGTCATTTTTTTTTTATTGAATAAAAATTACAAGGAAATAAAAAAAAAAAAACATAAAAATAAGGTTAAAGCAATTGGAAAATGGTAAAAATTGGTAAAATTAAAGGAATAAAAAATAAATTAAATAAATACATTAATTGGATAAATTTATCTATAAAATAACCTAATTAAGAAGATTAATTTTTATATAAAATGAGAAATATACCGATTTTATAAATTTATTACATTATTGAATAAAATTCGCAGATAAAAAATAATTTCAAGGAAATTCAATAAAACAAAATCAAGGAAAAGAATATTGGTAAAAAATTCAAATTTAAATTAAATAAAAGAAAAGAACAAATTAAGTCTTAAAATTGAGTTGTATTATAAGTTTTCGTGGTATTTTACTTTCATTTTATCAAAAAAAAATTTTTTTTCAATTTTCTTCTAAATTATTTTTTATTCTGATACAGGAAATATTTTGTTTTTGAAATAGATTGGTTACCACTACTATTATCCAAATTTATTAAAAATATGAATGCCTATAGTAAAAAATCGATTTATAAATTATACACATACACTACATATTCATAATAAGTCTGATATAATCAGAGCTTTGCCATTGTGCAAAAGATGTCATTATATTTTTTTCTTTTCTGTGAATAGTTAAAAAAAAAAAAAAAGTAAGAAAATTATTAACTCTATTAATTTAACCAGTAAGATGAAACTTTCGAAAGAAAATATAAAGAGTTAGGTATTATTAATTATTGTTTATCGAATAAAAAAAAAGAAACAATTACCTTTCATAACAAATTCAACCACAACAAAGCTATTTTTACTTTTACTCTCATAATTTCAATTTAAAAATAAGAAAAATATAATAAATATTTTATAGAACATTTTTATAATTTCGTCTTTCAAAATCAAAAGTAATCCGAAAAAATTGTTAAGAAAAATCAAAATAAAAATTATGGTATTTTATAATACCTAGATATGTATCTATTATCCTTTTAAGAATATTCCATTTTTTTCAATTCAAACTGCTATCAATTCATATAGGAAGTTATAAATAATTTAAAATTACTGCATAATATTATGTGCCTATATCATTCTTTATCAGTTTTATAGTATTTCGTTCTTATATAGTTTAATTCTTTTGGAAGTCTCTTTAAAAACATTACCAGCCTTTAACCAATCAAACTATAAATTCTATAAATAGAGCATTTTCTTTCCCTTTCTAAAAAGATAACTGTTATTTGCTTCTAAAATCGGACAAACAAATAAAAACAAAATTTATACTTATATTTCATTTTCATCTAAAAGTAAACCAAATCTCCATCTCAGCTTTAAGTAAAATAAACAAACACAAAAATAGAGATTTTGTTTCATATCCTTAATATCCTTGTTTATAGTACAAATTTTCAAATTTTGTGCAGTAAATTTAAGCAATGACGCGAATTGGCAGCAGGTTTTTATCATATTTTTTTTTTTTGCTCAATAGTAACAAAGAAAAGGCAGTATTCAATACAAATTTATTCGGGTTTAAAAAAAAACAAGGAAGAATGTAAACCAACGGTTGTTAAAACCGCATATTTCGAAAAGATAATACAAACTGTTTAAATTGTTACTTATTTTGAAAATTTCATATAGAAAAAAATGTGAAAATAACATTTTTTTGGCAATTTTGAGAGGCTGTAAGTCCAGAGAATTCTATATAACTAAGAATAACCGTCAACACACGTAAAAATGTATTACTGAAGCTTTAATTTTTATGCCTTGCCGAAGAAAAATTTCTACAGGTCAAGTTACAGTTGTCTAAATAAAGCAAATTTTCAACTTTTAAACTCTAATAGCTCTTAAAGAAGGGGTGGTAAAAAAAAATTTCTGAGACAACTTATATTAACTCTAAAAGTTCTTTCTTGTCTCAAAATTCCAAGTTCCTATCTAAAAGCGTGCCGAAGTTATGAAGGTAAAAAAATCATGCCAAATTTGGTTTTCCATTAGCGGTAAATTTAAATAGTAAATTTGAAAATAGTGCATAATTTTAATGTTATTTTAAAGAAGTAAGAAAATTTCCGATCGTCTCGTGTTTTAATATTGTAAAGCTACTATGCAGACCTTAGATGTATGCATCTGAAAATAGTGCTTGTTTGAAATTTTGAGGGACTGTAACTCTGGAACCCTATATTACTAATAGAAATCGTTAATCCACTTAAAAATATTACTGGAGCTTTAATTTTTTTTGTCTTACCGAAGAAAAATGTGCACAGGTACCTAAGTTACAAGTGTATAAAAATACCAAATTTTATATTTTTCAACCCTTAATAGCTCATAGACAGGGGGCGGTCCAAAAAAAAATTTCTTATACTTATATTAAAGTTCTTTCTTATCTCAAAATTTCAAGTTCCTTTCTAAAAGCGTGCCGGGTTTGAAGATAGAATCATTAAAAATTTGGGATTCATATAACAGTAAATGTAAATACTAAATTTAAAAAAAAAAATGTTTAATTTTGATATTGATTTACAAAGTTAAAAAGAATTCCTGTCGAATGACGTTTTCTGATTAAAAAAATATTAAGTAAAACATGAGATACATGCATTTAAAATAGTGCTTTTTCAAAGTTGGATCGGCTGCAGCTCCGTAATGGACTAAAGGGGCTACATAAAAAAGTTGCTCTACAACATTAATTTTTTTTATTAGTCCCACCCATGATTAAAATTTTTTTTCTCTATCTTTAACGGTGTTTAAGTTTTGTAAACAGACGAACGGACGGACAGAAAGAAACTGATAGGCACATTTTTTTCAAAATTTGTTTGGAAATATGTTAAAGACAGTTTTAATATTAATTTCCCTATACATACCCATAAATAAACTAACGTACGTGTACAGATAAAAAAAACTCAATTAATGGTTGTCTTTGAATAAATTGCGAAAAAAAAAAATGATTTGACAAGAAAGAAAGAGAAATATTAGATATATCATAGAGAAGGAAAATTTAATTTTCTTTTTTTCTTCTCAATATTCAATTTAGTCATAAAAAAGAATTAACAAACAACCAGGAAAAAAAAATGTAGAGTGCATTTATTTCGTAATGGTACAGATTCATTTAAACGAAATTGCAACCAAACACAAATACTATTACACATACAAAAATTATTCTTTCTATTGAATCATTTGAAAATAAATTAAAATAAGAAACCATTTATCCTTTTACACACACATATCCATTAAAACAAAAAAAAATTGTTAAAAAAAGTAGTACAACGAATTGAAATTGCCTTTTAGATTAAGTTCACGATCAATACTCGATAGAAAATCAATGAAAATTAATTTAATATGAAAGCAAAAACAGAAAAAGATAAATGAACCTTTCAATTAAAATAAAAAAATAAAAAAACAAAAAATATAGACCCAATCAAGGACCATTAAATTACATATACTATTCAAGAATAAAAAAATCCGATTTTCTGTAACAATAAACTAAGAACTTCTGACAAAAAAAAAAGTGATGACAAATTTTTAATTAAAGATCGCTTTTTATATTAATTGAGAAAAGTATTTTATATGATATTCAAATTGAAATTAAAAAAAAAAAATGTAATGAAAATTACAAGTTTTCGATATCATTTTAAAAGAAATTTTATTAATCATTTGTACAGTTTTAATGTTTTTGAGTATTAAATTTAACAAATTTATTTTATCGATAAAAACAACTTTGCATTTTTTTTTTTTTTTCAAAATTTAATTAAAAATATTCAATTTTTAATCTTTTAGTAAAATTCTTAGTACAAAGTAATACATATATGTACACATCATTCGATTTTACAAAGAAACGTATATTAAAGATTTCCAAATGCTGAATAATAAAAGAGTAATTTCAAGGACTAAAAAAAATTTTTAAATTAGGAGTCTAAATTTTGATTGAAGTGGAAGATATTAATTTTAAAATTCTTGAAATTGTAACTAGAATTCAGTGTAAATTTATAAATTATTATAAATTAATTTTGAACATGTATAAGTTCTTTAAAATTCATAGTAACTTTGAAAAGTATTCAATTCATTCATATTGGGAAAGAAAAGGGAAGAAAATAAAATACATCATATAGCGTACTATCTTTAAAAATGAAATACATATATATTGAACTACATACTAACAAAAATATACAATCATAAACATATTAAAACGATGTAAAGAAAGATAAACGAAATTTTTTAATATTTGAGAATAAGCAAATTAAAAAGCGCCTTTAGATATGCAATTTTTATTTTCTAAACATTATTTTAATAAATATTTTAATAAATATTTTGCGGGGCTTCGGTAGCCTAGTGGGTAGGCGTGTGGCGTATTAACCGAAGCAGTGTGGGTTCGATCCCCGCACAGGTCGTAAGTGTTTTTTTTTCTTTACATACCCCCTTACGACCAAATATAATGTAAATATATAGTATATAATATAAACAAAATAAATAATATTAGTATATAATTTAATAATAGTATAAAAACCTATAATGGCCTTAGTAGCCGATGGTTGAATAATATTGCATTACATTTATGTATGTAATATTAATATAAATAAAAATAAAAAAATAAAAATATTTTGCTTACGGGATTTGTAGCCCCTGACCATTTTATATTTCTTGATAAAAATGGTTATATTCAAAACCAAAATCATGTCTATATTATTTCATTATAGAAAGGCTTCGGTGGCCGAGTGGGTAAGGGCGTATAAAATACGCTGTAAACACCGAGGGAGTGTGGGTTCGAACCCCATACACGTCGTAAGAGTTATGCTCCCTTACGACATGTACAGTCACGTCTGAACAGGAAAGGCTGTGTAATTTCCTGTCGTCATTTATGTGGCAGAGAAATGCTTTAAAAACAAAAATATATATATACCTAATTATATGTCCTCGACTGTAAATTTTAATGGATCCCCAAATCTGTAAAATATGTATGTCTGTACGCGATAAGGAGAAAAAATTGAAAGAGATTATTGGTGGTTGGATAACACACATTCATCAGATATATAGTACTAGAACTTCAAATTAGGTTTTAATTTAGACGGAGTAACGTAATTTAGGATGAGTAGGGTAACGTATAGCTTAAGTTATTTTTATTGTAACAATTAGAAGAAATATAAATTTTACCGACGAAATACCGATACCGATAAATACCGATAAAATATACCGACGTTTTTACAATATAAAAAATCAGCTGTCTCCACCACAGGACCGCTGGACCGCCACTACACGAAAAGTACAATACCAAAATTTATAGATTGTTTACATATTAACTTATATGAAAGCAAAATAACTTCTAATAATTTAACAACATTTTGTTTTATTCAATAACAGTAATAAGCAATAAAATCATAAAAATATATGTGCATTAATTCATACATCCATTTACATTATTATATGATTTTTTTTTCATTCAAAAATATTAGAAGTAAAAAATAATAAAAACTGTAAATAAATACAAAACAAACATAAGATTAATATTGAATCTGCAACAAAAATTTTACCGTTTAAATTTTACGTCATCAACAAAAGAATAATATGCATAGATATAAATAAGTATGTATGTATATAAATTTTTAGACATAAAAAAAAACACAAAAAAAAATTTGTTCATATAAATTCATATGGCGTGTTTGTTATATGTATGAAATTTGAACTTAGAAAAAAAATTAAATAAACGTTAATGTTGGTCGGATCAAAAAATATTCTATGGCAAAGTTGTTGCTCTTTACTTGTGTAACAACTTTTTCTTAATAATTTTTCTCATAAAAATTTTCAGTTACGAAATATTCGTAAAAAACTTAAAAAGTACACTAGTAAACCACCACTTACGGTTGTCCGATTTGCTCCAAAAGCTTATCAATCCGAGATATTTACGTCAGAACCTTAAATATGAAATTGCAAAAAATTTCGTCCAGTCGTTTAAGATGTACACGTGCCCAGAGACTTACTCATACACGCATCCACACACACACACACACACAGACGGACAACATGCTAAAAAAATTTTTATAGCCTTCTCCACACCGGAGTAGTGCATTTTTGCCAAAATCTCGGGTACAAATTTTTAGTATGAAAACAATACCTACCTTATACATAATGTGTGGTAGTTTAGGTAAAAACTAAAAATATAGAAAATTATTATGAATACAAATATTATTTTGAAAATTAAATTTAGAATTAGATACAAAACTAACATAAAAAATAAGGATTAATAAATTTAAATGATAATATAAAAAAAAAAAACAATCAAAGATGCCGTTCTTTATAAACTTTTTCTAGGCTAAGATGTATGTAAGATTTTATTTAAAAGTATAAATAAAGGGTTATTAATAAAAAAAAAAAAAAAATTTAAATAAATCTTACTAAATTTTTTTAGCGACCTTAGCGATTTCCTTAGCGAAATACATTGTAAAATATACTTTACTACCTACAATGTAGGCTTAGTAGCCGAAGGATACGAATATGTAAAATTACACATTTATAATTAATATAAAAAATTAAATAAAAATTTTTTTTTTACTTATATGTCACATTTAAGACATAATTAAATTATCAAGAAAAACAAAAAAGTATCACGACCTCACTTTTTTAAGGATATATATTTTATTTCTATTTATTATACAATTCCGTAACTTTTTTTATTAATTTAAAAAAAAAATTAATAATATTTGTATCTAAAATTTAACATGGAACTTTTTAACAAAATAATATATTAACATAATCAAATATTTTAACAAATAAAAAATTTAAAAAAAAAATTTTATTCTCTTTTAAAATATTTGCAATTATCAAGGATATATTTTCAAAAAAAAAAAAATTGTTCTGAGTAAACTATAATTCCAAATGTAATAATATACATTGATATTATCATAATAATGATAAAAACCTTGTAACCGTAAGGATTACATATTTTTATATATATTTTTTATTTTTTTTTTATTTTTAACTAGTCTCAAATGACCATAATCCATATTTAAAAATTAAACATTATAATAATCATTATATTTCACTTGAAAAATAACCTTTTCCAAGTATTACCAATAAAAAAATAATTTAATTTGTACACAGTATACAGATATAAAGAAAAACATAGGTACTGAACAAAACAAAAATTTTTTTTAAACATTTTCATATGAATTTTTCTTTGAATTTTCCTTAAAACAAAAAATTGTTTTTATTTTATAATATTATTTATGTTAAATATTTTTCTGGCATATGTTATAAATACCAAAAAAAAAAAAAAAGAAAAAAATAAGACAATGTAAACGAAAAAATAACATTTTAAATTTAAATTAGAAAATATCCTGCATATTGTGCAACATTCTGCTTCTTCAATTTTTTATTTTTAGTTTTTTTTTTTTGTTTTTTTTTTCTGTTCAACAGAATATAACAAAAATTGGATTTTACATTTCAGGTTTATGTTTGTGTTTATTTTTTTTTTTTGTTTTACATTTTAATTTTTTTTTGCGAAAAAATATTTCACTTTCATCTAATAATAAATCAAAATTGTAAAATGTTATTAAGTATATATATATATACTTACATGTTATTATATTTATGCATGTATATAGATTTTGTTTTTTTTTTTTACTTTTTTTAAATTTATTTAAAATTTATGCAAAATAATAAAACGTCCATCACAGCTCTTAAAAATAATATTTACATTAATATCCTTTTTTTTTTGTTATTTGTTTTTATTTTTTATTTTTATTACATATTTTACTAACTTGTTTCACTCTCTCTTTGTCTCTCTCACTCTCTTTCTCTATTTCGAAGTGTTTACTTAAAAACAACAATGAATAATAAAATAACAATCTATGATGGTTTTTACATAACATAAATCTTTAAATAACAGAAAAAACCCAAAACAAGAAATATACATTAATACAAATATGTATATGTATATACATATGTAAATTGTAATATAAAACCGTTAAAATTTTTGACCTCGTTACTAAGTTATTCTCCTACTTTTTTGTTTTCTCGTTTTTTTTGTTTTTTAAATAAAAAAAAAGAAAAACAAAACCAAGGAAAAGTTTTTATATTGAAATTTTGCAAGGTTTTTGCCATATAAACTTTTTCTAAATAAGAGTTTTGAAGATCCAGTTGTTAGAAGATGTTTTTTTTTTTTTTTTTTTTTTCAAATCAAATATGAAATATGGTATGGAATTGAATATTTGAGCAAAAACTTAAAATAATATGTTGCTTTATGGTTAAAGTTTAAGATATATATTTTAGGATATATAATCATATAAAAATTTTTGAATCAATTCAAAGTTTATATTTTAAAGAACATAATTAGCTTTTCTAGAGATTTTTTTGTTATTGATATATATGATATTAAGAACTATGGAACAAATCCTGATCACTGTTTTGGTTTGATTTAATTGTATCCTTTTTAAACTTAATTTTATAAAACTTTAATGCAATTTTTATTCAAATAATGGAAATTCTAAAATTTAAAGGAAAATTCATTTAAATTTCTTACATAGTTTATTCAGTTTCGTTAATTATTTTTCCCCAAAGGGAGGTTGGAATCTTCCAAAAACACCAAGAATTCCCCCTTGGTAGTGTCAGCTTCTAATTGAGGAAACCCATCTCCTCCCTTTAGCCAATATAATGGGATGAAACCTTTCTATCAAAATGTTTACTAATTGAATTTTAGGAACTGGCTACTTGTTACTTGTGCGGAAAAAATTTTTTTTTTTTGTTTTGCTGAAAGAAAAATAATTAAATATTTACTAGATCTTTTATTTATTTCACGCTTATAAGAGTTTCTTTGTTTATTTATCCTGTAACGTGTGCAACTTTTACATTGATTTTACGATCTTCGCATATAGTAATTCTCCTGCTCTTGGTCCAGTTTTTATATTTTAAATTTTTTTTTTCTTAGATACAATAATTATTTTTGCCCATGTTTAAATGATATTTATAGTAAATACATTGTAAATACATGTAAATACATTATACATACATACAGAATTATCTACGATTTACAAAAGTTGAATAATAACAGTAACACTCACTGAAATACAAATATGTCTTCAAAAAACAACAAAAGTATTATGCTATTCTATTTGTTTTAGAGATACGAGACTGTATACAATTACGATTTTGAATGGAATTTAAGATCCGTAATACATTTTTATCTAAAAGTTTTATTACAAAGATACTTTTTAATATTATAAAAGATCTCCACCAATAATGTAGATTTTTAACAAAAAAAGAATAAAAAAAAAAATATAAACATCTGATACTTAATATTTTGTTATTTTCAACAACAATCAATCTTAATACTCTACCAGTACCAATTGTAATTTAGAACATATGTGCTATCAAAATTTAAAAAATAAAATAAATAAATCTGAAGAATCTGACAATATAAACGAAAATTAATTTAAAAAATATTATATATAATAAAAGTAAACATTAATGAAAGGTAATCTGAGTGATCCAATAACACTAAAATTAATTAATTTATCATCATTTGTTGGATCATCATCACTTTGGATCATCATTATTTGATGATTGTTAATTAAATTAAATTTGTAAGTTGTATCTGATACTTATTATTGCAATAAGCGCAAGTATTAGATATTTAAATCTGTACCTGTAAACTCATATCAGATGTTAAAACATGCTACCTATTTAACATGTTGGTGTTTAATATTCATTTTTAATTCAAAAGGATTTATTTTTTTGCTCTTATTTTTCCTCAAAATTTTTCTCAGCTTTGTTTTACAAACTATAATTTCTTTTTTGGGCTAAATCTGTATATATTATGTGACAGTACCAAAATACATTGTCATATTCATATTTTTTTTTTTTCAAAATCTTTTTTTTTTTGCAAGTGTGGGTGGAAATCATCAAAAAAAAAAAACGATAGAGGGGGGTGGAACGAAAATGTGACCCTAAGTACTAAATAGTATACCTTCTATTTTTGACCATACAATAGGTTATCACTTCAGTACTTATATACTGCCTGATCAAAGGAATTTAAGATACGGAATAAAATTGATTTCAACTTGGCAGCCATATTGTGAACAAAATTGTTAAAGTTCATCTTGAATTTTTCCACGTTGTATACGTAATCATTACCGAATGGTTCCATTGTTTCGAGCTACGATAAATCGAATTATGTCTTCTGAGGATTGAACTTTATATAAAGGTTGGGGAATAGAGCTTTTGAAATGCTTTGAGTAGAATTGCATCAAAATTTTAATCTCGTCAAAATAAGAACTGGCTTTTATAAGGTATCTAGAAAACATGACCAGTACAACAAGACAATTATACAAGAAAATGTTTTGTGAGGCGGAATTAAAATTAATGGACTAGGAATTATAATTAACTGTCAATAAACTGAGAATAAACTTTTATTTGTATTTCATTTGGATAACGTTACCTATTAATATCTACCTAATACATATTATGTTATATATTAAAATAAAGTAAAACTTACATTGTTTTTTTTTATTATTATTTTTAATATTCTAAAACTTCTTATTGATAATACCTTAAAATTCTAATTAAACTTTGCTTTCTATTATATTAACAAAACAAGTATTTTTACTTTGAATATTTATATTTTTATTGTAACAACTACAACAAGTTCAATGTTTTATTTATTTTTTTTAAATTCTATTGAATTGAATAGGGGATAAATTGAATACAAATTGAACCAATTAGAAATAAAAAAAAAATACCCCAAAGACTAACAATCAATAAGTATCGCTAACAGCTACAAAACAAACATAACTCTTTTTCTTTTTTCTTAAGTCTATTACAACTTGAAATCTTTTACTCTTACTATTTGCAACAAACTTATTAAAATATTTTATATATTTATCTTTTTTACTTTTGTAATAAACCATTCTCGGTCTGTTAAAAAAGTAAAAAAAGAGAATTTCCTTTAAAATACAATGTACAAAACCAAAAAAAAAAAAAAAACAACTAACAATCAAATCAACCACTTTGTTTTACAGTTTCTGTCCTCATTTTAAATATAATTTAGTTCTTTAGTACTCTATACTTCCTCCTTCTTAATACAAAATTACATTTAGTAAATAATTTTTTTTTTTTTTTCTATTATGTACACTTTTTTCTTGAAAACGCGATTTGTTTTTCTTTATTTTTTTTTTCTTTCACTGAAAAGAAAACCAACATTGGAAAATTGTCAAAGGAGGTAAGAAAATGTTTATTTTATACTTCACAGAAAACTGTTTTATTTATTTATTTTTATTTTTTTTTTTCGTATTTTTTATATTTTTATTGGATTTTTTGTCCTCCGACTTTTAAACAACGAAGCGTTTAGAAACACGAAACATTTAAATAAATTGTAGTTTACGTATTTGTTATATTATTTTTCTTGTCGCTTTTCTTTTGTTTTTAAAACTCTTCTGAAATAAAATTTTCAAATATTGTATTATTATTTTTTCCTCTTCAATTTTTAAATATTGTTTGTATTCCCTGCAGGGTGTTAAATGTTTAAGAATAAAATACAAATATATACAATAATATTATGTATTATGTATGTATGTTATAATATTATTGTATTATACTTGTACATATTTTTTTATGTTACTTAACAAATTGCCTTTGTGATAAAACCATTTCATCATTTATAATATAAACCATAAGATGAAAATTGTAGGGTGCCTTCCCCTGCTAAGACATATTTAGTAGTTTAAAAAATATTAAAGTATCACTTAACTCTTAATAAGCCAGAAATATTTTATCGTTGATATGATTGCAGTTTTTATTATTTTTTCAAAATTTAAGGATTTTATATATTTTTGGTTTTTTTGTTAACTTAACAAATATCTGATCAGAACAGGCAAAGATATAAATTATGTACATATTTTATTAAGATTTCTAGCAAAGTATTCTCAAAACTTTTTATTTTACTTAAGAAAACATTGGTAGGTACGTACGTAGGTAGGTCTTGCACATTGAGATCACCCTTCGGTCAGTTTATGTCCGTTGTGGTACGCTGAATCAGTATTTTCTCCAAATTCAAATCATTGAGAACGTTTTACAAAGCACTGTAAATTGATCCACCTACGACAAAATGAAAAGATTATTTAAGAAGATTTTTTTCAAAAACATTTTTTTTTTTTAGAGCAAGAGCTATGCATTCACATAACAAATGAAAGTATTGATGCAGCTACTGCAAAAATCATATGAGAGAAGTTCTAGCCTTTAAGCATATCTAATAACCGGACAACATATTTTAGTTCCCGTTAACCAGAAATAATTCAAACATATGAAATAACTCAAAAAGAAACAAAAAACTGTGGGAAAATCTAAATCTTAACTCACAAAATATCCAAAAAATAAAATGAGTGTATAAAATTATAAGTTTAACTTTGTACTTACAACTCAGTGAATTTTAAAATTAGCCTACAATTTATTGTTGAAATATAAAAGTAGTAAAAATATTATTGTAGTATAATAATATTTTTATCCTTGGTTCCTTTTTTAATATAATTTATCCAAAATACAACTATTGATTTAATATAAAAGTTATTGTTTAAATATTTTCAATGAATTTTCTTTTTTTTTTTTTTTGTTATTGTTTTCTTTTCTACGAAATTTTCGTGTAAACATTTATTTTAAAAATATCTTCTTTTTTTTTTTTTTGGAAATTTAATTAAATTTATAAAAAAAATAATTACTTTGAAAATTTAATTTAAATATTGATTAATAGGTTGTAAATAGCCACAAAAAAAATGAATCTTAACCCATATTTGGCTGTTGTTGCAAAAACATTTACTCTTTTTGTTATTTGGCAGCACAATCTTGAAATAAATGTAGTTTTACATTTGGAAAGTGTGTAATTGAGTTAATTCTGGTCCTAGAAATCATATACTCAAGTACCATTTAAAATTCACAATTTCTTTTGTAGGTATCTATTAGTTAAGATACATAAATTTGAAATTCAACTAAAGCAATCCGGTTGGTCCGGTAAAAAGATAAGAAGTTGAAAATTATTTTTTAATTATTTTAAAAATTTATACTTTTCAAAGAATTTTTACGTTTTCCCCTTATATTTCCTTTTTACTTTTTATTTTTGTACGTATGCAAAAAAAGTAGATAATAATATTATTATTTACCCAATAACCTTTACCATAGTAAACTGTTAAGTTACTTATTTATGATAATTTTTTTTTTTTTTGCTTAGATACAATAATTATTTTTCCTCATTTTTAAATAATTGTAACTATAGTGTATACCTATTTAATTAATCATTTTAATGTTTTATTAATATTTTTGTTAATTTCTTTGTAAATTTAATGAAATAATGATTAAATGAATAAATTTATTTGTATTTTCATCTTTTGTATTAATTTTAATGAAAATATTTACGTAATATTATGTATTCATTTTTATTTTAAATTATTTTTGTTTTATAGATAATAAAAATCATATCTTAAATAACACCTAATTAAGGTTTTATATTAAATTTAACAAAAAAGGGGTCGAGTATAAAATATTAAGCAAAATTAAATTAATTAATTTAAGAAGAAAAAAAAAATAAACGATTTTAAGCATTAATAATGAATAAAAACTGAAAGGATGAGAAATATAGAGTAATGAATAATTAATATGTATCATGTAATTGAAAATAAGTTATATATGGGATTAATATTGTGGGATAACAACATATGGGTAATGTGATTGGTAGTCATTGTTAGATAATCTTCAAAAAATTACCTACATCAATAAATTCATCTTATGATTGTTCCAAAGAAATAAACTAGCAAAAAGAAATCCTTTTTTTTTCAGTTAAACTTTATATAATCATTCTTTGACAACATGAACTTAAACCCAACAAGTCGTTTTATACATTTTAATTTTAGAAATATTCTTGTTTGTACAAACATCTTAATATCTAAAGTTTAAAAAATTATACTTTTTTCTTAAATATAATAAAATGATAATAACAAAATAAAAAATAATTAAAATTGCTTTCATTTTAAGTTTTCTTTTGTTTTTTTATCAAAATTAATATCTACTATAAATCACATTATACTTTAAAAAAATTTCAATTAAAACAACCCCGAAAAGTATGCAATCATAAAAATACGTAGCAATATTAAATTATTTATGGTTTTTAGACCAAAATAGCCTCAGTAGCCGAGGGTTCTACTGATATTATATCAATTAATTGTATAATGTTAGACTTAAATAAAATAAAAAATAAAATTATGATTTTTAAAAGAGTCATTGTCCTGATGCGAACGGTCCTCCTGTCTATACTATAGGTAATAGAAATTTAGATATAGGAAAATAGCTAAGGGGCTTCGGTAGCCTAGTGGGTAGGCGCGTATTAACCGAAGGAGTGTGGGTTCGATCCCTGCACAGGTTGTAAGTGTTTTTCTTTACATACCCCCCTTACAACCAAATATAATGTAAATATATAGTATATAATATAAACAAAATAAATAATATTAGTATATAATTTAATAATAGTATAAACACCTATAATGGCCTTGCTAGCCGATGGTTCAATAATATTGCATTACATTTATGTATGTAATGTTAATATAAATAAATAAATAAATAAATAAATAGCTAGAATTAGATTTTAGGACACACAATAAGTACCAAATAATATTTATTTGAAAAAACTCACAATGTAATGACAGTAAAGCACATATTTTTAGAATGTTTAGCATCTAGAAGGATACTTGAAAAATATTCGATAACCGCCAACGAAGCAGTTAAACCTAAAAAAAAAAAAAAATCTGGCTATAATAGGAGAAATTGCAAAATTGTTGAAAATATGGAAAACATTTTAGGTAAAAAACTATTTAGATAATTATAATAAAAAAGAGAAAAAGTTAAGAAGAAAGAACACTGAAATCAATTATTAAAATAAATAAAAATAAAATTTAAAATAAAATTAAAATGTTTAAACTGTTTGATTAACAAAATTAAAAAAAAAATAAGTTATAGAAAAAACCAAGACTTCTCAAAGAAAGCACATTTCCAAAATTAAAAAATATTCCATAGTAAGCCTAGAGTAGATATGTTGAAAAATAAATTTGTTTGTTTTTTTTTTGGTAAGAAAAATTGACAAAAATCAAATCACTTTTGTCAATTATAAGGTAACCCTATATTATTAAGAAAAGTTATTTACACAAACAAAAGTATAATGTTGTAACTTTAATTTTAAAAAAATTTTGGACATGTGCCCAAATTACAGGTTTTTAAAAATAGAGAATTTTCAGTTTTTAGCCCCTTACAGCTTCTAAACGAGGGGCGACAGAAAAATATTTTCTGAAATGACTCAAACTTATTTCAAAAGATCTAAGTCGCCTCAAAATTTTGAAGCTTCTAAGTTTTCTAACCGTTTGAAAGATAGAAGGGGCCGAAATTTAGGGCTATACCTCTGTAATTGGTGGGACTACAGAAAAAAGTTTTTCCACAAAATTAGTTTTTTGGCGATGCTAATCCGTACTTAAAATTGCATTGCTTTATTTTGAACGGTGAAGAAGTTTTGTCAACACCCAGACGGACAGACGAACAGAATGAAACTAATATGCACATTTTTTTCAAAATATTTTGAAAATGTACTAAAAAGGATAAGTTGAATATAAAATTATTTATTTAGAATTGGGAGCGTCAGTGGCGGAGTAGGTAATCACGCGTGTCTTATTAAACGAAGGAGTGTGGGTTCAAATCCTGCAAAATGTTTTTTTTTAATTGCAGAAAAAAAATTACTGATAAATAAATTTTCCTAACAAATACACCTTACAACCAAATATTACAGCACTGTATTATAATTTAAACAAAACAATCGGAGTCCGAGCGGTCAAGTACATGGTTGTAAGGTTGGTTAATAACCGAATATATGTGGGTTCAAATGCTGCATAAGCAGGTAGCAAGTTTTTTTTTATTTGAAAGGAAAATCACTAATAAAATAATCTATCTTAATAAATCCTTTGCTTGCTTGATCCTTGATTTGTAATACATAAATTAATACATCAAAATAAAATGATAAATAAATGTTCTTTAGAAACAAATTTCTTGAACAATAAGTTTTTAATTTTTTTTTTTATATACGTAGTACTAAAATATAAATTACCGTTACTATAACAATTAATAATCCCTAGAGTTCTGTTTTTTTATTTTGTTTTGTCTTTATTTTTCCTTTTAAAAAAAAAAACAAAAACAACTTTACAAAAAGTATTCTTATTTCATTTTTACATTCTTTTTCCGTCATTACTTATAAATTTTTTGTTATTATATATATAGAATATTTTTGCTCTAATTAAAATTCATTATCATTAAGTCTTTACCAAAAGTAAAAATAAAAAACAAAAAAAAAAAAAAAAAATAACAATTAAACTCTTAACATTTTATAAAAGCAAAAGAAAAACAAAAAAACATTTTAAATGAAATGAAAATAATATTGTAGAAAATGTATAACTAGTAAATAAAAAAAAAAAATTAAATATGTGCAAGAAAATCTATATAAGTGCGTTCAAATGTTGTGTGATAGTGATAGCAACAAAGTAATCATCATTACCAACATTATCTAAAATTAATTTTTTTTATTTTGCTTTATATGTTCTCTGTATTTTCTTTTGCTACAACTTTTTTTTCCTGTACATTTTAAAACTATATACATATTATTTATATACAAAATATAAGTTTTTTTTTATTATATTATTATTTTAAATAAATATTTTGTTTTTTATTGTTGTTGTTTTTGTTGCTGTAAGGCAAAAAAAAAAAACAAAGTAGAATGTAAACCAACGGTTTTTAAAAGCACACATTTCTAAAAGACAATACAAACTGTTTAGAATTGTGACTTGTACAAAAATTTAAAAATTTCATGTAATAAGAAAATTAATGAAAATAAGACTTTTGTGGAATTTTGAGGGACTGTAAGTCCGGAACCCTACATAACTAAGAAAAACCGTTAACACACGTAAAAATATATTAGCTTTAATTTTTATGTCCCGCTGAAAAAAAAATTGTTCAGGTGCTTAAGTTACAGGTATCTAAAAATAGCAAATTTTATATTTTTCAGCCCTAAAAGCTCTTACACAAAAAATTTTCTAAGAAAACTTATACTAATTTTAAAAATTCTTTCTTGTCTCAAAATTTCAGATTCATATCTGAAGGCGTGCCGGAGTTATGAAAAAAAAAAATTTTATGTAAAATGTGATTTTCACATAACGGTAAATTTAAATAGTAAATTACAAAATATTGCATAATTCTGATATTGATTTATGGAGATAATAAAATGTTCGGTCTTCTGGCGGTTTTAGACTGTGAGACTATTGCGCAGAGCCTGACATATATACGTCAGAAAATGGGACTTTTTTGTAATTTTGAGGGGCTGTAACTCTGGAACCCTATACAACTAAAATAAACCTTTAACACATGTAAAAATATATTACTGTAGCTTTAATTTTTCTATCTTGTCTAAGGTGCTTAAGTTACAAGTGTTTAAAAATAGCAAATTTTCATAGAGGACTAATAGCTCATAAATGGGGTCCAAAAAAATTTTCTTTATATCTTGCCGAAGTAAAATGTGTACAGGTGCCTAAGTTACAGATGTTTAAAAATAGCAAATTTTCAATTTTAGAGCCCTAATAGCTCATAAACAGGGTGTGGTCCTAAAAAATTTCTGAACAAACTTATGCTAACTCTAAAACTTATTTCTGCTCTCAAAATTTCAAGTCGCTATTTAAAAGCGTTACAGGAGTTATGAGGGTAGAAAAATCATGCAAAATTTGGTTTTCACATAACGGTAAATTTGAATACTAAATTTAAAAAAATTGTATAATTTTCATATTAATTTACAAAGGTAAAAAAAATACCTGTCGTTTTCAGATTGAAAAAATCTTAAGCAGAACATGAGATATATGAATTTAAAATAAAAATAGGGCTTTTTCAAAGTTTGAGGCGCTGTATAGCTCCGTAATGGAGGCTACATGAAAAAGTTGTTCCACAAAATTAATCCTTTTATGAGACCTAACCATGGTTTAAAATTTTTTTCTCTATCTTTAACGGTGTAGAAGTTTTGTAAACAGACGGATGGACGAACGGACAGAGTGAAACTAATAAGCACATTTTTTCAAATTTTTTTTGAAAATGTGCTAAAAAGAAAATTGCTATGTTGCAGCATAATTACTTTACTTTACATCAAAATATAATACATATATTATAATTTTTTTTAAATATTGCCCGTTACATTGCATTCATTAATATTAATTTTCTCTCATCTTACATTTTTTTTTTTATTCTTTGTTACTGTCGCTCATTTTTACTATCTAACAAAAAATTTAACAGCATTTAAACATATGTATCTAGATGTTGATATAAATGTATGGATATGTACATACATATACATATATATATATGGTAAAACAAAATTAAAAAGAAATATAGTCTCTTATTAAATACATCATTAATGAAATTTTACACTTCATTTACTAAAAACTACAATTACTACTTCTTGTGTATAAGTGTTGTCTCTGTTTTTTTGTTAGTTGCTCATTGCTCATTTTTTTTAGGGTTAAATCTTTTAGTTTTTTTTTTTTAATTTTAGTCTTTCTTTACAACTGCCATTAACATTTTTTGTTTTTTTTTTTTTGTTTTATATTTTTGTCAATGAAGCATGCATGTTGAATAAATGAGTGAGTCATAATAGAAAGGAAAATAAAAATAATATAATTTAACAGTTTTTCTACATTTTTGTTGTTTCCTCTAGTGTAGTGAATTTCTTAATGTGATGTTATATTTTGTCGAACAAAAAAAAAACAGTGAATTAATAAAAATTATACATAAAGATATTTAGATAATATTTTATTATGTATATATATAGGTATATAATTAATTATATTATATTTATCTATTTTAACACATTAAATTATAATCATTTAGAACTTTTTTTGATAAAATGAATTTATTTGATTTGAAGATAAAAACCTACAGTAGTTTTAACTTCTTAAATATTCTAGTAATCAATAAATTACCCGAATATTAATGATATAATATGTATTTCATGAGGGTTGAATGCGTAAAATTGATTTTGAACCCAATACTATTTTTTATCAAACAAAAATTACGCTTGAACTCGTACTTTTTTTTTTTTTGGAAAGTGGGATTTGAGTTCTATATTGTTTTTTTTACTTATTGTTTTTTTTTCATATAAGATAATACAACTAAGCTAATCAAATCTTAAAGATAAATAAAACGAAAGTCCACTTGAATTTAAAAAAAAACCTAATGCAACAAAAAAGAGAATGGGGAAAAAATAAATACCAGTAAAAAGAATCTCAAATTTGAAAATTCCAAGTTATAAAATCCCAAAAAAAAAAAATTTTTAAATTACAAAATCCCGAAGCAAAATCCCAAGTAACAAAAGAATCTCTTTTTATTCATTTAAAATTAAAAAAAACAGTCAATAACATTATAATAATTACTTTGTTTACATATTTTTAATATAGCTATTTGTTACCTTCATTAATATTTTAATGTTTCAAAATTGACATTAGGTAACCTACTATAAAATCTTTCTCTGAATTGGGATATGTCCTACAGTAAATGTTTTACTGTTAAAGTATGGATCTTATAAAAATAAAAATTATTCGGAAGCATTTTACAGTTGGTTACAAAATTAGGATTCCACTAATTTTTGTTGTGGAGGATTGGGGACAAGAAATATTTTAAGATAGGATATATTTTTTTTTTTTTTGGATTTTGTATTTTGAGATATCAGCCCCAAATCAATAAAACTTATATTAAGTTGAAGAAATTGTAAGAATTGAAATTGGGATTACGAAAATGCTAAAATAAAAAAATTCCAACAAAAAGAAAATCAAATCATGATCTATCAAAGTAATGTTTTACAAACAAATATGCACGCCCCATAAAGGCTTATCCAAGAAATTTTTAAAAACAAAAGTTCCTGTGGAATGTTCCTTCAAAAAAATACAAATTCAAATATTGTTACTTATCAGAGAAAATTGATGAGAGAACAAAAAGATCTTATAAAAAGTAAAGAAATGTTTTTTAACATCCTATGCACCGACAGGAAAATAACTAACAAATAATTTTTAATTATTTTTCTTAATCATTTTTTTTACCCAAAATTAGACGGACATTTCAAAAAATTGGTTTAAGTTAAGTTTAAAACAAATTTTATTTATAAATTAAATTTATCATTGAACTTAAATATATTTAAGCTTAAGTAATCAACTTTTTAAGACAAAATTAATTTAAAATTTAAAAAAAAAAAACCATTTATTAAATCATAAAATTCATAAAACATTAAATTTTTTTTTTTATTTGATGATCACTACAAAATAATTTTTATAACCTTTAATTTTTATTTTATATTTACATAATTTATTCTGCAATTTAAAATTGTAATTAAATTCATTTTCTTTAAAAGTTGGTTTTATTTCGAGGTTAAAAAAAATCTCATTTATTAACTTTACATATTCTTATTTTTGCCAACATTATCCATCATTTAAAAAACAAAAAAAAAAGGAAAAAAAAAAATAAAAGGTAGGATCATGATAATATGTATTATAATAAGTAGTAAATACAATGAAACATATGTTTATATAATATATATATATATGTATTGTATGTATTATACATCAAGTCTTTATATTTTTTTTTTTTGTGTTGTTTAAGAAGTATGTAGGAGAGAAGACGAAAATAGACAATGAGCAAAAAAAAAAAGGAGATAAATATTTTTAACTATTTCATTATGATGTCGAGTGTCGACGCCTTAATGCTTACATTGCTTTTCTACTATCATCAACATATACAATATTATCCTGATATGAATGTTTGAATGATTTTGTTTTTTTTTTTTTTGCACTTATTTTTGATATGTACATATATATATATAAGAATAGAAGCCTTTTTTCAAAGAGTATAATTAACTTTTATAAATACATACATGGATGTAAGATATTTTTTTATTGTATTTCATTGGTTTTTTGTTTTTTTTTGTCCAATTTGCCAAGTTTTTATGCTCATATTTTTTTCGAAATGCTCAACTTTTATGTTTTTTTTTTTTTTTTTTTTTGTCAGATAAACTTTACAAAAAATTATGTATATATTACATTATGTGTATATTAATTTAAATATTTATATAAGTATGTCATTGTGATAGATATATAAGTAGATCGATAGGTTTCATAGAATGAAATTTAAAATAAAAACTAATAAAAGAGACTAGAAGTTAAATAAGCAAAAATTTCAACAACATAAAACTAAGTTTGCCTAAACACAGCATGTAGAAAGTTCGGTGTTCCAAAATATGGGCTTAACTTTGAATAATGGCTGCAATGGCTTCATAGATGAGTGATAATTGAGGATTTTGAATACTATATCTCTATGTCAATGTTCTGCTTCGACAAAATAGAGCTTAACTTTGAATCATATATGAGTGATGAGTGAGCATATAGAAAATTCAACGTTCCAAAATATTTGCTTGACTTTGATTGATGACTGCAATGGCTTCATAGATGAGTGATAATTGAGGATCTTGAATATATTGAATGTTCCGTCAATGTTCTACTTTGAAAGAATAGAGGTCTTTACAAAGTAATAGAAAGACCTACATATATTTAAATTTATTAAGAGATAGTGATGAAAAATGTTCTTGGTACCATAATGAGCCGGATGGTTATTCCTATAGCAATATGTGTATCTTTGTAATTTGATAAACTTTTGTAACTAAACGTTCTATAGTTATACCTTTTAAAAACTTATACAGTTATATCTTATAATATTTAGAATTCTTTTGCCTTAAACTTCAGTAATTTCAATTAGGCGATGAATTTGACGAAGATGAAATGATTTTCATTTAAAATTAAAAATAATTGTATACATGCTCCAAAATAATATAAAAGTTCTAGTAACTATATACTGAGTAATGAACATATTTATCTTATAGATATAAGTACATGAAAAAATGTAAAAGTATTTTGGAAAGTGTTAAATGAATGTCTGATGTCGGTCTGGGCTAAATTGAACTAAACGAAAAAAAAAAAAAAAATTGGAGAAATGGATAAAGAGTGTGTATTCGCATAAATTTCGTTTTGTTTTTTTTTTTTTTTTTTACTTTATTTTTTGTGGAAGATTTGTGGATAATACGCGTGTTTTTTTAGAAGTGATAATTTTTTATATTTTTTTCTTTAATTTTTTTTTTTCTCAGTATATTTGCAAGTCATGATTTTTAAAGCATTTTTGCTTGTTTTTTTTTTTATTTAGATTGTGTTTTTTTTATATATATATAAAAAGGAATATTTGAATTTTTTTTCATGGCTTTAACTAATTTTATTTTTTTTTTTTTTGCAATGTTTTATTAGAGTTTTTCGTTTTTTTGTTTTGTTGTGAGTAATTTAAATAATTTTTTTTACTGTTTTGCAAAACAAAAACATTAGACAGTAATAAAAATTATTTAACTTTCAAATTTCATAAGTTTTTAAAAGTAAAATATGAATAAATTTAAAAATGCTAAAAATGATTTTTATTAAATTAAATTGTTAAAACTTAATAAAAATTGTGACTAAACGATGACAGAATGCTAAAATATACAAGAATTTTTACACTTGTTAGTAGGTTTAATTACGTATAATTAAAATTAGAATACCGTAGTGCTTGTCTTTATCAAATTAATTTTACTTATTTTCCGTTATTGTATTTAAGAGTATTTTACTTCTTTGAATCGACATTTCATTAAGATCCAAGTCATCATTTACTACAATTACAACCCCTTTGAAGAAAATTAGTTTTTTTTTTCTCCGTTTATACTAAAGTATTATACTAAGTAGTATAGGTATACTAAAACAATGATATTAATTCTGTCCTTCCGTCAGTTTACAAAACTTCTACACCATCAAAGATAGAGTAATGAAATTTTAACTATAGGTAAGTCTCATAAAAAAATTAACTTTTAGATGTAGATTAATTTTTTTTTATATAGTATCATCCATTACGAAGCTAGAGCCCCTCAAACTTTGAAAAAGCCCTATTTTTAAATGTAAATTTTTAAGATCTGCTTAATATTTTTGCAATTTAAAAACGCCATTTGAGAGGATATTGTTTTACTTTTATGTTTCAAAATCATACATTTTTTTTTTGTATATTAATTTATATATTTTTTAAAATTTATTATTTGAATTTACCGTTATGTGAAAACAAAACTTTGCATAATTTTTCTTACTTCATAACTTTTTTTTTTCTTTTTTAGTGCATTTCTCTGCCACATAAATGTGAACAGGAAAATACACAGCCTTTCGTGTTCAGGCGTGACTGTAAATATCGTAAGGGGGAGTAATTCTTACGATGTGTGTGGGATTCGAACCCACACTCCCTCGGTGTTTTACAGCGTATTTTATACGCTCTTACCCCTAGGGCACAGAGGCCCCCTTACTTCATAACTTGAGCACACTTTTAAATATTTACTTGAAATTTTGATAGAAGAAAGAATTTTTAGAATTAGTATAAGTTTCCTCAGAATGTTGTAACTTCACCTAGACAAATTTTTTCAAAATAAAACGCAAAAATTAAAACTTTAACATTATAATTTTACATTACATGTTAATGGTTTTTCTTAATTATGAAGGGTTCCATTAAAATTGAAGAAAGTGTTTATTTGTCACATTCTTTTCTTATTACTGCGGACTTGCAAAGAAAATTTTCAAATTTTGGTGCAAATCACAATTTTAAACATTTTGTATTGTGTTTTAGAAGATGTGCATCTTTAAAAAATCGTTGGTTTACATTCCTCATTATTTTTAATGTTTGGTTTGTGTCTATTATTGAATAATTGAAGATTGGTTTGTGTCTCTAATCGATTTTATTATGATTTTATATAAATAAGTCATTTACAGAGAAATGATAGCAATATTATAGCATTACATACAAATAACTGATTGTAACCAAATACATGTATTAGAAAAATTACATAATGTAATAATATTTTTATTTAAATATGTATAAATAAAAAAATTGTTTGTTTTTAATATTAATTTAAAATTTTCTTTCATTTCAGGTATGTGCTAAAATTTGATTAAATCAAGTTGCATCAAATAAAAAATTAAAAACAAAAACCGTTATAACTAAAAATATAAAAGTAAGCTCTAGTGAATATAAAAATATAATATTTTTAATACATAAAATACAGTTATTTTGTTTATAAATCTACATAAAAAATGATTATATTATAAAATTCTACAAAAAATATTTAAATTATTTATTAATTTTTTTTTTTTTTTTGTTTTTAAATTCAACATAAAATTGAAAATAAAATAATGGCTAATAATAAATTTATATTGAAGAGTTCATTGAACATTAAAATAAATGAATCTGATTTATATTATATATTACAATATAGAAGAAAACTGCAATAAATTTTAATCAAATATTTAAATAACTCAATTCATTCAATTTATTATAATAATAATCAGGAAGAAGCAAAAAAAAAAAAGAAAAATAAAATAAGAAGAAAAAAATATTCAATATAAATTTACTTATATGAACATCAAGGATTCGTTTTCATTTTATATTTTTATTAAATTTTTATTTAGTTGTTTTTTTTTTTATTTTTCTTACCTTGATTTTCAATTGAAACTTACACAAGAATCGTGTTATTTGAATGTAAAATTTGTTTTCTAACATAAATAAATTTTTTATATTTTCTTGTTCCTTTTTTTTTTTTTTCGATACATTGCATAACACATAATATAATATATTTATAACTATTATATATATACATATATGTATATATATTTTATTTATTTTCACATATGAAGTACTAAGTACGAGAGTAGTTCAATAATAAATTGAAAGGATATATGATAATATTAAAAATTGAAGCTTAAATTCTGAAATTTTATCATCATTGTTTTACTTTATCAATTTTTCAGATGATGTGTGACAATTTTTACTTCGAATCTTTGATTTTGGACATTTTATTGAATTTTTGTAATTGAGTATTCTAAAAAAAGACTTTAAAAAAGAACACAGTTTCTAGAAATTAAGAAAATTGTTGGCATTCATATTGTAATTTAGTATAGAGAGTATATTATAAGGACATCAAATTTAGTGAAAACATTTTTAACATTTTATTATAGTTTTTCTTTACTTAAAAAAAATACTTGTACCATTTCTATATTAATATCTTAACTATTGAATTTTTCTATTTTTTATTTTTTTTTTATTTAGTAGTAATACAGTAATTGCAACGGAATTTTTTTCTTGTTTTTTTATTCAAAATACAAATCTATAAAGGGGAAAAAAAAAAAAACAAAATAACAAAAATGCAATATATTTTACTTTGGTTAAATTCGAAATACTAAGTCAGAAGATCTATGAATATAATATGAATCCAATATACAATCTACTTCTAAGTATCCTTGGATGCATAATGAAAATAAAATCGAAGAGAGAAAAAAAAAAAATCTAAAATAGTTATTTTTTCAATCAAAAATTCATAGCTGATATTGTACATAATAATATTATTATGTACACGTTCATGTACATGGGAAAATAGTATTGTGAATAATTTTTTTTGTTGTTGTTGTTGTTGTTATTTTTCATTACTCTTCAGCATTTTTTTTTCATTTCCTTGTTGTATTTTTTTTTTTTTCACAAATCTTTTCAATTTAAATTTTGTTTTATATATAATTTTATTTATTTATTTTTTTTTTTATTTATTTGTCTCTGATTTTATTATCGTTCCTTCTTTTTCTTTTTACTATATATGTTGTTAGTATATTTTTTATTGTTTTTTTTTTTGTAATGTTGGCATTATTCCCACGGTATTTTTATTTTATTATTTGTTTTTTTTTTCACTTTTCTTTCAATTGAAAATCCAGAATCCAGAAGAAAAAAAAATCTTAAAAAAAACAACAGTAAACTAAAATTTTTCTTTTTTTATTGTTTTATTCTTCTATTTTAAATCTTTTACTTAAATACACCAGGTATATAGGTACATCAAGACAAATAAATCCCAAAGGAATTCTGACTAAAGTGTAACCATAATATAGTGTATATATAATATCTAAAGTAGGTACATGGGTTCAATAAGAAGAAAATTAAAGTAAAAATACAACATACAAATAGAAAAGAAAAACAAAATTACAAAATACAATAACATTTTTACATATTTTTTTTTACTTTTTGTTTGTTTTTTTTTTTTTTTTTTTTCTTCAAAATTGAGTCAATTTAAAATTTGGGAATTTTTAACTCTATGATGGTAACTAGGTATCTTACATGGTACTTTAGATTATTTTAAAACGTGACGCAGACCCTTTTTTTGTTTTTTTTTTTTTTGAGTGTCTACTCAATGCGGTATAAAATACAATAATTTAAATCCTATATCCCTAAAAATATATAAAAATTATACATATATACAGAAAAGTATACGTATAGAACTATTACTGTGTTTATTACATGAAATTTAGGTATTATCTTTTTCACATAGATCCCTTATCTCTCTGTTTTTTTTTTTTTTGTTATGTTTGTTATTATTAATTTTTCTCATTTGCCTGAGAAAATCAAATTATTTTCCCCTTAAACACTTATTTTTTATACTACATTATCCTATTGCAGGATTTTAGCTCACAATTATTTAAAATTTAGGTAATTTTTTTTTCTTTTTTTTTGTTTTTTGTTTATATTAACTCGTTCCTATTTCTTTTTTATAATTCGGAAAAAAAATAAAAAATTTTAGATGTAAAAAAAACAAAATATAATCTACAAGTAGAACAGGATGTACCTTTATATAATATAATATATAATAAAAATACTTTTTAAAGATTATCTCTTTTATAGGTCATTCCATAGTAAAATTACATGGGACTATATTTTGTTTTTCTGTTTCCTTTTCATTTTTATATAATTTTATTTCTTGTTTTCCTATAATCTTTTTATGTCCTAATTCGAAAATTCAACCCCATATACTTACTTATTGGTTGTACGTTTAAAAAAAAAAATTTTTTTTTATGAAAATTTAAATTTGAATTAGAATTTAGGGGACTTTAAAATGTCCTAAAAACAATGTAAATTAGAAAAACAGAATAACAACATCACAAAATACTTGTATAGGTATCTATTTAGCTTAAAGTTAAACTATATAAAGTTGGTTATTTATCAGAAAATTTTTAAATATAGACCTATACTTAGGATGCCAACTTAATATTTATATAATAATTTATTTAACCCTTAAATAGTATTTTTTTAATGATAAAAAGAAAAGCAAAATAACCGCAAAAATTTTAAATTGATGATTGAGTTTTCACGTACTGAACATTAAATTCATTCCAAAGAAATTGTAGATAAATTTTTTATATTTATATAATATTTGTAAAAAAATTTAAATAAGTAATATATATTATTTTGTTTAACACTAAGAATTATCTACATACATACCTATGTATAAATATGTAAATTATTTAGCAGTGAAATTTAATTTTTATTTGAATCAGATGAATTAGTCAGATGTTAAGCATCAGTTTAAAATGTTGATTTTTTTTTTCGAGAGTAGGTGAGAATCATCGAAAGACACTATAAAGAAATGAAACGAGCAGGAGTCCTTTATAATGTGAAGGACTTTAACCCACTAACTACAGCCTCCCTTTTATGACCAAACAATGTAGGTTACACGACTTTTAGTACTCATGTAGTGCGTGCGTGGTCAAGAAAGTTGAGTTGAGGAATGAAAGTTTATTTCAAATTGGCATTATGAACAAAAGTTGTTAATGTTCACTTTAAATCTTTGTATATTGTCAATTTGTATGTAAAAAAATTTGTATGTAAATCTATGTAAATCTTTGTATGTAATCATCGTCAATTTTGAATAATACATGAGGTGGAAGATGATTTCAAATTCGCAATGTTTATACCAGAAACGAATTTTCATAAGCCGAATTATGCCATTTGACAATTTGAATTAATATATAGATAGGCAGCAGAAGCTATCTTCTTGTTTATTTTTGAAATGCTTTGAGAGGAGGCATTAAACTTTAAATCTTTTTAGAACAAGAACCCACTACTATAAGGTATCTATAAAATGGGATAAGTGTATCTGTTAGACGACAGCGAAGAAAGAAGTACATAATACTTTAAAATTCTTATCTTAAATTTTATATTTTATTTTAGTATATTGTTAAAGTTTACATTAAGTACAATATAATTAAAAGATTTTTAAATCTTTAAATTAGGTATAACTTTTTTTTTACAAGTAAATGATGTAAATGTTGTTGAACTATATACATATGTATATGTATATGTATATTATGTCAATTGATATTTTCTTTTATTTAAATTATTCTCAGTGTACCTCTTTAAGAACTCATTAAAATATCTTTAAGTTTTCTTTTTTTTTTTTTTTTTATAAATTTACATAAAACATGTATTTCAATTATAATAAATTATGTTAATATTAATAATATTATATAAAGTTATATCTAATTTTTCTATAGAGAAAAAAAAAAATATCTAACCCTCATTCCATCTTTAAATATTTATAATAAATCAAAATTTATTATAGTCATTGCCGGAAATTTGATAATTTTATTATTTGAATTGTTTTGTTTTGTTTTTTTTTTTTTTTCTTTTTATTTATATTTATTTATTTCATTTTGTTAATTTTATATTATTTAATATTCTTTAACAATTTATTATTTCTTCTTTATAACTTTTGTTTTGTTTTTTTTTTTTTTAAGGTCATTTTCACACTATATCCATTAGTTATGTCATCCTCTGTCTCACGCACTTATTATATTATATATACAAATACCAAAGTAAAAGTTTAGAAAAAAAAAATGAAATGCCTAAGGATAATTTTGAAAATAAAACTTATATAATTTAGCATATTTTGATCACTTTTATTATTGTCCTATAAATTCTAAATTTAATTTTTTATATGTATATACATACAATAATGTTTGTATATAATATTATATATATGATAATATAAACTATTTATTTATTAAAGGAAATTTTATCAAATTATTTCCATCACCAATTATTGACTTACTTCCGAAATGATTCGATTTAAATATTTTCGATTTTTTTGCCTCTTTATATTATTTATTTTTAACCCATATTTATTTTAATCCGGATCGACCAGAAATGTGTACCGATAATAACTTTGCCAATGAATCTGAAATCTGACCTATTGCCGATAAATGTATACCTATCGATAATAACTTTGCCGACAAGACTGAAATCTGACCTACTGTCGATAAGTATATAATTCATAGGGAAAATGACTATAGAAGGTATTTAAATCGCCTTGTATGAAAACTATTATGTATTTTGTAAATATGAGAAATTTTAACGTTAAATAAATAGCACTGTTATATAAAAAATATAGTATGGCCAAACAGCTTAGGATAAGGCCTGAAAAATTTTAATTTTTATTATTTAACAAATTAATAGAACATAATATTTCTATATGATATTTGTATTTTTTAAGAATGAAATAATTTTCAAGCTCTTATTACAAATAACATTATATAACAAATAACAAAAATTTAAAATCTAAACGTATGTAAATAATATAAATGATAAAATAATAAAATACATAATAAAAGAGGGAAAAAAAAGACCTAATTAATTTTAACAATTAATATAAGGTGGATCAGTGAGTCAGACTTCAGTTTTTAACGGCAATGTTTAAATGAGTAAATCTGATACAGAAAATTAAATAGAAAATCCTCCGGAAAGAAAATACAAATATTGGATGACCTCGCCCCCAGAATACTATTATAGAACTTAAGTAAACTTAATTATTGCAGGTTACATTAAATAAAGTGAAATTGATGAAGAAGAGATAGAAAATTTTAGTAATGCGTTTCTCTGCCACATAAATGTGGACAGGAAATTACACAGCCTTTCCTGTTCAGGCGTGGCTGTAAATGTCGTAAGAGAGAGTAACTCTTACGACGTGTGTGGGATTCGAACCCACACTCCCTCGGTGTTTACAGCATATTTTATACGCTCTTACCCGAGGCCCCGAGAAAATTTATTTTAAAGATCCACAATAAAATTTATGTTGAATGCTGTTAAAATCTAATGCAAGATTTATTTACCCTTTTGTTTTTTGAAAATATCAATGCATTAAATAACCGCTTTTTACATTGTGTTGAATTTTTCTAGTTTTTTTTTTAACTCTCCTTTCTTTCATTAAATGATTTTATTAAATCAGATATGAGATGTGATTTGGGCGACTAAAATAGTAATAAAGAAAAATCGAGATCATCATAAAAAGGTAAGGACAGACCAAAGATATAGGCAAAAGACAACATATAGTTTGGCGCGAGAAATTTTTTGAAACAATTAACAGAAGAAGCTTAGTAAAATATTGTTAAATATTCAAGTCACCAACCCCCCAAGTATATGAGAATAAAAAAACAACTTATCATTTTAGAAAATTTATTAAAATTTGTCAAATTAATTTTTTTTAAATCAACAGAACCTAAACCTAGTAATATGTTAAATATACAAAATATCATATGTGCGTTATATACAGACCCTTTAAATCTATTTAAATGATTTTCATGAATACGAGTATGGGTATATGTAAAAACAATGTTATTTATAATAATATTAGTTTTTATTATTAAAGATTACAAAAAAAAAAAATAAATAAATAAAAATATTTAAAAAAAAAAAAAAAAAAACGAAAAACTTTAAATATATTATTAGATATCATTTTATTTTCTAAAACTTTTAGTTATTTTTTCTGTCCTTTTCTTATAATTTTCCGTCTCTTCTGATTTTGTTTTTTTTTTAATTTTATTTTTTTTTTTGTTATTTTATTATTACGTCATAAGATTAATGGTATGACCAAAAATAAAAAAAAAACAATTTTTTTTCTTCAAAAATTTATCAAGGCATCAAAATATGAAGAAAATATCAAAACTTAACTTTTTATAAAAAAAAAAAAAAAATGAAGTTTTCTTCTTAAAGTTTTTAACTACACTCTCGGAAAGAAAAGAATAAAAATATTAAAAAGAGAAAAAAATTAAAAAAAATAAAAATTGTTTTTGCTGTTGTCCTGTTCTTAAATTATTATAAAATAAAAACAAACTTATAGTTTATTTTATGATACAACAAGAACAACAATAACAACAATAATATTTACTTGTACGAAGAGAGTGGGACACCAAAAGTTTTTAACGAGGAGATTATTATAGTGATTTCTGGTACTTATTTTTTTTATTTTTATTTATTTATTTATTTTGTTTGTTTTTCTTTTTTTTATTATTGTTCTTGTTCTTATTGTTTGTTGTTATCCTTGTTGCTGTGTTATTATTGTATAGTAGTAAGTTTTTCATTTAAGATAATCATTAGAAGTTTTCAGGCTATTGACTAGAATAGTTTTTTTTTTTTTTTTTCATTTGAAAAAAAAAAGAAATTTATATTAAATACTTTTATAAGAAGTTTAAAAAAAATAAGGAGATGAAATGATTTCTGTTTTTGTTTTTATTGTTTTTTTTTTACTATACATACTCCTTATAAAGTTTTTGATTCCTCTTTGATAACGATTTTTTTTTTTTTGAAATATTGTCGTTTTATATCCTATAAAAACTAAGTCATCTTATATTTTGTTTATTTTCTTTTTACATAATACATTATTATATACATGTATAGGAAATATGTATAGTCTTAAAACGTATAAGTAAATAATAGGTATGTGTTTATTTGTGCCTTTTTTTTTTCTATGTCGTTTGGTAACTATTTGTCATTTTTAGTATATTTTGTATTTTATACACAATGTTTTTCAATATATTTTTAAAAATATTTCGATTTCGAATTTAAAATATTAATTTTTTCGAAATCCTGTATAAATAGATATTCGATAATAATTCTATTCTACATCGTTTTAATTTAATATCACAAATTTATAATCACACTTTTATTTAAAATTTTATCCTTGTTAATTTTTTAGTAAACCACATTAGCTCATCCCATTATACGGACTAGTGTCAGAAATAAAAAGTAACATAGTCCTCACAATTGTGAGGAGAATTGTCTGTAATGACAATGTACATTTTATAATTCCCATTTATATATAAGTATACATATATATTTTAAAACTTAATCAATTGCTTATTTAAAAATATTCTTCTTGTAGATATTTACAATTTTCTTATGTTATAGGATTATGTTATAGTCAATTAATGATCTAATGGATTACACAGCCTATTATGAATAAAATTATTCTTACTCTTTTTAACAGCTATAACAGCAGAAGAAAAAAAATTATCGATAAATAGATTAACTTTTGAAACAAAATATGTATGTTTATGTATGTATATAAACGTTGTTATGGATACAGTTGTTACAAGTTTAAAAATCACTGTTATAGAAAGATCGTTCTAATTTTTTTTCTTCTCTTTTATTTACTGTTATTATTTTTCTGACAATTTCTGTTTAATACATTTTTGTTTTTAGTTTTTATTCTCATATTATTATTTTTTCATGTTGTTTTTTTTTTTTTTTTCTCTTTTTCTAAAATGTGTTACAAACTGAATTGACACGCACCATTTATTATTTATGTGTTCTTTTTTTCGTTTCAATAAATTTTTGCTTAGTGAAAGATTTTTGATATTTTTTATTTGTTTTTTTTTTTTTTTTTTGTTTTTTTTTTTAATCTTGTTTTGTCTTAAAAGAGACTGATGAAGAAAATCTTTCAGAAAGTTATACAGACCTTAGTTATTAATGTACAAAACATTTGGGAGAGTGAGGAAAAGTAAAAGAGAGAGCCAGAATAAAGAAACCAAATTTATTTTTTTTTTCTTTTTAATTTTTGTTTTTGTTTCAGTTGAAAGTTTTCTTTTTTTCTTCCTTCAAA
Organism: Poecilobothrus nobilitatus; assembly: GCA_947095535.1. Classification (NCBI taxonomy): domain Eukaryota; kingdom Metazoa; phylum Arthropoda; class Insecta; order Diptera; family Dolichopodidae; genus Poecilobothrus; species Poecilobothrus nobilitatus. The sequence goes on along the minus strand of OX352774.1, from coordinate 188,701,917 downwards.
AATGTGATTTTATTTTTTTTATCTTAAAAAAGAAAAAAAAAAAAAAAAATGATTTTTTCGTTATGTTTATGCTCCCTATTTTGACAATAGAATTTCTATATTTATTTTAGAAGAGATTGCTAGTAATGTCCTTAAAATCTTGGCATAAAAACAAAATAGATTTCAATTCATCTTGATTTTCTGATATTTACTTTTTTTGTAAATCTTAAGATTTATTTATTTTTATTTTTGTTTATTTTTTTTATTTTGTCTTTGGTTTTGCTCAAATATACATATTTCATCTTTTTTTTTTTTACAGGTCTAGATATTTATATTTATATGTAGGTACATAAAATATTATGTGTTATGTATTAGTGTATACATAAAATATAATATATTATAACTACATAAATAAATAAATAAAAATGGAAATCATGTTTTTTTCATTTTGCACGCATTGTTAACCCTTTAGAACTGGGATTTTAAACAAAATAACATTAACTATACATACATAATATTATATATATACATATTCTATTTTTTATAAAAATTAAAAACCATTTTTTTTTCTTTATTCTATAGAACTACATAGATACATACCTAAATACCTACCTATACCTTCATTCACGTACAGATCAAATTTAACTCATAACCTAACAAAAAAAAAAAAAGAAGAAAATAAATTAAATAAAATAAAATGAATGATTCTAGAAAACGTCCCAACTGATTTTCAAAAATAAAAGAAACCTTCACACTTCTTCTTGTGGCTTTTTTTTGAGTAAAGTAAAATGTAGAAATTTCTTTATTTTTTGAAAGACGGTTTTTCTTTTTATTTAAAAGTTATAGACATAAAAATTACTTATTTTGTTATATGGTTCTATTGAATTCTCTAAAAATAGGCTTTTTTTTATTTTAGGTTTCTTGATTCATAAAATATTACAATTGAACATTTCATATGTATATATATGTATATGGTCTACCAAAAAAAAATGTTTCTATGTGCCTATTCTTTCATATTATTTTTGAATTTGAATATCTGACTTATTTTTCTTTTTTTATAAAATATATCACTAAATCGAAGTATTACAAAAAATATCTTGTAGTATATATCCCAAGTTGAAATACTGTTTAATGAAACTGTACTTCTAAATCTAAAATATTATATCATAAAAATTATTATAATAATATTATGTAATATTACATAAAAAATGATAATTCTAGAATAGATAGTAAGTGGCGTACAACAAAAATTAAAATAGTATAATACAAAGATTTACAGCTGTGTTATTCAGAAGCTATAGTCGGCCGATTAAAATTAAATAACAAAGACGGATAAACTTGTAGTCTTATTATGAAAATTAAATAACTTTTATGAATGGCCTCTACTTTTTAATTATCTATTTATTATTCTTTTCACCTCCTATTTAAGATTAACCCAACTTCAATATGGTGAAATGGCGATAATTTTGCTTCAAAAAGTAATCATGATGCCTGTCATTAAACACCTAAATGCAATTTAGATCAGAGATTATAAAACCTTTGCACACAATTGCGAAATGACAACGGTTTATTAGAGTTATCATTGAAAGGGTTGTTTAAATCGAGACTCAATTTATATTTTGTATGAAAATTTTTGACATTTCCTATCTACAGTAGGTAATTTTGTTGCCGATTCATATGATCGAATCATTTTAAGAGCTCGACAGCCAAGTAATTTGCATATTCGTCGTATTAATTAAGAAATGTTTGTTATTTTAAATATACAAAAACACGCCTTTCTGGTAAACTTAATTTTTTAACATACCAAATATCTTATGTTAGATTATATTTCTAAAGATTTATTAATTTGAGAAATATTTCATTTTTTTTTTTTCTTATCCTTTTACTGTATATTCCTTTTTCTGTATTTTAACATTTTCTTTCAGGATATTAAACAAAAACAAAAACAAAAAAAAAAAACAAAAGAATAAAAAATTAAATGTACCTACAATATGTTTTATGTTTACGTTTTTTTTTTTTTTTATATTCTTATTTTGTTCTAATCCAGTGTAGAGGTGAGTTTTAAATATAAAGTGGTGAAAAAAAAAGTATTTTAATGTTAAATTTAATATAAAATGAATATGTATTGAATTGATTTATAGGTTGAAAACAAGAATGAAAAAAAAAAAAGAAAAGGGTAGATAAAAGGATAAATATACTGTTAGAAGTAAATAAAATATTTTTTTTTTTTTTTGTTTTTTTATTATTACTCTAAATATTAATATTATGTTGTTTTATTTTCACATTTATATTATTGTTTGTTAATCATAAATTTATCCATAATAATTTCCTTTATATAAAAATTTTCATTCTCAAAAATTTTTTTTTTTTATAAAAATTATTATGTTTATGATTTTTTTTTTTTTCTTCAATTTTTGAATTATTATTGAAGGTATTGAATAATAATAATAATAAAAAAAAAAAAAAAATTGTATTGGAAATTTATGTGTACGTGAATTGAATATAACATACACATACATATTTTATTATTCATTGAATTTAGTTTTGATTTTGTTATATACATATAAAACTTTTTATATTAAAATAAAATTATTCTATCAACATGTCAATAAAATTGAAAATAAAATGAATGATTTATAAAAAGTTTATAGAAACAACAACAATAAAAAAATAAAAAAAAAAAAATGAGTATAAATAGGATATTGTTGTAGCCAATAAAATATAAAATAAAATAAAGACTTTTTATCATTGAGATCCCATCTAATTTAGAAAAATAAATTTTAAAATTTCATAAAGAACATATTTATACTTTTTATGAGTCAATCTTTTATTGTTATAATATTAACCAAAAAAAAAAAAAAACGAATTTTTATACACATTATAAATTTAGTAGGTAATCAAAAAATTTCGAAAAATGTTTCAAACAGAAATTACAAATTTATTAAATATAATTTAAATTGAGTTTTTTTTTTTTTTTTTTTTTTATAGAAATGGTTAATTTGACAGTTGGTGTTTAGAAAAATTCCTTTTTATTTCATTTCTGTAATACAATGTTTTTACTGTTATTTGAAAAATTTCAATTCTGTTCGATGATATTTAAATCAAAATTAAATAATTACAGAAAAAACTTTTAATTATATTGATTTAATCAATTCTTTTACTAAAAATTAATATTTTTCTATACATAATTTAATTGAATTAATTTATATGATTGAATGAATCAATTTATAATTTAGCTTTTAATAATTAGTTTGTCAGAATTTTTGACATTTTTAAGTTAACTCGAATATTTTATAAAAAATAACAAAAAAGTTATTTAATTTTTATAGTACTGGTATAAGGGTTAGATAAGAAAACTCGCTTCATATAATCTCATTTAGTAAAAATTCCCCTTATAATCCTTTTTTTTCTTTAAAAAATTTTCAAAATTAAAAGGAAAGTGAAAAAATACGAAAATGCACAATACTTAATAGGGGAAATTCAACTTTCCTAATTGTTTTATAAAAAGTATTTTATACATTTTGTGAAACTTCTCTCAAAAAATGGAAAAAATTGTTCTTTAGTGCCGAAAGGCCAAGGTCGTATAATATCGTGTAATGTCAAAAGCCGAGGTCATATAACTATGTGTTTGTACTAAGTGTTTGTGTTAAGTTTAAATATTGTAAAATTCTTTCTAGCCACAACATATTTCTTAAGACAGTGGGGCCCGAAGGCCTTGATAACCAAATTATTGAAACTTTGACATATTTTGTATAGCTCAAATCTCATACATGCATCCAGAGTAAAATTTCTTCTGATATTATATTTTACTTTTAAAAATGTAATAATATTATAGCATAATTTAACGCGATTTAAAATATATTAAATTTTATTAGATAGGCTTGTTCCTTATATAATATTTATTTATTATTTTTTTATATAAATATTACATATTACGTAGAATAATGCATAATATTACCAAACGATCAGCTACTAAAGACCATTATAGATTGAACACTACCTATTACCAATTTATACACTATTATATTTTATTTTGTTTATTTTTTTTTTTTTTATGCATTTCTCTGCCACATAAATGTGGACAGGATATCACACAGCCTTTCCTGTTCTGCCGTGGCTGTAAATGTCGTAAGGGGGAATAACACTTACAGCGTGTGTGGGATTTGAACCCACACTCCCTCGGTATTTATATTTTAGTTTGGGATATTTTATATCTGAGGCCCCTATTTTGTTTACATTGTGTATTATATATATTTACACTATATACGTAAGGAGGAATTGTTTTCAATTAAAAAAACTTACAACTTGTGCAAGATTTTAATCTGCATTGCTAAGACTAAAAAGCCACATGTTTAACCACTAGGCCAATAAGACCCCGGGATTTGGAAATTTTTATCTTTTGTTTATAATATTACAAAAATATTGCAAACTTCTAGGATACAAAAAAAATATAATAAGTCAAATCAAACGGAGTTCACTCAGATATTCAAAACTATATGGGCGTATTGGAGATATAATGTATTACATATATCTGTAATACGTATGTATGTATATACGTATTAAAGATATACATATGTTAATGAAAATTTATAATTATGTTTTTTTTTTTTTTATTAATTAAGTCAGTAAAGTTTTAAAATATTAAATTAATTTTTTTTACTTTAGTTTTATAAATGTTTCTTAATTAAAAAATGAATTTGTATAAAGAGGGGAATTTAAATGAGAAAAGAAATGTTAATTAATAATTTAAAATATTAAACTTAACCTTTTTGATTCTTCTTTGATTACGTTTACATATATGTACATATTATTTACGTTTTTAAATTTACTTTTAATTTTATGATAACAAATATAACTTTAAAAATACACAATGACACTTAAATCATATAATATATTATATTCGTATATTAAAAGTAATTAATTAACTATATATATTTTTTAGCACACTTTCAAAAAAAGTTTTAAAATATAAATTCCTTTTAATTTCTCTCTGTCCGTCCTTACAAATGTTCTATACCGTTCAAAATAAAGCAATGAAATTTTAACTACGGATAAGAATCGAAAAAAAAAATTAATTTTGTGGTACAACTTTTTAATACAGTCCCTACAGTTAAGGTCGTGTAGGCCCCCAAAAGCTCAAAAAAGCCCTATATATTTAATATATAAGTTATAATATGTTATAATAGAAATTTTATAAGGTATATCTTCAATATGGAAACACCAATCAAAAGCTGCTTTTATAAGCTTTCTAAGTATATAAGAAATAAATATATAATTTTGCCATACGGTATTTTAATTTACCCTCTATTTTTCAAACGATTTAAAATGAGTTTGAGAAAAGTTACATCTTTGAAAATAAGTATGAGTCATTTCAGAATATTTTTTTTTTTTGTGTCCGCTCTCCATTTAGTAGCTGTAAAGACGAATTTTGCTATTTTTTAACACCTGTCCGAATTTATTTAAAGAAACTTTATATTTATACTCACATACTTTTATTTATACAAAAATTAAAACTTCAACATTATATTTTTATTTCTGTTAACAACTATTCCTTAAAATGATGCCTACATTTTTCTTAAACGTATACCTTTTACCTTTACCCTTAACGTATATCTTAAAATTTACAAAAGTGTATTTCACAATTTTTTCTAACGATTTTTTTATAATTTTTATTTTTCAATATACCTATGCAGGTATTTTTTATTAAAAACTTATTATGGAATATTTTTTAATTTTGTAAATGTTCTTTTATGAAAATCCTTGATTTTTTTCATTACTTGTTTTTTTTTACTTTATTCAAATACACTTTTAAATATTAAATTTTCATTATTTAAAACTTTAAGTTAAATTTGAATGTTTATATATATATATAAATAAACTGTTTTCTATATATATATATATATATCTATAGATTTAATACAATTTAAGTACATCATTTACATTTTCATTTAACAATAAATCATTTAATTATAAACATTTGTTATAAAAAAATTTTTTTCCTGAATAATTTCAGAAAAATTCAAAATTTTCGAAAAAACAAAAATTTTTTTTTTTTTTCGTTTCCTGATTTAAATTGAATTTTAAACAACTAAGTTAAAATAAATATATATATATATATTAAGTTATACATAATATATGTATATAAATATTATTATGCTATAAATAATAATCCCAGTTGGTAACATATTGGTACCACTTACTTTTGTTGATATTAAAACATTTATTATTTTTCTAATTTGGGTGTAACACCTGACATCTCAAACATTTAATTAATTTTCAAAAAACAAAAAAAACAAATTTTAATAAAAATGAAAAAAAAAAAGAAAAGTTATTCATAATTTTTGTATCTACCTATAAAAAACAAATTTTAAATTTTAAATATTTTTACTTATTTAATTAAAAAATACTTTATTAAAATAAAATTGTTTTTTTTTTTTTCTGAATAAAAAAATTCTAAATTTTTATTTTTAAATTGTATTTAACCTTTACAGATTGTTTTGTGGTCAAAAAAAGCCTTCAAATTCTTAGTTCGTTAACAATTTATTTGTTATTCACAGGTTTAAAAAAGTGCTTAGCATTTGCCGGCAAAATTCATTGTTTTTATTATATTAAGTTAGTTTTTAACTAAAAGATAAAGAAAATTTAACTGCAGCTTTCACTACTTAGCTTCTCCTGTACATTTAACCTGAATATAAATTAGTAAAATAAATTTAATATTTTGATTGGGAACTTCTAGTTTTCAAAAATTGTCTAAAGTTCTAGATCTAAAATCTTTTTCTTTAATATATCAAATAATCTTTTGCTATGAAATAGTTCTTTATTCAATTATTGGAGCTGCCCTAAGATTTAATAAAAAAAAATCAGTTTTCAAGATAAAAAAGTTACTTACTAAATATGATTTACTAAGATCAAATCAATGTAAGATGCATTTAACAAATTATAACTGACTCTAGGGAATCCACTAAGTCATTTTATTAGTGATCTTTAACTAAGCTTCATTTTCCTCAATCAATTTCAATAAACCGTTGATTACTCGGCTGTAGATATTGTGCAAGACTATGAGACGTTTTTATTTCTACGCCATCTATTATCTTATACAAGAATTATCTTTTATTATTATTTTATTATATATTATAATATAATTCTGCAATTACACTACAGCGTTATAATTTTTACGTCGATTGTAAAACTAGTTATGTAATTTAATATTTTGTATATATTAAAATAAAAAACAAAATAAAAATTAATAAAAGATATTAAAATTTTATTGAAAAAAAAAAAATAGCATAAAAAATTCCTGATATTATATTTGACATAGGGCACTATAGAACAGATATGAACATTGTGTTTTCTGTATCTTGGTTTGTTTGTACTCCATATTGCAATAAATTTCTATAATATCTGCAAAAATTATGCACAAATTGTGTAAAGCAATTGGTTTTTGGTACAAAGAAACTGAAAAAAAAATAAAAATATTTAAAATTAAAAAAAAATTGGATAAATAGAAAAAAATTAGCAAAAATATAAAAATGAATTGTAAAAATTATGAGAAATAGTAATCTCCCTAGAAAGTTTCTGGGAGTAGAAGAATAGATTAACTGAAATAAAACACTATTATAACAGTATGGAATTAGAATCCGAGACCGTTTTTTATAAAATTGCAATAATGGTTTATCCATAGGATTCAAAAATATTAATTATTATTGACAAGGATTTTTTTTGTTTAATATTAAGAAGTATTTATGGATAATCAAGGAAATAGATAATAAGTGATTGTAATATGAATAATTTTTTTCCTGTACAGTATTCAAAAAGAAAAATTTAATAATTTTTTCAAGTAGCCGCTAGTAGAATATACAGCCGCTTAAATTTTTTAGAGGGGAAAAACCTCTATTTTCAAAAATGCATATATATATTATAAGGTTTTGTTCCTTATGTTTTCAATTTAAAAATACCAAACAAGATGTCAAACTATTTTTTTTACAGCTTTATAAAATAATAATTTACAGCTTTATAAACAAAACAATAAACAAAGTGGAAAACTGCCATATTTCAAAATTTTAAGTTTTGATAAAATTACTGTCAAAGTTTTTATCAATTTTGTATGGGAAAAGGAAGTCTGCAGTATTTTGGTTAGTATCACTTTTACATCTAACTAAGTAACTATATTGCGAATAATATTGCCACTATGTAAATTGTGACAGTATTCATCCGGAATATATTTTTAAATACTCAGTTTAATAGTGTCATATAACTAAAATTATGGCATTAGTTTCTTAAAAATCGCAGATGTGTACTGCCACATTTTAAATGAAAACTTTTGAACTTAACAACTATACTATAATTTTAAAATATCAAAACCCCACAAATTAAAAGAATGAAGAAAAAGTAAATTTTCAAAAAATTTTTGCATAAGAAAAAAAACTGCCAGAATTGTAAAAAATGTAATATATTTTTTAAAATCTAATAGTTGTTTCTGACGAAATGGTATATAAACACAAATGAGTCAGCCTTTCATTTTGACCAAAAAATCTTCACACAAAAAGTAGGTTGATAAAAAAATAGTGTAAAGCGGCCAATTTCTTAAATTATGTTTGCTGCAATAAACTAAAAAGTAGATAATCAAACCATGAATTTTTCTGCTATTTTAACTTGTATAATTTTATTTTTTGACTTGTTGCAGTATACTTCTAAGCAGGGCCACAAAAAATCGGGTTCGGGTTCAAATTTTTTAATCAACATAATAAGTGCAGCATTATTAATTGCAAATCAAAATCTATTAATTTTACTTATGTATTATTTTTTGCTTTATTTTATTTGCAAGTGCATAGTAGGCATAGAAATTAGAAATAGAAAAAAAAATTCTTGAAGAAACATGAAAAAAGCAAAAACAAATTGTGTTTACTTCTTTCTATTTGGAATGGAATATGTATACTATGACTAGCTATACCAAAAGCAGTACACATTTGGATATACAAGTAGAATATTATCTCTTTAAATAATTTTTGTAGTTGTATTTACTTATTAACATATATTTCTAGTAGGTATTTATTATTTCTAGTAGATATTATATTTAAATTGCTAAGCATAATACGTGTGCTTACACAGTACGCAACTATGTGGCTATGTAAGTATTTTACTATTTTATTTTATATATTTTTTTATACTCAATTTAAAATAAAAAAACATTGTTGAATTTGATTGCGAATGAAATGGTGAACCTGAACCAAATGCAAATTTTTACTGGGTTCATGTTCGGGTTCTGGTTCGTCAAAATGCTTGTTCCGTAGCGGTTTTGACGCTCTGCTTCTGAGGGTGCAAATTATTACAATCATTAGAATTTTTTACAATCTAATTTTTAAATTGACCATTATACGCAGAGAAAACTTTGCATTATTTAGCTGTTTTTCTCCGGCACCCTTTCAGTTAGAACCTTGAAATTTTTTAGAGAACAACATCTTTCGGAATTATCATAAGTCACCTCGAAAAATTTTAGTGAGGTTCAAAATTCTAAATTGTTTTTTTTTTTTTTGTAAAATATGCCCCTTTTAAAAACATTCCGTCTTGTTTAAATAAATAATAAGATTTAAAGATACTAAGTTTACATTGTATAATTACATTATATAACAAATACTATTTATACTCTATGTAATATGATCTTATTTAAAAAAAAAAAAAAAAATTTATTTACATTTGAATAAAGTGTATATCTATCAAATTAAAATGAAATTTTATAATAAAGTATACTAAATAAATATCGTACCTATATGCAAACAATTTAATTATTTCTGTATATATCCTGTATATAACAGTTAATAATATTTTATTCCATTTTTAAAATAAATTAAAAGAATTTTTAATTTCATTAGAAAAATTCTAAAATAAAACTTTTTTTTTTTTTGTAAATAAAAGTGTTTTTAAAAATAATTTTTTTATTTATAACCAATTTAAATTTTAAAGTTATAAAAACTCTAACTTTAAAAAAAAAAAAAAAACTTTTATTTGATTAAATCTTTAGTTATACTATTTATCCTCAGAACAATTCTAAAATTTTTCTTTCAATTTCGGAAAATCTCTACCACATTTCTTTCTTCTGTAACCAACAATAATAAACCAATGTAATATGGTAATAAAAGAACTTTATTTAAGTATGTATATATATATATATATATCTACCTATATAATATATGAATGGTTTTTAGTGATTCGTGAATTGAATTCAAATTTCATTCAATTTATTTACAATGCACACATTCAAAGATATACTTTATATATGCATATATATATACTTATATTTACTATGTAAAATATTAATATATGAAAGAATATAGTAGATTTTTTTTTTTATAATACAATAAGACTCTAGAGTATATATTACTTATACAGTCATAGTATTGTTTGTCAATTTTCATTCCACTTTTTTTTTTTTTTTGTTTGTTTTTTTTTTTTCAATATCTACACTACAGTTTCATATTGAAATATGGTGTATTTTTGAAAAAAAAAAAAAAATTTATTTTGTTTTTTATTTCGGAATTTCATTGTGATTCGATAAAGTCAAATCAAAGGTTTATACATATTTTTGTACCTGCATACTAGATACTAAATAAATAATAATATATTTTCAAAAAGTATTGAAACAAATTTTTGTCACGTGTGTTCCCAATAGAACAAACACAAAAAAAAAAAAAAAAATGTTAAAAAAAAACGCTGAAACCATGTAAAATGCAATTTAATTTGATTAAAGAAGGATACTCGTACACTGGAAGTACACTATAATATATTTAGGTATTTTGTATCTATATTATGGTGCTTTGTAATCTCAGTCAAAAAGAAATTTTTTTTGAATATATTAAAATTTTATATTAAATATGTGTATGTGTACTTTATGAACATTGAACAGCTGGTAAAATATTAATATATTATCATACACTGCAGATTTTTTTTTGTTTTTTTTAATAATTAAAAATAATAACTATATTATAACTTTAACTGTATAAATTGATTTCAAGTTAACAGAATTAAAAAGTTACTATAGAATTCTAAAGAATCCCAAAGTGTCCTAAAGAATTTTGTTTCAAAATTATTTTTTAATACCTACTAACGATAATCAGCTCAATAAACTCTTCATTTTGCGTATAACTATTTAATTTGACAGTTATGATCAGCAAAGAGTTGAAGTTGTAGTTTTATTACAAAACGTAATGCATTTTTCCACAAGAAAACTTCCACATCCCTATTTCAATTTTAACGTATTTTGGAAATGTTTTGACAAAATGTGGCTCATATATCTATCTGGCTTTAATTTGATGGAGTTACAGATGGAGCAATGAATTATAAACTACTGCTAAGTTGTTATAAGTAATATATCTATAATATAAAAACCTTGAACTTAAGTAAACTTTTATGTGCACTTTTGGTACAATTTCCAAGAATTCTCTAGTTAGTAAACATGCGTCTAAATGATTTCCGCTATAATTATGAATTACAGTTATAATTACACTTATAAGGTCATTAGCATATTTATAAATTCTAACTAAAACATTATAATGCATATAAGAATGTATATTAAGTATAATTAAGATATACATAAGTCAGTAATAATTCCAAGGTTAAATAGATTAGATTATTAAACCATTATCGATATGACGAAATTAGTTCTAAGAATAAATTTAATTATTAAGAATTTATACAGTAATTGTTGACCTATGTAAAATTAACTGGTAAAATCTTAGTATAAATAGAAGATAAGAATCATTGTAAAATTAGTTCCAGCCTGGCTATAGAAGCCCTAATTATAATAATAATAAGTTTTAAATTAATTAGTGGAATTCAAATAAAATAACTGTTTAAAAATAAAACAAGTGTTTTTTTTTATATAAATCAAAAATCAGTTATAAAATTCTAAGTCTCACAAAAGAAAATTAATTTTGTAGAACAACTTTGTTTTTACGTATAGTTCTCCTAGAAATATTTTCAATTTAAAAACGCCAACTTAAAGGATTTTTTTGTTTTTTGTTTTATAAAACAATATCAAAATTATACAATTTTTTTTCGGAATTTATTATTTAAGATTACCGTTATGTGAAACAAAAATTTGGCAAGATTCATAACTCCGGCATCCTTTTAGTTAGAACCTTGAAATTTTAAGAAAAAATCAGATTTTCGTCGAAAAATTTTTATGCATTCTATTTTTTATTTTTAATCTTTATTGTTCCGATTATTTCTGTCGAGCTTTAATACTTTAGCACTTTTCAGTTGATTTTTTGAACTTCGAAAATAATAAAAAATAATTAAATGATTAATTTAAAAAAAAAAAAAATAAATAAATTTAAAAAAAATTCATTTCAAAAAAAAAAAAACAAAAATTAAATGTAATTGTTAAATTCATAACTGTAATAACATGATTACACTATAAAAGTATTATTAATTATATTACTTATAAGTTTGTACTTATTTTAATTATTATTGAATAAAATATTTTATTAATGTAAAAAATGAATTCCATAATTTTTTTTTTTTTTTACTGTTTATTATAAGTTAAATTTAATCCTCTTATTGCATTAAAACTTAAAATAAAAAATGCAAAAAAAAAAAAACAGTACCTACATATTGTTCGCCATTTATTGTGCATACAAATAGACAAAAAAAAAAAAAACCTTTAAGTCTTATAGGAATGCTTTTTTTTTTTTTTTAAATATACATTCCATAAGTACTTATTTGTTACCACATTTTACATTATATTATCTATTATAATAATGTCTCCATACATTCAAGCCACAAAATTAATGTTTCATACATCCACTCTACAATCAAAAATCACAAGCAAAAAAAAGAAAAAAAATGTATTTACTTTAAAACTGTAACAAAAGTTTTTGAAAAGTGATGAAAATTTTTTTAATTTATGTATTCATAAAACAGTACTTTTTTTTTTATTGTTTTTTTTATATTATACCGTTAACTTTTTAATATAATACGGTTAGTAAGTAACATAATAAAATATAATAAAGTATGATATTTAAAATATTATTGCAATCATTATAAAATATAAAATAAAAAGGAAAGAAAAATTAAATTTTGATACATTATTTTCTAGTTAGAATGCAATTCTTATTTGTATCCTTTTTATGAATTATGAATGAATTTTATTTAGTAGTATATGTATAGAACAAATATTTTGGATAAATCAACTTTATAATGTCATTTATGAAGCGAACTTCATTAATAATTTGGAAAATAATTTTTTAAATACTCAATTTCTAAATTACATCGCGAAAATGTTTTACATTATCGTCTTTTTCGTTTAAATTTTTAAACCTTTTTTTAGCCTTTTTTTAGCCTTATAATGCCTAAAAATTATTTTTCTCATGCTATTCTTGTCATGTACTTGTATTATTTTTTACATTAATTTGACATTTTTTTTTTTCATCAATTTTCTTAAATATTAGCTCTTTTTCTTTAAGTTTTACGAATTTTACGATGTTCAAAAAATAAACATCAGGACAAAACATCAGCACAAATAAATTTTTTTTTTTTTTTGAAAGGATATTTTTAGATCATATTATATTTATCTATTGCATATGCATGCATATTCATTTCATATTCGATTCGTGCTAATGAATGTTTTTACATATTCTTACATAATATTATTATAAGTATCTCTAAGTATACTAAATAAACAATCCATAATTTATATATATATATATATATGTCTATATTTTTATCCACATTGTACAAATAAGTGATTTTTGAATTAAATTATCTTAAAGTCGGATATATTCAATGTAACCAAATAAAAAAAATTGTTTACTCTATTCTTATCCTATATGTGTTATTGTTGTCATATCATTACATTGCATTGGTAAGCCATATACCAATCTGCTGTTGTCATTGTTTTATTCCATATTTTTTTTTTACATACATACATGTATATGATATCTATTTATAAGATACTATGATAGTAGCTATAGTTATATTATGTTCAACGTTAAATTCTAAATTTATATAACATTCATAATAAATGTTGTTAGATTAAAAACTTTTACTTAAATAGTTTGGCGGATCTATGAGTTCGTTTTTTTTTGTTTTATTGTTTTATTTTTCATTATATATGTATTTTTATGTTCTCGATAACTGTAAATATGTCCAAATAAATATGTAAAAAAGTTATGCAACAAAGAAAAACAAAAAAAAAAAGTTTTAGTATAGATTTTTGATTTTTTTAAAACTTTAATATTTCACCCACCTACTAATAATAACATTTTGACACATTCTCAATAAAATTAAAAAAAAATTTTTTTATTCAATCCTATATTGGTGTAGCAACGAATATGGATGAAATTATTATAACAGTTTATTTTGTGACTGGCTTATTTGAGAGAAAATTATATGAAAGGAAAATTAATCTGATAGAATATAATATGTATAATATGTTTTAGAACTAAAGAATTTGTTTATTGCAAGTATTAGATTTAAAAGGAGATCTATGATGACTAATTAATGCAATGATTTTCAATGTAAGATTTATTTTAACGTTATATTATGTAAGTAATAGAATTTCTTCTAAAACGCTTTGTAATACATAGATATAATTGTTTTTTTTTTAATGCATTTCTCTGCCTAATAAATGTGGACAGGAGATTTCACAGAGTTTCCTGTTCAGGCGTGAAAATTTCGTAAGGGGGAATAACTCTTACGACGTGTGTGGGATTCGAAACCACATTCCCTCGGTGTTTACAGCGTATTTTATACACTCTTACCCACTAGGCCGCCGAGGCCCCAGATATAATTTTCAATCTACATATTTATTTTTTAATATTTTGTAACAGTTATACATCTGAAATTCATCGAATTTTCATTATTCTATGAATTTATTGGTATATAATGCACTATATTATATTCTATAATGAATATACATAGGATCTATGTAAAAAAATCCCAGAATTTATTTGGTTTTCTAACATCACAAATAGTGGCCCTTGAGTCATAATTAGAGAGTCTTGGGTACAAATTCTTGTCAGGTTATAAAAATAAATAAAGAGTAATTTTATATCATACTAAAATATATCGTATTATAATAATAATTCCTAATAATACAGGGTTTTCCAATTTGAGTGATATGATTTCTTTTAAAAAAAAAACACACTAATTGTTAAGGAAATTCAAATGTTTTTTTATAATGTGAAGTACAATTGATACAATTAAGTTCTGAATAAAACGTCATTCAAATGGCCTCCACGATTTCTTTTGCAGGAACGAATTCGATGAACCCAATTTTCGAGCACTTTTTCCACTAAATCAAGTCGTATGTCATAACAAAACTGTCGATTCTGGTGCGAAGAAAATCCACAAATTATTCATGAACAACCATTACATTCACCTAAATTGACAGTTTGGTGTGGTTTTTGGTCTGGTGGAATCATCCGTCCATACTTCTTTCGAAATGAAGCTGGTAATACCGTTACTATCAATGGAGAGCGGTATAGATCGATCAACTTTTTATGGCCGAAATTGGAAGTTGATCTTGACAACATCTGGCTCCAACAAGACGGGGCTACGTGCCACATAGCACGTGCAACAACCGAATTATTACAAGAAAAGTTTGGAGATTCGATTATTTTAAGAAATTATGACATTGAATGGCCTCTAAGACGTTGTGATTTAACACCATTAGACTATTACTTGTGAAGTGATTTGAAATCATTGGTCTTTAGCAATAATCCAGACTCTCTTCTAGCTTTAGAAATCAATATTGAACGTGCTATTTATGACATACGACTTGATTTAGTGGAAAAAGTGCTCGATAATTGGGTTCATCGAATTCGTTCCTGCAAAAGAAGTCGTAGAGGCCATTTGAATGACGTTTTATTCAGAACTTAATTGTATCGATTGTACTTCACATTAAATAAAAAACATTTGAATTTCCTTAACAATTAGTGTGTTTTTTTTTAAAAAGAAATCATATCACTCAAATTGGAAAACCCTATAGTAATGATGACTTTCACTCTGTAGCAAATAGTAATAATAATAATTAATACTACCTATATTACCAATAATAATAATAGCTGCTATAGTGATAGTAGAGGTACCTTCAATTATAACCTCCTGCAGAAATATGCCATAGGCGATATGACAAAAGTTCCAAACTCACAAACACCCCGGGGAATTTTAACTCGTGTAAAACGGCCAAAAGTTTCTTGTGGGAACTTATGACTTCATAAACTGAAATATTTGTAATTGAGTATTAAAACAATCAATGATTTCCAAAATTTATAAAAGTATAATTATTGATTTGAATATTTTTTTTAAAAACATTTTACAGTTGGAGACGAAATCAGGCTATTTTCTTTATCCAGACAAAATAAATAAATACTCCGAAAAAAAGGGGCAACCTTGATTTTGTAACCAACTTTAAAATCTATCCTTATATAGAATTTCGCATAGACGAAACTAGGTGGGATTTTAAAATTAGATGCGAAATCAGAGTATATTCCCTTTATCCAGATCAAACATAAACACTTTGAAAAATGGGGCAACCTTGATTTTGTAAACAACTTTAAAATTTCCCTTAAGTTCTAATATAGAATATCGCATATGGACGAATATATAAATACATAATTTTATGGGGAATTATGTCTTATTTTTTAGGGGACTTTTGGCTCAGTCATCGGAGTTATAGTCTCACAGCGACTTTTAACTCATTTTTTGAGCCATAAGTGCCCATAAGGCATATTGTAATTGTTGAAGACTTCCGCACTGAGTGCAAAATAATAATAATAATTGTCGAATTCATTGTTTCCTCAGTCTCACACCCCAATTGAATGTTTCAGGATCCTTACTATATTATCTCCTATTCCTACTCCCTATCCAATATACTGGGTTAAGTTAATGAGGTTCCATCTCATTATATTGGGTAATGGAAGGGGGTTTGTTTAGTCAGTAAGAATGTGACAATACCAAGAGGGTACTCTTGGTGTATTTTGAAGATTTCTACCACCCTTATGAAAAGCAAAATCTAGAAGAAATATTTTATGCGGATGCTAATTATTATTATTAAAGATTAGCCTTGAAAGATCTATAACTCCTATATACATTAATTATATCATTAATTGGAGTAGAATTACTAAAATTAAAATATGAAATATAAAGTATTCTTTAATAATTACGATAATTATACCCGTATGAACTATGTTCAAGGGTATAATAAATTTGCCATTACGTTTGTGACACCTTAAAGGAGCCGAGCTAGATATAGTGTCAAAGGTATGGATCGGCTCAGAATCGAATTCTGAGTCGATTAAGCCATGTACGTCCGTCCGTCCGTCCGTCCGCACGATAACTCAAAAAATAAAGGAGCTAGGAGGCTGAAATTTTTTTTACGTCACTTTTGCAAAATTGTTAGTTTTGCTATTTAAATCCAACATTTTCGGTCGGCGGGTTCGAGTAGCTGCCATACAACTTCTTTCTTTATATAGAAATAACTCAGTATCTATTCAAGCTAGGGTTCTGAAATTTTGCAAATGATGATCAAGTTTTATGGCAACAACTTCTACAAAATTTGGTTGTGGTGGTGCGACGGGTTCGGGTAGCTGCCATACAACTTCTCCGTTTAAATGAGAATAACTCAGTGTTTATTTAAGCTAGGAATCTGAAATTTAGTAAAGATATGTCGAGTTACATGCCAACAACTTTTGTAAAATTTGGTTGGTCTAGAGCAGCCGGTTCAGGCTTCTTGCACCTCTTGAAAGTTAATAAAGCTAGGCGTCTGAAATCTTGCAAATGGTGATCAAGTTTTATGGCAACAACTTTTGCAAAATTTGGTTGTGGTGGTGCGACGGGTTCGGGTAGCTGCCATACAACTTCTCCGTTTAAATGAGAATAACTCAGTGTTTATTTAAGCTAGGAATCTGAAATTTAGTAAAGAGATGTCGAGTTACATGCCAACAACTTTTGTAAAATTTGGTTGGTCTAGAGCAGCCGGTTCAGGCTTCTTGCACCTCTTGGAAGTTAATAAAGCTAGGCGTCTGAAATTTTGCAAATGATGATCAAGTTTTATGGCAACAACTTTTGCAAAATTTGGTTGTGGTGGTGCGACGGGTTCGGGTAGCTGCCATACAACTTATCCGGTTAAATGAGAATAACTCAGTGTTTATTGAAGCTAGGAATCTGAAATTTAGTAAAGAGATGTCGAGTTATATGCCAACAACTTTTGTAAAATTTGGTTGGCCTAGAGCAGCCGGTTCAGGCTTCTTGCATTTCTTGGAAGTTAATAAAACTAGGCGTCTGCAATCTTGCAAATGATGATCAAGTTTTATGGCAACAACTTTTGCAAAATTTGGTTGTGCTGGTACGACGGGTTCGGGTAGCTGCCATACAAAATCTCTTTTTAAATGAAAAGAACTCAGTGTCCGTCCGCACGATAACTCAAAAAATAAAGGAGCTAGGAGGCTGAAAATTTTTTTACGTCACTTTTGCAAAATTGTTAGTTTTGCTATTTAACTCCAGCATTTTCTGTCCACGGGTTCGAGTAGCTGCCATACAACGTCTTTCTTTAAATAGAAATAACCCAGTGTCTGTTCAATCTAGGTATCTGAAATTTTGCGAATGATGATCAAGTTTTATGGCAACAACTTCTGCAAAATTTGGTTGTGGCGGTGTGACTGGTTCGGGTAGCTGTCATACAAAATCTCTTTTTAAATGAAAAGAACTCAGTGTCCGTCCGCACGATAACTCAAAAAATAGAGGAGCTAGGAGGCTGAAAATTTTTTTACGTCACTTTTGTAAAATTGTTAGTTTTGCTATTTAACTCCAGCATTTTCGGCCCCCGGATTCGAGTAGCTGCCATACAACGTCTTTCTTTAAATGGAAATAACCCAGTGTCTGTTCAATCTAGGTATCTGCAATTTTGCGAATGATGATCAAGTTTTATGGCAACAACTTCTGCAAAATTTGGTTGTGGTGGTGCGACGGGTTCGGGTAGCTGTCATACAAAATCTCTTTTTAAATGAAAAGAACTCAGTGTCCGTCCGCACGATAACTCAAAAAATAGAGGAGCTAGGAGGCTGAAAATTTTTTTACGTCACTTTTGTAAAATTGTTAGTTTTGCTATTTAACTCCAGCATTTTCGGCCCCCGGATTCGAGTAGCTGCCATACAACGTCTTTCTTTAAATGGAAATAACCCAGTGTCTGTTCAATCTAGGTATCTGCAATTTTGCGAATGATGATCAAGTTTTATGGCAACAACTTCTGCAAAATTTGGTTGTGGTGGTGCGACGGGTTCGGGTAGCTGTCATACAAAATCTCTTTTTAAATGAAAAGAACTCAGTGTCCGTCCGCACGATAACTCAAAAAATAGAGGAGCTAGGAGGCTGAAAATTTTTTTACGTCACTTTTGCAAAATTGTTAGTTTTGCTATTTAACACCAGCATTTTTGGCCGCCGGGTTCTAGTAGCTGCCATACAACTTCTTTCTTTAAATCGAAATAACCCAGTGTCTATTCAATCTAGGTATCTGAAATTTTGCGAATGATGATCAAGTTTTATGGCAATAACTTCTGTAAAATTTGGTTGTGATGATATGACAGGTTCGGGTAGTTGCCATACAACTTCTCTTTTTAAATGAAAATAACTCAGTGTCTATTGAATCTAGCTATCTGAAATTTAGTGAAAAAGTGTCGAGTTGCATGCCAAAAACTTTTGTAAAATTTGATTGATGTAATGCAGCCGGTTTAGGCTTCTTGCATTTCTTGGAACTTAATGAAGCTAGGCGCAATAGATTCGGGTAGCTGTCATACAACTCCACAATTTACATAAATATATCTCTGTAGTTCGGTACTAAAACATCTGAATATTTTTAAAAGATGATCAAGTTTTATAATAGGATATATTACGTTCATACGGGTATCCCAGAGTTGACACAGTCTACTCTACTGCACTCTTCCTCGTTTTTTTTTGCATTAAAATTGATAGTTTTTTAAAAGAAAAATTTTCCTTTATGAAAATTATATAAAATCAAAGCACAAAATATAATAATAATTAAAGAATATTTTTATATTTTCTATCCAAAAGGATCTTTCAATATTTTAATAATGTTTTAATTGTTAAATGGCTAGAGAAATGCCTTTTTCATTCATTTATTTAATAACTAAGTATATAATAAAACTATCAATATTGTTTAATTATATTTAATATCATCGCTTGTCCATGTATTGATTAAATTTTAAAATGAGTAAATAGATACTCAACAATAGATTTTCTTTAGTATCTATAATAGGTAAATGTCATGTGTTTATTATAATAATTTCAATTTTTTAAACACAATACAATATTTTTAAAGAATTAATAAGTAGATACTCAATAATGTCAATCTATATAGATACCATAATATTATCTCATAATATTAATTTCATGATTCAGGACTAAAGAATAGTTTTAATCTTGACAATGGAAAATGTTATAATTGGATGTGTTCAAAGCGATTACAATAAATGTTATTTTTTTTTGAAAAATTCATTTTTTACGTTATTAATTATTTTGGTAATTAAAATCTAACAATTCATACTATTTATATCTTATTTAAGAAGCCAGTTTTTGTGGGTAAATAATTTTTGATTTTTCAATAACAATATTTTTGTTTTTACGTGGGTTGGTGCAAAACTTCGAAGGTCATCCAAAAAAATTTGCACATGATTCTTTCGGATAGTATTATAGTAAAACTCTTCCCCTCTTTAACCAAGCTTAAGTTTAGAACCTTTAATATAAATGTACAGTTTCGGTGTATGATAGAATAAGGATATGAAAAGGATTTTTAGAAAAAAGATATTTAGGAACATTTGGGATTGAATGGTCACGAATGGTCACAGTTCGGTATTTGAGATAATAAATACTGTATGGAATTATACTCGAGATTTTTGTAACAATTGTATTGAATTTATATTTGTCACCATATGACCTCTTGTCTATAATTTTAATTCTCCATGGTAGTTATTACAATACTCTAGTGTTTTTTGTATGTTTGAATTCATCGTATAGAGATACAACTAACTGGAGGCTTCAGTTCTTTTCAGATATTAGGTTAGCAACTTTTTTTTTATTTTTAGTATTTTAGAATATTTTCAAATTTTAAATTTTTAGTATCTTTTCAAAGTATCTTCCCTTTTTCCTTTTCTTTTTACATCATTTTCATTTTTCTTGTTTTCTGTCTTTAATTATTTTTATACTATTAATAATATAAATTAAAATATACTAAAATATAAATCTGTTTTTTTTTTTTTTTTTGGATTTATTTAATTATATTTGAATCAGTCTTAAGAAAATTTTCCAAAAAGTTTAATTTTAATAACATTTCAAATAAAATTAACAATATTTAAAACAAATAGTAGGACAATTAAAACCAATATTTTAAAATTATTGCCCTTTGAATTGTGTCCATTGAAAACTTTAATTTTTTCTTGTTTTCTTTTTAAATTTAACTCAAAAATTTTAAATAAAGAAAATGTAATTTAGTATTTTATTCTTCTTTAAAATTCTTCATTTTTGTTTTTAATCACTTTTCAACTCTTTAGTGAATAAGAGATTTAGTTTGAATAGGATTTCTATTCGATGCATTGCAGCACTACTTTATAAAAAAAAAAAAAACAAAAACACGCAAAATAAAACAAATCTTTATTTCTTGATGAAATTTCCAAGTACATTTACCACATCAGGAAAAACTATATCCTTTATATCCTTCATATTATGTATAAATATATTTAGTAAAATATAACATATTATATGTATATACTATATACATATATATGTATTATATGTACATATTATATGTATATACTATATACATATATATGTATTATATGTACATATTATATGTTTATACTATATACATAAAAAATATATAGTAAAAATAAGTTTTATCTTAACTGTGTTGAATAAACATTACACAATGTACAAAATATCCTTCTTCTTCTTCTTCTTCTATACTTCTGTATTTGTATTCCGTGTAGCTTAAGTCTATTACAATTGAAAATTTGTATACTAGTTAGTAAAAAAAAAAAAGGAAAAATAAAATATTAACAAAAAAATTTCAATCAGAATAAGAGATTGAAAAATTTCAATTCACTAAAGTCTATCTCTAAGTAAATTTTTACTATTGTTTGTATTTTTTTCTTTTTTTTCAATCGTTGTTTCGAATGAGTAATTTTAAAATATAAATGATTATGTGAAGATGTATAATATTTTGGGATAAATACGAAGTTGATAAACCTAACTTAATCAAAATTGAGAGCTGAAAGGACAAAGAAATAAAGTTATAAAAAATGGAAAATTCTAGGTTAAATGTTTCAATACTAACTATATTTTATGCTTTATTTTACCTCCTTACAAAGGATCTCTATTTTTCGTTACATATTTTAATAGAACAAAAAAAATCCTAAAATTTATTCTCTGTTCCGGAGTACATCATCATACCTTAATTTATTTTAACATTAAATATTAAAAATCTGTTAAGATTTTTTATTCTTAGCGGCGAATAATTTGAAAACAAATAAATGTAATCTTAAGCTGCAGAACCGTTGTTCTAGGTAAACTTGATTTATAAACCACTCTTTTAATTTTCTCGGTATTGGAAGAATACCTAATATTAAAAAGTCACACTATCTAATATTTTTTATTTGATTTTCATCTAATTTCCATGTTTAGTGTTTCCATTTGACCAACTATAGTTTCCGTAATTTCTTTTATCAACTATAAACAGAAAGAACATTTTAGTTGTGTTCATTAAAATCATTCAACGGCTTCTTACGATATCTTTGCTCACATGAATTCCCATCACATATAGGATGTATTTAGAAAAGTTGTGATAACTATTCATGTGTTGTTAATATCCTCATTAGGTTTATTATATCCGTACGAATATAATTCAAGCGTATAGTAGAATTGAATTTACGTTTGTGATATTTTAAAGAAAATGCGATATAGCTATATGGGAAATTATATAATATATTTTTGCTCAGGATTAAAATCTGAATCGGTTTAGTTGAGTGTTCGTCAGTGCACCCGTCTTCTCGTACGTGCACACGATAACTGAAAAAATAATATGTTATGAAAATGCAAGTTTCGCTATTGAAATGCAACAGAAGGGACAATTTCACGTACCCGTCTTGAAATTTCTTTTTTTATATAAGCATAACTCAGTGTCGGACCAAGCTAGATATCTGGTATTTTATCAAAAGAAGTTAAGGTTTATGCTAGCAATTTTTGTAAATTTTGCTTTGTCTAACGGAACAAGTTCCGGTAACTGCGAAATTTATATGCACTTAAAAATGCTAGGCATTTGAAAGTGAATAAAAGATAATAAAAATTTTTGTAACAAATTCTGCAAAATTTGGTTAATTTGGCGCAACAGGATCGAGTAGTTGACGAGTAGTATATATCTCCGAATTTTACATGAATATGTCTATAAGTACTTATTTAATTTAGAGATTTTCAATTTTCGAAAACCTGATCAAGTTTTCTGGAAACAACATATTATATTATGTTTATTCGGATATCCCAGAGTTGACATAGTCTACTCTATACTGCACTCTTAATCCTCGATTTATTTATTTTTTTATTGTTTTTTTTTTTTAAATTTTTATCTGCATACATCCTGTTACAAATGCACATGGTGTTATATAATACATACATATATATATTTTATGTTTTATATCTTATATAAACAAAATATATATAAATGTGTATTTCAAATGAGTTTTCTTAAAACTCAATTATTTTGTTCTTTAACTTTAACAATTTTGCTACAAGAAAAAAAAAAAAGACAAGTGGAAAAAAAGTATCCAACAGAAAGGAAAAGAAAAACTTTACAATTTCCTATTGAATAGAAAACAGAACAGAATTAAATTCATTCTAAATATATTAAATAAATTATTGAAGTGAAAATAAGAAAATTTTCTTCCTTATTAGATTTTTTTTTGTATTATATGAACACTATTTTTCTTCTTTTTTGGACAGTTCACAGTGCAAGTTTTGAAAATTGCATTTAATTTGTAAAAAAAAAACGTACTTTGTAGACTTAAAATAGTATTTTGGTAATAATGTTTTTGTATCGATTTATATATAATATTTTTACCATTTAACATTTTGTGGTATTAAATTAATGATGCCGACAACTTTTAACAAAATATTATATAAAAAAATTTGTAGTAGATATGTATTTTGATTTCTACTTTTATACTCCTTTTGGTTAGTTAGTCTTATTTTGTTTTAATTGTATTTTTATTTTCAAAAAGAGATATTAACTTTATATATACTTATAATTAAGGTCATCAATCCGGTCAATAAGCTCCAATTATTTACAACATCCTTGAGGAAAAATAATATATTCTTGTAACGCATTAGATTTTTTTTTGTTATGCATTAGATGTAACGCAATTATTTTTTTTTTTATGCATTTCTATTTTGAAACTTTTCAGAGTTGTTTGCCTGAAGTCTGATATTGTTGGGTAGAAACCCAAATAAATTGAATCCAATAACTAGGATATGATTTCTTTTTAATTTTACAGTTATAATTTATAATATCATTTTATTTCCGAATTTATTGAAAACTAATGATTGATTCAAATGCATAAAACTGAGCTTGAACTCAAATTTCACTTTTTGAAACGAAAAATATCAGATTAAGAGAAGTTTTTGTTTGAAACTTTTATAATTCAGTTACAGCTCAGTTTTATGCATTTAACCTATTTTATAATTGAACATTAATTTTGAACATTGAAATTGTAAAATTTTGAACCTTCAAAGGTTTTTCTTTTATTTTTAAATTCCCCTGCCGTATAAATGAGATAAGGAAATTAGGGGAGCGATATGTAAGATAGCATCACAAAATTTTTCAGTAACAAAATCTTGCAACATTAAAAACTTTTAATAATAAAATCTAGCGCAAGAAAATTTAACATTTACAAAATATACACCACAAAATTTTGCGATAACAAAATTTTAAAAAAGTTTTATCAATCGGGATAACTGAAATGAAAATAATAATAAAAATTATTTGAAATCTACATTTCAGTATATATATATTGTATATTTATTTCAGCATTTTTTTTTTTGCAACATTTGTTTTTCAACATTTTTAATTCGACATTTTGTTTTTTCAACAAATAGACCCACACCCACATAATTTTCTATGTCAAATAAATTTGGCGCCCTGTTTCACTGTGCCATCTGTGCATATGGAAGCGCCGGCCGTGTGCCAAAAACTAAAAGACCTAGCTCTATATTATTAAAATTTCTATCCTGTTTATTTATTTTATAAATGATAACGGAGTAATTAATTGATTAGGTACAGTTTAATCGTATGGCATATATTATTTCATCGAAGAAAACTCTATCATGAAAATTAAATAAAATTCTTCCATATAACATTGCGGCACAATTTGTATGCAAGATTTTGTTCAATTTTCATGATAGAATTTGGTAATGCAAAATTTTGTAATGCATGATTTTTTATTGCAAGATTTTGTAATGCAAGATTTTGTAATGCAAGCTTCCATACCCAACCCTTACACTGCTTTTCCTTTCAGGCGCGGCTGTATATGTCGCAAGGGGGGTTATTCTTACGACGTGTGTGGTATCCAAATTTACAGTCCCTCGGTGTTGACAAAGTATTTTATACGCTCTTACTTACTAGGCCACCGAGGTCACCCCTTTAATAGTATTATAATCTTTTTATATACATAACATACCATACTCCATATTTTATGTATTTAATTTATATATTAACTTAATTTTATACATACCTATATATAGTGTTACACCAACCGTTTTATACTAATAAGTTGTCTGTTATTAAATTGCTTAATTTAAAGATTTTCATTTAAAACAACAAGTTGTTTTTGTAATTTTGGTAATTCTTTTTTCATTACCTATTCAGAATGTTTTATAATAACATTTAGTCTGTACTGTATTCTGTATCTTAAGATTGTAATTATTAAAAAAATCAAAAATAATTATTTAAATAGTACATATTACACTTTTCAGCAAAATTAAACATTCTTTATTATATTTTTATTTGCTTAATGCATCATATCATAAACAAATATTCCTACAGAATGTAAGACATTATATTCATTAAAACCCATTTTATTTTCTTAGACTTAGACAACCTTATGAATAAACAAAATAATTTTTTATTAACAATTTGTAATAAATTTTTTGTTTTTTTTTTTGAAAATTACTACCACATATTTTTCTAATATAAATAAGGAAGAATGAAAATCAAAAGTTTTTAAAACCGCACATTTTCCAAAAGACAATAAGAACAGTTTAGAATACATCTGCTACTTGCACCAAAATTTATAATTTTTTTTAGAATTTTATGTATATAATTTTTTGTTATAAGAAAAATCAAGAGACATAATCTTCAGTTTGAGAGAAACCTTAGATTATTAAGAAAAGCTCTTAATACATATAAAAATATAATCTTGAAACTTTTTCTTCCGTTTTACCGTTTTACATGAAAAATTTCGTACAGGTAACATATTAGATATAAATATCTCAATATTATACCTATTTTGAATTTTTGGTCTGTAACAGCTCTTAAAAAGGAGTAAAAACGTGGTGCAAAAAACAAAAAATCCTTTTTTTCTCAAAATTTGAAGATGTTATCTAAAAATGTTTTAGAGATATGAACTAAGCAATATATTATTAATTTTTTTTTTCACATATCGTATTTAAATATATACTAAATTAGTAACAGTTCCTTTTTTTATATTGATTTATGAAATTAAAAAAACGTCCTTTTATTCTACATATAGATTCTAGATTGAAAAAAATATTAAGTAGAACTACAGATATAAACACTTCAAAATATGGTTTTTTTTTGTTTACATTTTGGTATTTGCATTTTGGTTGCATTTTGATAAACCTATTAACACATGTAAAAATTTTGTATTGGAGCTTTAAGTTTTATAGACTAAAAAGAAAAAGTTGTTTAACAATTTGTTCTATCTTAAACGAAGTAGAACTTTTGTAAACAGACAACGAACGAATGGTCGGGCAAACAAAATAAAACTAATAAGTAAATTTTTCATATATTTTTTTTGAAAAATGTGCTAAAAAAAAAACAAATTCCTTCTCTCAGTACTGATGTTAAAATGGTTAACATTTTTCTGATTGAGAATTTAAAACTTAGAAACTCTCATCATTTTCCTAAGAACCATAACTATATAAAATAGAAAAAGAAGAAAAAATAACAACAAAAAGGAAAAAGAAAAAAAAAAAAGGATTAAAATTTTAAAATATCTTGAAGTTATAAAAAATTAAAAACAAATGCTAGGAAATTAAAGAAAAAGATGGAAAGTTTTTTTTTTTTTGTTTTTACAAAGTTCAAATTCAGTACAACTTATATGTAAAGCTTTTGATATTTACATGATGTCCAAAACTACCTACTCCTTAAATATGTTATTGATTATGTATTTGATAAAACCTTGGTTATTTTTTTGCAGAATTTTTAAGTTTGCTTTTTTTTTTATCTAAAACAAAAAGCAAACATTTTTAGCTCTTTAATGTAAAATATTCAATAAAATTATGCTATATGTAATAAAGAAATTTTATTTATTACAGACTGCAAAATTCACTTTATTTATTTAAAGTTGGATTATAGGTATTTATTTTAAATTCAAAAAAACAAACCTATAATAGCATATTTATAGTATGAATAAACATTTTTTATTTGGTCATTTCATTTGAATAATACGATACGATATCAAAAAAAAAAAAAAAATAATGCAATCTGTAAAGTTTTAAGATCTTCAATAAATATTTTATGATTGAAAGCCTTTTAAATTATAGTTAATAAAAAGTTATGATATCTTTTACATCATAACTTTCATTATTTTCACACATCTCAAATGTTAATATCTACCATTGGATTCAAAAAAACAATACACGTTGTATATACAATACTTGCAATTTATTTATTTGAATCCAATAAACAATAATTTGTATAGATTTTTCGGAAAATTTGTAAACTAATTGTATTCCATTAATTTTTTTGTTTTTTAGCACATTTTTTTAGAGTACTGTGACTTGCAGCAAAACTTGTTTTAATTTTTGCTTCTGTTAATGTATCCGTCTATGCGTTTGTTTCAAATACTTCTAAACTATTTTGAGATATGACAATGATATTTTAACCATACAAAAGTCTCTTACAGATATAAATATTATAGAACAACTTTATATTGAGCACCACCCGTTACGGGCCTACAAACCCCTCATATTTTGAAAAATCCTTATTTCTAACGTTGCATAATCTCTAGACCTGCTTAAAATTTTTTCAATCTGAAAATGACAAACGGCAGGATATTTTTTTACTTTTCAATATTAAAATTGAACAATTTTTTTTTTAAATTTAGTATTTAAATTTACCGTTATTTGAAAACAAAATTTTGCAGAATTTTGCTTTAAAAGAAGAAAATTATGTAAGAATTAACATAAGTTATTTGAGAAATTTTTTTTTTGCACACTCCCTGTTTATTATGCTGAATGTGGTACAATGTAATAATACATGACGTGTTAATAGTTTATATGGAAAGGAAAATCCTTTCCATATAAACTGCGGTTAAAGGAAATCCTTAAAATTGAATAAAATCTATCATTTATTTTCACATTTTTTTTTTATATAGAGTGTTTGACTTTCGATGGTCTTCCTTGAGTTGGGAAGACGAACATATCGAGACGAACAAAAAATTGTTTGGGAAGCAGGTCGGCCTACTTTCACTACTTTAGAAGTTATAAGACAGAAAAAATGCACGGAAAGGGAAGTGTAATATTTTCAAATAAAAAAAACTGTTATGTTAATACCGTTATTTTCATGATAAAAGGACTTTAATTGATACTTTGTTAAAAATATTTAACGGGAGTCTCAGTGGCCTAGTGGATAAGAACGTATAAAATACGCTGCAAACACCGAGAGAGTGTGGGTTCGAATCCCCCTTACAACAACATTTACAGCCACGCCGGAACAGGAAAGGCTGTTTAATTTTCTGTCCACATTTATGTTGCAGAGAAATGCATTAAAAAAAAAACTAAAAAATAAATAAAAATATTTAACTTTAAACTTTTGACTCGGAAACTCTAGAGTCTGGAATATAATGTTTAAAAATAATTTAGAAAGGTGCTTTAATAAGCTTTAAAATGCTATACTTATATTTTTTATCTTATTTAGTAGTTATATTTATATTTTATCGAAATAAAACTAAATTATGGTTGAAAATTAGTCAGGGCCCCATTCAAGGAAGACTATCTAAAACCAAACATCCTGTATATAAAATTCTAAAATAAAAATTACAAATTTTAGAGCAAATCACAGTATATTCTAAATTGGTTTCTATTAATTTTTGAAAAACTTGCTCCTTTAAAAAAATTTGGTTTTCATCCTACCTTCTTTTTTTTTGTTTTTTTAACAAACTCACTGTAATAAAATACCATCATTCTTTAAAATAACAAATGATTCATTTCTTTTTCATCTCTGTTACTTTATAAACATTTTACAATTCCATTCAGATTATTTTTATTTTCTTTTTTTGTTTTTTAGGAAAAAAAAAAAACCAAATTTCATAGAAAATTATGACTTTTCTGCATTATGAAAACAATAAATATTTTTTTTTTCTTTTTCTTATTCTTATTTTTAACACAAAAATCCATTAATTGAAGAATAAAACTGGGAAATCTGTAAAATTTACACTAATGTGTGTACATATTTTTGGCAATTTCTAGAGTCGAAAATCCTAAATGATTTCTTGTTAAAACTTTTGAAAATTTTGAAGTATTCATTATCAGAAGAATTAGAAATGCATTGTAAAAAAAATCTGTGAGTTTTTTTAGGTGTTTGTATACATTTATTATAATGGTATTGCCTTAGGCTATTACTGATACTGTATAGTATAGGTATACATCAAAACTCTCAATATTTTTATATGAAATCTTCAATATTCCTTTGTAACAACTATTAAATTTCCCAAAACTTTCGTAGATACTAGTAAATTTAGTTAAATATTAGGCAAATATTAAATGCAATAATATACCAGATCTAAAAAAAAAAACAAGAAAAAAAAAAAACAATGTTGGATCTACATAGTATTTATATATTATGTTTCTATCCTTTGGAATCCTTTTGAATACTACTTAAATTTTTATATGAACTTTTAGAATATGTTTTCCATGCTAATATTCTATTTTTGTTATATGTAGATTGTAGATAGTATAAACGCACGCATAAATATTATGTATATACGTTTTTAATTTTATATTTAATTTGTATATATATATATATATAAGTTTTATTTGGGTCATAAGGGTGATCATTTTTATGATAATAACAATAACAAAAGAAAATCATCATATATCTAATGAAAAATTATTAGAATTGTTAAAATGATTTCAATATACCTATCAATATTATAATATGTGCATACTCTGTCTCTGTAATTTTTATATCTATCCGGCTATACTATTTATGATATTGATGTATAAACATTGTAAATTTTTCAGAAATTTACAATCATTTCAATTTTAATTTTTTCAAAGGATTTATTAAGGTTGCATTTAATACTTAAAAGTTTTCCTATATACTTAGATGTTGAAAATTTTAAGTTTTCTATTAAAGGGATAACTTTCATTTGTCATTAATTAAAATTTCTTTATTCAATTATTATATAAGAATTATAGTGATAATCTAAATGTTATGGTAGTTATTTGAATGCAATCAGCTTTTTTAAAAACTTTACTTAGTTTACTTTACTTTAATATTTAATTTTAACAAATTTTTTTTTGGTAAAACTGAGAAATTTTCTTTTATTTTTTGTAATATGTATCTAATATTTTGATTTATTAAGATATTATCTATAAGAAATTTAGAAAACCTTGAACACAAGCCTTAAACTATAACTGTTCTATTTATACCTCATTTAAACTAAGGCTGAGTTTTTTTTCTCTCTTTTTCAATCCCATGCATTCGCTATGGGGATCCACTAAGTCATTTATTATTCATATTTGTCTAATATTTAGTTCTTTGTCTATTATTTTGACTAAACCGTTGAAGCCGTTGAAGACTAAGCCGTTGGCTGTTACGCGGCTGTAACTATTGTATAAGATTGAAAAGAAATATTTTTATTACTGCGCCATCTATTACTATCTTTAACATGAAGTATTTTATTTTTATTTAATTAAACATACATTCACTGTGATGCTAATTTATAGACTTCATTAAATATTTATGATTATATATTATATTATATCAACCGGGGTTTGAAGCTAAGACATTTGCTGAAGTCTTTATCATTACACCGCATTGACTTAATCAGGCTTACGTTACAGTATGGACATAAAATTGAATACGTAGAAAAGTTTTTAGCTATTGGAAAATTGCATAGTACATTGTCCAACAATTTACTTTCATTTGATAGAACTACCAATAATCTGTTCATATAAAAATTAATACAAATTTTCAAAATTAAATAATAAAGTTAAAATGTTAAAATATAGAAAAATGCAATTTATCTTACGGTTTAATTTCAGTTTAAATTTACAATAAAAACAACATTAAAAATAGTACTTAGAGAGTATTTTTGCAACATCAACTTATTCATAAAAGAAATTAAACAAAAAAAAAACCATTTATTCAGAATTAAATTTTAAACTTTTCACTTCATATCACTTTTATTTTACTCTTTACTAAAAATTCGAGATGATTTTAGGTATACACAAGAACATATTAATAATAATTATTATAATTAATATTATTGTTTTTATTGTATCCGGAAAATGCATATTAAAAGTTATTTAAAAAAAAAAAAAGAAAAACCCAAAAATATCAGAACATTTTTCCAAATTAAGAAGGAAAAGTTTTGTATTTTCATTTTATTTTCATTATTTCCCGTTATTAAATATTTGATGAAAAGAATAAATTATTGTGTCAAAACCACAAAACAATTTAAATTATTATAAAAGTCATAAAATTTACCAAAATATATAATTTTATAGATACAGAGTGATGAGTGGTAAAAAGATAATTTCTTTATAATGAATAAAGGATCAAAATAAAATTACTAGTACTTAATCGGCAACAAAATGTTTAAGGGAGGTGGGAGTCTTCCAAAAACACCAAGAATTTCTCCTTGGTAGTGTCAGGTTCTTCCTGACTAAAATCACCTTTACAACCCTTTAGCAAATGTAATGGGATGAAAACCTTACCTGCTAATGCAGTATATTGGCTAGGGAGTAGGGATAGAAAAGGATAGGAAATAGGATTCGGAAACATTGAATTGGGAGTGGGACTGTAAGGAAACAATTAATCCGCCTATTATTATTATTATTATTTTACTAACAGTTACTATAGACTTACTTTACAACAGTTACAACATGCAGTAGTATATACAACACCTTACTGCTTGAGGTAATTATATTGAAGGGAATTGCATAAAATTTTATACTTATGGGCAATGCTGACGATCCGTTCTTCATCCATCGATCTCTTAATTCTTTTTACTCAACAAGACTTATTGTAATATCGATTTTTTTTTTTTTTGAGAAATATAATCTCATTTAATCCCTTCAACCAAAAATCCCTTAATTTCTTTACGCAACAAGGCTTATTGTAATGTCTAATTTGTATTGGCGGATATTATCTCACCTAATCATACAACCCTATAATTTTGCACTTTTATTACAGCCTGTACTAGAAACATAAAAGTAATATTAATTTATAAAATAATTTTATTCATATAAAATGTAATATGATAATAATTATAAATAGTAAAAGTACTTGAAAGTATTCAACCCTAGAAAAAAGTAATCATTATTAATATTTAATATTGCTATGAATTTTAAAATAATATAATATGCAAATAATACGAGAAAAATACAATTTATATATATAAAAAAAAAATAAATTAAAATAATATAATACATAAATATTATGTTGCATATATATATACAATACATATATGGCAAGTGATAGATAGAGATAATTTTAGAATGAGAAATATTGAGTTTTTTTTTTTTATCCTTTTAAGAATCCTTTTAACTATCAACTAAATAAATTATTATGTATAGGTATATATATATACAATATAAAAAAACAGATTTATTTTATAATTTGTTGATTTGAATGAAATTAATATTCCAAACTGACTAGATATTGTATATATATGTATTAAAATTTTATTTAAAACATAAGATAACAAACATAACATTTTTTGAACTTTGAACAAAAATAAAATCGCATTCTTTTTTTATTTTAAGTTTTCAGACTTTTCACTTTTAATATTAAATTTTATATATTATTTAATTTGAAATTTTATTTAGTTTTCATCTTATTTTCCACCCAATGCTTTATTCAGGTCGTAGTGACATTATTATATGATAAGATTCTTTAAGATTCTTCGCTGGGTAGTAGTGGATCTATTACATGCCATATGAGTCAATTCTATTGCTGTTTTCTTGTTAATAACTGTATTAGGGGAGCTCAATAGCCTAGTGGGTAAGAGCGTATAAAATACTTTGTAAACACCGAGGGAGTATGGGATCGAATACCACACACGTCGTAAGAGTTACAGCCATTTAGAGCCACAGAAACTTGTAGAAGATTGACCCACACTCTTTTGTTTGTTTTTTCCTCTTTTTCCCTACTATACTTGTTTTTTGCTAGTTTTATTTTCAATTACTTTTTGTGTTTGAGGCTTGAATTATTTATTTGCTAAATATTTTACTTAATTTTAATATAACATTAACATATTCTTAAGAAATAAAATAGGGTTTAGTTTATTTAATAGGAACTAAGGAACTTCCGCAAGAGTTTAAAAATACAATGAAAGTAAAAAGTTCCTCACTGGCCAATTGGCGTACATGCGGCCAGATTAGGTATTCCATTCAACCCATCATGCCGCAGTTATGGTGAACAGAAACCATTATACACTTCACGTGCAACTGTCCAGCGCTGGCCAGTGCCAGAAGAACAGCTCTGGCTAGCCATGAATTTAACGATCTTAGCGTTCTAGAGACTAAGCAACCTGCAGAAATGGTTATGTTCCTGAATGCCACAAAATGGATCTGAAATTAAATCCGTTATAGCCTAAACATAAGCTATGTGGTCACGGAAGTGGTAGCAAAACGGTGCTAATGCGCTAATTGTGGTCTTGTCAAGGTTGACAGGACCAGCCACGTAAACCAACGAAAAAGTTCCTTCAAAAAATAAATAACAATATACTGAAATTTTTTTTGTATTAATAAATAATAATTTATTTTCTCGTCTAGAAAAGGAATTAATATCTCTAAAAAAAAAAACATTGTTTTTTTATTTTATTTTATTATATACCGAATTTTTATTAATTCCAAAATTTTTTCAAATTAATTAATTAATTTTTAACTTTTTATATTAATAATATATTTAAATACGAAATTCAATAAAACTAATTAAAATTCTTAATGAATTTAAATTTAAAAAAAAATATAAAAAAATAATTAATTCAGATTTTGTTTATACCTCTGTTCATTTTTATTTAATTAAATTTTAAATTGTATTAATATTCATATTGCATAATATATTTATTAATATTTCTATTATAATATTTAGAATAAAAAGTTAACTTTATTCTTTAAAATTAAAATTATATAAAACATGTCCTGATTGATATTTAAAAGAAAATAAAAATTACACATAATTGACGTTATTGGACCACAGACTCAAAATCAGACCTTATAATATTTTAAAATTTTTGTTTTTAACTTCTGTCTTATTTTAGATCTTTTCAATTTACAAATGGAAACTTTATAACTCTAGTTAATTTTTTTAATGGCGTCTTATTGTTAGCAATCCATTGAGATCTGTCGTTTAAATTACTTCATTCTTCAGTGCAACAAGATCAGAAAGAGTAAACTGTTTCAATTTGAACTGTTTTCAGTGTTGCTTTTTCTGAGTTTTCTGTTTTAGGTGTTTAGGGTGAAAGCTTACTACTTATGAATATGAATGAATACAAAAAAACAGGTTTAACTGTAAAATATATGTAGAATTTTTAGTTTTTTATTGAACTAAGATTAATAACTTCACAAAGAAGATCAGCTATACTTAAACCATTTTTTTTTCTTATTTTTCAATAATATATGAGGAGTATACACTAAGTGCCATATATTATTATTAATTAACTAAGTTTAAGTTTCTTAAATCATTATTTACACTAACCGTTGATTTATACCGTTGCTAAAACTGTTGTACAAAATTATAAGTATGCAATATAAATATTATATTGATGCGACATCTATTATCTTATCCAAAAATTAATTATTCATTTACATTGTTATGATATTACTATAAATTAGATTGATATAAATCATTACTATTGGAAATGATCTGACCGAAATTTGAATCCAAGACCAGACTGAAAGGCCGGCGAGATAACTTCTACATCTTTTGTCAGATAAACTTAAAACATAATTTTTTTTTAATCTTTTCTTATAGAAGGTGCATATTAGTACAATTAGTTATAATAGGGTTAAGTGTTAATTCGGTTTTAAATAGCTTTAACTTTTGTAGAAGATTAGTGAAGTCTAAATCACTCTTCTTTTAGTAAGTATATTCTTTTTAAAGTTATTTTATAAAAAAAAAAAAACCAATTTAAGTACCGGACGGCGTAATAAAATGCATTATTATACCGTAATTAAAAATAACAAATTAAATTTAACACGATGTCATTTTATTTTATTTATTTGTTTAAATTCCTAAAAGAGCATTCGATGCTTGTATAAAGTGTATAACAATCATAGTTAGAAAAGTTAAAATTAAAAGTTAAAAATGGTAATAAAAATAATTTAATTTAAAAAATTAGGATTTAAAAATTAAAAATTATATAATATTATAGTAAGTATATTAAGTTATAATTAATCGTAATAAAAAGGAAATTACCTATATTCATAAATTTGATTTTGTTGTTTAGGACTAAAATGAGATAGCATTTACATAAAATTTAGTATTTAAATCTTTTGCTCTCTTTTAAATATTAAAACTTTTAATATCAGCTGACAACTTATTAAGTTTTAATTGCAGAGTACATATTTAAATCAAGTTCCTTTAAATTTGTATTTGTACAATTAATACACATAGGTGATAAAATATTCTGATGGTTTCATAATTGTTATATTTATTTCAATATTATTTTGTGTTAAATGATGAATATGTAAAAATCAAAAAATAAAATTGGCGGGTCATGTAATAACAATATCAGAATAATTGATATTGTCATAGAGATCAACATCAAAGTATAGATAGACAGATAATGTCGAAAATAACTTAAGGGTAGTAGGAGTTCAGAACTAGAGAACAAACGTAGTAGGTAGATTGAGATTGTCAACGGAGTGTCAAGGAGTTCAGAGCCCATCCCGAGATGTAGTATACCAAAAGATGATGATAATAAATTATGATGATGATGATGATAAATTATGAGTATGTATTATTTGTGTCAAATCTCTAAAATCATTTCATTTTGTTGGTGATCGTTTATTTAGCCCAAAACAAATTTTTAATTTTTTTTGTCTTGTATAAAAGGTGGTATATAAAAAATACAAAATCATAAATATCAATATCAAAAATACAAAAATAGGTTATATGACACTTCAAAAGAAAATTTATTAAACTTAATTAACCAGCTCTAAAATCCATCTTTGTTACATTATAGATCATATATCATGATATAAATATTATATATTAATTATTTTTTTTTATTGATATAAATAATTTAATATTGTGGGGGATATTACCCACTAAACTAATTATTGGAACCCCATGATTGAATTAAAGATTATTTTGTAAAAATCGCATACTCTGATTTTCTAACCAACTCTAAAATTCTTCCGCATTATTTTTTTACATACAAATTTCAACAACAAGGCACTTATTTTAATACAATTTAAAACCCTTTAATTTAATACAATTTAATTTTAATTTAATTTTTGTTTTTTTTTTTTTTTAAATAGAATGAAATAATTCAAATTTTACAATAAAATTTTTGATATTATATTGTTAAATTGAATTATTTCAATTTTATTAATTTGTACTTTCATAATTATTTTTATATAGGTAAAAAAAAAAATTAAAAATTTATAATTAAATATCTAATTTTAATAAAAACTTCAATATTGTTTAAGAATTAAATAAAAAAAATTAAATAAAATCAACTCTTTAAAATCAAAAATATTTTGAACACTATCTATAATAAAAAAAAAAAAAAAACAATTATTTATAGACTTATAATTTTTCACTGACATACTGTATAAATTAAATAAATATAAATTAATAAAAAAGCAGAAAACCTTTTTATTACTACTCTATTATTATTAATTTTTTTTTTTTATATAAAAAATTGAAAGCGTATTATATTTAATTAATAAATTTACAATTAATTAAAAAATAATAATGAGTGAATATGATAATTTTTAAAATACAAAGAAAAGAAAAAATTAATATACTTTAAAAAAAATATTTTTTTTTTTTAATTTTTTTTTTTTTAATAAAAAAAAATATTCACTATTAATTAATTTAATATACAAATTGATAATTTAATTTTATTAATTAATAATATACACATATATACTCATCTTACATTATATATTTAAATTAATAATTATTCAATAAAAAAATAAAAAATAATAAAAAGGATATAAAAAAAAAATAAAAATTGAATTTAAAATATAAAATTAAAAACAAAAAATTAACAATAATGATATTTAAATCAGCATTAAGAATATTATATGCTGTATTTAATTTAAATATGAAAAACAAACCAATTTGAATGGAATCAACATTGGAAATTCAGATGCATGTTTGGAAAATCATCATTATTGGTAAGTTTAAAAAAAAAAATTAAAATATCATTCAAATATATCATATTAATATTATAATTTTTTTTTTAATAAAATATTATATTTATTATCTTAATATTATAAAATAATATAATATGGCGATTAAAAATACAATAAATTAATAAAATCAAGATACATAATAGAGATTATTACATATTTTAAGATCCAAAAAATTGTTACATATTATTCGTTTTCATCATTATATATATACATGGTGTTTCCGACACGATTCCTTGAAATGGGTGATCGGGCATGTCGAGACGAACAAAAAATCATATTTGAAGGGAGAGGGGGTCTATTATGGACCCTTTTCGAGATATGAGGAGTTAAAGATATTTTAGCGACTTTTCATAAAATAATCTATAACTTTTTTACGCCTTGATATAGGAGAGATAAAAAAAAATGCATTGTATACCAAGCAAGTATATAAAGCGATTTAAAGACATAAGGGATTTAAAATTATCTTGCCCAACGTTTAATAAAACCGAACATTGAATTTGTTTTATTTAATATAATAATGAAGATGAAATGATAGCTTACTGTCGAAAAGTACTCCTAAATATTTAATTGAAAAGACAGATGGAATAGGTTGATTTTTAAAAGAATACAATGAAGGGTTTGAGCGGCGCGTAAAAGTAATAAAAGCACATTTGTTAATGTTAAGGAGAAGATTATTGTTAATGCACATCAATGCTAATGAATCATCTAACGATTTAATTTTTTTTTAAATTTTCATATCATCGGCATAAATTTTAATCTGACTAATTAAAATTAAAGACGTGATGTCATTACTCGAAATAATGAACAATAAAGGACCAAGATGATTATTCTTGAGGAACACCAGTATAAGCTAGAAATGGAGCAGAAGTTCTAGAACGAAATAAAACAGAGTAGCTACGATCATGAATATATCCACTTTGGAAAATAAGAGGGAAGCCCTAATCAAACTTAAAAATAATGAAAGTTGAAAAATTTAAAAATAATGATATTATGAGGAAGAAGATCGAAAGTTTTACTAAAGTCAGTGTAAATTACATCCTGTCTAAAAACCATCATCGATTTTTTTTTATTTTGAGAAAAGTTGATGTTGACTCAACCAGATTGGTGATAGTGCATCTATTTTTCATAAAGCCATGTTGAAATGGCGACAAGAAATTCGTGTAATGATCAAAAATAGAATTACAATTAGTTCAAATAGTTTTGGAATTGCAGATAGTTTAGATATTGGACGATAATTAGTTATATAATTTTTTTTTATCTTTTTTATGAATAGGTCTAATAAGAACAGTCTTCCAAATTGAAGAGAAAACTCCCCAAGCTAATGAAAAATTAAATATAGTCGAAAGAGGGCTTGCTAAAGATGCTGTACAATTTTTATAAAATAAATTAGGAATACCATCGCTCCCAGGACTAGGATTATTGTCAATTTTATTTAAATAATTGAAAATCAAATTAGAATTTATATTAATATTAGTAAGTGTAGTTTTCGAAAAATTATCAAGATGATGGAAATTTGTTTCATTTACAGAAAAAACTGGAGTAGCGTAACTAGATGGAAAAAAAATCGCAAAAGAATTTAGAAATAATTTTAGAATCGTTCCTGACAGTATTCTTACATTTAAATAAAGCAGCGTATCACTTTTCACTTTTATAGATAACAAGATAACTTCATAGAAGCTATTAACTGAGACATTTAAATCAGAAGAACTAATGAATGAAAAATCATAAGAATTTAAAAAATTGTTAATATCACCAAAATTACCTTTTAAAAAGTTAAAACGATATGAAAGAGCAGAGTCAACATGTACAGAGGAGAAAGAACAAAAAGCAAAACAGATAGGCGGGTGATAAAGATTTATTTCTACTAACTCTATAGGACAACCAAGAATAACTAAATCATTCCAGTTTGTGGTGAAAATAAGGTCCAATTGATTACCTCGTTTATGGTACCATATCTGTGTGTTCTAAAGGAAATATGGTACCATATCTGTCTATTCTAAAGACATTCAAAGATGATTAAAAAAGTTCTAAGTTATTAATTGAAAAGTTATTCTGTTGAAGAATTCTAAGTTATTTATATTTGACTAAGCTTCAGTTTCGATAATCATTAATTTTACTATATCGTTGATCACTCCGTTGTAGGACTAGTAATATTATATAAATTAATATAATTTAATACTATTGGATATAAATATTATTATATGATAAGGATCGAATGCATAAAATTATGTTTGAACTTAAGTTTCACTTTTTCAAACAGAAACTGTACGATTTAACTCTGAATTATTGTATGAAACGTAAAAATTGCTTGGTTTTATAAATTCTGAGATTGATTTCAAATCTCAATTTTTCCATTTCCTATTGATTAAGTATTGCGAAGACATAAGAGTAAAATTGTAACGCGTGATTAATCATGAAGAATATGGGTGTTAATTATACTACAATTACTAGTAAAGCTTACCTCTTAGTGTTTAGTTTCTTAATGCTGGTATCAACGTTTTATTTTGAATATTTTTATTATTATTTGTCACATTATACTTTTTTGTGGAAGAATTAATTAAAGTTATTATTTTTCTTTATAATCAATATATTGTTCTCCATTATTTTGGATTTGCCATAAATTTAAAATTATTTTTTTTCACTGAAAACCAGAAAGCGAACCTGTTGACTGAGAACATTTTTGAAATTTAACCGAATAAAATTATATTAAAAAAAAAAACACTGTTGTGCTAACCATAATTTATTTAAATTTAATTCAATTCATTGAAAAAAAAAAATTTATATTTAATAATATATAAGTAAGTTTTTTTTTTTTAGCATAACAATAAAAAAAAAAAAAAAATATTAAATTTAAATAAAAAAAATTTTACTTTTAAAAATTTAAATATTTTTATAAAAAAAAATGAAAAAATTTTTTTTGTTAAACAAATAAAATATGTATATACATATGTATATATAAAAAAACACACCACAAATAATTGTGCCGCCAATAAAACTATTAATTTTTAATTAATGATTGATTTTATTGTATATAAATCTAATAATAATTTAAGTTATGTCACAAACTGTTATAATTTTTTTTTGTTTTTTTTTTTTTTAATAAATTTTCATTATTCAATATAAAAATATTACATATTATTTTATAAATCGTAATAATTTTTAATTTCATATTGTCAATATTTTATTTTTTAATTTATTTCCATTTTTTTTTTTTCTCATTCTCTTCTTTTGTAAAAATTAAATTCACCACGAAATAAAATTCTTTTCGTTTCATTTCATTTCGTTTTGTTCACATTTTGTTTTATTCATTTTATTTTTCTGTTTTTTGTTTTTTTTTTTTTCCGAATTTCACTATTCCGAAACTAGTGAACTTAAATATCCATTCAACCATAAAAATTGACATGAGATTTATTATAGTATATAGTTGGATCCAAAATTATTGGAATTCTTTTCAGGATCTTATATTATAGCAATAGGACTTGTTATATGAAAACTTATAAGACTTGTTAAGTGAAAACTTTAAAAAAAATTTTGTATATTGAATTAGCAGTCTTAAGGGCTGTATTTATATTTATCATTGAAATTCTTTTCATTGGACACTTACATTTTTTTCTTTGGTAAGGGCGTAAAAAGCGTATAGAAATTAGGAAAATGTTTCAGTGACATTTTAGGTGTTAAATCAAAATAAAAGTAATTTTATGGTTAGATTGCATAATAATTTTTCGCAATGATTATTGACAGAAAGAAATGGGAAGGAATGAAACATATACGATTGGAACAATTTTATTGTTTCATATGCAAAATTACTGATCAGATGTTCAGGAAGATAATTATCAATCCGTAAAATTATAAAATTAATTTTTAAAGAAATATTGAAGTTTTTTTTAGTTTATTAGCCTAGCCTGTCACATAAATGTGACAAGGAAATTATAAAGCGTTTCCTTTTCAGTTGTGGCTGTAAATGTTGTAAGGGGGAATTATTCTTACAAGGTGTGTGGGATTCGAATCTACACTTCTTTGGTATTTATAACGTATTTCATACGCTCTTATCGACTAGAACATTGAGGCCCTCAATATTAAAGTTAAAATTTCAAAATTCAAAATTTCGAAATAGGTGAATTTTATTATATACAAAAATGGTGTCGAAAATTCACTTTTTTGTTAAATTTTATATGTCATCGCTGTATCCAAACTTAAGATACAAATACTGAAAACCTTATGAATTAATTTCAATCCTTCTTCAAATATTAACTCAAAAAGAGCCATATACATAATATATATTTCGAGAAAAATTTATAATTCTTTTAATACTTTACCCATGACTGTATAAATATAATCAAATACATATTTATCATAAAATACATATATGACTTTAATACATACGAATAAAAATATACAATGTGCTCATAAAAAATTATAATTTTTTGGTATGTTCAATTTTTCAAAAAAGAAAGAAAAAATTATTCAACTGGAAAAATAAAAATATATAAAATATAAATCGTTGTTTATACGTTGTATATATATATACTCGTATGTATAATATTATATAGTGTATACAAACAAAAATATATTGTAAGAAGACATAAAATAAACATATAAAACATTTTGAAATATTAAATTATATTTTGACCCTCTTAAAATTTTGTAATCAATAAAATAAAAAATACTAGTGCTTGTGCAAATCAGTCAATTATTGTGGTTGGACTTATTATAAAATATACAAGTTTATAACGGAAATTAATTCTTAAAGGTGTGTCTTGAAACAATTAGCTATTTTCTTTTCTTTTATCTTACAATATATTATTTTCTCTGTAAAACGGATTTTTTCCACAAATTCAAATATTTTAACAATAAATTCAAATTACGATTTTATTATCCTTTCTTCATTATTAGTCAACTAAAAATCCTTTTATAAAATTCCATAACAAATATTTTATTATATAATATAACTGATCGTTTTACAATATTAAATTACTTTATAAAATTATTTTAATCTTTTTAAGGATATTTAACTGTCAAAAACAATATAATAATATCTTAATTATGTAATCAAATTATCTAGATGACGAGGTCGTCTCAAAAAAACAAAAACAAAACTTTCGAAAATCAAAAAAAAAAAAAAAAAAAAAACCTTGAAAACAATTTCAAAAGACGTTAAGTAACAATGGAGTATCCTTGTAATTTTTTATAGAGAAATATTCAATGGAAAAATAAAAGTTTGGTTTTACTTAGTAATCTCAAAAAATAAAAAAAATTTTTTTTTTTTTTGTTTTTTTGAATTATACGCCACTCATATTCTAATAAATTTTTCGGAGATTATATTACAATTTTATTGTTTGTTTTTGCTATTCTTCTTTTCTATATAATAATAATTTCCTTTTGTGTAACAATTAATTTTTTTTACATTTAAGGATTTAAGAAAGGATTTTTTTTTTTTTTTTATTATTTTTCGTTGTAACAGAAACCATTTAAAGTCAAAAAATTTTTTTTTTTGTTTTACACCAACAATAGAATTAAAAAAACAAAAACACAAAAGAAAAAATATCTGAAAAATTGTTTTACAAACAATAATAGCTATATATTTCAATACATATTAATCCTATTGTCACCTTTGTACACAAAATAAATAATAAAAACCCATATTTTGATATAAAAGTTGGTACAGAATATGTGACGCAAAACAAAAATATAGGGTAAAAAAAAAAAAATTAATTTTTCTTTGAGGTGAAATTAGAAAATTTTTTAAACTATTCACAATTTTTATCTTTTTCATTCATAAAAAACAAAAAAAAAAAAAAATTGAGGTAAAAGTAATATTTACTTTTTATTTATTGTTTAGTTTTTTTATTATTTTTTAATTTGCCAAATTTTTGGTTTGTTTTTTTTTTTTTTTTTGGCACACTGAAACTGAAAAAAATGGTTTTTTATGTTAGTAAAATAAAAACATCAAATGAGCGTTCACAAAGTAAAAGAGAAAAGAAGATATAACAGGAAAAAAAAAATATATATATCGTATATATATATATATATATATTTTGACAAAAATTTAAGTTACAAGGTGAAATTATAAAAAGAATAACAAAATTCTAGAAAGAGATAGAAATATTTTTTTTTTTTTTTATTATTATTTAAGTTCATTTTCTATTGTATTTTTCACCTGGTTAAAAATTACAAGAGAATTGAATTGGTAAGACAAAATATGTACCATTATTTTTTTTTTGTTCTAACTGATCCATGAAAAGGAAAAAAATTCTCTAATCTTGACTTTTTTGACACTGTTCTCTATACAATAAATTCTGTCAAAAACACAGACTTATATTTTTTAAATTTTCATTTTTTGATTTTTTTTTTATTTTCTTTTACTTTTATCATTTTTTATATTGGATTGTTAATATAACAAAAATAGAGAAAAATAAATATCTTCCTTTCATTTCTTTTTCTTCGTTCCTGTATTTTATAAAACAATTTGTGCATTCCTATATGACATTATCCTTTTGTGATAAGAAAAGAAAAGTATTCAAGAATGAGAAAAAAAAAAATAAATCTTTTATACAATTTTTGTATTTTTTGTCTTCGGAATTTGTTTCTCTCTCTTTTTCTTTCATTTTCTCCACAAGTTATATCTAATCTTTTACCGTTATTTTCTTGTTTATTTTGTATTCTATAATATTTTTTTGTCTTGTTGCCTTTTTGTTGCATTAAAAGTTATTTTTTTTTTCGTTAATAGGACCTAACTGTTTTATTAATTCTTCGAATATAAAGCTACAAAAATGGAAACCCCATTAATATAAAAAAAACGCAAGGATAAAGTCAAAAATCAAAAGAATGGAAAGAAAAAAATAAAACGAAAAATATAAAATAAAACCTAGCATAATTTTATCTTTTGTTGTTTTTTTTTTTTAATTTGTTCTTTATTTAAAAACAAATTTTAATGATAATAAAGAAGAGAAAAATAAAAATTTCATTTAAAATAGAAAATAACAAAGATATTATTACAGTTCAACGGGATTTTCTGTCATTACTCGATAATAAAAGAAAACTGCAAACTGCAAAGAATATTGAAACA
Source organism: Poecilobothrus nobilitatus (assembly GCA_947095535.1). NCBI lineage: Eukaryota > Metazoa > Arthropoda > Insecta > Diptera > Dolichopodidae > Poecilobothrus > Poecilobothrus nobilitatus. The sequence continues at coordinate 188,656,973 of OX352774.1, read as the reverse complement.
AGAAAAAAACAAAAATGACAGGTACAATATTTATATAGTAAAACAAAAATTAGTTTTTCCGTTTTTGTTTTTTTTTTTTTTGCCGAAATCTATTATACTAATTAATAACGGTACGTTCTATTTTATACTAGAAAAAAGAAACAATTATAGTCCCACAATGGTACATTGCCATGTCATTATTAATAAAAAAAAAAAAAAATCAACAATTTATAATATTTGCAAAGACCAAAGTTTATGGAAAATAATGGTACACCTTTAGAAGTAATAAATATTTTAAATCAATGGGTGAAAAAAATATCACTTTTTTTTTTTTTGTCCATAACAGTTTACTGATATAAACACAACCTACATATAGGACAAAATAAATATTACATACTTTTAGGATCTTAGAATATAAAGAGTTGTTTTAGGAAAATTTTTCATTTTGATACTTTTTTGTCGTTTTCCCTTTGTAATGATTTTACTCTTTTTTTTAATGTAAATTTTTTTTCAAATTACACATTTTTTTTTTCATATTTAGAATTTCTTAATATCACCATTCGATAATATAGATACCATCAAAAATAGTTATATAAATATTTTTTTTTTATTTTATTTCAATACTTCAATTCAGTTATAGACTATATAATTAAAAGGACGTGATTTACATGAAAATTAAAACAAAAATAATTACAGTTGTAGAGCTCAAAAAAATTTATGAAAATTTTTCTATTTCCTTATATTGATTGATGTAAATAAAATGTAAAAATAAGTCCAATAAATAGAGCGTCACATACTTATTAAAGAAAGACATGAAGTCCACATTTTTAGGATTTTATTTATTTATTTATTTATTTTTTAGAAGGTACCGCGTGGCATATAAATATACCAGGTAGCTAGATATAACCCCTGTTTCCAATTTGAAATGTGGGGTGCTTAGGATTTTAGAATACAATTTTTTGCTTTTACTTTTTGTCATTCTCTTTATAATAATTCTTTTATCATTTATTTTTTATTAAAACTTGTATTCCACATTTTAATCATTTTTTTTAAAAATATTATAAAAAAATTGTTATTTGTTCATTCATTCGTCTGACCGTGAAACCGTTTGTTAACAAAACGTTTCTACATTGCTCGATAAAGAGTTATACAATTATAACTATAGTAGTTTCCAGAAAAACAAAAAAAAATTAAGTTGTAGAAGGGGCCTCGGTGGCCTAGTGGTAAGCACGTGGCTTATTAACCGAGGGAGTGTGGGTTCAAATCCTGCACAGGTAGCAAGTTTTATTAATTGAAAATAAATCCCCCTTGCTACCAAATATAGCGTAAATATAAAATATATATAATATAAACAAAATAAATAATATTAGTGTATAATTTAATAATAGTATTAGACATGTAATGGCCTTTAGTAGCCGATGGTTTTGTAATATTGCAATATCCTATGTGCTTTGTAGTATTATTATAAATAAATAAATAAAAATTGTAGAATTTTTATGTACATAAAAGCATTTTTATGTAGCTATATTTCTCCAAAAAAGCTCTACATTTGCATTACTATAACTCCGGTTCTACATAATACTTTGTCAATTTGAAAACGTCAAATGCCTATACCTTTTTTAAATTTTACAAATCAAAAGTAATATAATTTTTTACTTATTAGTATTTAAAGCGTTAAAATATTATATGAAACTAAAATTTTACAAAATTTTAGATCCTACATGTATCTTTCAAACCCTCAAAGTTTCAATCTTTTGATTTTGAAAGAAGGAAGATCTAAACACTTTAGAAAACATTTTCTAGTGTTCTTAAACACTTTTGTTTTTAGATACTCTCTTCGTTTTTAATGTATCCTCTGATAGTTGTAATTAAATCGGATTTTTATATATCCAACATTTTAGATTGTGACTTTAATTGAACTGCCAAATTAAAAGGACATTTTTAACAACATATTCAAAAAAAAAAAAAATTCCCAGAAGAAGGATAAAAGATATTTAATAATTTTTTTTTAATTTTTTGTTATATTGACTAAAATCTATAGAAAGCATAAGAACTGGTCATATTATCAGTTATTGTTAAGGAATAGAGAAGGAACCCATACAAAAATATTAATCTAAATGTTTTCCTTAATGCTATTCTAAATTTAATAATATAATATACATTTATCTCAAAAAATCATTTTCTGATTTTGTATGTCTATTTTAAATTGTTATTAAAACCAGGCCATATTTTCTCACAATTCTGATAACAACAAAAAAACATTTTTTTTTCGCTAAATAATCAAAAAAATAAAAATACTAAAATGGAAATAACCTAATATATAAAATTTGAACAAAATATAATAACACAAAAATGTGGGACTAATATAAATTTATCAGGAAACCGAACTAAATCATTCTTAAATCCCATTGTCATTGAGAAAAACATTTTCCAATACGATCAGTTATACCATCACTTATCTTGTTAACTATTAAAACATTTTTATTAACACAAAAAGAAGATGAAAAACAAAAAAAAAGAAACTTAATAACTTAATGATGTTGTTTTCATCTTTGTTCATTCTTTTTGATTTCAATTTTTTCGTTCTGTTCTTTTCCTTTTTCCATGTTTACTTATAATTTCATCACAAAAAAAAAAAAAAAATCTTTTGTTCTATATTCTTATTGTTTTGTATGTTTGTTTTAATTCCTATATTACATATTTAGATTTCCTGTTCTTACGAGTATATATATATATATATGTAGTTAAATGTACTGATATCTTTTTCGAATAATTACCAAAAGATTCTAATATAGAAAATAGCGATAATTATACGAAATTTATAATATACTAATCTAACAATTTATTTCTATTTAATATTATGTCCTTTTTAGGACATTTTTCAAAAATTTGATTATTAGTTTCACTTTATCTGTCCGTTCCTTGATCTGTTTACAAAAATTTTAAACCGTTAAAGTTAGAGCAATAAATTTTTAATAAAATATATGTAGTCGCACTTATTATGGAACTACATCCCTTCAAAAATTAGAAAAGCTCTATTATTGTCAAATGTGTATATTTGAGGTTCTGTTTAACATTTTTTAAAATCTATGCAGCAGATTCTTTTAGCTTTATAAATGAATATTAAAATTGTATAATTTTTTTAAATTTGCCGTTATGTGAAGACAAAATTTTACAAAATGTTATTTTCTTTATAACTCCAGCACGCTTTCAGTTAGAATCATGAAATTTTGAGAGAAAGGAGATCTTTTACAATAAAGTACAAAAATTGAGAATTTAGAATAGGTTTGTTAAGAATTTTTTTTTTTTTTGTATCTACCCCTGCTTAAGCCCTATTACTGATCAAAAATTGGAAATTTGATATTTTTAGACATCTGTAACTTAGGTAATTTTGTTCAAAATTTTTCAAAGAAAAACAGAAAGCATAAAGCTTTGACATTCTAATTTTACATATATTAAAAGTTTTACTTATTGGATGGAAGATTATATTTCATTAAAAATGGAAGAAAATTTATCTTAATTAACATAAATATTCTATAAAAATTTACAGATTTTATTGGATATTGTAGTTCTAAACAGTTCTTATATTATTTTGGAAAATGTGCTTGCTTATCTGAAAGCCTTTGGTTTTACATTTTGCCTTGTTCATTATTTGGGTTTGATTTTACATAATAATATATTATTTGTTCATTTTCCCACACATTTTATTGTATGTAAATTATGGGTAATCATTTATTTAATAATTATATTTTCTTTCCCCTTCATATATTCACAGACACGGACATTAGCAAATGAATAAAAGTGATGCAAATGATATAGCTATTGATATTTTTACGAGTGATAACATTATCAAAAATAAAATATATTAATTCTATAAGAAAATTTTTATATTTCAATATTGTCAGATTGTCTTAAATTAAATTAAAACTCTTATATTTTAGAATTATTTTGCATAATAATGTAGAGTGTAATAGTGCGGAATAATAAAAAATTCTTATATAATAGTTTGTGGGATCATGACATCGGGTCAAATGCATAAAAACTGAACTTTAAATCAAATCTCACTTTTTTAAACAAAATCTACGTTTAAACTTACATTTTTGTTCGAAAAAGTTAGTTTTGAGTTCAAGTTCAGTTTAATGCATTCGATCCAATATGTTTAAAAAAAAAAAAAAATCTGTAATGAAAAAATCTAGAATTTTATCTTTTTCTTTTGAGAGTAGGTGGGGATCTCCAACGACACCAATGAGATCAACCCGCGAATTCTATTTAATAGTGTTGAACTTTAATTAACTACCGCCACCTTCCTTTTAAACCAAACAATATAGATTAGAACCAATGGTACAATGTACTGTTGAGTTTGGAAAAATAAAAGTAAAAGAATACGAATAAAACAAATTAGGATCTATGAGAAGTTACGGAATGTTGGCAAGATTAAATTGGATCGTGGACTTTGATTTTGAAATCAAATACTTCTATTACAAATGCAAATGTTTTAAATCTAAATTACAAAAACGTTAAGGTAAAAAATATAAGTAAAGATTTTTAAATTTTTTTTTGTTGAAATATGTATCTAGAAAAATTATTGGGAGAGAGGGCCTCGGTGATCTACTCGATAGAGAGTGTGGATTCAAATCTCAAACACGTCGTAAGAATAACTCCCCCTTACAAAACAATGCCACATCTGGAAAGGAAAGTCTGTGTAACTTCCTTATCACATTTATTACAACACATTTATCACAATGACCAGGGGAATAAATTAAAAAAAAAAATTATTAGAAATTTCATTTTATGAACAAATAAATTACATTCAAGGGTCTTATTTTCTTAGATTTTGGATTAAATGCATAAAACTGAGCTTTTACTCAAATCTCTGTCAACTCGTATAGTTTTTGTTTGAAAATATGTGATTTGAGTTCTAGTTCAATTTATTGTATTTATACAATAAATACCCAATGTCTCAAAAAAAATTTTTTTTTTTAGATTTTTTTCTAGATTTTTGTTTTTAAAATATCGGGGTTGACCCATAGTTTGTATATGTTTTTCATGTTTTTGAAGTTTTCAAAAATTAAGATAATATTTTTTTTTTTTTTGTTTTAATTTTGTTTTAACATATCAACTATTATTTATATTCGGTTTTTATAATTGTGTTAGAATTAGATATGAGCGACACATAAGATACAAACACTAATAGAGAAAAAAAAAACAAATATTTAAAAATAAAAACAAAGAATTTCATAAAAGCAATCCTTTTATTTTTGTAGTTAGGTATAATTATTTTTTGTCTCCTTTTAAATTATTATTTTTTTTTTGATTTTATTCGTTCTTAAATTTATTATTATTATTTTCTTCAATTTTTTTATTTAATTTTATTTATTTTGGTTACTAATATTATAAAAATGTAAAAAAAAAAAAAGACGAAATCCAAAGGAATATAAATTAAATAATATATTCTGTAGTATTTTTATTGTGCAAATTACATTAATATGTTTTGGAACACACATTGTATACCCCTACAAGAAAAAGACAAAAAATATCTATATATGTATATATATATATATGTATCTATATTATAGAATATTTTTATTTAAATATCATATGTTAATGTTATATTACCCTTATATACTTATTATTATCTATAACTTTGGTATTTATTTTTTGTTAATGAAAAATAATTTGTTCTCAAAAGAATGTATCCACATACATAACATGGTTTTTTTCTTTTTCTATTTAATCCCCTAAAATTTTTTTTTATTTTTATTAATTTATCTTTAGTATTAGATCAAGTAGTAGAAAAAAAAAAAATAAAGATGAATTTGCTATAATATAAAATAATATGAAAAAAAGAAAACCATCCATTATTATCCATCTGGTGTTTTATTTTTAGGTGAAGGAATAAAATATTGTGTAAAGTGTTATTAAAACACATAATATACTGGCTGTTCACTTAGTTTGATAAATAATAGGGTGTAAAACTATGCATAAACAAGTATTTTTTTTGAAGATATAATTAATATAGGGGTCCTTATTACGATAACATTAGGTCATTAACTTAAAATTCTAAAAGAAAAGAAAAAAAAAAAATAAAATAAACAGAAGTGTTAAGATATTGGCATTTAATTATATTATAAATATTTTTAAGGGTTATAATATTATTTATTACTTTAGAAAAATTCCTTGAAAATACCAACTCTTAAAATAGGTAACTATTTTTATTTTAACAAAAATTTAATAAAGAAAACAAAATTGAGGAAAATTCTATAGGTATGAATCTTGGATCTTGGAAAATTTTTTTTTCTTACTATTAGAAGAAACAATAAAAATTAAGGCTGTGCTAGCCGTTCTAGCTAAAATGAAATAAGACAGCATTTAAAATTTATACCGCACAAAAAAGATAAAATTTTAACGTTACGGAACAGTTTCAATTATAAATTTTATATTTAATTTTATTATTTTCATGGCAAATGAAAATTTTTAACCTTGAAAGATACCGTATAATCCGTATAATACCGTATTGGTTTCAACAATTAATATGATACTGTGAGGACTTTCATCACACTAAACAACACCTCCTGTTTCAAAGACTATAACTAGTCAACGTAAACTAATCATTAATTTTTCGTTCACGTTATTTATTTAGTATAAGAATAAATTCATAATGCAACATTTATCCTCTGATATTTGATGCATTTTAGATTTAAATGATATTGAAAGACTTTGTTAGTTTTAGTCTCTTAATATAAAGTTTTGTGTGTCAATGAGTCACTTTTCTTCCATATATTCCACATTGCTCAATTTTTAATTTCGTCTGATATAGTAGGGATTTTAGGGTCATTATAAGTATCGGTATTGTGAACATATACATATTTACAACCCATACTTTTTGTGAACATTATATACAACCCAGATTTTTTGTCAGAAAAATGATTTCTTCCGTCTCAATCGCTCGCATGCGTTTTTCGTGTCTTTCATTACTTCTTCCACAAAAAAAGTCATTAACATTTTTAAAAAAGATTTGTAGAAACAATATACATTATATTTTATATAGACACAAAAAATATAAAAATAAATTTTGATTTTAAACTTTTTATTTCAATTTAAAACTATATGACTTCATTTAAAACAACAAATTAGGGATAATTAGGAAATTTAAAAGTATCTTAAGACTTATATAACATTAAAGTGCAATTTATTTTTTAATTTAATAAGATCGTACAGAGTGTTTTACAATAGTTTTTATTTCAAAAAAACATAGATAATAATATAAAGTATTTATTTAATAATACAACCACTAAATTTTTAAAAGGTTACCCTTAAAGTTATACAAAAAACTCATAATGATAATATACACTAAGCATGTCATAAATTAAAAATGACCATCAAATTATTAAAATTCATATTAATATTATTTTTTTAAATTTAAATCATATTATTCAGACCTCGGTTGTCGAGAGGTTACACAATATGGTTACCCATTGAAGGAGTGCACATTCAAATAAATATATTGCAAAGGTTCGAAGAAGAATTTTGACTATAGGGAAATTACTGAAAGGGTAATTTTTAATTACAAATCTCCTTTTGCGGTCGGCCATATATTATATACTATTTGTGCTCTGTATAAGAAATAAATTAAACTTATATTATTGAGTATTAAATTTATTCTTTATTAGATTATAGATTCTTTTTTTTTTTTTGTAAATAGATTAGGGTTTTTCTTATTTTTGATTTTCTAAATCCAATTAATATTCCTATACAATTGAATATAGTTTTTGGACGACACCTCCTGATGCTCTTTTCGTAACGTATTTGTAATGTTAGAATAGTTATTATTATCTTTATCATCTTGTTGTGTATTTGGGTGAGTTATTTACACGTAACATACATATAATAGTCATTAGATATCATATGACATTATATGATTTTGTACGCTTGCATGACATTTCATATAACTAACTATAATAGTCATAACAATCATTCATTGTCATTTAAAAAACATTTGTCAAGTCATTATAGTATACAAAAGAGAGCATATACAAATCATATACAATCATTAGTAATTTGACCATTTTTAAATGATTTGTTATAAATATTATATATGTAGGGTTGTAATTTTGTATATGTATATAAAAATAGAAATTATATCGAAAACTTATCGAATATATATATGATAGCTAATGATTATTACCGTTAGACGTATTTCCTTTTTATTAATAAATTAAATTATATGTATATTATACATATTTCAGGGTGGGGCCTCGGTGGCCTAGTTGGTAAGAGCGTATAACGCTTAAAACATCGAGGGAGTGTGGGTTCGAATCCCATACACGTCGGAAGAGTTAATCCCCTTACGACATTTACAGCCACCCCTGAAAAGGAAAGGCTTTGTAATTTACGTTCACATTTATGAGGTAGAGAAATGCACTAAGTATAAAAAAAAAAAGTGAATATATCTACCATTTAGTTTATGATTAATTTTTCAATTTTAAAACCCAAAATATGATTCATTTCCCTAGACATGAACCGTAAACCTTTACAAATATATATTTTATTAAAAAAAAATATATATAAAAACTATTAAATTTAAGGACGAAAAAATTCAATTCATTCAAAATCAAATTACAATAAATATACAACAAAAGAATAATATTAAAAACGTTTTACAATTAAATTAATAAACTAAAATAAAAATATTTTTAGATAATGAACATTAAGTTTTGTTTTTATTAAATTTCATTAAATGCAAAAACAACTTTGAAATGAACAATTTTATGTATATAAAAATAATAATTATATACTAAATTCATTTCATGCAATTAAATTTACCTAAAAGCAATTATTATACCCATTTTGAATCGTTTAAATATTAGTTCATAGTACTTTAATAACAAATAATTATTTTTGATTACTATACAAATCAACTCAAAACCAAATTTTGGTGTTTGGTAAAATTATATTATGATGAAAGCAAAAAAAAAATTTTTTTCTTTTTCATTTTGTTTTTCCAATAATCACTTTTCCTTTTATCTCATAATAATAAATATCTTATTATAAGTAACTAAGAATACTAATAAATACATAGATATTGTATAATATTATAGTATATATGTATAGTGGTAATTTGGTATTTGCTACCAGACATTGAAAGTTGAAAAAAAAAAAAAAAAACTGAAACAAACAAACAAACATTACATATTTCGTACATCTTTCTATATTATCCTGTTATATTATATCCTGTTCCAATATAGAATTAAATAGTATTTATTGGAAATATGGAAAGATTTAAAAAAAAAAAAAAATTTTTTTTTTTCTTATATATTTTTACACACTACATACTAAAGTTATAAAATAGTAAACAAAAAAAAAAAATTTGATTCAATCATTTGCTACTACTTACTCACTACTCATTTAAATTGATTACTTTTCGAGAGTTTTTATTTCCATTTTTTTTTTTTGTCTTTTTCTTATTTTCTTTTTTTTTTTTTTTTTTTGTTGCTTCTTTTATTACTAATTCTGAACTCAATTACAACTTCATATCCACTATAAATAACTAGAATTTTATATTAAGGAATGTTTATTATACATGACTGAAATTGAAAGAGATAAACAGAAAAAAAAAAAAAAAAAAAATAAAACACAAATTAAGGCAAAAAAATATCAAGGACCTTTACCATTTTTCGATTTGTTGTATAATAAAATGTTGTTTTTCTATCTCTTTCTCATTTCTATCTTATTTTTTGATTTTTATTTGTTTATTCTTTCTTGTTTAAGTTAAATTGATCGAATTGATTAAATATAAATTAGTTTTGTTGTGTTAATGAGTTGCAAAGCTTCTACATGAATTTTTTTTTTTTTTTTTTTTTTTTGTTTTCCAATTTCTAAATTATTCCATCAATATGAAATGTTTATAATATATTTAAGGTGGCCAGACCAAATTAAATTTAATTTTATATTAAAAAAAAAAAAAAATCTATTTGAATTTAAATTTTTTTTTAATAACATGTCGGATGTTAAATATCGATTTATTTATTTAAAATTTAATTGAGAATAAAATTATGTTAATTTTATAAGTAATGAGATTGAATTGAATAATTTAAATGATTTTGTACTCGAACTGGGAAAAAAAAAAATAAATACTGGTAGAAAAAGTAAACAATTGTTTTTTTTTTTTTTTCAAAACCTTTTACAATTAAAAGGATTTGACCTAAAAAGAAATGTTAAATTTGCAAATCAACCTAAATTTTAAAACTAATTAAATCAATCTAAGGTGTCCTTATGTACGATTTTTTTTTTGTAATTTTTTCTACAATCAAATACTTTTCTTTTGCTTTGCTTTAGAATTTCTTACTTCAAACGATTCAAACATTTTTTTTTTTTCTGTACAAGAATAAGTTTAAAATGATTTTTTTTTTTTTAAATACATTTCTCTGCCACATAAATGTGGACAGGAAATTACACAGCCTTTTCTGTTCAGGCGTGTCTGTAAATGTTGTAAGGGGTAATAACTCTTACGACGTGGGTGGAATTTCAACCCACATTCTCTCTGTGTTTACAACGGTTTAAATTTATTCACTTAGGCTCATAGAAATTAAGCGAAAAGTTGTTGATACCGTTTTATAACCGAAAGTTAAATGATAACATTTGATTGTACTTTTAGACAATCATTTGAAGGATACAACTAAATTTTAGATATTTTCTAATTTTAAAAAGTGAATCTTATTACTTAAAAAGATATTCCAATGAACTATTTATTTTATATATATTTTTCGATTTTGACTTAAGTCCAAGTTAACTTAAGTTTTGACAAAAAAAAAAAAAAAAAATTAATATTAATAATATTCTTAAATTATGATGTTCTGTATTTTCGTAAAAACAAAAATTACAAAATATGGTCACTGCGTATAATAAATATTAAAATTTTTTGATTTTCTATATTTTATTAATTTTTATTCGTTATTTTCATCATCTTTGATCTTGTTTTTTTTTGTTTTCGAAAAAATTTCTATATATTATGTACAATTTAAAAAAAAAAAAAAAAATTATATGAAATTTTATTATAATGTTTTATAAATATTGGAAAAACAACCAAAAGATAAACAAAAACTTATCATAGTAAATTTATTATGTTGTATAAATTATTAAAACAAAATAAAAACTAAAAGTTGTCCCTAATGAAAAAGAAAAACTTATTTTTATAAAATGAAAGAAAAGACTCAAGTGGGGTAACAAAAAAAAAAATTCTTTAAAATTGTTAAAAAAAAGCAAATGTGGAATGTCTTTCAAAAATATTTGATACAAATATTGAATTTATTTGAATTTAATAAATTCAATTTTATAGAATTTAATTTATTGAGTTTAAGAGACTTTGCAATCTTCCTAAGTCCTAGATAAAATATTGACAATTTGCTTATAATTTAAAATATTTTAAATTTCAATTAAAATTACATATTGATCTTAACTATACAAAACATTTGACCATAAACAATTAGAATAGATTGAAAACTTCATCATTTACTTTTAAGTTACTTTGCATTTCAAGATTTAGTTCCCTGAAATACAACCGAATGAAATAAAGCCAATTAATTTTATTTCATTTTCAAATTTGAAATAAGGGTAAAATTTTTTAATTGATTCATTGCGAAAATCTTAATCTTAATATTCTATTTTGAAATTGAAATAAAACGAATTGGCTTTATGTTTTAAATAGTTTTTCCTTGTAAAATATATGTAAAATAAATAATTTAGAAGTATTTTAGAGTGGGTTACCAAACCAAGGTTACAATAATTTGTTTAACGTTCAATTTGGGGTGACAGCCTCTGCTTATATCAAATGTGAAATTGAAATCAAGCTGAAAAAGTATATTTCGATTTTATTTCAGAGAACCCTACATTTTAGTAAAGTATAATCAAAAAATCATATTAAGAAATTATTGAATTTCAGATTAAGACTTAACAAAAAGGTGCAAGTAGTTCTTTATCTACAAAACATTATACCGTCGACTGAGAATTGAATTGTCGTATACACCAAAAATGAATTTCTAGTAAATTGACTTTAATGTTGGAAATAAAATATTGACTAAACTAGCCGATAGAATTTTTAAAATCGATTTATCGAAAAAAAAATCGTCATTTAGGAAATTTTGTTCGGGCAACTTCATACACATATTGAAGTATGTGCGCATGTGCGCTAAATTAAAAAAAAAAAACAAAATATTTTAAATAACTGGTTAAATATTGGAAATTAAAATATTGACCAAACTAACCTATAGGATTTTTTATAATTATTTGATCATTTTTTATATCTTTTGAGAAATTGAGAAAAGAAAAAAAATCTTCTATTTTAAATCCAATAGCCGAAGAATTATTGTAATTGTACAGCCTTTTTTCAAATTTATAATATTATAATAATACGTAACAAAACAGCCTTTTATTTTGGATTAAAATAACGAACTTATTTTATATTTTTAAATAAAATATTTATCTTATCAATTTGAATTGAAAAATAACAATTAAACTTAATAAAATTCCACTTAAATTGACAAATTGCAATTTAATCAATTGATTTATATTATATTGTGAAATGATATAAATATTTGAAGTTTAATTTAAATTAATAAAAAAAAAAAATAAAAAACAATATTTATTGAAAATTATTAATAACAAAATATGGTATTTATTGTTTTTTTAGTATACATACAGCAATTCAATAGCAAGGAAAACTAATAAAATTTAAGCTCAAGTGCATTTTAGTATAAATACGTCAAATCAATTTTCGCGAAAAAAAACAATCTATTTTTACATAGAAAATTTGCCGCATATGTCAATTATTGGCATATATACGGCAGAACATTAGCAAAATTCTCGGTTTTTGTGGAGTGTACTGCAAAGTAGACATTGAATATCATCAAAACTATTATAGATAGAAGAAAATGGAAAACTTGAAAAACACAATTTGGCGTATACGGAAATTCAATTCTCAGTCGACGTCATAGTAGCTATTTAAAAAAAATTCTATTAATATTGTAAACAGACAGAATATTTGCATTTCATTATGGTCCACAAATTCACTGTAAAAGTGAATTTATGCTCAGCTTAACTTTCTGTAGACGTATAGTAAAAATTTATCTACTGTTGTAAACTCACTTTATTTCTAACACTTCTCCGCCTATGCAAATCACTTTAAATAATAATAATAATAAAAATAATATGATGAAAAAAAAAAATATAATGTTATATTATGTCAAAAATATACAAACCCTCTTAAAATTAATTTTAAATTTAGATTTTAAAAAAAAAAATGACCTTTTCTCACAAGTTTTTTTTAAAGAAGGAAAAAAAATAAAAAAAAAATTTAATTTGGTTTTATTTCCGTTTTAAAATCGAATAACCTCAAGTTTGTGCGTAAAAATCCAATCATTTTCTGAATTTTAAATAAAAAAAAAAAAAAAAAATTTAAATACAGAATTTATTAAATCGATTTTGAGCAATATTTGACTCCTAATTATAAATTTTTCTTTCCTTTTTCTTTTATGTTTTTGTTTTATGTTTTAGTTTTTTTTTTTTTTTTTATGGTTTAATGAAATTATAACCACAAATATGTTCCCCACAAATACATCTAAAGTTCTATCATATTTCGAAGACCTAAGTTATAATAAATTTTCTTGGAAAATAATCAAAGTGAAATTATATTCTAATGATGTTTCCAAAAGCAAATAAAAGAAGTCAGGAAGAAAAATAAAAAATATTTTGAAAAACTTTAATTTTTCTTTCCTATTCCTATTTTTTTTCTTTCATATTTTTATTTGCATATTTTTGTTTTTCTTTATTTGTTATTGTTCTAAAAAAAAAAAAAAATTTTTTATTACCATTTTTGATTAGATAAAAATCGAATATCTAAACCTGATTATTTTTGTACTGAGAATGATAGGAGATGGTAAATATAGGTGGTTTATGGTATAATGGTTTTTATTTTTTCCAAAAAAATATACATATACTTATATATAGGTATTCATTTACCTAAGGTTATTTCTTTTCCATTCTTTATTTTACACTGGAAATCTGTTTATGATTTTCAAATGAATTTTAATTAGAGGGAATTAATAATGAAGAACTAAAAAATTTTTTTTCATTATTTGTATTCAATTCAAAGAAAAATAAAAAAATTATTTTTAAATTAATATTATGTTTTCTATGCTTAAAGGCTCTTCAAAAAATTCAAAAATTTTTTTTATATATTTTATAAAATACTTTGAACGCTTTATTAAAAGTATCTATTTTTTTTTTTTAAATGAAATCTTATATTAATCATCTATGATTTAAAACTTATTTGCTGCATCCTATAAAATTAATAAAATCGTTGATTTTAAAGCGTGTAGACTGTAAAGTAATGGCACCTATTAAAATAATTTAATATTGAAAGCTATTATAAGTATATTTTACTTTATTTTGATGAAAGCTGAGTTAAGGAATCAGTCACTAGACACTAGATCCATAGTGAATGTTTAAATGTAAAAGAGATCATCAAGAACGCTAGCCAATTGTGGAGAACTTCAAATTGGAGATAGTGTTAGGTTAATAAACCATGTGCTAAAACAGTAGGCCGCCGAGACCATAAATAACGATAAATTCAAAATTTCATCTTATTAAAATTTATTAAATTTTAAAATTCAATATAAATCAATTATTGTATTATTAGTATGTACAGCCCTGCAATTTAAATTCAACTGTATAATAAAGTATTTCAACTTAACGCATACAGTACCTAATCTTAACGCATAGAATTTTATTTATTAAAATTAGAGTTAAAAAAAATTGTATGCGTTAAACACCAAGAGGTTAACCGTATCTATCGACCTCGACTTGGTTTCTCCTGAAAACTGTTTAAACCAAACTAACAGATAGAGCGTGCATAGAGAGTAGGGAACTGAGATGTAGAGAAGGTCTGATATAAACCGATGAGATGTAGAGAAGGTCTGATATGAACAGATAAATAGTAGAACCAATAGACAAACTCGTAATAATTTAGCACGGACACTTATTCAGGTAACAGCAGCAACAGCAGACAATGTTGATGCTAACAGAAAAAAAACACAAAAATTGACGACTGACCAAAAGCTAGAATTAATTCTAGAAAAACTAAATAAATTAGATGATAGAATAACAAAACTAGAATATAGCAATAAAGGAGCTATTCCCAAACAACTAAAATGGGTACAAACGTCATAATTATGGAATGGAATACTAATGGACTGCTACAACATTAAAATGAATTGCAACTAGTTCTTTACATACATAAAATAAATGTGTGCCTTATAGCTGAAACACACTTCACAACTCAATCGTTTATAAAATTTAAAGGTTATAATGTGTGTCATACCATTCACCCAGACAATGCTACCAAAGGGCGCTATAATAATTAAAAATAGTATAGTGCATCATGAAGATATTGCATATAAAACTAAAAAAATACAAGTTACAGGAGTTAAAATTAGAGCTAAAAACTATCAAATTGTAATAGCAGCTGCATATTGCCCACCTAAACATTCTTTAAAACAAGCAGAATGTAAACCAACCGTTTTTAGCAGCACATTTCCAAAAGATAATTCAAACTATTTAGAATTGTAACTTGCACTAAAATTTGAAAATTTCATA
Organism: Poecilobothrus nobilitatus; assembly: GCA_947095535.1. Taxonomy (NCBI): domain Eukaryota; kingdom Metazoa; phylum Arthropoda; class Insecta; order Diptera; family Dolichopodidae; genus Poecilobothrus; species Poecilobothrus nobilitatus. The sequence goes on along the minus strand of OX352774.1, from coordinate 188,641,346 downwards.
TAAGAAAAAATGTGAAAATAGGACTTTTTTGCAAATTTGAGGGGCTCTAAATCCGAAAACCTATATAACTAAGAAAAACCGTTAATACACGTAAAAATATATCACTGGAGCTTTTATCTTACCGAAGAAAAATTTGTACAGGTGCCTAAGTTATAGGTGTCTAAAAATACCATATTTTCCATTTTTGACCCATAATAGGTCTTAAACAGGGGGTGGTACAAAAAAAAAAATTCTGAGGAAACTTCGACTAAAAGTTTTTTCTTGTCTAAAAATTTCAGATTCCTATCTGAAATAGGCGTGCCGGAGTTATAAAAAAAAAAAATTTCATGTAAAATGTGGTTTTCACATAACGGTAAATTTAAATAGTAAATTACAGAATATTACATAATTTTAATATTGTTTTATAGAGATAACAAAATGTTCGGTCTTATAGCGGTTTTAGATTGTAAAACTCTTACGCAGAGAATAAAATTAAAAGAAACGTTAACACACGTAAAAATATATTATTAGGGAGCTCTAATTTTTATATCTTGCCTAAGTAAAATGTGTACAGATGCCCAAGTCACAGGCGTTTAAAACTAACAAATTTTTAATTTTTGAGCCCTAATAGGTCTAAAACAGGGGCCGGTCCAAAAAAATGTCTGCCCTTGAAATTTCAAACTCCTATCTAAAAACGTTCCGGATTGTGAGGATAGAAAAATCATGCAAAATTTGGTTTTCACATAACGGTTAATTCAAAAACTAAATTTAAAAAGATTGTATAATTTTGATATTTTGATAATATTAATACGTTGTGCTCCAAGTGTATCACCGGTAAACATCACTCAAATGTTTCAAAATCCAGTATTCACCAGTGAACGTAAAAATAAACTTGGGTCTCACGTGTATCACCGGTCAACATTGTTGAATGTTTTCAAAATCCTCAATTAATTTAAACTTTAAAAATGTTCACTGACGATATAATGAGATATAGCGAAAGTTTATTTTTATGTTCACCGGTCAGCAGGGGATTTTAGAACATTTGAGTGATGTTCACCGGCAATACACGTACGACTTAGCACAAATTTAATTTTATGTTCATCGATGTGCGTTGAACTCAGCATGTTAATTAGTAGACTTCTGACACATCTGAACCCTTTTAATTATTACCATTTTCTAATACCTTTAATCTATAGATTAATTTTTAACTTTAAGTAACCATATACATAATAATATGATAACTTTTGTCTATTATTTTATATTTTTATTTTCTTATCTAAACCCATAATTTTTTTTTTTTTGGTTTGAATAGTAATCATTCTTACCAAAGAAATGTATTAATTTATGCCATCAAATTAAAAACAAAAAAAAAAAAACAATTCTTTTATTTATGTTTTTCTTTTTTTATTCTTTTCATTAAAACCACCATAATAACAAAACAAAGATATTGGTGGTTTTGATTTCTAACATGCGAATATAACAATAACTTATCGTTTTGTTACCATCATCATAAAAATCATAAAAATCAAAAATAAAACAATACAAAATAAAAAAAAAATAAAAATTATTAAAAAATTAATCAAGAATAATAAAAATCAATCAAAATTGCTAATATTGTTCATTAGGGTGTACAATAATTTTTATATATATTTAACTTGAAAGGTCTATAAGAATAAAACAAAAACTTCGAAATGATAAAAAGTTAAAAAGAATGACAAATAAAAATTAATGGTGATGAAATAAAATAAAATAACAAAAAAAAAAAAAACTTTAATGAATAAAAAATTCAAAAGAATAATTAATGATTTTATTAACTGAAAATATAAAAATTATTAAATTTTCAAGGTTATAATGAGTTTCCATTTAAATTTGGGAAAATTGAATTCAAAGAACAACTACAAGTGTTTCAAAAAAAAAAAAATACCTTAATCTTAAAAATTACTTAACAAACACTTTCTTTTAAAACAGTTCAAAATGTATATATACAGTTTAAAATATACTTTTAAAATGATAATTAATAAAATTAATCCTTCATATTACCACTACATTCATGGCCACTTAATAACATAATTTAAAAATTACTTATAATGATTAAATTACGATAAAAAAAAAAAATAAAAAAATATAACCTTATTTAGCAGACTGCAAATTTCAATATAATAAAAAAAAGAAAAATCATTTGCAGAATATCGAATTTTTCTGCATAGGTACTAAAGAAATTTCCTTTTTTTCATTCAGAATTGATTTTTCGTTAAGATTTTCTAAAAAAAAAAAAAATTTTTTATCGTATTAATATCGTAAATTGTTTTTCATTCATATTCTGAGAGAAAACTGCAATATTTTTTTAATAAAATTCGTGATAATTATAATTTCCTTATTTTATCTTACGTACGTTATAGTACTAAAATAGTAAAAATTTTCTCTTATAATTTAGTAAAGTTTCAAACCAGAATTCGTAAAATGGTTTTAAACTTTATTTGTTGGTGGAAATAATTGGAAATAATTCACCCATAAAATATTAAAATTTAAATATCTTATCATAATATTGTCAAGTTTTTAAAGGATATAAAAGTAAATTTTTTTTTTAAAATCAAATTTATTTTAAATCAAAATAAGGTGAATTTGATTTCAGTTCAAGTGATTGAATTTATTCAAAAAATAACTACCTATGGTGATTTTTTTTGAAATTCTCTGCTATGAATCTAATTTTGTATGCATCTAACTAATCTAAATTAAAAATTAAATTTTTTTAGCTCTTGTAAAACTGCGAAATCAGCCGGAATGAAATCAAAATATTTCCCAAAAATATCGAAATATTATGTCACTATTCAATGCGATATATTTGGTTTTTGTCTCAGATTTATTTAATATTTTAGTACTTAGTTTCCATCTAAATCAATGTTGTGTTCATGTTGTGCCATGATGTGTGTAATTGGTGAGATAAATAAAATACATCTTTTATTGGATACTTAGAAAAATGAGAAAAACTGAAAGCTTTGATGAAAAATTTAAAATATTTTTCTTTTCTTTTATTTTTCCAATTTAAAAGAAAAGAAAAAAAAATTTCACTCTGAAAAATAATATTTTAAACCAAATGTCTATTAAATTTAAATTTTCAATTAATTTTAAAACAATCAAAATCATTATAGATAATATCCATAATATATTATACGAGTACTTGAAAAATGCAGACTAATTTTAATAAAAAGCTAATAATTAGGTTAATCATATTATACGTATACTTCACCTTATCATATTTATCACTTATTCCGATTCAATTAATGTGACATCAATATTTTTATTGTTTTAATAAATCAACGACATTATTCAGTCCTTTCAAAAAAAAAAAAAAGGATTTAATCAAGTATTTAATTGAATGTTCAAAGTTGTTAATTTACTAGTATTAGTACCTTATATTTTAAATTTTAATTGAGAAATTTTTCGTCACTCATTTATTTACATATATTTATTACATATATATTATTATCACTTGATATAGTGTACTTAAACGGTATATATACATCAGGAATATACTTAACAATATTGACTTTTCATTATCCATATATATTTGAACATTATATATGTATATATAATTTTTCTTTGAGTTATTATCACTGAATATACATTTAACAGAAAAAAAAAAAAAGGATAAAAAGGATAAAAAAGGATTCAAGGATAAGTATATTCTACTTGAATTGTTATCAGGTTGTTATTTTTTTTAACTGCCTGAAATGAAACACCCATTGTTATAATATTATTATGTTAATTATGTTTTTACTATCCTATAGTTTTATAAAAGAATCATATTATTGTCCTTGGATTCGATATAATATTATTTTCCATTATTCAATATACATATTATATTGTATTATAATATATTGATTAATACATAAAGTAAGATTTCCTTTTAAATACAATAGGAAATAATAATATTTTAGCAAAAATATTCGTAATATAGCAATATTTTTTTTATTCAACACGCGATCAATGCTATATGCATCAACATAATATCCTTTAAAATTTTTTTTCTTTTTTTCTTTTCTACATTTATATTTTTTGAAATAAATGATAAAAATTTAATTTTTCTTGATAATAACAAAGAATATATCAATTGTTTTTGTTTACATGTAAGAAAGAATGTAAGAAAAGGAAAAAAAACTAAGTGCCGGAAAATATAATTCATATTCAGCAGTTCAGCACAATAAAAATATGGATATTAAAGAACTTCAATTTGTTTACCTTAAGGTAGTTCTTTTTTTTTGTTTGCTTGATTCATGGAAATGTTTCCTGGAAATATACCATAGTAATCTGACTTTATATTTAAATTGTATTTTTTTTATTATGAAAACTCTCTCTCTTTATTTTTATTATGAATTAACTTCCTTTTAAAAACGAATAATAAACAAAATTAAGTAAATAATATTAAGAAAGAATATTAAAGGATGTTATTAACCCTTAACAATGTATATATGAGATTAATATGATTCTTAAGTGCTAATTTTCTTCGATTGGACTATTTTGAAAAATGTTTTTATGTTAGTCTAATGTCTTAAATATAATATAAAAAAAATTACGGTACGATTTCATTTTATTAAAAATATAATTTAAATAACTATAATCCTCCATATGGTAGAATTCGTATCAGCATTTTTTATATATGAAAGCTACCTAAAAAAAATTGCAAAATCTCTAACTTTTAATACAAATATTCGGCTAAAAAAAAAAAGATGTTATTCGATATTTAATGAAAAACAAAAGAAAATTTCAAAAGTTTTTAAAAAACTCCCATCGCGAAAAGATTTAACATGTTGTAAGAATAAAATGATCATGTTGTACTTCTAGATTTAAAAGAATATTTCTGCAAATGTTTACGATCAAAAGAACTGTTCAGGGTTGGATCAATGGTAGAATAAAACAGCATTTTAACTTTTATTCATTAAATATTATTATTTCCGTCTATCCGTTGAAAATCCGCCTTTTGATTGAGCTTCATGATTAAAAACCACTTAAGGGTTAATGAATTTATTTGTATTATTGTATATTATGTTAAATGACACAAATTATCACCATTAACGTGTTACCACCCTTTTTTCATCTAAAAAACAACAGGGAGAAAAATAGATTGAGAAATTTTTGTATAATGTCTTTTCTTTTTCTTTGTCTTTTTCTTTCTTTCTTCTTCACTTTTTTCCTTAATCATTTAACGTTTCCTCTAAACTGTTTAGTTTTTATTTTTCTTTTTTTTTGCTTCATCTTATCTTATTATTCGAATAATTTTCAACAATTTAAAAAATATTTTTTTTCAATTCAACTAAAAAACAAATTATTTTTATAAAAATAAAAGTTAAAATGAAAATAATAATGACAAGATTTTCCTGCTATCATTCACTTTACTGATAATTTCAAGGTTTCCGCCTACACCTTAAACACATTTAATTTCCTTCCTTAAAAAAAAAAAAAAATAAGGTAACAAATTGACGAAAAGAAAAATAAATTTTTCCAACACCGTCTTTTATTAAAAAAAAATTATTTTTAGCTAAAGTTGTTTTTCACGAACTAAGCTATACGGCAAAAAAAAAAAACTATAACAACAACAAATTAAAGAAGAAACACATACAAATAATTGAATTCAAAAATCAAAACAAAAAAAAAAGAATTATTGTTCAAGGAATAAGAGAAATGGTTCTGTTCAAGCAAGAAGAGGAACAATTGAATTTCTGTCACAATAAGGCAGAGAGCATTAAAAAATTATTTTCAGTCAAACGGAAAATTTTTCTTAGGGATTTAAAAAAAAAAAAAAATATTTCTTTTTAAAATACAAAAGGAAATAAAAACAAAAAAAAAAAACATTTTTCTTATTTTCTTTAGGGTTATCGCGGAAATCTCTTCAGAATAACGGTAAATAAAATTAAAGTTTTTAAAAGAAAAAAAAATAACTTTAAACTTTTCTATCGAAGATCTAGAGAAAAAACAAAAATTTAACTGTAAAATAAAATGACAGAGTAAATCATAAAAAAGTTTTGGAATAGCATGATATTATGTATATTATAGGTGTATAAATACAGGTAGTTTTGTAATTTTGCCGTTTGAGTTTAACACTTAAAAAAAATAAAAGTTTTCTGTTTGGTTTTTTGTCTACAAAATAAAATAAAAGAACAGAAATAAGAAAAAAGTTTTAATAATCATTTTGGGAAATATTAAATGAAAAAACCAAAAAGAAAATAATAAAAATAAATTTTTAAAAGTTATAAAAAAACAAGGCAGAATGTAAACCAATGGTTATTAAAACCGCACATTTGCAAAAGGTAATAAAAGCTGTTTAGAATTGTGACTGCACCAAAATTTGAAAATTTCATATAACTAATAAGAAAAAATGTGAAAATAGGAATTTTTTGCAATTGGGGGGGGGCTGTAAGTCCGGAACACTATATAATTAAGAAAAATCGTTAACATACGTAAAAATATATTATTGAAGCTTTAAGTTTTATTCTTACCGAAAAAAAATTTGCATAGATGCCTAAGTTACAGGTTTCTTAAATAGCAAATTTTCAAACTTTGAGCCCTAATAGCTCTTAAACAGTAAGCGGGAATTTTCGGTCTTCTAACGTTTTTAGATTGTAAAACTACTACGCAGAAACTGAAGATATATACATCTGGTTGGTTGGTTGGTTTTTTTTTTTCAATTCTGAGAGGCTTTAACTTTGGAACCCTAAACAACTAAAAGACACCCCTAACACACATAAAAATATATTACTGGAGCTTCAATTTTTATGTCTGGCTGAAGAAAACTGTGGAAAGGTGCCTAAGTTACAGATGTTTAAACAAATATTCAATTTTTGAGCCCTAATAGGATGGTCCAAAAAGGAAACTTTTTTGAGGAAACTTATTTCAATTTTGAAAGTTATTTTTTACCCTAAAATTTCAAGTCCCTATCTAAAAGCGTGCCGAATTTATGAAGGTAGAAAAATCATGAAAAATTTGGTTTTCACATGACGGTAAATTTAAATACTAAATTTAAAAAAATTTTAAAATTTTCAATTGATTTATAAAGGTAAAATAAATTTCAGTCGAATGGCTTTTTTAGATTAAAAAATTGTTAAGCAGAACTTGAGATATATACATTTAAAAATAGGACTTTTTCAAATTTTGAGAGTCTGTAGCTCCATAATGGATAGGGCTACATGAAAAAGTTTTTCTACAACATTATTTTTTTATGAGACCTACCCATGGGTAAAATTTTTTTTCTCTACCTTTAACTTTGTTAAAGTTTTGTAAATGGACGGACGGACAGTGAAACTAATAGGCACATTTTTTGAAATTTTTTTTTGGAAATGTGCTAAAAAGAAGCTGAACTTAAAAATGATATAGATACCTTTAAATTGCAATCTACAGAATAAATTTGTTTATTTGAAAATCCTTAAATTTTCTTATTCTCAAAATGTCAGCATGGTATTTTGTGAACTTTGAATAAAAATTGATTTTAAAAGTTTTTAAGATGATCAATATTTTATAGGTACGAAATGATTTCTGTGTAAAATCTCAGATTTAATGATAAGGAAAAAAAACTACAAATATTATTATTTTCTTTAAAAAATTGCCTTCCCTGTTTTTTATCTAAAATTATTGTCTTCTAATTTTTCTAGAAACTCACAGGGTAAATTATTATTTTTATCTTATAAAATTATCTTTTTACTAGAAAACAACAAAAAGAAAACTTTTTAACTTTTTTGACACAATGCATTCTGACTCTAAAGATTGAAATTACTTTATTTTAACAGAATGTTTATTATAAAATATATTCTTCGTCTCCCTCCAATACGCTATTCAGTAGTGACATTATCATTTTCATTTTCTTAATATACTCTCGGGAAATTTACTAGTATGGTTTCGCTCTGTCTACCTCATCCTATGCTTGGGTAATTCATCCGCCTGTTTTCGATAGCTCTTCGATCCCCATAAATGTTAGCCTTATTGGTGTTACCGTATCACAGAGAGGCGTGTATTGGGAATTATCTTTCATTGAACTTAAGAAGAAAATTGCTTTTTCTAAGCTCGTCAGTGCTTCCCAGGACGAAAATATAATAATATTAAAATTTAAAAATTTTAAAGTGAAATTTAATAATCTAAAGTCAATTTGTGCTGACAATTCAATAGTTCGGTGATCACTTCTAAACCTAATCTATAAAAATAATATTTTATCTCGGTAAATTATTTTAATTTTTTTTTTTTTTTGTATCAGACATTTGCTTAAACCAAGCATTAGTATGTTAATAAATGATGATAGATGTTAGAAAAACTTAATACATAATTGTTACACACCACTGTTAGTAACTACTTATTAATGTTAGTGATGTTATTAATGGTAATGAAAAACAAAAAAACTATCATTGCAAAAAAAGAATCTAACATGCAAGTTAAGTTGCAACGAGAAATTAATCATGCAGACTACAAGAAGTCACCATGCTCGCGTCAAGTCTGGCTATCAGTTTATTAATTTTTTAACATTAATATCGAAGAACTCAGACCTTGAATTAATTTCTCTCAGCGAAATAGGCTCAAATTTGCCTCTTAAACGGCTTATTGGGAACTTGTATTAAATTTGTTCTGAATCAAATGGACTCATAATCACCAATGGAACCAGAACTTATCTTTATCTTACCAATATTATTGTTTTTATTTTACCAATAATAATTATATTGTCCTTGATCTTGAAGAATGTAAGTTTTCGAATAGATTATGATACGTAATATTTTAATTTCATCTCCTGTTTAAATTAGAATGTCATTTTATATTGTATTCGTTTTAATAGCTTCCTGCGTTCGTTTAATAGCTGTCTGAATGTCCTTAAAAAAGCAAATCACTAAAAAATTAATTCAATTATATTTTTATTTTTTTCTTTATTCAATTAAATAATTATTTTTTATTCAAAACAAAAAAAAAACTATGTGATAAATATCAAATTAATAAAATACTCTAAAAAACAATAAGCACAAATATTCATTTTAAAAATTGCCTGCATTTTTTTTTTTTTTATTATTATAACTTTATAAAAAAAAAATCCTTTTTTTAAATTATTTTCTAATAGATACGAAAATTAATTTTTTATTTTAATAATTTTATATGTTTTAATATTTTTTTTTTCTATTAAATATTTTGTTATTTAAATTAATTGCCAATGATCGTCATTTATTTTAATTGACATTACCATTATATCAATTAATTTTCAAATCAATGGCAAAAAAAAAATAACAAAAAAATAAAAATATTTTCAAAAAAAAAAAAAAAACTTTGTAGACTTTTTTATCACTTTAATGGAAAATGTAATCTAGAAAAAAAAAAAAACATTTGCATATATATACAAGGATATTATTATATTATTGTATATATTTTATATAATATACAGAAAATTTTCCCACAATTTCCCATCATTTTCTTATAATTGCTATGTGTAGGTTGTTATTACGTGTTTAAAATGATGTGCTCATAATACGAGTATAAAATAACAAACTTTGTAGATATTATATATTATACATATACATATATACAACAATATATACAGATATTTATATATTTAATATTATTATGGATATATACATATGTATTAATAACATTAAAAAAAAATGCCCTAGACATACTTTTTTTTTTTTTTGTAATTGTGACTTTTCATTTTTTTTTTTTTTTTTGACTTTGTGAAAAAAAAAAATAAAAACAGGATGAATGAGTTTATAAAAATTATGACTTTCAATTGAATTCAACTTTTCCACTCATCTTTTATTTTCTACCATAATATCTTTGATTTTCCACCGATATTCCGTTTATATTATGTTTTTAATGTTTGTGTAGGCAAAAAAGAAAAAAAAAAAATACAAAAGCTGAACTTTTTTAAAACGAATATTAAGTAAAAGAATGAAAGTAAAAAAGTTTTTATTTATTTTCTTTTTTTTTTGTTTTCATTTTTTTTATTTTATTTACATTGTATTGTTTTTTACTAACTGTTTAATATTATATTTTGTATAGCAATAAAATATATTAGTATATACGTATATATATAATATATAAATAAATATGTCAATTATTAAGGATGAGTGCATTTTAAAAGAAAAACATTTTTTTATTGATATGTATATATACATACTGAAAATGACAATGATTTAATAACGATATACTAACAAAAATATCAATGTCATTTATATTTTTAAGTACCTACCTTGTTACATATATTTTTTTTTTATTTAGATATACGGAGGGGTGAAATAAAATCGAACGAAATAAAGTCGAATCGATTTTATTATCAAAAAAAAATGGAAATAAAGTCGAATTAACCATTCTATGTTATTTCCAATAAAAATTGTCCAAAAATAAAGGCGAATGCAAAAAAAGGAAATAAAGTCAACTCGAAACTCTTATTATTAAATATTAAGAGTTTAATTAAACAAGGTAGAATGTAAACCAACGGTTTTTCAAAGCGCAAATTTTCAAAAAACAATACAAACTGTTTAGAATTGTGACTTACACCAAAATTCGAAAATTTCATATAACAAAAAATGTGAAAATAAGATTTTTTTTTGCAATTTTAAGAGACTGTAAGTCTGGAACCCTATATAACTTAGAAAAACCGTTAACACACATAAAAGTATATTACTGAAGCTTTAATTTTTATGTTTTTCTGAAGAAAAATTTGTACAGGTGCCTATAAGGAATAGTTTGTTGCAAAATTAGGGTTGCCTCCTTTTCCGCAATATGTATTCGTAAACTTTCTTTTCATGAATATCAGTCTAAGCTTTAAACTGGCATAATGTTTCAGCTGAAAAATGGAACTCTATTTGGGCTGCATTTAGATAAGAAAACATTTATGTTTTATTTACTTTTTAGTTTATGCTGAAAAAGAAAGTTTTTTGGAAAATGTTTTTATTTATTTTATTACTTAAATAAAACGCATGTTCGACTTTATTTCACTCCCCCCAGATATACATATAGTGGTTATATATATAGATACAAGTTACGGAAAAACGATCCAAACAAAATGTTTTTTTTTTTTAAAACTAAATATTATACTGTGTGTATATACGCAATATTTATAATACCTATTAATATATACTTACATAGGTAAAATATTATTTTGAATAGAAGCTCTTGAAGAAAAAACATAACTTTAATGATTATTATATAGAAATAAAAAAAAAAAAAGTCTAGAAAAAAATAAAATCGTAATGTATAAATATATATATATTGATACATTGATTGATATTGATTATTAAATTATCAATAATAGTAGATTTTTATCTAAGATTATTTAGAAAGTTCTGTAAAATTTAATTTTAAAGATTTATTAAAACATTTTAACAACAAGGTTATAACTTCTAATGGATTTTAGTGATCCCTTTAAAACAATTTTTTTTTTACATTTATATACCTTTCTTATGTTTTAAATTAACTAAATGAAAATATGTAATAGTTATGATATTAAATTTTATATAAAAGTACTAACAAACGTCAATATAATAAAATAAAATAAATAAAGGTACCTACAACCAATTTTGTAAAATTTTTTAAAAGATTTTAAATAAGTATTAAATTTAAAAACGCTTTTACAAAAAAGGATGTTAAACTCCTAAATATAGTCAAATTTTTGATTCAAAAAATATTTTCTTTTTCAAAAGCGTTTATGGGATCCAAAAAAATTTTTCTACAATAAAATTATCAATGAAAGAGTAAAAGTTTTAGCATACCAAATTCTCATTAGTCCTGTCATGTCATATGTTGAACTCATTATTGGTTCAACATATTTAAGTTTGAATCCAATGGAGAAAATAAAAAAATTTGAACAAAAATGTATAAGAGCCTGCGTAAATCATGTACATAGGAAACCTGAAACGGATTACGAACATTTTTATTCCAATGAATGTTTGTACCGTAAAGCAAATTGTCGTTGTCGATAATTTTCTAATAAAACTAATACGAAATCACTTTGATAGATTTCTGAAAACATTCGAAAATGATTTAATATCCTATATAAATTATCATAATGAAGAGTATATTAAAAAATAAGTTTAAAAACGGGACGGCAAAACTCAAACACTTCATTTATATTGATTCCGTGAATATTCAAAACCACTTGAGAGCATCACAAATTCATTTAAATATGACATGTTTATCCCAGAAAGGATTAAAAATAATAAAATAAATTAAAATCACCATTCATTTAATCTGTTTGGTTAAATGAATAGGATAAGTAGATAATCCATTTTGTATTAGATAGAATTAATTAGTTGGTTAGTTAGTAAGTTAGTTGTAAGGTGTAGATTAAGTTATATTCTCAAGTTTTTATAAAATAAAGATAAACAATTTTTTCGTTTTCCAAATTTTGTCTAAGAGTGTAAATAATAGAGTGTTCTATAATAAATTAACAAGGCAGAATATAAAGTAACAGTTTTTAAAAGCTCACATTTTAAAGACAAGTTAATACATTAGAATTGTCACATTACACCAAAATTTGAAAATTTCATATGAGTAATAAGAAAAGAATCTGAAATTAGAAATTTTTTGCAAATTTGAGAGGCTGTAAGTCTGGAGCCCTATATAACTAAGAAATCCCGTTAACACACGTGCCTAAGTTACAAGTGATTAAAAAAAACAAATTTTCAATTTTTGAGCCTTAAAGGCTCACAAACTGGTCTGATCCAAAAAAAGAGCTGGTCCAAAAAAAATTTCCTGAGGAAACTTATACTAATTCTAAAAGTTCTTTATTCTCAAGTCTCTATCTTAAAGCGTTCCGGAATTATAAAGTTAGGAAAAACTTTCGTTTTCACATAACGGTAAATTTAAATACTATATAATTTAATATATCGCCATGAACATTGCATTATTTCTTTAAAAATATTTCATTCATTAAATAATTTCTTATAAATACAACAAAATATGTATATACGCCGCTATATATATATATATATATATAAATCGGAATATGCTTATTATACATCATTCATTCATCGGTGACATATTCGATATGTAAATAAACATGATGACCCTATATTATTATGAAAAGTTGCTAACAGAAATAAAAGTATAATATTGGAGCTTTTTATTTTTGTGTATTCCTTCAAAAAAATTTTAACAGGTGTTCAAGTTACAGGTGTTTAAAAATAAAGAAGTTTAAGTTTTTGTCCCCTTACAGCTCCTTGAGTTTCACATAACGGTAAATAAAAACATATTTATTATATATATATTTGTAAACCTAATAAAAGCAGCTATCGTATAGCATTTTCAGATTGAAGATATACCTTATAGAACTTGTGTTATAACAATTTAAATATAGAGCTTTTTTGAACCTTGGGGGGCTGTAACTCCGTTGTAGGTGGAGCTGCAGAAGAAAGTTGTTCCATAAAATTAATATTCCATAAATATAATATAAAAATAATACATATATAATATAATATGTATACCAAATTCCATAAATATAATATAAATATAAAATCAATAAAATAATAATGCTCCATAAATTAATTTTTATGATATCTAGCAATAGTTAAAAGTGCATGGCTCTTCTTCAAACGATGTAGAACTTTTGGAAAATTGCTATGAAAAATGTGGAGATCAAAAAGTTAGTTGTTTGAGAGCTGCCCGAAGTAAAAATAGGGAACCTAAAAATTGATCCAATAATATTTTAATAAGACTCTAGCTTTCTTAGTTTTTGAGTTATCTTGCTGACGGACAGACGGCCGGACGGACGGACAAAGCTTTATTGACTCAGAATTTGATTCTGATTCGATCCATACCTTTGAAGGTATATTTAGCTGGCTTATTTCGAGCTGTTACAAAGGGAGGAGCAATTTTAATATACCCTATACTTATCATACGGGAATAAAAACACTAAGACGATATAACAATTATAGCGACAGGGAAAGAGAGAGTGAGTCAAAAAAAAAACAATTTACATTTTTTCAACAGGAATAAAGGATTTATTCAAAATTTCACACTTTTGCTTCTTTTAATTGAATTATTTTATTTCATATTCCATAGAATAAATTAAAGTAAAAGAATTTTTTTTTTTATATATTATATAAATAACTAAAGTGCAAAATACATAATTTAAAAAAAAACCATACCACTATAAAATAGAATTTGATTACTTCATCCCCCGGTACGTTTGTTCTCGTATTTTTTTTCAAAAACCTCTTCTTGACATAGTGACATTTTTTTCTTATTAGTATATATAATATATATATATTCTTATAAGTATATATATAATATATATATATATATATATCAATGCTTAAATTTAACTTTTTCAATTTTATTTATTTTTGAATTTCACATTTTCTTTTCTATTTTAATTTTCCAATACACAATATTTCTAATGGCTTCAAATAAATTTAATAAAGGTAATAAAAAACCACATTCTTTGTTCTTTTTTTTTTTTTAAATTGGTAAGTGTTACCATATATGATAGAAAACGTTCTTCTATTTTAACGTTCCGAAAACAAAATCTTCTATTTTATTTAATGAAATTACAAAAACATTTTAAAAGATATAAAAACATATACAAAGGTACATAGGTAGGTACTTGTATGTATAATAAAAAAAGAAAAAAATCCTTCTTTTTTCTACAATTAATTTTTAAAATTATAAAAGAGCAAAAACATAGTATTTGTACAACGAAACTTTGTTCTACAAGAAAAAAAAAAAAAAACAACAAATCTCAAGAAATTTCAGTTTTAATGCCATTAAAATCAAAGTGAAAATAAAAGAAAAAACTATTACAATCTAATTTGAAATATAACTGTAAATAGAAGCTTTAAAAAATAATTTCATAGAATTCATATAACAATATTCCTTACAAGAGAGTTATATCTTATAATACTTAACATATATGTACATCTAAATAATCTGTATATATATAATATACAATAAAAATAAATATACTTAGAATGCAACACAATGCATATTTTATTGTTTACTATTGAAATTTCTAACAATTTTTACCGTTCTTTTAAAAAAGAAAAAATATATACATTATCCTTTTGCAATCATAAAAAAAAAAAAAATTTTTTTTTTACATTCAGTTATACTTTTGCTTGTTACCTTTGAAAATTAAATTGCAGGTAAAAAAGGAAGTAATAAAAAAAAAAACAGTTACTTTAAACCCAATTTTCGTAGATATTTTTCTAATTTTTTTTTTGTTGTGTCTTTCTTGTCTCATTCTTAATTTCCTTTTTGTAATATTATTGTCAGTTGCGCAACAATTGCGCCCCCCCTCCCCCCTTAAATAAGAAAAATGATGAGTAAGAATTTATTCTTTATGTATATTATTATGTTATGTTACGGTTATTATAAATAATTGCAGCTAATAGTAACGGAATATTTTAGTTTGGTATATAATATAGGTGGAAAAAAACGGACAATAATATTAGACTTTGAGCAGTTGTTTGGAAATTGAAGTTCATAAATTTGATACTTATACCTTTTTTTGTAAAGATTGCCGCCAAGAACAGTGCTAATGAACTTGTTACGTGTTGAAACATTGAGACACGCCGAAACTTTGCCCAAAACTCGGTGTAGAAAATTTTTGCTTAACAGTAAAACTATATTAGAATAAGGATATGTTAATAGTCATATTAATGAAAAAACGCGGTTACTATGTGAACAATGGGAAATTATGTATAATAACCCATTTAAAATTTTATCCGTAACACATATATATCATATAGAATAGAAGAAATTGTTATATATTATATAGACTTTAATGTTGCAAAACAAAAAATGGAAAAAGTAAAGTAATAGTGAAAGGAAAATCTTATGATACTGCAGTTTTTCTTTGTGACAATAGACAATTTACCATTGTTATTTTGCTAAATTTTACTTCGTTCCGGAACTTTTTTAGTTATACATTTGTTTTTTGTTGTTTTTTTTTTCGCAATTTTGCTTTTTATTCGATTCAATGAACACTTATATTTTTTAGTTACTTTTTTCTATTTCCATTTGATTTTTTGTACTTTTTAAGAGTTTTAAAGGTGTATAAGAAAGATGTTTATTTTTTTTAAATTTTTTTTTCTGAAATCTTAATTTTTTTTTTATTTTTATAAGAACCATTATGCAGTCGTATATAGTGTTACTTATTTTGTTTGGTTGTTTTGTTGTTCGTTATTATTAAGTAACATTGATGAGTAAGGACATTTTATTTTTGCCGCTATTACGTCATGTTTGTTGCATTGCATTAAACATTTATATATTTTCTAATAAATGTTTTTTGCAGTTGTTGTGACTTTAAAGCGGAAAAAACAAATTGTGATTTTGAACGAAAAAAATCAAAAAAAAAAAAAACATATACATATAGAACAAAATTTTTGTCCTTGATTCGATGATATTAATATAAAAAAAAAAAATATTAAAAAATTTGTAATGGATTATGAGATTTTTTGACTATGAAGAATTTTTTTTGGTTTAGTTTTATAACAATTTCGAGCAATTTAATTGTAAAACTTAATTTTCGTTTTAAAAAGTGACATGTTAGATTGCCAAAAATCCTAGTTGATTTTCATTTTATTTCTGGTTTTTTCCTTTTTTGTATAGATAACGTAATAATTATTTTATAAACTGCCGGTCGATTTGAAAGTAACCTATAGACTATATAGGCACTAAAATGGATAATTAAAATTTGAAATCTCCTCATTTCAAATCAAGTAGATCTTAAGAAAATTTCTTTAGAAATAAGTTAAGCTAATAATATAAGGTTAATATTTTTCAAAATTTGTTTTAAATATACCAAAATTATAAAGAAAAATAGGGTACCTAGTTTTCAACTCCTTTTTTTCTTTATAATGTTGCAACTACCTACGTAATTTTTTTTGAATAACAAAATATTTCCTTTTTTCTTCGAAAAGCAAATTAAAAATTTTTTTTTTCTTTATATCTGAAATACATACATATGCACAGAACAGCAAATAAATTTTTTTTAATGAAAATTTATTTACAATATATGTGTCAAATAAAAATAGTATTATCCTGTGCATACATATATATTTATGTTGATAATAATATATCCTTTTAACTTTTCTTTTTTTACTCTTTAAAAATTAGATTCAGATTCTTTTATGTGCTAGAAACAATAGAAAACAGACAAACAGAACCAACTAACTAAAGATTTTTAAGAATTTTTTTTTAAAGCAGCATTTATATTTCTATTGTGGTGATACTCGTTTTTTTGTAAGATTTATTTGTCGTATAAAAATAGAAAAAAAGTTGATAAGTAAAAGAATGATCGTAAAGGATTTTTCTAAGGATTCATATAATGGTATTGTATATAGTATAAAAATAAAAAAGCAATGATTTTCTGTAGGACTGAATCGAATAAAGTTTTTTTCAAATATCTAGATTTTATATATAATATATAGATTTTATATCACCTTCGGTTCTTTTATTGTAAAATGTTAATTTATAGTTTTTACAAAAATTTTTTTGCAAAACAAAAACATGACACTTTATCAATTCTGTCAGAATATTATTGTTGCATATACTTATTTCAAAAAAAAAAAAAAACACAAATAAAAAACGAAAACTTTCATATTGAAGAATTTAAAAGGTATAATTGAAATGAAATTTAAATGAAATGATATAAAAACTTGTTATAAAGTTTCTAAAGTTCAAAAAGACCGAAAATCAATATTAATGTTTTGTTTTTTGTAAATTAAATTGGTTCAATTAACATGCACGTAGTAGAATTTGTAATGAAAAATAAGCTTCTATGCACATTATTATATAATACAAAGGTATAAAAATACATCACATCCTGTATATATATAGGATTAGATCCTGTATATATAGAGGAAAAGAGTTTAAGAATAGAAAAAAAAATTAATTTTAATGCGAAAATATGTTTCAAAAACAAAATAACAACGATTAAAAATTATGCAGAATCAAAAACAATAAATCATTACCCAATCCCTCCTTTTATGCGAACATACAAACAAATCCACTGTAAACATCAATGCAAAAACATAGTTTATAACAAAGTCAACATCGTCGAAGTCACATAACTTTAATAAGGTACATTTTATTTAACATTTAGATTAATTAGAAATCTATGCGTTTTTTATGCAAGAAAAAATTGCGAAAAATTAAGGAACACTTTCTTCAATTTTACAGAAAGTCTACAGAAAATTTTATAGAAAAAAGAAAATTTTACAGCATTTTACAGATTTAAAAATTAAAACTAAATCGTTCCACTATTTTTCATGTCTTATTTATGATAAATTTGTGCTAGTATGTTTAACAATACAGAACTTTTGACCTCTACCTCTAAAAGCTCAACAACTTCCTTTCTCTCAAACTTTTAAGATTCCGAGTAAACTGTGTTCGGGAGATACGGATATAAGATACGGAAATCTTGAAAATTTTTTCTTTCACATATTAAAACATAGTAAACAAAACTTAAGATTATTTGAGATTAAGATTATTTTACTTAAGCGCATTGACAAAAAAAATTGCTAAAAATCAAGTGCGCTTTTAAGGTTTTTTTCATTATTAATAGATGGAACTATGGTAGCATATCATATGCCTGTATTTCATTTGCCTGTATAGTGTCATTTGACTGTATTTTTTACAAGTTGCCTGTAATATTATTTGACGTTTTATCCATTTGACTGCATTTTGAAATATATAATTAGGAAGAATTTTAGAGTTGGTTATAAACTCTGAGTATCAATAATTTGTTCAGCAGGAATAGGGTGTTATTTATTAATGCTTGCAAATAAAATAATAATGTAATTAGGGGTACGCAAGAAATTTTAAAGTCCTTTAATAGATTACTTTTAATTAGTAGGATCATATTTTGTTAAGCATAATTTTTAATACAGAACAAAACAGTTGAAAGTACACATTTAAAAATAATCAAAATTCAATATCAGAATGATATATTTATGTGTTTGTAATTATATATTTATAAGCCTATATGTTCTTCTTATTTTCAAATTAGATATAACTATTTATATATTTGAAAGTTTTACAAACATAAGGTTATTCAATTTAAAAGTTTAGAAATTCAATTTATTTTATTTAAATTTCTGCTTTTAAAGAAAATTCAAATATTTAAATCAATTTAATATGTAGTCAATTATTAATTTAGTATTTTTTCTTTGTTCGAATACTCTTTAGCTTTTTATTATATTAGGATTTTTAAATTTGAATAAACTTTTATTCTGTCTCGGCATTTGGTGAGGTAGTTCTTTCTTATCTTCAGATCATCTAATTTTCTGTCTACAAACTCTTTTGTACCTATTGTAAGAAGTATAGTTTGTAATATGTATATTTTTTATACAATATAAACCTATAAATATGTTTTGAATTTGTATAAAAAAAAAACTTACTATTATTTAATTGAGTTCATTATATTTTTCATTAATCTCGTTTCATTATTTCTTTTACATTTTTCTTATTTCATTCTTAATGAGTAAAATTTTTAATATTAGAAAAATATTTATTTTATTCTTTCTGAAATACAAAACATATTTATTATTATTATCTTTGAAAACACTTTAAAATTTATTACATAAAAACAGTGAAATTGTATCCTTTAGAACTTTTAGCATCATTTGCACTTATTTTAAATTTCTTTTATTTATCACTACATTTTAAAACTTCGCCCGAAGGTATGCAATTTTTTTTTTCTTTCTTCAATATCAAAAATATATATAGCTATAGTATGTAAGATTCTATTCAAAAGACAAGAATATCTATTAATTTAAAAAACACTAGATTTTACTCTTTGTAAATAACAAAATAATTACAAATTAAATATTTGTACAGTAATAAAGACAAACTAAATATAAAGAGGAATCTTAGAAAATTGAAGACAAATTCTATCAACATTATTATTTTATTCATAATATTCAAATATTACCCTATTTTTTTTTTTTTTTGTATTTCTAGTTTCTTTTAAAGTGTTACTAACTAGAGCATAAAAATTTTTATGCTTTCAATAAAAGTTTACTTTAAGAACAAAAAAAAAAAAAACTATAGTTATTAAAAAAGAGCAAGATTTAAATGAAACTTTTCGGAGGATACAACACAACAAGTTTTTATATTTTTTAAAAGGGGGAGAAGATTATTTTTTTTGGCATCCTTTCTTCAGCTCTATTTTTTTTGTTTTTCTTTTATTTAACGCCATATAAAAAACGTTGTTTCTCGTTAAGATTCATATTAAAATATAAACCATGTAATATTCCAAAAAGAACTAAAATATCTTTAGAAAATTTGAAAACTCTTCAGAGATATCTTTTCTGAATTTTCCAAAATAAAAATTTATAAAAAAAAATTAGAGTAAGAACATACCGAACCAAACACTATAAAAATAGTGTTAAGAATGTCGACCGTCTTAATTTATTTAAAAACTTTGCCCTTCATTTCTTCAAAAGGACTCAAAACAAAAAAAAAAAAGTATAGAAAAAAAAAATTGCTTGTCCTCTTCCTAATGTTTTTTTTTCTCTTTTTCTTGAAAATATGTTTGATAGCATAAATTATAATTTTCCTCTTCAAATTATACACAAGAAAAAAAAAAAAACAAAATAAAAAAAAAGCAAAACTTTTTTTTTTTCTATAAGAAAATATATCCTTTTTTTTCTATTTCCTTGTGTTAAACATAGGTGTGAGAAAATTATAACTAAGTTTCAAAAAGAAAATGTCCCTCATTTACTATAAATAAATTAAAATAGAACCTAAGAACATACAAGAAAAGTATGCAAAGTGACTAATAGATCTTATGTTTGTGACTTCTTAAATCTTTTGGGTTAATATTAGATTAAGTTATAATTACGTGCACAACTATTTAATGGAAAATCGTGACATTAAATATATTTATCATTGATATTATTATGTTTTTTTTTTTTGTATTTATTTAGTATAAGCATAAATTAAAGATAAATGTTGTGATACTCTAATTAGCATTTATCTAATAAGTTATATATATTTTAAAGGACTCGCAATTTAATAATTCTGGTACTTTCAATCTTAAATCTTTAATTTCAGAATTATTTAGTATTATATTAGTTTTTCATCGCTTTTTTAATACATATGATACCATAAATCAAATTGTTTAGATTTTAAAATTAATTGCACAATTGTAATAATAAGATTTACTGTTTCTCAATTAATGTTTTTAATGACAACTTTCACGAAAAGTAGGTGAAATCTAATATCCTAATAAATTATTAAAAAAAACAAAAAGTTAAAAATACTTTGTAAAAACTTTGAATAAACAATCCTTTAGTTTTTTTATTTCTTTCATTTAAAAAAAAAAAGAAAAATTTAATTACAAAAAGTTGTTTACTTTTACTTTTGTTTAAGGAAAAACTAAAATTTTGTGACATAAAAAGAGTGACATAAAAAATGTATATATTATAAATATAGTTTATGGTTAATTTAAAAAGGATATTTTCGGATTTTTGCTTATTAAGTGAAAATTTTATTAAAATTTTTTAATAAAAAAAAAAAAAAACTATATAAAATAAAGCTGATGTATTTATCATATGTACCGGAAACAAAATTTTCATTTCTCATCAAATTCTTTCAGTATAATTGTAATTTTATAAAAATAACTGTTAAAAGACCGATAAATTATTTAAATGTTTGAAATTTTATTAAATATATTTTTATAAAATTTGCGTAAACAATTCAATGTTCAAAAAATACAATTTCTTAAAAATATGTATATTATACAATACTATTGCAAGGCGTTAAAAATTTTGAATATCTTATAGGTTCTAGTAAACTAAATTGTAAACTAAACCTTTAATCTTATTTTAGCATATTTTTCAAAAAAAAAGTTGAAAAACTTGCTTACTAGTTTTATAATATCCGCCAGTCCTTCCGTTCTTTCATCTGTCTATTTAGAAAACTTCTACACCGTCAAATCCAGAGCAATAAAATTTTAATTATGCATAGAATTAATATTTGCAGAACAACTTTTTTATGTAGTCCCCGCCTTTTACACACTATACAATTCCTCAAAATTCAAGAAAACCTTATATTCAAATTTGTATATTTCAATTTTTTCTCAACATTTTTTTTTTCAATCTGAAAAAGCCAAACGCCAGGACATTTTTTTTTCTTTGCTTTAAAAAACATTATTTTTTTTGCAATTTAGTATTTAAATTTACCGTTATATGAAGACAAAATTTTGAAATTTGACACGTTTTTAGTTAGAACTTTGAAATTTGCTTAGACAGTTTTTTTTTGTACCTCACCCTGCGTAAGTTACTATTTTTAGACACCTGTAACTTTGACAACTGTATACATTTTTTCAATGTAAAACTGGAAAATTAAAGCTTTAACTTAACAACTTTTGTTAATTATATAAAGTTTTCTTATAATTAAAGAAAATATTTATATGTCTTGATTTTTTACAATTTGTTCTTGTATATAAAAATTCTAAGAAAATTTACAAAGTTTACTGCAAGTCACAATATTCTAAACTATTTTTATTATATTTTGGAAAATACAAAGGATAAAGGCACAAAAAATCTTTGATCTTTCATTTGGGTCCTGTTTTTTCACTTTTTCTTTTGTCTGTTCCCTTTACACCATTCAAATTATGCTATCTTTTCATTATTTATTTTTTCATCTATTCCTATATTAAAAAAATATCCCTACAATGTTGTTCTATTGCACAAAGTAGCAGAAAATTGATGTTTCATATCTATTTAAAAAAAAAAAAAACAATTCATAACATTAAAAAAAGAAAAATTATATCTACTCAAATTTTTTTTAATCTCTTACCTAGATTTTTATATTAAAATTAAATAATTATAACTATTCTTTTATTATATTAAGTTAAATTTTATTGCTTGTATTCCATTTCAAAAAATCATTAAAAAAAAAAAAAACAAAATTGTAAATGCATTTTTACCAAATGCATATGATGGAAAAAAAAAAACAAAAGAATTCATTTAATTTAAATGAATCGGATATTTTTTTGCAATCGGATTAGAATGAAATGAATGAATGCAAAGAATTTTCTTTTTTTAATAATTATAATGCAAAAAAAAAAAACAAAAAACCGAAAAAAATACAAAAATACTAAGCTAAAAGAAAATGAAGAAGGATCATAATAGAAAAGGATAAAATTTTAAAATAAAATTAAAAGATTATAAAACACAAAAAAAAAACAAAAAAATTTTAAATTATTATTAAATTCTAATCCGGAAGATACATTTTTACATTTAATTTTAAAATAATATATAAAATAATAAATATACATACTGACTGCCATTGTTATTTAAATATTGAAATATTAAACTTTAATTATTTAAATATTAAAATTTTTAATTCATTTTATAAATTTTTTTTTTTTTGAGAAAATATCTGGCTTTTGTGGTGGATTTATTAAAAAAAAAAAAAAAAGAAATCTATAGAATTAAATGAAAAATATTTTAAAAATTAAAGTGAAAATGGGATTTTAAGTATTTTTTATATAATAAATTTTTTAGGAAAGGGAAAATAAATTTTTTTCAGTTTTTTCATTAAAAAAAAATTTCAATTTAAATTTTGGTGATATAAAATACCGTGTACCTAATAATTTTTTAGTTATTACGCAAACTAAAGCTTTCCCTTGCTTTTACACAATTACTTACATTATATATTCGTATACCTTTTTTACTTTAGCCGATTACTTTTTTATTTTAAGTGAAAATTTTTTACTTTAAGTGAATATTTTCGAATTTATTGTATTAAATGAAGTTTCCTTGTTTCAATAATTTATGCTATATATATATATATATATTTAAATATTTAAGTTTTGCAATACACCTAAAATTATAATTTAGTAGTTTTCAGCCATACATTACGTATTATGACATTCCGCTAAGTTTTGAATACAAGTACATATTTGGATACAATTTTTCTATTACAAAAGCATTACACATTTATTGTTTTTTTTTTCTGTACTCCTATAAGGAGCATAGGGCATCCACTAAGTCATTTATTATTTATATTTGACTTCTGGAATCATTATTTCATTAAGCGGCTGTAGCTATTGTACAAGACTAGACGTTTTATTAGTTCTACGCCATTTATTATCTTGCAAAAGAATTATATTATATTTTATTTTCTACGCCATCTTTTATCTTACATTAATATATAACATACATAAAATCCTGATTTTTTCTTGTTTTCTTTTCTTTTCTGGTTTTCTTTCGAATAGGGCTCATAGTATATATTATATTTGGACCAGTTATTTATATATTTGATATTTACGTATATTATGCATACATATATATGATTGTCATATGTATTTTTTACTTTAACTTTTATTACAAATGTTTTCACTTAAAGTAAAAATTTCATCACTTTAAGTAAAGATTTCTTCACTTAAAGTAAAATAATGTCTTCAGTTAAAATAAAAAAGATATATTATCACTATCATATCTTATTATTAGTCTTATTATAAATTACAATAAATTATAAATTGTATTAAAAAAATATTTTTTAATAATCACTGGAGCTACTTTAATATCTAAATATTTTGCAATTAAATTTAAAAATCATGTTTTAATCAGCAATTAATTGTTGTTGTGTGCTAGAAGGGATAGACAATTATCCTTACCTCTAGATCGTATGATCCATTGGTTACATAGCAACAATTAATTAATATAATTATTTTAAAAAATTAATAAATATTTATTTAATTTATTTTACTTTTTCTTTTCAGGTAAGAGTCGCTATTTGAAAATAATTATGATAAAAAAAAAGCTATGAAAATGTAAGTAGAATATAACTAATAATAATGTAAAAAGAAGTTCAACTGTTAGCTTGCAGATTAGTGAAAATATAGATATCTCTTATTTTATAAATAGATTCTTACATTTCGAATGCATTTATAGGTTTTAGACAAAAATAATTTAAAATAATAACTTTAATCAAATTTAAGTTACCGTATCATTCTATATGCTTTATATTTTATTAGCTATGCGCCTATAGGCAAATAGGCGCATAGCTCTATGAAATATTATCTAATAAACATTTTCTAATTTAAAATTCACTTGCAATAAAAATTTAATATAAATTCCTTTTATAAACTCCTATACAATAATTATCTATTAAATTATTCTCTTTAATGTCTTCAAAGTTTTGTACTTCTAGTCACAAAAAAAAAAAAACGAATACATATAAGTTAACTACATAACTGTCATTAAAGTTATATTGTTTTAAGATCAATTAAAATCTTATCATAACAGTTAAAACCAAAAAAAAAAAAAGAACCATTCATTAAAGATTTCAATGACACCTACTTATTATATCTTCATAAAATCTGAAGAAAACCTTAATATTTATGTTTTTGAATTATTTATTTATTTGACTCTAAATATATCAACAGAACTCCTTTGGACAATTGCTATCTTTAGGCTACAAAAGAATAATAAAAAATAAAATATAAGAATAATATAATATTTACTTTTTATTTTATTGTTCTACCTACTTCTATGTTTTTTTTTTTAAACTTCCACGTTTTTTTCAGGAAGCATTTCTAGAGCAAATAATCACAAATGAAAAGAAAAAAATCCTTAAAATAAAACACACTAAAAAAAAAAAAAATAAATAAATACCAAAAAATGAAAATGTCCTCAAAAAACAAAAAAGAAAAAGGAAACACAAAAAAAAAAAAAAAAAAAATATGAAAAGGGTTTGACAAGAAATATTCAACAAGATTTTTGAAACCTCGTTGTTCATCCTTTTATTTTTTCATCCAATACTTTATTACTTACTTTTTATTATTTTATTTTTATTTGTTTATATTTTTTATTTTTTTTTATTATTATTTTATATTATTTTTTCTTGTCTTCTTAATCACTTATTCTAGTATTTTGTGACATAAAGGTTAAATTTTGCCTAAAGACTTACAGGAACCGAACCAATAAAAAAAAAATAATGACAAAAACAATAAAAGAAAAGGAAAAATTTTTTTTTAAGAATTTTTATGGTTTTTTTTTTTTTTTATTGAAGTTTAAATCTTTGGAAATCCTCAAACCTAGTCTTAACCCTTAAAAACTTAAATCAAATAGTAAAAACTTGTTTATTCTTCTGAGAAAAATATTCTTCGAAATAAAATATCCTTCAGATTTTTTATTTTTTTTTTTTTTTCTAAGGAAAATTTATAAAGAAAAAAATTATGAGCTTCAAATCTTAGGATTAAAATATGGACAAAAAAAAAAAAAATCGAAGCAAAATAAAGACAAAAAAAAAAAGGTTATAAAGTTGCTGACATGTTTTGTCTTTTTTTTTTGTTTTATTGCAAACTAAATAAAAAAAAATAAAAAAACAAAAAACATAAATAGATACAAAAATATTTAACATTTTATCGATGATATGATCCTTTTTTTTTTTTTTATCATTTTTCGTCCAATGTCAACCCTGAGACTTTTTAAAAGTATCTTTTGATAAGCATTTCATTTTTTATTTCTGAATCGATTAATATTATTTTTTTTTTTTTTGTTTGTTGTCAGCCTACACATTTATCAAAATCATATTTTAACATCAATACCATATATTAAACTTTTTGTTTATATATTTTTGAGGTATTTTAGATACACTCATATTGTCCAAAATTCTTCTTTCTTACACAATACAATAATATTATTTTTAATATTAAAATGAAAATTTCCATCCTTTTAAACTATGAAAATTGACTGATCATTCATTTATTTACTTTTCTTTTAAATAGAGACAAAGTTAAATAATCTAATTTTAGAATCATAATCAATAATATTGTATCTTTTCATCGTAATAAATGAAAAGTGTGACAATAATAACTATTTTGTTCTTAAAAATACAAAAAAAAATTTCTTTAAATGAGAGTTTTTAAGTTTTAATTATTAGATAAAAGTTAGGTTTAATATACAATATTTGAATAAAAGAAATTATATTTTACAGGATTGAAAAGTAGAAAATTTAAATTAAAAATGTTCTCATTCTAATTAGGTGTAATTTTTGATTAGTTGATTGAAAATACAACGTGAACAAAGTTAAAAAAAAAAAATCTAAGAATTGTGAAGTGCATGGAATTGAATTTTTTTAATAGTAAAATATGAGCTTGTGACGATTATATGAATACCAATAGTCTATTATCTTTTTAATACTTAGAGTGCAATAATAAAATAATTTATAAGATAATGATGATCAGTTAATCTTCAATTCGTTAATAAACTGTCTTAATTGGGCTTCTTTAACGAATTCTTTTGCCAGCTGTTTTAAAGGATTTTTTGATTAAATCTGGTTTTCTTTTATCTGGAAAAAGCTCATATTGATATAGCTCAGTTTTTACAGTAATTTTTCATATATTTTTGTCAATGCCACGTTTCCTATTCATTTTCCTATACTAGATTTCGATGATTGGAAAGTTCTAAAAATTACATACTGTCTGATCAAAAAGAAAGCGTTTCAGATCATTGTATTCTTTATAACTTTTACATTACCTTTTGATAAAATTTATTAAAATCTGCATTTAGCTAATTACACTAAGATCAAGATAATAAAACTTTTCCTTTTATTACAAAATATTATATAGTACCTAGTTGTATTCTATGTAAAATTTTAATTATAACTGATTAAATAATTAATTGAAAAAGAAAAAAAAAAAAATAATCTTAAAAACTGATTTTTTTTTTTTAGTATTCGTCCTACAAAAGGACAATTTCCATCCATACTTTAAAATATTTTTTTATTTTCTTTCTTAAAAATTACATTCTTCAACTCCTTTTAATATAATATTTTCTTTTTATTTTTGAATTGTAATAAATTAATCCATCTTCTTTCTTTTATATTTTTGCAATACTAATATTTCTTCAAAAACTCTTTTTAAAGTAATTACACGACTTTTTTATTTCAATTTCAAACAAAAATGACAAAATAAAATGACAATTTAACATTAGCATTTACCATAAAAAAAAATTTAAAGTTCTTTTTAAATGCAAAAAAACAAAAAGGTATTTAATTACAGAATTTAATATAGAATAAAAATTTCTAGAGTTTTTTCTAAATTTAAGAAAAAATTAAAAAAAAAATTTTTTTCTTTTCTTGTTTTTTTCTTAAATCTTGTCAAGACTTCCATCTATTATCTACTTCTTTATATTTTCTTCAAAAATTTATTATTTAACATTTAATTTACCTAAAAAAAAAATTAGATTCAAATAACGTTTTTAAACTAAATTATAGCCATTAATTTTGAACATAAGGTGTTATACAAGTTTTTCTTTACTTTTTTTTTTTTTGTCTTAAACAATAGAAAGAAATAAAAAAGGATTAGAAATTTTTATAAAGTAAATTCAGTTTAAAAAGTAAAATTCCTTTAAATTTCACAGGATATAAAACAAAAAAAGAAAAGAAAAGAAAAAATATGATATAATAAAAAAAGAACTATAATATTATCATTCAAAAAAACTCCTCTGAGTTGTCCTGAATAATGACATTTTATAAAAATGACAACAAGCTGTTCTATGTCAAGTTAAAAGAAAAGAATAAAAGATGCAAATTTTCTTTTAAGAACAAAACTGATTTACTGCAAAAAAAAAAAAAAAATAAAATAAAATAAAAATTTTAAAAATTTTCTTTTGTAATGCAATATGATTTTTTTTTTCTATTAATTTTTCTAATTTTTCTTTATTTTTTTTTTTTTGTTTTGTTTTAAATTTTTTGTTTTTCTCATTTGGTCCTAAAGAATTTTATATAAGTACATATTGCATTGCATGCAAAAAAAAAAAAAAAAAAATGCACTGGGACAACAAATAATATAAACTTCAACCTTAAGTGCTTGAATTTGAATGGCGAATGAATAAAGTAAATGAATAAATGAAATGAAATGAATGAATGAATTAGTGAATAATTCTATACTGAATGAGTGCAATTTTTAAATAAAATATTCAAAAAACAAAAATCCAAAGAACAAGGACGAACTAGGACGATAGAATAAATAATTTTATGCATAACTTAAGAAAACAAAAAAAAAAAAAAAAAAAACAAAATCAACTTCTGCCACTCAGTGAATGAATCAAGAGCATCAGTATTATAATAGCAATATCTAATAATAAAATTGTTTTGTGATTTTTTATCGTATCGCTCTACTATATAGAAGAAAATTGTTTTCATTTTCACATAATGAAAACAGGAGACTTTTCTTTTTTTTTTTTTTTTTTTTAAATAACAAAAATAAATCTATATCTCTGTATCTTTTAAAGAGTACAAAAAAAAAAAAAAAAAAATAATTGCATATTTTTAATGTTATTCAAGGTAATCTCTGCGAATTTATGATTATAATGACAGTAAATTCTTAATGGAAAATTTTCAATTGAATTAGAAATAAAAAGTAAAAATGATTTCCCTAAGAAATTAAAATTAAGTGAGTAAAGAAAATAAAATATTTGATTAGGTTTATTTGTTCAAATGCAAATTCCAATGTTATTCAAAATTAACAATAAATGACTTAAATCTTAAGAATTGCCATAGTTTATTTTTAATGGTGATTTAATTGACAATGAAAAATTAACGTACTAAAATTACTTAAACAGAATGCGAATTAAATGTTTTTTGTTAACAAAAAAAAAAAATGGAAAACATGTACTTATAGTGTTTTTTTTTTTACGAAAATTTTATTTTAAAACTACTTTTAATTCAATCTTTAAGATTTTTAGAATTAATTTAGTTTTTGAAATATAAGACTTTAAACTCATTTTAAAGATTTCGGTAACAAATTTTAATTCATGAATATTTTTTTAGAGGCTATGGTTGTTTTTTTTCTGTTATTTAATTAAAAAAAAAAACGAGGAAGAATACAGTTGCCTTTGTCAACTCTTAGATACCCGTACGAACCCGTTAGTATGTTCATAGTCTGTCACTCTGCTTATAATATTATTTTTTTAATTTTTCAGTATGTTAAAATAATTTGGATGAGTTTTATAATTTCTAGAACTATGATTTGTATCTATATTGAAAGTATATGTATACATACATTCTTCAAAAGCAGATTCTTACCTTCCTCCTAAACAATTATAAATCCAAAATTTTTCCAAATATGATATACCTAGTACTATTTAATATTTAGCGGCAAATGTGTATTAATTTATATTAAACTTACTACAAAATATCAAATAAATATTAATATGTATATGTATGTGTAATGCATTCATGTAATATTATTATTATATATCGATATAATATTTTTTTTAAAAATATTTCATTCATAGAATAATTTCTTATAAATATACAACAAAATTCATATATATACGCTGTTATATATGTATATATATATATATGTGTGTATCAAAATTCTTATTATCTATATAATTATCATTCATTCACTAGTGACATAATACAATATGTAAATAAACATGATACTATATAAGTATGTATGTATACCAATATCATATTTAAATATAAATTCTTCAAGCAACCGTTAATTTTTATTTATTCAATTTTTTTTTGTACTACGCATCATCCTCAACAATTTTAAATTATCGAATAAAAAAAAAATCGTTAAAGAAATTTGTTAGAAAAATTTAGAAAAAAGTCAAGTCACATTTTCGTCCACTTTAAGGTAAACCTCTACAATTAAGAAAAGTTGCTAACAGAAATAAAAGTATAATGTTGAAGTCTTAATTTTTATGTATTACTTCAAAAAAAAATTTAAACAGGATATTCAATTTACAGGTGTTTACAGATAGGGAATTTTCAGTTTTTCACCCCTTACAGCTCCTAAATGTGGGGCGATGGTTACTATCACAAGCCTGTATTTCATTTGCCTGTATTTTGCAGAATTATTTTTACTTTCATTAATATTAGCTAAGGCCAAATTAATTTAATTGATAATTCTATGCACTACTCCCATATCTGATAAACATCGCCTATATGATTAATCTTTTCATAATTTTATGGGCACCATTTATAAGCCATCATCAGTTCCGATTATTAATTATATGTACAATTTATAGGTCACTCCTGATATCTTGAAAATTAAAATATTGAAAGCCAAAATCTTGAACAACAAAATCTTGAAAACCAAAATCTTTTTGGAACAAAATCTTGAAAACCCAAATCATGCCAAAAACAAAAGAATTGAAATCTTTGTTACATTCTTTTTTACTTTTAAATATAATATTATGTAAGTATTCAAAAATACGGGATATCAAAAATCAATTTTGGTTTTGTTTATTTTATTATACAAAAACAAAAATATTATTAAAAAATTATAAATTATGAAACACCAATAAAATATTAAATATTCTGTAATATTACAGAAGGTTATACAAGTACATATTTTGGAAAAGGCGTATAACCCTGTTTTTAAATCCAACTCTAAAATCCCTCCTAATTCAGAATCTCACATATACATATGTATTATGTATATATAGATATTCTGGAAAAAGCGTTTAATATATATATATATAGATATTCAGATTTTGTAACCAACTATAAAATTCCTCCTAGATATTTTTTTATATTAATATATATTTTCAAAAATAAAGAACTTCCAATAGTGGAGGCTGCCGCCCCCAAACCCCCGCTAAACAAACTATTGAAATCCTAATTTTGTAACCAACTCTAAAATCTCACATATAGATATATATAAATATTCTGGAAAAAGCGTATTAACCCTGCGTTTGAATCCAACTCTAAAATTTCTCCTAATTATCCATAAAATTATGAAAAGATTTATCTACGCAGTGTTTATCAAAATTAATTTTGCCTTAGCTAATATTAATGAAATTCAAATAATTCTGCAAAATTCTCTATAATTCTGCAAAATACAGGCAAATGAAATACAGGCAAATAAAATACAGTCAAATGAGCAAGAAATACAGGCAAATGAAATACAGGCATATGACACGCTCCCTGCGGCGATACCAAAATATTTTCTGAATTGACTCATTGACTCATAGTTAGATCTTATTGTTAAAGAGATAACTTCTGTGAAAATTTCACTTAAACCGTTTAGAAATAGAAAGGTTAAATAATTTTGCAATAATTCAATTTCGCATAACGCTGAATTAAGACATCGTATGGCACAAATATATATTTATTATATACATGTTTGTAAAACTCATAACTGTAGCATACCGTTTGGCATTGAAGATATACCTTATAGAACTTATAACATAGAACGTTATAAAAATTTAAATATAGAGTTTTTCGAAGTTTGGGGGACACTAGCTCTGTAACGGGTGAGGCTACAGAAAAAAGTTCTTCCATAAAATTAATTTTTTTTAGAATATCTATCCGTAATTAAAATGTTGGTTGTTCGAGAGTTACCCGAAGTTTTTGTCGGATCTCAACCAAAAAAAAAAATAGGGAACCTACAGTAATAATTTTCTTAGTTTTTCTGTTATCGTGCTGACGGACGGACGAACGAAAAAAGCTTAATCGCCTCAGAATTTGATTCTGATCCGATCCATACCTTTGAAGGTATATTTAGCTGGCGTATTTCGAGGTGGTACAAACGGAGGAGTAATTTTATTATTGAACTTGACTTTGTATTATACCTGACAAAAACAACAATTTTTCCACATAACATTATTTAAAGTTTATAGCTACCATTCTATAAAAAAAAAGCCAATCTTAATTACCTGAGCAAAATTTAATTTTTCTAATCCTTAAATACAAATCAAAAACTTAATTTATTTTTTATTTTCCATTAGATAGAACTTTTTTTTTTTTTTTAAGTTCTATACAATTTTATATTTTGATTTTATCATTAAAAACTTCTTAAACCTCATAATTTGTCTCTTTTCATTTTAGTCTCGTTTTCATTTTAGAAAAAGTTTTTAAAAACTCTGTAGAACATTTTTTGTTACTGATTCCTATTGTCTAAATAATTTAAAAAACAAAAAAACAAAAAACACTTTTAAAAAACCAAAAAAATACAAAAAAAAAAAAAAAGAAAGAATAAAAGAAATCAAACTGTGACTCATTTTTCATTAAAATCTAAACAAGGGAAATCCTTAAAATTTAATACTTTCTAAATAAATTTATCTAATACTTACTAATTTTCTTTAAAATAAAAATAAAACTTTTGTTTTTTTTTTTGTTTCTTATCTTAGACAGCTAAAATTAAATAAATCAATTTGTATATAAAATGAAATTTAAAGATTAAATATAAAAGATATAAAAATTAAAAATATCTGCAATTTTCAATTAAATCTCCTTAATTTAACTATTTACTTGACATTTTTTATTTATACAATTATCCTTTAAGGATGTTACTATTATATCCTTTTGGGTATAATTTTATCTCAATCTTATATTTTTTCTTTAGATTTTAATATTTTTATTCCAATTTTTTCTTTTTTTTTGTTGTAACAGCAATAGTGTTTTTTTTATTTTTTGTTTTTTTTTTTTTTTTTGTTGCTCTCTGATATAATTTTTAATGTTCCAGTTTTAATTTCATTTAATAATAACTGTATACAAACTCCTATATTAGAACTTATTTAATATTATATAAAATATCCTTTTGCCTAACTAAAAATTTACTTCTATAAATTATTAACAATAAATTCGTATATATAATATGCATTAAGATATTATATTATCTATGTAACATAGATTCTTCTCATTGTATGTCAAAGAAAAAACAAAAAAAAAAAAAAATATTAAATTGCACTTTGATTATTCTCCGGATAATAATTTTTGTTGCAAAGAATTTTTCTTGTCAAAATATATTATTTTGTAAGGAAAGAAACAGAAAATCTTTTCTTCCTGCTGATGTACACAATACATTAAAATATTTTACAGATGTATAAAGAATATTGCATCTAAAATGCTAATACCTTACCAGAAAATCTAAAGAGAAAAATAATAAAAAGAAAAAAATTTTTTTTTTTTTTTTTATATTATTAAATTTTATTATTTGATACAAATTTTTTTTATTCTTATTTAATTTGAAATTCCTAAAAAATCAAAGGTGGGGGGAAGGGGGAAGAGTTACTAATTGTATATAAATTTATTACTATTATTAAGGATAATAAAGTGAGTTTCTCAATCTGAGAGCCGACAATTTTCATTAGGCATTTTAATATAATATTTTTATATTATTATAATATTTTTTTTCTCTTTTTTTTTTTTTTTTATCTAGATTTTTTTAATTTTTCCAGAAAATTGTTGTAGAAAAGTAAAAATTTAAAAGAAAGCATAAAAATTTTTAAATTACTTTTTTCTTGATATATTCATTCTATATTTAATCTATTTCGTTTTTATTATTTAATTTTTTTGTCCAGTATAAATATATAATATAGATAGTAATTTTTATTTTAAACAATTATTCTTATAACTATACTTTATATCATTTGTCATTTTTCTTATTCCTTTTTATTAACTTATAAATTTCATAATAAATCTTAAGATATTATAACAAGGTAATTGAGTTTTAAGAAAAAGGATTATTACTGTCAAAAATTTGTTTAAAACTTTTTTTAAAAAATAAAATTTCAATTTTAAAATTGCCATTTTATAAGAAATATATCCTATGATTTTTTCATGATTTTCATTTTCATTATTTTATAAAATCTTTTAAATTAATGTTTCCTTTCTAATGAATATTAAAGACTTTCTAAATAACTTAAAAATATACTTTTTATTACAAGGAAAAGTTCATTAAAAGTGTAGTTTTTAAAATATTAATTTACTTCAACAAAACAAATAGAAAGAAAAAGAAAGGAAAAAGAATTTAATTTAAAAGGTAAAAAAAAAAAAAAAAAAAAAAACTATAAAACAACTTCCGAAATTCATACCTACATACACAAACAATTCAAAATGAAAATTTAAATAAGTATTTTTTTTTTGTCTGCCTTTAAAAGTCTAAAAAAAGAAAAAAAAACGTGTTATATTCTATTTTAAATTCAGTTATTTCAACTTTTTAAATATTTATAGGTTAACAATTCAAACAAGGTGGTACAATTTAAACATTTCAAGGTCTATGAAAACTTTTAAAATACTTTTAATATTTTTTAGAATTTTTTTTTTCAACAGAAATAATCATTCATTCACTACTACAGATTTTTATTTTAAAAATAAAAATCATCTAATTAGATTGTATAAATTTGGTAGGTATCTTAAAACTTTATAATTTTTTACATTTCGAATATGGGTTTGCATTCTAAAGGGTGTTCAAAATTGAGGTATCATTTTGATTTTGCCGCCATTTTTTTCTACCTGGAATTTTTATACGAGGTTTCTTTAGGTATATTCTAAATACATTCCGGTTAGTTAATATGGAACGTTACACAAAGGAACAACCTGTTTTTGTTATTACAACATTTTTTGAAAATGGTAAAAGTTTTCAAGATGTAATTAGGAAATTTCGAACAAAATTTGGTAGAGAAAATGCTCCAACAAACCAAGCCATCAATCTGATGGTTGATAAATTTCTAGAAACTGGATCTGTTCTTGATAACAGAGGCAACATTTATCAACGTAGTGGCCATTCAACCGAGAATGTAGCAGCTGTGAGCAGAAGTGTTGAAGAAGATCCAAAAACTCCCATTCGTCATCGTTCGCAGCAATTAAACATCAAACCATCCATATTATTCAACATTTTGCATCGTGATCTCCATTTAAAGGCTTATAAGATCCAGCTGACGCAAGAATTAAAACCAACTGACCATGCATTACGTCGGCAATTTGTTTCTTGGGCAATCGAAAAACAAGAAGAAAATGAGAATTTTTTTAACAAAATAATCTTCACCGACGAAGCTCATTTCCAGCTTAGTGGCTACGTCAATAAACAGAATTGCCGCATTTGGGGTGAAGAGAATCCAAGGGTTATCTTAGAGCAACAAGTACATCCACAAAAAGTTACGGTTTGGTGTGGTTTTTGGTCAGAAGGAATCATCGGACCATATTTTTTTGAAAACGCAAATGGAAATGCGATTACGGTCAATGGAAATCGCTACAGGGAGATGATCCGAAGCTTTTTGTTGCGAGAAATTGATGATTTGGACGTAGAGAATATGTGGTTTCAACAGGACGGTGCCACTTGTCACTCAGCAAGAGAAACAATGAATCTTTTGAAGGAAAAGTTCGAAGATCGCATTATTTCTCGTAGAGGAGGAGTGATGTGGCCACCAAGATTGTGCGATTTGACACTGTTGGATTTTTTTTTGTGGGGTTTTGTGAAATCGAAAGTGTACAGCAATAATCCCACAACAATTCAAGAGCTTAAAAACAACATTATCGAGCAGATTTCAACCATTGAGAACAGTTTATTGAACAACGTGATTCAGAATTTTGGTAAAAGATTGGAAGCCTGCCGAAGTAGTAGAGGGGGCCACTTGGCCGACATAATTTTTCATTATTAACCGGAACCTATTTGTAATAAATTAAAATAAAAATATATTTAATATTTCAAAAAAAAAGTCTTTTTTTATTAAAATTAAAATGATACCTCAATTTTCAACACCCAATATATAGAGGCAAATATCTTAAATATAGGATTTTTTTTTTCTACGTAGAGCTACTTGTCTATTTCGCCATACTAAGTTATTTAAAATTAAAATATAAATTTAATTTACGTGATTCAGTATTGTAAATTATAATCTTACCAAATGGTATATAAATGGGTAATTATTCATTTTTGGCATCAGAAAAATTTATTAGAAAAGAAATAAACAAAATTTAAAACTTTAAATCAGACTAAAATAATTTTTTTTTTTTGAAATAATAATAACCATATTTTTTTTTACAAGATTTCATA
Organism: Poecilobothrus nobilitatus; assembly: GCA_947095535.1. Lineage (NCBI taxonomy): Eukaryota > Metazoa > Arthropoda > Insecta > Diptera > Dolichopodidae > Poecilobothrus > Poecilobothrus nobilitatus. Next base: position 188,604,649 of record OX352774.1, on the reverse strand, counting down.
TTGATCCTTTTCTTTATAAGAGATAATTTAAATATATAACAATTTCCCCTCAATCTATTAATTTTGGTATCTTAGAACTTGCCTTTTCAAAAAAGAATAAAATTTCAAAAAAGAAAAAAAAAATAAAATTGTAAATTGGAAAAGAAAAAAAAAATGCTTTTTTTTTTTTTAACCAGAATATTTATATTCTATTTAAGCTTCAGGTAAAATTATTTACATAAATTTCAATGCCAAAGCTGCCAACTAAAATGAAAGGGGAATCAAATAATAACTGAAAAAACGGAAACAAAGCTGTTTTTTTTTATTTTTGATTTTATTTCCAATTTCCATTCAAGATTTAATAAAAAAAAAAATAAAATTCAAGAGAAAAAAATTATATCTTTTTATATCCTTGCAGTATCATTCTCCTTAACATTTTCACATTTATTCTTACTGTTTATAATAAGAAATATCTTACAACGATAATTCCCTACCTTTATTTAAAATAAAAAATAAAAATATACTTTTCACAAGGACGATTCTCAAGAATAGTAAGAATTAACCAAAACATAAAAAAAAAAAAAAAAAAACAAAAAATAAAATGTGATAATTTAAATAACAAGTCCTTTACCTTAATTGGAAAAGTGTTAAGTAATACTAAAAATAGAAAATAAAGAAGACCTAACCAAGATATTTTTTTTTTTTTTGTTTTTCTACTTTGATTCTTTTTTCCAAAATTTAACTTAAGATAAAAAGTAAACAGATATTTTTAGAAGTACACATAATTTTATAGTTAACCACCAAATATTAAAAATGATTTTTTTTAAATTTAATTTACAGTGAATAGCAAAAATCTATAAAAAGATTTAATTTTATTATAAGAAACTAATTATATAATATCTATGTATAAGTAATATTTTTTTTTTTTAATTACCTTTATATAATTTTAGTATTTTTCTACTTTGAAGTCACTTTTTAAATACGTAGTCATCAAAAATCTAACCTAATCTTAACTAAAGCGTTATAATTTTTGAATGTTCGTCGAAAATCTAAATGTAAAATAGTAAAAGGAAGCACTACACTATTTTTTTTGATTAAACATCGGCTTTTCTTTATAACCTTGTAAAAATCAAAATCTATCAATTTTTTTTTTTTTTTTCCTTCCAATTTTCATCAATCGTCTTAAGGATGGTCTGCTAGACATATTTTAATGTTTATATCAAATACCTATACCTCTTGTCTCAAAAAATTATATTCTGATTCAAAGTCCTAAATAATCTAACCGAACTATAAAACAGTTTTCTTTGCATTTAAACTTAAAACAATAATTGTTTTGTTCGGAAAAATTATTTGGTTCTCAGATTATTTAAGTTTAAATCCAAACTGTAATGCAAAATTTTATTTTGTAACTAAATGTAATTTTATTCCCCTCGAAAGAAAAACTTAAAAAAAAAAAAAAATTTTGATAAAAATTTTCCATTTTCCTCCCTTCGTGTATTTTAAGATTCAGGTTTTGACTCTTGTGATAAAATATAGCTAATAACAAATTTTTATTTTGCTTAACAAGAGTTAAAAAAAACAAAAAAAAAAAGAAATAAAAACAACGTAAACCCTAAAAGAAGGATTAAAATGTAAAATTGGCACTCTAAGATTCTACAAAATATTATGAATTCAAATAAAAGTTAAAAAAAAAAAAAAAATAAAAAAGATTATCAAGAAACTTGGGGTGAAAAAATATTACAAAAGTATTTATGTATAAGGAAATTAAAGAAGGTAAAAATAATTCTTGTAAGTTTAATGCAAATTAAACTTTTCCGACAAGAACAAATGAAAAATTAAAACTTTATTTTTTATGTTTTTTTTTTTGTTTTGTTTTTGTTCTTTTGTAAGAGGGGTTGGTTATTATGATGAGAAAACAGAACTGAAAGCGCTGCGAAAAAATGAATAAGAAAATAAAAAGAAAAATGTGTAAACATAAAGTAATACAAGTTTACCTGATTTCTTTTGTCTTACAAAACAACAGGTGATAAATTATTTAAAATGATGATAATATCTTAAGGATATTTTTTGTTAATATTTTCGTGTTTTTTTTTTTTTTTTTGTGTTTTTAAAAAAATTATTAGATATCTATAGATACAGATATTTTGTTCATTGTTATATCTTTATAATATCGAAAATCCAACAAAAAAAAAAAAAAAAAAGAAATACAGAAACTTATTTATTTTTGATTATCAAATGATTGGAGAAAAAAAAAAACATTATAATGAAAAGAAAAAAGAAAAAAAAATAATGTTTTAGGTTATTTTGTTCAGACAAATTATAATTATACGGTAAAATAAATACTTAAATACTTAGTTTTATCTTTTTTAAAATATCTTATATCTAATAGATACATATATATAAAAATATTAAAACAACTTTATATATTATATTCTTTGATTAAAATCATTCGTGTTGATAATGAAGCAAATAAATTGGAATAAAGTGTAGAATTATGAAGCCATAAATTTATTATTTAAAAAAATAAAAACAATTTTGTGAAAAATTATGGATTTTTCGAATTAAGAATTTAATTTTATAGAATTAAAAATGGAATTCATTTAGAAAATTTTAATGATTTTATGAATTAAATTTTTTTTTTTTACTTTTAAAGTAAGATTTAATGACTATCATTTAAATTATTGTTGTTGTTTTGTTGAAGTAACAGTTTGTTTTTATATAATTTTTTTTTTGATTTTTTTAATTTAAAAATAATTTATATTAATTTATTCCAATTAAATGGAATTAATTAAAAAAAAAAAAAATTGTCCAAGATGTTTTTTAAATTCATTTTAATTCTTTTTTTTTTTTTTATGATATATTTTTAGCATATTTGCAAAAAAATTTTAAAAAAATGCGCTTATTAGTTTCACTGTATCCGTCGGTTCGTCTGATTTTTTCAATCTGAAAACGTCATTCGACAGGGTATTTTTTTTTTTTCGATTTGTAAACTAATATCAAAATTATACAATTTTTTTAAATTTTGTATTTAAATTTACCGTTATGTGAAAATCAAATTTTGATGATTTTTCTACCCTCATAACTCCGGAACGCTTTTAAAATAAGGATTTGAAATTTTGAGAGCAGAAAGAACTTTTAAAATTAGTATAAGTTTGCTCAGAATTTTTTTGTACCACCCTCTATTTATGAGCTATTAGGGGTCAAAAATTGTAAATTCCCTATTTTTAAACACCTGTAACTTAGGCGACTGTACACATTTTACTTCGGCAAGACATAAAAATTAAAGCTTCAGTAATATATTTTTACATGTGTTAAAGGTTTATTTTAGTTGTATAGGGTTCCAGAGTTACGGCCCCTCAAAATTACAAAAAAGCCCCATTTTCTGATGTATATATCTCAGGCTCTGCTCAATAGTTTCACAATCTAAAACCGTCAGAAGATCGAACATTTTATTATCTCCATAAATCAATATCAGAATTATACAATATTTTGTAATTTACTATTTAAATTTACCGTTATGTAAAAATCACATTTTACATAAAATTTTTTTTTTTCATAACTCCGGCACGCCTTCAGATAGGAATCTGAAATTTTGAGACAAGAAAGAATTTTTAGAATTAGTATAAGTTTTCTTATAAAATATTTTTGCACCATCCCGTGTTTAAGAGCTATTAGTGCTGAAAAATTAAAAATTTGCTATTTTTAGATACCTGTAACTTAAGCACCTGTACACATTTTTTTTCCGCAGAACATAAAAATTAAAGCTAATATATTTTTACGCGTGTTAAAAGTTTTTCTTAGTTTTCTAAGGTTTCGGACTTACAGCCCATCAAAATTCTAGAGAAGTCTTATTTTCACATATTTTCTTATTACAAAAAATTTCTTAAATATTTGTGCAAGTCATAATTTAAAACAGTTTATATTAGTCTTTTGGAAATGTGCGCTTTTAAAAGCTGTTGGTTTACATTATACCTTGTTGAAATATTACTTTTATTTTTCACTATTTAGTATTAATATTATTTTAATATTTTATTTTCATATTAATTTAATTAATAAATCTGTTAGTTATTTTTATTCTTTATATTATTAAATTTGACTTTTAGTAAATAATTAAAAAAATGTACACTTCTCTTATTTCGGTTTGTGAGAATGTTTTGTGTTTTGTGCATCACTCCTATTTATTACGCCTTGTGAAGTTATGCTTCGTAATTGAGTATTGAGTTGAAAATTTAATAAAATTAGAGAAAAATATAATAATTGAAGCTCATGAAGCTTTGTTTACACATAAACACATTTACAAATCACAATTAGTGTGAACAATGAGATGAGATGAATACTATACGACATTGTAGTTTCCTTTTTGAATGTATGTGCTAAAACGTTATAATAAAAAAAATAGTATGATATGCAAAATCAACAATAAAAATTTGATTAAAGTTCGTCGCTGTATGTCGCACATTGTCATTTTGATATTTGATAATTCATAATACCTATATAATAATACCTATAATTGTTACTCATTCTTATTATTAATGAGGTTTAAAAGAATCTATAATTAATTAAATTTTAATCTATTTTTTGTACAATTAGATATATGTATGTATTTTTCATTAGAATGGTTAATTTGCTGTAATCTACATTCTGATCAAATTCGTTTTCTAATGAAATTTTGTTTTTTTAATGCATTTCTCTGCCACATAAATGGGGACAGGAAATTACACAGCCTTTCCTGTTCAGACGTGGCTGTAAATATCGTAAGGGGGAATAACTCTTACGACGTGTGTGGGATTCGAACTCACACTCCCTCTGTGTTTACAATGTATTTTATACGCTCTTATCCACTGGACCACCAAGGCCCTATAATGAAATTTTTGCTCAATTTTGATTTAACTAAATACAATAAAAATATTAAAAATGTGGCACTTACTCTGATTCCTATAAAAAACTTCTACTTTACCAATTCTTTTAAATGTTTTAATTCCATAATATAAAATACAAATGTATTTCTTGTTATAGATAAGTATGTATATCCCATTTTATATTTTCGTCTCTTTTTTATTTTTTTTTTAGTTTTTGTATGCATTATAGGCACGTATACCAATTATTTTTAATACAATTTTTTTTTTTGTTTTTAGAGATTTTCATTTTTCATACATTTAACACACATGAGTGGAGTATGAAACTCGATATTTTTAGTCTCTCATTTTAAAATTAAATTTTTTTTTTTAAATCTGACATAAAATCTCACTTTTTAAATTTTTACTTAATTAAAATCTCGCTTTATAAAATCTCTTCTATATTAAATTCAAAAATAAAATGTCATTTTAAAAAAGTGAGATTTCAGAAACGATCGTGTAGTTTCTTTTTGTTGAAAAAAAAACAATTAAACGAAAAAATATTGAAATTAAAAATCCCTTCTAATTTAAAATGTCGCATATATGTACATATTCTGGGTTCATTATTAATTGTTCTGGATGAATGAATAAAAAAAAAAAAAAATCTCAGGATTTTATTTCACATTTGGATGAGAAGTAAAACATTTTCACTATAATGCTCATTGCAGTATACCAAGTAAAGTAATGCTCATTACAGTACAATAAAATTATTTTTTACAGTACCTACCAAGTATTAATAAGGTAAATGTTTTTTAGGTTTTAGATATTCTTCTGAAATTCGATAGCCAAAACTTATTATTTTTATAATTTACTTTAAAATTTCGAATATCATTTTGCTATAAACGTATTGTAAATATTTTATTCTTATAAAATTTGTTTTATTAAGTAATCGAGATATATATAGTTATGTATTATTATATAAATGAAAAATCAATTTAAAAAAACTACTAAAATACCTAATAAGAAAAAAGATTTATTTTTTAATAAAAGCTTAAAAAATTTCGATTTACATTCTTTATTTTTTAATACCCAAAATATTATAAAAGTTCAACGTTCTATACATAAAATTTATTATTTTTGCCTCAATTTTAATTACCTTTGAAATTACATTTACATTTTATATCACTTTAAATACAATATAAAGTTCTTATTTTTCTTATCTTCTTTTTTTGTTTTTTATAATTAATTTTTTACTAAAGAAATTTGGACAAAATAAATTAAAAAATTAATTTATAACTACCATATATAAACTTTAAAAATTTTCTTTTCCTTTATTTCATTTAAATCAACTATAAAAAAAAAAAATCAACTGTCTCCACCACAGGACCGCCGGACCGCCACTACACGAAAAGTACAATACCAAAATTTATAGATTTTTTACATAATAATTTATATCAAAGCAAAATAAATTCTAATACTTTAACAAAATTTTGTTTTATTCAATAACGGTAATAAGCAATGAAATCGTAAAAATATGTGTGCATTCATTCATACATCCATTTACATTATTATGTAATGTACATGATTTTTTTTTCATTCAAAAATATTAGAAGTCAAAAATAATAAAAACTTTAAAGAAATACAAAACAAACATAAGATTAATATTGAATCAGCTAATAAAAATTTTACCGTTTTAATTTTATGTCATCAACAAAAGAATAACATGTATGTATATAAATTTTTAGACATAAAAAAAAAACAAAAAAAACTTGTTCATATAAATTCATATGGCGTGTTTGTTATATGTATGAAATTTGGACTTAGAAAAAAAATTAAATAAAAGTTAATGTTGGTCGGATCAAAAAATGTTCTATGTCAAAGTTATTGCTCTTTACTTGTGTAACAACTTTTTCTTAATAATTTTTCTCATAAAATTTATCTGTTACGAAATATTCGTAAAAAACTTAAAAAGTACACTAGTAAACTACCACTTGCAATTGTCCGATTTGCTCCAAAAGCTTATCAATCTGAGATATTTACGTCAAAACCTTAAATATAAAATTGCAAAAAATACACACACACACACCCACAATCACACACACACACACACACACACACACACACACACACACACACACACACAGACGGACATCATGCTAAAAAAATTTTTACAGTCTTCTCCACACCAGAGGAGTGCATATTTGCCAAAATCTCGGGTACAAATTTTTAGTATGAAAACAATACCTACCGTATACATAATTATATGCGCTTGGTAAAAAACATTTAATCTTTTCATTTATTTTTTCTGTTATATAGGATGTTTCCGACTTGATGGTTTTCCTTGATATGGGTGATCGGGCATGTCGAGACGAACAAAAAATCTTATTGGAGGGAGGGTCTATTCTAGACCCTTATCGAGATATGAGTTAAAGATGTTTTGGCGACTTTTCATAAAAAAATCGATAACTTTTGAAAAGCTTGGTATAGGGAGATAGAAAAGAATGCGTTTTATAGAGTAACTTGTCAGCTTTAATTTTTGTGTACTAATGATTCCCATATTATAACAGTTACAAAGTTATGAACGTTCAAAATGAAAAAAATGATCTTTCAAACTCAATTTTCTTTTGAAACATCCTGTATTTGGGGTAATATTTATAGCATATTTCGAAACAGCTTTTCAAGCACTATAATTAGTACCTAAAAACTTTTTCTCTATCTCTTACCGTTTTTGAGATAAAAAGCATAGAAAAGTGTGTTATTTTCAATCAATAGAAAAATGTGTTAACACATTTTGTATGTTAAGAGAAACTTTTATATTCTCATATCCATATCAAGGAAGATTATCGAGTCGGAAACACCCTATATAATATTATCCTTTTTGTTTTTTTTTTTTTGTTGCCCTTCCAGTGTTTAAGAACGGTCATTATATTTAATAAATTATGTTTTATTTTCTTCTTTTAATTTAATTATCTTTTTATGATATTTTATACCACAAAATACAAAGTATGTGCAATTTCGTTTTGATTGTTGATAATAAACGACATTAACATACTTAAAGTTTCAAATTTTTCCATCCTCATTGATTCCTTTTCATATTATATAAAAAAAAAAAAAAACCTGCATTATTTTCATTTTTATCTTAAATGTTGTGGTTAGTTAAATTAATTTAATATTTTCAATTAAAATTAATTTACTTTAATCCAATTTTTTTTTTTTTTTTGTTTTTTTTTATATAAATAATAGGTTTACATATAAAAAAGTATATTGTATATATTTAACAATTATTGTATATAATATAATAAAATTCATATTTCTTTTATAATTGTATTACAATACAGTACAATACTAAAAAAAAAAAAAACACAAAACAAACAATCAACAACCAACAAAGGCAATAAAATAATTAAATAATCAACATACTTTTAAAAAACGAAAATAAAATTAAAGGATCGTCCTTCAACGTCATTTTATAAAACTTACAAATTGCACTTAATGCTTATTTTTTAACCAAATTTAATTCTCAGCCTCTACTTTTTCTCTTCTCTGTCTTGATAAAATAACCAAAAACAACCCATAATAAAGAAACTTAACGAGTCAATAAAAGTTTTAACTACACATCAATGAATAAAAAATCAAAACAGAAAAAAAAAAAAAAAATAATCATCAGAAAAAAGATTAAAAAATAAAAAGAAAAAGAAAAAAAAAATTATAATAATAAAAAAAACTCTTTAAAATAAAAAAATAACCACACTTTTTTACATTTTTCAATTTTTTGTATTACAATAATCCACTTGATGTTCTACTAAAGTAGAAATAAAACTACTACAAAACAAAATGAAGAGTTCTTAAAAAAAAAAGAAAAAAATTTTAACGAAAATATCCTTAAAAAAGGGCTTTGCACTCATATTGAATTAAAATTTTCTAGAATTTGGAAAAAAATAAAATAACAAAAATTTTATTAAAAATTTTTTCTTTTATTCATTTGCGAATATTTACAAATACCTACACCTATAGTTTGTAGAAAACTGTTTTAAATATTGAACAAAACCTTTTTTCTTCGACCATATTGCCAACTTTTATTTATTCGATAGCCAGAATTAATTGTAAAATACATAAGAACATGGTGGCGCGAAATTTAATCTAACTGATGAATATATTTTAAGATCGACCTTTTCTTTTTCTCAAATGTAATGTATTGTAGACTGTAGTTTATCAGATTGTTGTTTTGTTTTTTTTTTATTTTCATTCGCCACAAAAAGAAATGTTTTTTTTTAATGTTTTCATTTTTATTTTATTTACAGTAATGTAATGTTACTAATAGTACCGTTGTGCTTTTGTTCGTGTATTTTGTATCCACTTTCTTAAATTTTTTTTCTCTAATTGTTTTCATTGCTTTAATTTATTTTGTTTTTGTTTTTTTTTTATATATTTTTTTTGTTTTTTGTTAGTTATTCAGTTATTTACCAAATCACTTTTTTCACATCAGGATATCAAAATACTCCCAAATAAGAAAAATAATCAGTATATGCAGCAATACTGTACAAAAAAAAATAAATGAAAAGGAAAAATATAAGAAAAAAAATAACAAGAATGAAATCAGACTATTTTTAACAAATAAATAAATTCGAGACCAAAAGAGAATGAATATTATGAGTGAATGAGTCGGGTCGCCGTACCAAAGTGAAATAAAAAGAACAAAATAATTTTCAGAAACAGAAAATTTTCAATTCACTTTTCCCTATATTAACATTTTCTTTTTCGGGGAATACATTTTTTTTTTTTTTTGTTTTTTTTTTTTCAACAACGATAAACTAATTGGTAGCCAAAATAAAGTAGTAGAAGAGTAGAAATAACAATAATAATAATAATAATAACAATAAAAAAAAGATAAATAAAAATTAAAGAAAAAAAGAATACAATAAAAACAACAAAAAATTAAAAAAAAAAACAAGAAAAAAGGATTTTCTTTAATTTACCATCGGTTTTGATCCTCTGTATATACAAAATAATATTTTAGATATAAATATTACAGTACTGGGGAAAAATATATTCCGCTGTTTTTAATTAGGAGATTTTTTTGTCGAATCTAGGTTACAAATTTAGATTGAGAAAAAATTAAAAGTTTTAGATATATAGAGAATAAAGTATAGATTTCTCAGTTTTGTTACAATTTAGAGTTATGTCATAAAAAAGAATATGCCGAATTTTATTATAGGCCAATTTAAAACCGAAATCTTGGCTAAAAAGAAAAATTTTTAGTATTAAAAATGATTGAGGATAACTTCATATATCCTTATTTTAAAATAATTGAAAAATTATTTAAAAAAATTCATATTAAAAATAATAAAATATTTTTCTACAAGTAATGTATATTTAATTTTAATTTTAAGAAAAGGATGGATAAGGATGGTTTAATTTATATACTTAAATATTTGCCTTCATTTACTCCCTATTATCCTTATTTATTTTTTCAATTCTTTTATTGGTACTGTAATATAATTTAAGAAATTTGTGAAAATAAAAATAACGAAATGAATGAATGAATGATAAAAGAGTTTTGTCTTTTTCTTATTTTTTTTGTTCTTGTTTTTCTTTTTTAATGATATATTTTAGAATACGTAACCAAAATTGACTATAATATTTTTACTCTAATTTAAAAAGTCTTTTGAATTTTTTTTATTTTTTTTTTTTATTTTTGATAAATAATTAAAAATTTCAAATTTTTAAGATTGTTTAGTTTTTGATAAAAGAAAAATTTTATGAATAATGCAATGAAACTTTTAATCCTTGTATTATTTATGTTTAATATTAAAAATCACAAACTATTTACCAATTTTATCGAACAACAATGATTGTTAATCTCCCAAATAAGAAAAGATTGTTAATCTCCTCTTAGTATGAAATATTTCTAGATATATTTTTTTAATTAAACTCAAATATTTATTACCATTTAATATATTCCAAAAAAAAAACTTTCTTTACTATTATAATTAGATCTATGAATTAGATTCCAGCTATGATTCGATCAAAATAGACAAACTCTTTAAATTTAAGGGAAAATCGATAACTTTACAATACTGATGTAAACCTTTTAATTTCAAATAAAAACTTATATGTTTTGGTAGACTTTTAAGCGTTAAGCAGATAGTTTTAAAGTTTTTTTTGTCTTATACAACTTTTAATAACAGGCAGGAAGACAAATTTTTAGAATAGAAATTTAAAATAATTTCAAAATAAGTTCTAAAAGAATGCCTAGCTTCAATAGGCACTGAATTATTTCCAAATAGAAAATAAACGTTATGACAGTTAATTGAAATCGCCAGCCAAAGTTGTTGGTTTTAAATAGCAAACCTAACAATTTTTCAAAAGTAACGTGGCAAAAATTTCAGAATCATATCTCCTTTATTTTTTGAGTTATTGTGAGTTATCGTACAACGAATGGATGTACATGGTTAAATTGACTCAGAATTTGATTCTGATCTGATCCAGATCCATATACAAATGAGTCTATGTATAGTTCAGCTTTAAGGTATAACAAACGTAATGACAAATTTATTATATCCTTAAACAAACATACGTGCATACGGATATAATAATGTAATGTAAACCCCAATTAAATTGTATGGTCCAATTCTATGATTGATTTTTTTAAGTATTGCCGCGCTTCAGGTCAACTTATTAAAATTAATTTAATAATCAATTCGAAATTTTATCTTATTTATTTCTAAATATAAAATTTCAATATATATATATATATATAAAGTACAATAATATTGTAGTTGACATAATGACCTAGAATTTCTATTTTCTTTTTTTTTTTTTCCTTTGTGAAAAAGAAAACCCTACTTGCTGTGAAAATACTTTTTACTTTTCATATTAATTATTATTTTAATTAAATTCTTACTATAGATTCTATAAAATTGAAAATTTTATTTTCCTTTTTTTTTTTTTAAATTTAAAATTTATTGTTTTTATTTTAAAGAAAATCCTTAAGAACATTTTTATTATAGGATTATTTTCTTGATTGAAATTTTTGGTTTTGTTATTTGCGGTTCAAATTTAAATTACCTTGATTGAATTGAATCGAATTGGAAATGAAAGCAGGATATGTTACCTATATATTATCAAAAGTGATTATTATTAGAACTGATAATAAATTATATATTATTATATACATACAAATATGTTTTAAAGAAATTTTTTTTTCGAAATATCAAAGAAATATCAAAATAACTTTTTTTATTCCAAAAAAAAAGTATATTCATTGATTATAGGAATTAAATTAAAAATCGGTGTATTTGGTAAAATTTCTATAAAATTTTATTGAAAATTTGATTTAAAAATCTAAAAAATTGATAAAACTGTGATTGAAAGACATCTTATATAATATATAATGAAGAAAGGGTTTTACAGAAGGAAAACAGAAGGATTTCGAAATATTTTGAAAATGAAAATTTATGTTTTAAATCAAACAACTTTTTCTTTTAATACAATATAAATATTGGAGCCTCGGTGGCCTAGTGGGTAAGATAGTATGAAATACACTGTATAAACACCGAGGGAGTGTGTATTCGAACCCAACACACGTCTTAAGATTTATTCCCCCTTACGACATTTACAGCCACGCCTGAACAGGAAAGGCTGGGTTAAATCCTGTCCACATTTAGGTGGCAGAGAAATGCATTAATAAAAAAAAAATTTATATATATAAATATTCTTAGATACCTTATGTTTTTTGGAATGATGAAAATTTTTATAATAAAAATATTAATTTAAGAAAATACAAATTGAAAATATATAAAAGTTTAAAAATTTTATGACAATTTAATTGGGAAATATTCGGAAAATTATTAATAATTTTAATTTAAAATAACAACAGCTGTTGCAAAATTGAAAGTTAAAGTTTGTTGGTTTTATTTTTGCATTTTTTTTTTTTATTTAAAATTACCACAAATTATTATTTAAAGACCCACAAAATCTTATTTTAATTATTTAATGAAAATTATTTAATGAAAATTTTTTATAGAAATAATTTCGATTTTATTTTCTGTTTTTGTTTTTTCATTCTTTGTTTAATTAAAATTTTAGTACGTAAATTTTAGGTTTTATTTGTAAATGGTAAATAATTATTTAAAAAATACTTGAAAAGATTTTCTTTATTAATAATATATTGAAAATAAAATAAGGAAATTGAAATTTCCGATCTATAGTAAATTTAATAAAAATGATATCAAATTGAATAAAGTATAAAGGTGACTGGACACGGTCAAAATTAATAATACAAAAGAAACAACAGATTTTTATAATAATTTTATATTATTTTTTTTTGAGAATTAATTGTTGAGATATCAAAGAAATAAATAATTTCAACATTACACGGCATTATTTATTTGAAACAAGTTTGTGATTTTTTAAAATGGAAAATAAGAAGTTATCAGCATTGACTTTTCGAGTATATCTGAATTCTGGAGTTATTCAAAATTTAGTAATTTTTCCAAAAATTCTTCATATTCTTAATTTACTTTTCCTTTCCTTTTTTATTTTAACCTCCTTCATTTAAATATTTAGATCAAATAAATAAAATTAAATAAAATTTTATAAAGATTTTATAAAGTTTTAAAAAATAAAGAAAAAAAAATGAATACTAACTTAAAAATAAAACGTAAATAAATCTAAACAAACACATCAACTGCATCAATACCAAATAAATAATACAAAATAGATAAGTTTCATTATTATTTATTTGACCGTGTCCAGTCACCTTAAGATAGATTGATCTATAATATAATACACAAGATGTTGGCGAGACCTTGCCAAAATGTAACAAAATATATTTTATATCTATAATAAAACTCTCACACGACACTGAATGAAAACTAAACTGGCAATGATGATATTTCTGTATATTTATTTAATAATTTAAAATTTTATTACCAGAGACACAAATCTTTGACTCAAAGTATTATCAAGAGACACAAACTGTTAATTAAAAATATAAATAAATTTAGTAAATATTATTACTAGAGACCAAATTTTCCACTAGAAGTATTATCAGAGACACAAACCGTTCATTAAAAGTTAGTACGGTCAAAAAAGGAGAAGTACATACTTAGAAAACACATTTTCAATAAAAATAAATTCAGCAAATTTTTAATTTTTAAATTTGATCGCCACATCCATTATGAACTGATCACAGCGGTAAATTAAAAATAAATCATTAATTTTCTGTTGGCGTTTTCAATCTTTGTTTTGGAAAAAAAAAATTAAAATAGGTAGTCTTAATAAAATTAAAACGCCTAAAAGTGAAAAGAGCAAAGTTTATAGTAAGCCTTATATTTATAAGAAACAAATAATAGGCCGATTTTATTCTTGATTTTGTTTTCACTATTATAAAACCAGGTAAAAGCTTCGCAGCAGACTTTAAAGTAGTTTTGTTTATTTAGGTTGGAATTTTGATTTTTTAAGCTGCATTTTTGATTTTTTTCAAGCAAAAAAAAAACAAGTAAAATTAACAGTAAGTCGATGCAACCGACTTATTTACCCTACACCTAAAAAATTCAAATTAAATTAAAAATCCATAAGTTATTTTAGTTAGGTACTTAATATACCTAAGCTAAAAAAATACATGTAATAATCCCTCCCTTAATACAGGTAGTAAGGGAGTCAGTATGATAACGTAAATGTTTTTGAATCTATAGAAATTGGGATTTTCTAGTTGTAATATAAAAACCAATACAATCTTATTGTAAAATTTATTTAAAATTTAAAATTTTTTTTTATATATTTTATTTTATTTTTTATTTTTTTTTAAATTTTTTTTTATATTTAAAATTTAAAATTTATTTAAAATTTATTTATTTAATTTATTTAATTATTATGTAATTTAAAGTTTTTTGTTTGCTATATTTTAAAGTAATAATATATTTTACTTAAAATATAAGTAAAATATTAAATATAATTTATTTATTTTTTGTAAATAAAAACGCTTGCTACCACTTTTACCATTTCCATTTTCCTTTTATTATTTTTAACAGAAAAATATATATTTAGATGTTTCGTTCTATTAAAGACATCATCAGAAGAGATCTGATGTGTCTGATATGTTTCATCAAGTTTCAATTGAAAAATCTATGGATTTTTTAATAAAAATATTAAAATTTATAAAACTTATAAAAACAATGTATAAAAATCATTATAAAAATTAAATATTATTAGTAATAATTTAATTTTTTTTTTACAAAATTTTATTTTCGTTAATGTTTTTATCGTTTAAATGTTTAAATATACCCCTTTCAGGGTTGTTTTGTAATCTAGAGAGGATCTAAATTCTTCTATATAAAATATGTATTATATATTTCAGTTTATTTATTTTGTTTTTTTTTCCCCCCGTTATAAATTATATTATGAGGGTGATTTTTAAGAGAAAGATTGATCTCCTGTAACTGCACAACTAAAATTAACTTTTTTTTTTTTGCTGTATGATAAATTGGAAAACTTTTCAAAATTTTTAAAATATTATATTTTTCCTAAACCATAATTTTTTGTAAATATCATAATAAAATTGTCCAACATAGTCCAATTCATTATAAAATTTTCAAATATTTCAAAAATTAACCACAGGAACAAATTAAAATTTATTAAAGGAATTCAGATTAAGGACTATTATAATTAAAATACTTTGTCAATTCAATCATTTCGATTTTTCAAAAAGGAAAGATGAAAATATATATAATTATTTAAAATTCTGAATCATAAAATAAAATATTTTTATATATACCAATATATACCACAATTGTTTTGAATTTTCAATATTCTTTTTTCTTTTATAAATACTTGTAAATTTCATTATTATAAAATTATTTTGAATATATTAATACAAATATATAATATAATATATAATTTATATATTTAATTCTAATAATTTTATTAAAATTCAAAAGTTTTTAACATTAAATTTCCCAAATACACTTTTATTTTTTGTTTTAAAAGCCACAATCGAAACTTATAATAATTATTA
Source organism: Poecilobothrus nobilitatus (assembly GCA_947095535.1). Lineage (NCBI taxonomy): Eukaryota > Metazoa > Arthropoda > Insecta > Diptera > Dolichopodidae > Poecilobothrus > Poecilobothrus nobilitatus. Next base: position 188,588,818 of record OX352774.1, on the reverse strand, counting down.
CTTAAAAAACTTTTTTTTTATATTAATAAATTGTGTGCTTAACACATTACTTGAGATACATATTCATATATGTATATATATATATATATTTTTAATTATGACTGCTTAAAAACTTTTTGATTTTAAAATATATAAAAAAAAAAAAAAACTATTTGTAAATATAACAAAAACTTATTGATAACTTCATCTAACTAAAGATATACTTCATATTTTTTTTTTATCCTTTATTTACACACGGTAACACATACATGTATAGTTATACAAAATAAAAATGAAAATTTTATCAATTATTTTCTATTTAATACCTAAAGTTATGAATAATATCTAAATCCTTTTTTTTCTCTTTTTTTTTTTTTGTAATTTTTTTTTCCAGGATTTTTTAAAATAAAATTCTAAAATTTAATTCCTCTTAAACGAGAAAATCAGATGTTACCATTCCTATGTATTATACCTACATTGTACTTAAATAAAAAATGCTTACAAAAACCAATTTGACAACCATGTTTTTTTTTTTTTTTTTTAAATCTGCTTCTGAAATCAGTAAAAAACGAGGAAGAATACAGTTGCCTTTGTCAACTCTTAGATACCCGTACGAACCGTTAGTATGTTCACAGCCTGTCACTCTGCTCACAATATTATTTTTTTAATATTTTAGTATTTTAAAATAATTTGGGTAAATTTTATAATTTCTAGAACTATGGGTTGTACATATATTCAAACTATATGTTTATATGTACATTCTTCAAAAGCAGATTCTAACCTTCCACATAACGATTATCAATCCAAAACTTTTTCAAATATTCTATAGTACCATTTAATACTAAGCGGTAAATGTATATTAAATTTACTTAGTACAAAATAGTAAATATAATTTTAAATATTATATTATATTATATTTAAATATTCCATTGGCAGAATAATTTTTTATAAGTACAATAAAATACATATATGTATGTAAATACGGCGCTATATAATATACATATATACTCTTATCATTCATTTACTAGTGACATATACGATATGTAAATAAACATGATATTATATAAGTATGTATATATATTAATATCATATAAATAAAAATTCTTCAAGCAACCGTTATGTTGTTTATTTATTTACATTTTTATGTACTACGCATTATATCCTCAACAATTTCAAATTATCGAGTAAAACAAATGCAAAAAATTTGTTGAAGAAATTTGTTAGAAAATTTAAAAAAATCAAGTAACACTTTCGTCAATTATAAAGTAACCCTATATTATTAAAAAAAGTTGTTAACAGAAATAAGAGTATAATGTTGGAGCTTTAATTTTTGTGTATTACTTCAAAAAAATTTTAACAGGTGTTCAAGTTACAGGTGTTTAAAAATAGGAAATTTTCAGTTTTTGACTCCTTACAGCTCCTAAACGGGGGATGATACAAAAAAAATTCCTGAAATGACTCATACTTATTTTCAAAGATCTAACTTCTGTCAAAATTTCAACTCTCCAACTTAAAGCGTTTAGAAGATAGAAGGGTTAAAGGATTTTGCAAAAGTTGAGTTTCACATAACGGTAAATTAAGACACCGTATGCCACAAATATATATTTATTGTATATATACTTTTAAAGATAATAAAAGTAGTAATCGTTTGGCGTTTTCAAAATGAAGATATACCTTATACAACTTGTGCTATAACAATTTAAATATAGAGCTTTTTTGAATCTTTGGGGAGCTGTAGCTCCGTAACGGGTGGGGCTACAAAAAAAAGTTATTAAAAATAAAATTAATATTTTTGTGAGATCTATCAGTAGTTAAAATTTTATAGCTCTATTGCAAAAAAAATGTGGGGATCTAAAAGTTAGGTGTTCGAGAGCTACCCTAAGGCTTGGTCCAAACTCAACCAAAAAAAATAGGGAACCTACAAATTACTCCTAGAATATTTTGTGTAAATTTCAAGATTCTAGCTTTCTTAGTTTTTGAGTTAGCGTGCTGACGGACGAACGGACGGACATGGCTCAAAAGTCTTAGAATTTTTTTCTGATCCGATCCATACCTTTGAAGGTATATCTAGCTCGCTTATTTCGAGGTGTTACAAACGGAGGAGTAATTTTATTATACCCGATCCTATCGTACGGGTATAAAAATAAAACTAATTATTTTTCAGTTCCAGTTCCAGTTTTTGTTTTTTTTTTTTTTTTTTGGATTTTTATTATTATTAATCCTTCAGGAATAATGTAAATTCTATAAGTACATATACTTATAATATGTACATATTAGAGATTTTAATATTGAATTGAATTTAAAACACATTAAAAAAAAATAAAATTTCGCTTAAATAGAAAAAAAAAAACAAAAAATAAAAAATTAAAATACTCATAAAATTTTATAATATTTAGAGCATTATTTTTGTAAAAAAAAAAAAAAAAACCTAGAGTTTATTTAAGCAACTATAGGATATTTACTTATAATAATTCAATTATTATCTCTATTATAAAATGTTCAATTTTTTGAAAGGTTGGAGTATTATACCTATATTTTGAATCTTTAAATGATAATTCAACTGTAAATTTAGTTTATTTGTTACATTTTTTTTTATATGTACTATTAGGGGAATTAGGGGAGTAATTCTAATTTAGTCATAAGTCTTGTCATCAATTATATCTACTTTTAAATTTAATATACCCATAAATTTAATTACCCATATTCTTCAAGACGCATCAACAGAAAAATATCACTTGACAATAATATCAAATACATCCGATGATTTGTTATAATTTTAAACACAAATGTGATGTTTGTAAATTAACGCTCTGCTAACTGTCAAAAACATCGTATTTGGTATTTCTGTAAGATTTTGCTTACAAATGGAAAGCCATTTTATATCACCTATATGTTTTTCTTATCGATAAGTAGTATTACTTTTGATTTTAAAAGTAGTTTTAATAGTTTAGATTGAGATAATTAAAAAAAATATAAAGTTAATAGAAAATGTAGTACATAGTTATATAAAAAATTATTTCGAATTTTAGTGATTTTATTTTACAAACTTTCATACTTTCTGTATTACAAAAATGTTTACAACATCTATACTTTTTCTTTTGTTTACTTTTTCAAAATAAAATACAAAAAATTTCAAGTTAGTTTTCAATATTAAAAACAAATTTTTTTTTACAGTAGTAAGTATTTACTCCTAACATTATGAAGAACTTTATACGCGCCTTTCAGAAATGCATTTTTAAAGTAACGTAACGTAACGTAACGTAATGAAATTTTTCATCACTTTAGTAAATAATACGTTTTGAAGAATAGAAGTCTTTAGAATCTTATTTTTCGACAACATTCGTTCTTAACATTCATCAACATATCCTTCAACATCAATCTTACAAATTTGTCGTTCGACTTACCCGACTTAGTTTCCATTTCTCGAGGCTTTTCAATTTTCATTCATACCATAGATTACCCAAAAAGACACTTAAATGAACGTATCATGTTTTGTTGAATTTCTTTACACTATTTAAAAGAAAAAAAAAAAACAAGATAAAAATTTTTTATTGTAAAAATAAAATCCTTTTGCTTTAAAAACTATTTTTACAATTACCGGTAGTGGTTTTTCTTTTTTTCGTTTTTTCCCATTTTTTTTTTTTTTGCAATAATTGTAGGTAATTTTTGTGATAAAAAAAAAAAAAACGACTCTTTAAAAAAAGTTGAGATTAAAATAGGTTTCTATAATTTTTTTATCACACTTTTCTTTTGATTTGGAAATTTTTTCATTTCTGATTTTAATTTTACCAATAAAAATTATAAAAAAGGAAAAAAAAAAATCACATTACAGGAAACATTTAATTCGTATCCTTATTATAAATTTTGCTCTGAATTAAATTTATTAAATCATAATAAAAAATTTAAATAGAAATTTTTACAATAAAATTTAATATAAAAGAATACAAAACCACAATTGAGACTTTTTTAAAACAGAATTTCCGTTAACACTTTTTTTTTTTTTTAAAGAATTGATTATTTTATTTGATTAATCGAAAAATAAAAATGTTTTAATTTTTTGAATAAAATCATATAAGTGTAAGTGTTGTTTCTGTATTTATAAGAACAATAATTAAACTATGCGGTTTCTCATTAATTTTTATACATTGACAAAAGAAAATAAATTGAATAAAAAGAATAAACGGATGAAAAGATACTTTGTAATATAAAAGTAGACTCTGGTTAAATCTTGACGATTGTTAATTATTGTAGACTTTGTAATATAAAAGTAGACTCTGGTTAAATCTTGACGATTGTTAATTATTGTATCGGGTCAGGAATAAAATATTGAAAGTCGTTTTAATCAGTCGACTCTTAATGCATTTCTAGTTTAGTTGACCACGCTATCCCAAAATCCCAAAATTCAAAATCGCAAAATTCTAAAACTCAAAATCGCAAAATTCTAAAATTTAAAATCACAAAATTTCGAAATCCCAAAATCCAAAAGCAGTTTCTTAGCATAATTCCTTTTGAATTTTTGTTTATTTCGGACTTGGGTTGATTTATTGAAAACAAAAATATTGAATGATAAAAATGTTAGAAAAAAAATAAAAAAAAAAAATATATGCCTACATATTTAAATTTCTTTTTCTAAATGTTCTGGAAAACGCTTATAACTTTGATTTCATAACCAACTAAAATCACTGCAATTTAAAAATATCGCAATATCACTGCAATTTCATATCACAGAATATGTATATATGAAAATATTCTGTAAAGGGTGAAAAACCCTCATTTTATCATAGCAGTGAACCAATTGAAAAGTATCTCATAGTTATTTATTTGACATACATTTAAACATATAATGGAGGCTGCCACCTTCAAACCCCCATTAAACAAATGATTAAAACCTGATTTTGAATCGACCTCTAACGTCCCTCCTATTTCAAAATCTGGCCTATACACATAAGGGAAATGAAACAACGGACCAAATTAATTTTTTTTCTTAAAGAATTACCAAATTAATCTTTTTCTTAATAATCCTGATGGGCTTTTTGGTATTTTGGGATTTTGGGATTTTGTAATTTAAGATTTTGATTTTTTGGATTTTGTAATTTGGAATTTTGGAGTTTGGAATTTGTGATTTTGGAATTTGGCAGTTTGTCATTTAGGATTTTTTTTCTGGTGCTTCGTGACGCTTCCTTTCTAGTTTCTACATCTGGCCTTATTTGAAACAGTTAAAAAGATTTCTTAAAAAACAATTTGTGAGCATAATAATAATTGTTCTTAAAACCTAATTAACCCTATCAAGTTCTATAATTTCATAATTAATTTTATTACCCTTTCCGATTTTTAGCACATTTTTTAAAAATTTTTAAAAAATGTGCTTATTAGTTTCACTTTGACCGTCTGTCTGCCCATCTGAGTATTTACAAAACTTCTACACCGTTTGAAAAATAGCAATGAAATTTTAATAACTGATAAGCATCGTCTAAAAACTAATTTAGTAGAACAACTTTTTTTTTCCAACAGCCCCACCCGTTATGAAGCTACAGCCTTACAAAATCCAAAAAAGTGCTATTTTTAATTTGTTATAACACAGGTTCTATAAGGTATATTTTTAATCTGAAAACGCCAAACGTTAGCTGGTTTTATAAACTTTAAAAATATATATAAAATAAATATGTAGCTTTTGCCATCCGGTATTTTAATATACGGTTATGTGAAACTCAATTGCAAAAAATTTCAACCCCTTCTATCTTTCAAACGATTTAACTTTGTAGCTTTAAATTTTGAATGCCGTTAGTTGTTTGGAAATAAGTATGAGCCGATTTAGGAAATATTTTTGTGTCGGTCTCGTTTAGGAGCTGTAATGGGTCAAAAACTGAAAATTTGAACACAACTTGGGGACCTGTTCAAATTTTTTTAAAGTAATATACAAAAATTAAAGCTCCAACATTATATTTTTGTTCGTGTTAATAATTTTCTTAATAATATATGGTTATCTTATAATTGTCGAAGGTGTAATTTGATTTTTCTCAATTTTATTTGCTTATTGTTTTTATTATTATTCATAATTTGTATTAATAAAATACGTAATTTATATTATTATAAATTTATTTTTCAATATATCTATCCTTTACTCTAGGCTTATTTTTTAATTTTTAATTTTTACTCTAGGCTTATTTTTTAATATTTTTTAATTTTGGAAATGTGTTTTTTTCAAAAACTCTTGGTTTTTCCATTACTTGTTAATTATAACCTTTTAACAAACCAATCTAAATATTAAATGATTCAAAACTAAAATGTTTTTTTTTTTTTAATTTTTTTTTATTTTAGTCTTAAAGGAACTTATTATAAATTTAAAGATTAAAAATGTTGACCTAAATAGAATATCAAAAGTATTAGTATTCAACATATCCTTAATAATATTGCTAATACTTTAGTTTAACATTAATAACATCAATTTAATATCAAATAAAAAGGAAATCTTAATAATATATACGATATAATGAAAATGTTTATAAAATAACTTTATTATTACTATTCGGAATTAGAGTGTAAAATTATTTATGAAATAATAACTGATTTAAAAGATTCACTTCTGTTACTTCCTTAATATTTGAAAAGGAAAAAAAAAAATTACAGAATGTCATATAAAGAGAAAATTTCTTTTTGAATTTCAAAAAAAAAAAAAAAACGCAACATAAAATTAAAAAAAAAAAAACACATCTTTATTTTAGATTATCCGTCATAATAACATTTCATTTTTATAAAAGGAAAAAAAAAAATCGCTTCTCTTTTCATAATCCTAACAATTTACTTTTTTTTTTTTTTCACATTTAAAAATATTTTTATCCTTTAATATGTTATTAATTTTGTAATACCCTTTTGAGCTTTTTTTTTTGTTAAAAATATTAATTTTAAATTTATGATGTCCACAATCATTTTTTTAGTTTAAAATAGATTCAATTTTTGTTTGATTTAAATCAGTTGGTATTTGGAATAACGGAAAAGTAAGTTGCCAACGGAAAAGATAGCAATGTACGAAATATCAAATAAATAACTTTTAATATTCAAGGGGGATCATAAAAATCATAGCAAAGGATTACATTGCTACATTTTTTTGCTAGATCAAATAAATGTATCTTTTTCTCAAGTAAATCTGTAAATCTTTTAAATTTTTAAAAAGTTATTATTTTAGCTAAAATAATATCTTTAGCCTTTATTATATCTTTACCTTTAAATTTTTGCTAATAAAATTGACCAAAGTACTGTTACGATCAACTTAAACATAACATTCGTTCATATTTTTCCTTTATGTTTTTTTTTTTAACTTATATTTTTCCTTTATGTTTACTTCCACAGATTCATTATTTTTTTTTTTTTTTTTTGTTTTTTCATTGTAAAATAAAATGTCAATTCCAATTTGATCATATTGTAAAAATTGTGATGTGGAAAATATCCTATATGAATAAAGTAAAAAATCAATGATAATATTTCTATCTCTTTTCTTTTTTCTTTCACTTATTAAAGAAGCAATATAGATTGCGTGTTATAAACATTTCAACTTTACATTTTTTCTCTGTTGATTTTCTTCTTTTTTTTTTCTTCTTTTTTTTTTTATTTGTTTTTATTTTCTCTTTTTTTTTTTAACTTATTCTATATATAATAAAAAATAAAAGAAGAATCAACCTAAGAAAAAAAACAAAAAGGATCACTGGATCAGAGATAAAAATGTTATGAAAAAAAAAATGTATGTTGAAATAACCTTATGAAAGAAAAAAATGAAGAATAAAGAAAAAAGAAAGCAACAATATGAACAATTTTCAATTCAAAGATATAATTTTCAATTTTTTTTTTTTTTTCATATTAAATCCTTAAGGTTAAAATCTGTTCCAGGATATCATAAAAATTCAGGATACTTTATAATTTTTTTTTTTTTTTATTTTTATTTGTTTATTTGTGCTGCTTTTTAAAATGCTTTTAAGAAACTTTTGAAATGGGATGCTAAATATATTTCGAATTTATTTTCGTCTAAAAAAAAAAGAAATATTCAAGCATTTTGTTCATTTTATGACATAATATTCTAAGAATCATAAGCAAAAATGACTATTGAAAATCTTAACACGAAAGAAAATGTAAGACTTGGAAAAAGGCATTCTATTAAAAATTCCTTTTAAATTAATGAGTCTATTTGTATTACACTGTTATGACAGCTCTTTCTGTTACGACACCTTTATAACAAGTTGTCATTGGTATTAAACTATAAAATCACTATCCTATGCTTGCTATATCAAATGACAATTATCCATTAGGTCAACTGTCCTTGTTGTGTGGAGAATTAAATTTTTATATTATATAATTTTATTTTTTTATTAGAAAATTACTTTGTATCTATTCATTTATACTTAATTTTATTTATTTTAGTTTTTTTTTTACATTTATTTTTGTTGCTCTTTTTTTTTTTCTTTGTTGTTTTTTTGAAGGATATTTTTTTAAATGGTTTGTTATCATAACCTAACACAATTCTTAAGCCATTAGTCGCAGATGAAATATTTCAATTTTTAAGGAAAAAAAAAAAATATAAAAATAAAATCCTTAAATGTTTTTATTTGTTTGGGTGTCTTTTTTTTTTAAATTTTTAGAAAAACAAACCAATAACATCTTTCTATTTAAAAATAAAAAGGAAGGACTAAAAAAAAAAAAACAAACAACAAAAAAAAGACCAGAACAAGAATAAGAATGAAAATGATTTTTGGGAAACAAGAAAATGACCTAATTCTTTTTTGAATTAATTCTTCCTTAAAATTTTTGTTGAAAAAAAAAAAAATATATATAATAATTTGAAATTGATTTAGACATGGGTGTGTGGGATTAAATGTTTTTTTTTTTTTTTTTGTATCTATATAAATGAAGCAGAAAATCAAGTCATAATTCTCTTAATTTTTCAACTGTAATAAATTGTTTTAGGAACCTAAACTACAGTTAATATTCTACAAAGAAAATATTCATAATAATTGTTCATTGTCTGTTTCATTTCGATCTTATAAAAAAAAAAAAAAAAAAAAAAACAAATAAAAGAATGTGAAATAATGTGGAAAACTGTTTATGTAAAGATGAAAAGGATAATTATAATATTGTTATGGACAATGATCATAATTGGTAGAAAAATTCTATAGGCTGTATAAAAAAATTCATCTTAACACAAAAACCTTAACTATACCCAGAAAATATTTCATCAAAAATTAAAATTTATTATTATTTTTAACATTTTTTTTTAGGTCATACTCAAAATATATCTGATGACCTAAAGTAAAATTTATTTAACATATAAATTATATTTAATATGTTCTAATTTTAATTATAGTAGCTCTTAGTCTGAAATTACCATTAAATAATAGTTTATTGTTGTCTTGTTAAAACACTCCAGTTTCGAAAAAAAAGGATAACAGTAACTTCTTCTTCTCCTTCCAATGCCCTCTTCAGGACATGGTGACATTCGTAACTAAAGACGTTAAAAATATCAACAAAGACTAACTATGACTAAAATTAAAATTCAAGTTTATTTCAAGTCTAGTCCTACAATTATTGTAATAATATGTTTATTCAATTTTTAATTTAATATTAAGTATACAAATATTATAGTTTTTATTTAGAAACACATATATATATATATATATTTATATATATAAAATTATTTATTTTCCCAAATGAAACCTCATAAACTGCACTAAATTTATCACTAAAAATTTATAAATTTCCACTTTATTTGAGTGTTCAAAAAGGAAACCACAATAAATCAAATTTTTAGATAAATTTATAAATTTTAATATAAAATATTTATTTTTAAAAATTCTAATAATAAGAATAGTAAACTCATATATTAATTTCTAAAATAAATATAATAACTGTAATATTATTAAATTAATATTTATAAAATAAAATAAACAAAAAATTAATATTCAAATTCAATATTATGATCTCTGATTTTTAACATTAACATTAAATTATTTAATCAAATATTATCAATCTGTACCTATAACAAAAAAAAAAAAAATTTATCTATTATTTTATTTAAAAATTTTCGCAAATCTTTTCAATATGTTTTCAAAAAAAATTTTGAAAAAATGTGCCTATTAGTTTTGTCTATCCGCGTCTGAGTGTTTCAAAACTTGTACACCGTTTAAAATAAAGCAATGCATTTTAAGTATACAGATAATTATCACACAAAAAATTAATTTTGTGGAATAACTTTTTTCTATAATCCCATCCATTATGAAACTACAGCCCCTCTTAAAGTTCAAAAAAGCCCTATATTTAAATTGTTATAACAGATGTTCTAAGATGGGTTGGCTACGAAATCCCAAAATATAAACTCTCAAAATGCCAAAATCCCAAAATTCCAAAATTCCAAAATCCCAAACCACTTTCGTTATCGTAATTCAGATGTGGGTCGATTTAATGAAAAAAAAAATATTGATTGCAAAAATTGTAGAAAAAAAAATTCTAACAAAAAAGGTTTAACATTTTATTCAAGATTTCAACCTATTTTATTTTTTAAATTAGTTGTTTGTATACTCTTCAACATAATTTTTTCCTACATTGTTTGGTATTTGCGAAGGATTGGGTACGAAATTCCAGAAAAAATTCCATTTCCAAAATACCATTTACATAATACTGCTACCAGCCTCAAACCCCCTCTAAACAAATTATTGAAACTCTGATTTTGAAACCAACTATAAAATCTCTTCTAATTTAGAATCTCACATACAGATATATAAAAGTATTCAGGAAATAGCGTATAACTCTGATTTCGACTTCAACTTCAACAAATTCCTCCTAATTCAGAACCTCACGTTTATATAAATATTCTGGAAAAAGCGGAATACTCTTATTTTGAATCCAACTCAAAGATCGCTCCCAATTCAGAATCTGGCATATACATATATATACATATTCTGTAAAAAGCGGCAATCCGAGTTTTGAATCCAACTATAAATTCTAAACGAACTATCAAAAATACTTTGAGATTTTGGTATTTTGGGATTTTGGAATTTGGGATTTTGGAATTTTGTGATTTTGGATTTGAAATTTTTTTTTTTTTGCGATTTCGTGGCGCTTCCGTTCTAAGATAAACTAAATTTTTTTTTACTTCTTCTATCTTTGAAACGGTTTAAGTTAGAAACTTTGAAATTTTGAGAGAAGTTAGATCTTTAAAAATAAGTATGAGTAGTTTCAGAAAATATTTTTGTGTCACTTTCCGTTTAGGAGCGGTAAGGGACCAAAAAGTGAAAGTTACATATTTTAAAACACATGTAAGTTGCTGTACAAAGTTTTTTGGACTTATATTCCAAACTTAAAACGTCAACATTATATTTTTTCTGTTAACAACTATCTTTAAAATTGACGAAACTGTTACTTGATTTTTCTCAATTTTTTGTATTGCACATTTTTTTCTAACGATTTTTTTTAATTTTTATATTATTATATATCTACTAGGGGTCCAGTAGCTGGATGGGGTGTACGTATATTTTACCATTAACTTTTAAATTACAAAAAATTAGTATGGGATACAAAATTTCTTGATTCCACAAGAAAACAAAAAAATCATGATTTTAAACATACACATGTATGTTATTATGTTAATCTAGATTTTGTAATGGAAAAATCGTATCCAAATATGTACTTGTATTCAAAACTTAGTGTTATGTTATAATACGTAATGTGTGTCTGAAAACTACTAAATTATAATTATAGATTTTATTCAATATGCCTGCCCATGTGCTCTTTACTCAAAACTAATTATGGAATATTTTTCAATTTAGGATATGTGCTTTTTTGAAAACCCTTGGTTTTTTTTATTATTTGTTTCATTATTAAATACATAATATTATATGCATACATAAAATTTATAACGGTTTAATTTAATTCGAAAATTTATTCGGTTTAAGCTTCTATATAAAATAACCTTTATTAATCTTTTTATATCTTTAATCAACATAAAATGCTAAAAACATATTAAAAATTGTGTATCTTATTAATTTATTATATAAAAACTACCACATTTCCCACTATACCCATTTCAAATATCCTTTCTTCATTTTTCCTTTTTTTTCTTTATTCTTAACAGTGATTTATTTTTGTTTCTTTTCTTTATCATAATTTTTATAATATGTTTTATTGTATGCATAAATAATCTTGATAAAATACTATTAAAATAAAAGTTTTCCTCAATATTTTCCGAAATATTTTCTATAGGGTAATTAAAAGACAACAAACATTATATAAGATAATAATTTCAATATAAATATCATAAATATATGAGGGACGTACACTTTTGTATGACAATTATATGTAGAATATATTCAATTCTATAAATTTTTTTTCTCTTGTTTTATTCCCTTAAGGAACAAAGGGCTTCCCCAAAATCTCTCCAATTTTCTCTGATTTGCTATTCTTCTATTCTTTTAATTTCTGATCAATTTCTGATTCATTTCTAATCTGATCAATTCTTCAAATTTCTGATCCTACTTATTTCTATCTCACTCTGAACGCTCCTTGTCTAAGTCACTTTATGTCTTATCATATGTCTTCCGCATTGAAGGTTCTAATCCAATGCCAGGCATTTCCATTGCCTTGATAATTCCAGTCTAACACTTGACGTGCCACTAATTTTGTTGGGCGTTTGAAGATATAACCAATCAAATACAAATTTATATTACGATCAGTTTTTGACTATTTAATATTCATAATACCTCGTTTAGTATTTTTCTAGGCCAGTATATGTGACATAGTATTCTTAAACATTTGTTGGTTAAAAAAGATCTTCAACTTTAGTATGTTATTTCGTGTTACATACCAGCTCTTACATCTAACTGAAATATTTACAATATGCATTTTTCTATAATAAATAAAAAAAAATCCATAATTCAGATAGGTTAAAAATTTAGTTTTAAGTATAGGGTAAAGTTTAGTTTAAAAAATCAAAAATCTGATAATTTTCAATATGTATACACTAAAGATGTTATGATTTGTTATATGATTTCTTCGAAATTAAATTTTCTATTTTAAGTTAGATTGCCTTTTATTGGAAAATGAGTCTTGTAAAATGTGCCACAGATATAGAGTGGGAATTATAAGCAAGTAAAATATGAAAACATACTGTAAGTTCTTATATTTTTATTGAATTAATATAAGGAACGTACAGAATTCAAATACTTTGTTTCTTGTTTTTAAGTGGATATTCGAAAGGAAAATGAAATATTTTCACAATATAATAAAATCCCAAATTTTAAAAAGCTTATTAACGCTAATAAAGTTACCTTTATTATAAATGCTTATAAAGTCACCTGTAGTAATATAGTCACAGTTACCTTTCCTAATTTCGTTTTTCTGCCTCCATTAATGGCGCAATATATAATATAATACATATTTCGGGGAAAAATTATCATCATTGTCTAATCACCTATTAGCTGTCTTTTATTATGTGAAATTTTATCATTTTCATTTAAAAAAAATGTATATTTCATATTTAAATATTTTTACATTTTATCCCTATTTCTATATTGTTTCTTATTCAATTTCGAAATTAAATTCCTGCTATTCTTTTTATATAATGTATAAAGGATTTTTTGACACGGATATCCTTTATTCAATAGATAGATATCAAATGGTGTCTGAATTTGTTCTCTAAAATCAAATATTTACATTAATATTATCATGTCATTCAGAATAGTTTTACAAATACTTTATGTACCTTAAACATTGTACCTATCTACTCGTAATAGGTACATCTGAGCGAATAAATAAATAAATTAATGAACGAATGAATAAATTTGGTTGAATGGGTTAAATATCAAATAAATTCGATACTTAAATATTATATTTGAGTTCCAGTTCCACTGTAATTAAATAATTTAGTTTATTATTAAATTTTACATTATGTATACATATATATATATATATATATATATATATATATATATATATAATATATAGTTTTTTGTAATTTTATATTAGATATTATATATTCGAAATTGGTCATATTGGAATTTATAGAAAAGTATGTGTTGAAAATAAAATAAATATAATAATAAATTTTTTGTTGATGTTTTAAAGTTTTGTATATATGTAATTATGTACTGAATCAATGAAATATTTATTTATTTATTTTTTGTAATATAGATCATTGTGAAAAGTCACTTAAAAAAACAAAATATAATTTTAAAAAGTTGGTATATAATAATATGTACTTATATCGAAAATAATATTTTCCCCTTAATCAATTTTATAAAATTTTATTAGTTTTATTGTATTTCCTAAAGGAAAAAAATCGGTGCCATGAAATAATGCCAAAAAGAAATAAAGGCTGAATCGATTTTATTTTCTTTTTGACAGCAAAATAATGTTCGTCTTATAACGGTTTGTAAACTAAAATAATGGTGAAATCGGAAAGGAATTAAAATGGAATTTTATTTTTAAATATAAAAAAAAAAATGTTTTGGTTGTAATTCAACATTATTACATTGCCCAATAACAAATTGTTTTAATACTAAAAAATCTTAAAAATTGAATGATTTTTTTAATTGATTATGGGTATTAGGATATCATATTTATTGTATACCGTTAAAAAGGGTGTGAAGATACCTTTCTAACGATATAATAATAAATATAGAGTGTTTTTGAAAATTTCACATGATGTATATTGGTTTTTTTGAAAGTTTAAAATTTTTTTTTTTTTTTTATCAAAATTTCTACTTGAAACTGAAATAACCCAAAAACGGTTACACCGCTTAAGATGACACAAGATGTATATTAAAGACAGTATTATGCTCTACAATATTGTAGAAAATGGTTTCTGTATACTATCGTAGACGAAAAATATAACGGTTTAAGTGAATTATTAGAAAATTATTGCAAAATTTTTAGAAAATTTTTAAAATAATCGATTTGACCTTTAAATGACATTGTCGCCAAAAATCATGTTCTGTAAAATATATGTGACGTTATTATGTGACGATAGGTACCGTTATTTAAAATTTCAAAGTAATTGGACAATGTACCTAAAGTGAAGTATACCCCTTAACTCTTTTGGAACAAAGTAATATTATATTTCTATATACAAATGTTCATAGCCTGAAGCTATTTTAAAAAATGTTCGAAAAACAATGAAAAAAACATCAGAAATTTCTATTCTCTTTATCGCTTTAAAAAGGAAATAAGATCTTATTTCTTCGAGGATTATTTCAAATCACCAAGTATTACTTTTTATTCAATTTGTTAAATTTTTTTTTATTAAAAAAAATACTGTTGTACTGTAAACATTTTATGAAATAAAAAATATACCATATAATTTATTATAAAATCCTTGTTTTGGTCTTCGGACACACTTTTTTCAACATATATACATTCCTATTTATATGTAGGTACATAATATAATTTTTTTTTTTTGCGTAAGCACGTATATAATTAATGTATTATATGATGCACGAATATGCGGTTTTTTCCCAAAAAAAAAAAAAAAAAAGAACCAAAATAAAACTTAAAACAAACTACACATAGATAAAATAAAATAATTTTACACTTGTTTTATAATAAAAGTAAAAATGATTTAGAACTAAACCAAACCAAACCAAACCAAACCAAAGGAAAAAAAAATCCTATTTTTAGGAACTAATAACGACATTTTCATCCTATATGTTTTTACCTTTATTTTATTTACTGTAAATTCAATATTAAAGAATATTGATATTTTTCGAAATATATATTTATATATATATTTATATATGTACATATAATGTTATATGTACATTTTATGAAAAACTATTCCTGAAAAATTTTTTTTTTTCTGTTTTTCTTATTTTTTTTTTAAAAACCTTTACTCTGTATATTAAATACATAACTTTATTGAATATTTCTAGGCTATATTATGTAGAAAAAAATAATTTTTTTTTTTGGATTTTTAGAGTTTGGTCAAATGGAGAACTATAGTTATATGCCATAGAAATGAACATTTAGTGTTTTCTATCGTTATCCTTAGAGATAAAATAAAAAATTTTCTACAGAAATAAATTAAATTTTAAATTAAATAAAAATTTTAAATCTTTGTATATATAAGTACATGTATATATGTATATCATGTTTATATATATATATATATATATATATATTATATATAATATAAATTTAAATGATGGCATAATGTCTAATTGATACTATTGTAAACATATATATTACTTATACTTTTATTATAGGTACTGATACCTACATACAGTATTGAATATTGCCATACAAATTTAATAAATATTTTCAAAATCCCATATGTGCTATAAAAAATAACCAAACCCAACTCAACCAAATAAAACCAAACAACAGCAAACAGAAGTGTATCAGAATTGCACTAAATGAACAAAAAATAAAAAAAAAAAAAAAACTGAAATTCAAAAGAATGGAATAAAAATTATTCAGATTGTCAGGTTAATAAATTTCAGAATATTTATTAGCTATTTAATATTGTGTTGTATCGCACATTTAATATAGGTACATATTATTATGTATTTTATTTTTTTATTAAATAGCTATTTGTTTCTTACTATTAAATTTTATTAACGATTCCTTTTATTCTATTCATAAATACAGGTAATGATAAATTAGACAAATCCTCCTTCTTTTTTTTTTTTTTTTTTCATCTATTAGATGACATAATTTACACGGATAACATAAACTATTTTACGATTATATGAAAAAAAAAATGGGTGGAAAAAAAAAAAAAGGATTTCTCATCAATTCAGAACACATCCTGTTTTATTGAAAATGTAATATATGAAGCATCTGTTAAATATTATTATAGTCATTGCAACAAAACTTTTACTATAGCTATGAAAAAAAAAAAAATATGATGAATGGTTATGATGTTACAAAAAAAAAAAAGAATCAGAATTAGAAAAAAATGTTGCAAATAGCGTAAAAAATTATAAGTTACATGCAGTAAATACTGTGTTTGTTATCAACTTCTTCTTTTGTATATAATAATATAATATATGTTTGCAATTTTCCAATATATTGAAAAATTACTACATGAGTCTTTTATTATGGCTTAGAAATGATATTAGTGTATTAACTTATATTGACATTTATTTATTTGTTCAATTATTTTATAGATAAATATTGACAATATATTAATAGAAAAAAAGTTTTTTTTATTCAATGCATTGTGTGATAATCGTTAGTTCAAGGTAAAAACAAAAAATAAAAATAAAAATCAAAATGTAATTATCTATATAATATGTGATTTTATTCGGTTTTTATTACAATTATAATAAAAAAGAAAATATATTAAGTAAAATTAATTACAAGGAAAAAATATTTCTTTAACTTTTCCGGATATAAAATAAATGATTTTTAACTGTAACTTTCAAATTAAAATTTTCTAAATTCAGCCTTTTGATTCATATCTCTCAAGTCTATATACATGCAATCACATTATTTTAAATACAATAAATCATACTCCTGAGACTATGACGGGGATAAAAAACGAAATGATTTAACCGTTTCAAATTAAAATTTTGTACATTCAACCTTTTGATTTTAAAGCCTCATTAAATCATATATACTATAACCCTTAAGTTTATTTAAATGCTATTTAATTTTTCTAATCAGATTATTATTTCAAATCAAGCCAGTCAATTTAAAATAATAATAGGGACTAATTTAGATTATATTTTTACTTTGTAATATATCTAATTTATTTTTTTCTTTTCTTTGAAAACTTTTGAATCAATAACAGTTATTATAATAAAGTATATTACAAACTTAGCATTGCAACCCATCATAAATGACGGAATTAAAATAAACCCTTCAGTTTTTTTAGATTTTTTGTTCCGAATTTAAGAAAAATTGCTAATTTACTTTTTACTTTTACTTATAATTCCTTTATTTAAAATCAAAGTTTATTTGGATTTTCCATTGAGGGTATTACATATTTGATTTTTCCCATACACGTAAAAATGTTCGCTAAACATTTTATTTTTATTTATCTTTGAAAATGGATAGAGATACCCACATGCGCAGCTATTGTTAACACAATTATATTAGGTAAAAAAAACAAAATTCTTAAGATTTAGAGCAAGAACTGATATTTGAAATGATAAAAATTTTCTTGTAAGAATTTGTTATATGAAATACAGTTATCGCCGCCCTTTAGATTATAAAAACTTTCACAGGATGGGTATTGAAA
This sequence comes from Poecilobothrus nobilitatus, assembly GCA_947095535.1. Lineage (NCBI taxonomy): Eukaryota > Metazoa > Arthropoda > Insecta > Diptera > Dolichopodidae > Poecilobothrus > Poecilobothrus nobilitatus. The sequence goes on along the minus strand of OX352774.1, from coordinate 188,570,622 downwards.
CTTTTGAAGAACTGTTGAATATGACTGACTCGCATTGATATAAAAACAAGATAAAAATTTCATCTCCTTTTTTGCTTATTCTATTTGATCCGTTAAAAATAACGAAAAAAATCTTAAAGCATAAATAAAATTTAAAATAATGTTAAATGTTCGTCAAAAAATCAAAATATTATTGATATTTTTCCAAGCATGCAACACAAAAACATCACCATACATAAGATAATTTGTTAAACGAACAGCCAATGTTTGTAATGCGTAACATACTAGTCGTCTTTTGGGCTTTACAAAATAAATATCTAGAGAAAAATCTAGATGCTTAGATTTAATAATTGGTTTGTATATATTATTGAACTATTGAATATAGGTTTGTGTCTTTAATAAATTTCACACAATTTCAAAAATAAGTATGTAATTTATAAAAATAAGCGAAATGACATTGTCAGAAAATTCATTAAAATTAATGAATTGAATAGTTCTAACGGATTTATAATCAAAAAAAATATTTTAAACTAATTTAATTTAATTTAATTTTTCTTTTTTTGTTTAAATAATTTCTTTTTCGCCACTAATCTATAGCTCGTCTCTAAAACTTTACATAAGAATTCAAATCTTATTTAAGTTTCTTATACCAAAGTTTTTTAATATTGCTAATAAAACTTTGGAGAAAAACTAGCATCAAAAATATTCTTTTTAAATATAAATTAAAAAATAAAACTATTTTTAGTTCATTTTTCATAACTTTAAACTAAATAAAAGAAAAAAAAACCAAACAAAGTATAGATAATTTTTTTACCTTATTTCATCCATCAGAAAAACTTATTTATTCTGTAAACAAAAATTATACCTTTACACATTTTTTCTACAAGAGCATTTTTTTGTTTGCATTCGAATGCAATTTCCGGGAAAAGAAAATTCTAGAAAATATACATAATAAATTTTCTTCAACTTATATAAATAAATAAACATTGATCAGTTATGATTATTATCTCAGTCTTTATATATATAGGTAAAAATTGAAAATTTCCATATTATATTATAAAGTTAAAGTTGCCATTAAAAGAAACAGAAATTAAATTTAAAAAATGAAATTTATGAACCTTAAAACTTGTAAAATTCCAATAGTGTTTATAGAATTTAAAGGTAAAAAAATTTAAAGAAAAAGAAGTTGTTTTATCTCTTTTGCATATCAGAATTTCAATTTATAAAAAAAAAATATAATTTATACGATGGAAAGGAAAACAAACTATAAAAAAAAGGTTATTTTTTTATTAAAATGCATTTATTACTAAAGGTTGATGTACAATTTTTTTTGTTTATATAACTCCTGGAATGCGCATTTCACAATCTACATCACAAAATCGTGTTTTTATATTTTATAAATTTTTTTTTTTTTTATTAATTACTGAAGTTGAAAGTCCGTTCTCACATCTAATATTTTATATTTTTATTTTTAATAGTTATCTTTTATATTAATTTTCCATTTCATTTCTATTTAAAGTTTTCAATACAATTTAATAGTAAATATGCCTTTTGTTTCGATATTTTGTATCTTTTTCAAATTGAAAGTGTTATATTTTATATAAATTTTCTAGTGTGCAATGACAGTAAATCGTTTAAAACACAATATCCTATTACAACTACTACAACTATTGTTTCTTTTATACTTTAAGGATAGCTAACAATTTGTAACATCTAGGCAACAATTTAAATTATAAAAATGGAAACTAATTCAATAAACTAAAATATTTAATAAATAGCAGATACATATTAAAAACTTCGTAAAATATATCATATGAATTAAAATTAAAATGATAGGATAATAAAAAATTAAAATTATATATAATTAAGAGAAAAATGTAAAATTAAACACTTAACTTAAGGTTTCACTTAACCCCAACATGATCTTCATAGCTGATGGTTACTATTTGTGTAATAGACAATATTTAAATAAATAAATAAAATTTTACATTTATCTAGACTATATTTTGATCGCAAGGGAGATTTGTTAAAGAAATTTATTTTTTCAGTATAATTTCGACTTCGACTTAAAAAAAAATTGTTACTGTTGCAGCATTTAAACTCGCATTTCTTTGGTAGTTAATGTGCAATTCGAGTTATCGGCTTTCGAGACTCCACGTTAAAAAAAAGAACATTTATGTGACAGAGAAATGCATTTATATAAAAAAAAAAGAAAAATTAACACTTAGAGTAAAATCAAAAATGATTGCATATATTTAAGGGATAATTTTCACAAAAGCTTATTTTATTACAATAATTACATTTTATATTATATATTTCTCTTAATATTTCAAAATTTAAAAAAAATATCAATTAAATACATTTCTATTATTGTAATATTACAGTTGCAAAGATTAAAATTGAATTTCATTTTTTTAAACATAAAAATAATGTATAATAAATAAATAAATAAATAAAGAACATAAATATCTATTTTGGTGTGCAAAAACAAAGACAAAATTTGTTATAATTCAACTACCTACTAATATTTAATTTCAATATTATCTTTTTATTTTCATTCATTTAATTTAATTACATTTTAAGATAAATTTTAACATAATTGGTTTGTATATAGGTTAACAACAATTTAGGATTGAAAATTTTTCCCTGTCTAAAGGAAAATTTTCTTTTTTTAAGTAAACTTTGATTATAAACTGTAATAGTAAAACTGTCACGTGCTCATAAACCAAAAATAAAAAAAAATAAAACTAAGAAAAAAATATTAAAATTAAATATGAACCAGGAAATATTTAAAATAATATCCTTACTTACCTAAAAAAATTAATGTCATCTCCTTATCTATTTTTTTTTTATACAAAATTCATTCATCTAATTTAATAATCTTACCAATCTTTCCAATCTATCTAATCTTACTTAATATTTTTATATCACGTATTTAATATTAAGAAAATTAATATTTTAATATACAAAAAATAATATATATTATATAGGGTGTTCAAAATTGAGGTATCATTTTTATTTTGCCGCCATTTTTTTTCTACCTGGAATTTTTATACGAGGTTTCTTTAGGTATATTCTAAATACATTCCGGTTAGTTAATATGGAACGTTACACGAAGGAACAACGTGTTTTTGTTATTACAACATTTTTTGAAAATGGTAAAAGTTTTCAAGATGCAATTAGGAAATTTCGAACAAAATTTGGTAGAGAAAATGCTCCAACAAATCGTGCCATCAAGCTGATGGTTGATAAATTTCTAGAAAATGGATCTGTTCTTGATAACAGAGGCAACATTTTTCAACGTAGTGGCCGTTCAACCGAGAATGTAGCAGCTGTGAGCAGAAGTGTTGAAGAAGATCCAGAAGCAGAAGTGGTTTGTGGTCAGGAGGAATCATCGGACCATATTTTTTTGAAAACGCAAATGGAAATGCGATTACGAAACGCAAATGGAAATCGCTACAGGGAGATGATCCGAAGCTTTTTGTGGCGGGAAATTGATGATTTGGACGTAGAGAATGTGTGGTTTCAACAGGACGGTGCCACTTGCCACACAGCTAGAGAATCAATGGATCTTTTGAAGGAAAAGTTCGAAGATCGCATTATTTCTCGTAGAGGAGGAGTGATGTGGCCACCAAGATCGTGTGATTTGACACCGTTGGATTTTTTTTTGTGGGGTTTTGTGAAATCGAAAGTGTACAGCAATAATCCCACAACAATTCAAGAGCTTAAAAACAACATTATCGAGCAGATTTCAACCATTGAGAACAGTTTATTGAACAACGTGATTCAGAATTTTGGTAAAAGATTGGAAGCCTGCCGAAGTAGTAGAGGGGGCCACTTGGCCGACATAATTTTTCATTATTAACCGGAACCTATTTGTAATAAATTAAAATAAAAATATATTTAATATTTCAAAAAAAAAGTCTTTTTTTATTAAAAATAAAATGATACCTCAATTTTGAACACCCTATATATAGTAGATTTTTTTATTTTTTTTGTTCCTCTACTTTTTTAATAATTTAGTCACCTTTTGATTTTTAGTCATATATTTAATCATTTTCCACATAAAAAAAGAAAACAAAAATTGTATTTTCAACATTTAAATGTAAACTATTAATACAAAATATAGTTTTTCCAATTTTCAAATACATACATACATATAGTCAGATACATATATGTATTTTGAATTTATAAAATATATGGTATATTAAACCAATTTTAAGATAAATATTATAAATTCTCTTTATTTATTTTTATTGTAACACATCCCAAGAGTGCTATTTGTATTCTATGTAGAGGATGAAGAATTTAATCCGAAAACCAAAAACAAAAAATTTTGGTAATTCTTTAAGACTTCCAGTCACATAATTCTAGGTCAGCCAAAAATCACAGGATATCAACAAGAAAAAAAAAAAAAAAAACGTAAGGACCAAAAACGCTTTTTCTTAACAATTGGAAAAGTCTCTGAAAAATTTCTATATAATCATTATACATATATAGGTACTAATATTTATTTAAAAACAAATAAAAATAAAATATAGAAAGAAACCAAAGTTACCTAAAACTAAAATTGACTTTTGCTTTTTAATAATATTATTTATACATACTTTCATATATATTATATACTTGTATATTATCTTGCTATATATATATACTTCAAATAAATTAGTACAGTGAAAGGCAATTATTGTTAAAATATATTTATTTATATTTTCATGTAGAATACAATTTTATACGCCAACTATATTTTGAATTAAACTCATGCTTTTGCATTATTCGTAGTGGTTTGCAATAAATACCGTTGTAAACCGTTGTAAAACAAGAAGTAATTTTTTATTTTCATCCTTGAAGAGAAAAAAAAATGGTTTCCCTCTTATAACACGGTTCCATGTAACATGTTTCACTCTAACACGACGATAAATCTGCTCCAGAATACAGGTTTCCTTCTTATAAGACGATTCCCTGTAACATCTTTCACTCTAAGATAACGGGAAACCTGCTCCAGAACGTAAATTATGCATTACTTTAAGGTTTATTTATTTTTTATGACGGTTCCCTGTAACAAGTTTTACTCTAACACGAGGGGAAACCTGCTCCAGAACATAAATTATGCATTACTTTAAGGTTTATTTATTTTTTATGACGATTCCCTGTAACATCTTTCACTCTAAGATAACGGGAAACCTGCTCCAGGACGTAAATTATGCATTACTTTAAGGTTTATTTATTTTTTATGACGATTCTCTGTAACATGTTTGACTGTAACAGGAGGGGAAACCTGCTCCAGAACATAAATTATGCATTACTTTAAGGTTTATTTATTTTTTATAAAATCATTTTTAATTGGATACAGATAAAGTTGATGGTGGAACATTAGTAGGTTCGGTAACTTTTCTGTTTGATGACATTACAAGGCTTCAATATCCTGCAACTCATATTCCTCAAAATCGAAAATAATTGGTGTGATGGAAGTAGAAGGGAACCTTGCGAGGAATATGATATTGCGGCTGAGGATTGATTATTTTCAAAAATATGAATTTTGCGTTGAGTGTTGACGAAACTGTGTTTAAATTATATGTTTAAATCAATGTTATGTAATTGCGCCGCCCAAATTAAATAAAATCATTCAAATGATTTCGGTGTATATGATTCTCGCAAAAGCTCTGACGCAATACAATTGTGGTTTTCCGTTGGAATAGCAAAGCATCAGTTTTCAATTTTTCCATAATATAAAATAAAGAAATAAATTAAAATCAATATTATTTGAATTACTAATTTTTGCATAATATTTTACATATAAATATTTCTAAATTTTTAATTTTTCTTTTAATTTTATCTTTCACTGTACTTTTGTATATAAGTATATCCGGTTGATAAAATAATAATAAAAGATATATGCATAAATGTACGTATATATAGGTATATATGCTAACAAAATTTTTATATTGTATAAAAACTAATATTTAAAGTGTATAATATTTATAAAATAAAAGGGATATAGAATAAGTTCTTAACTTAATATTTAAACTAAAAGTACATAATATATTTTTTTACATTATTATTTGTTAGGAATTAAATGAAACAGGATATAGAATAATAAAGAAAAAAAAAACAAAACAAAAATCGTATTATGTAGACGGAGATAAAAAAAATCAAAACAAAAATAAAAGATTTTTAATCCTAGAATTGGTTTTTCTTCTAGCCTTTTTTGTTCGATTTCCTTTTTTTTTTTTAAGTCTTCTACATTTTTTTTTTTTTTTTTTTGATTCTCCACAAAAATTTTTTTGTTCCTTTATGGTTTCGATTATGATAGAAGATGCCAATAAATTATAAAATATTAGTTTTGGTTATCCTTTTCTATATAATCTTATTATAATATTATTCAAATATAGATTTTTGTATACATACTCATGTGTTTATTTACAATATATTCGTTTATTTATATATATTCGTATATGAATTTATAATCCTTTATTAGCTTACTGTGTTCCGATTGTTTTCTTAATAGGAATTATTTTTGCACATCCAATATATTCTATGTGCTGTAATAGATATGTTCTCTTTTCAGTATAGATAGTAATTAAATTAGTAACTAAATAAAATTTAAAAGAATATAATAATTATTTTAAAAGAATGAAAGGTTTTAATTAGATCATAGATATAGTATAAATAATTTTGGAATAAATAAAATTTCTAAAGATCGGAGAAAAATAATTAAGTTTTATGAATCAATATTTATAACCTTTTAGTAATTATGCACTTATTAATGTCTTCTCTACACGAAATAAGATGTTGTCAATTATATTGTGTTGTGAATCAACTTGAGTTAAGACTAACTATTACTAGATATATAATTTGACGAAAATTGACATAGACGTATTTGAATCTAAATTAACAAAGATCGAATACAATCCAAAGATGGCACTTAGCGTAAATAAAGTGTAAATCAAAAATCCATTTAGTGTAAAGTTGTTTTATGTTTTAAAGAATTTTGTGGAAAAATGATTTAAAATTAAGTTGTTTTTATAGTAGTAAAATTTTAACATATTTTGCTTTGGTACTATAATAAATTGAGCTTTTTATATTCTATACATTGCTTAGCGTACGATTGCGTTTTTATATTCACATTAAATGTATAGAACAAAAACAATGAATTTTTTTTTTTTTAATGAATTCATTTCTTTATATTTTTATCACCTTATAATATATATTATATTATGTATATATGTATATAGAGTTATTACAAAAAAAATTATATATATACATATATATATACATACATGTATTGAATAATATGTATCAAGGAACCGGAAAGAGCAAAAATAACAACATAAATTGAAAGAAAATCTACACCAGATCAACATAAAAAAAAAATAAAATAAAATTGAACTGAGAGAACAAAAGCGTACAAACATCCTAACTTGTGTTATATTTTCTTTTTTGTTTTTGCTTAAGAATAAAAAAGTTTGAAAAGAAAACTTGAGAAAAACTATAATCATATATACTAAAAAGTAAAATTTAAGAAACGAAAAAAAGGCAGAATAAAACAAAGTGAGAGTAAAAAAGAAAACTATTTAAAAGTTATTTTAGTTTTTCCCTTTCTCTTTCTGTTGATCTTAATTCTTATTTTTTTTTTTGAAAGTTTATCGTAGATGACCCTTTTTTTCTTGTTAATTTTTTTTGTTTTTGTTTTTGTTTTTTTTTTTTTTTGGTTTAAGATATATTAAAAAATCTTCAATATTTTTATATATGAAAATATATATATTCTTTATTTTAACAAAACAAAAAAGTTTTACTTAAGTTTCTAAATAAAAAAAATGAAAAACAAAAAAAAAACGATATGGAAACTATTAAACACTTTTCTTGTATTCGTCGTCATTGTTTATATTATGAATGAATATATTGAATGGAATTTAGTTTTAAAAGGATTTTTGGAAAATTCTAGCACGTCTCGACACTAAAAAACACGTACAATTTTCTGCTTTTCTTTTTATTTTTATTTTGATTTTATTTTAAACTGATTTTATTGTTACCTTTCATCAATATTATGGTATATGGTATATATAAATAACATATAAGATATTTTCCTTGTAAATGGAATATTATTTATAAGTTATTAAATATATTTATTATTTGATCATTTCTTTAAAGTGCAAGGACAAATAATTTCTATCAAATAACAAAATAGTCTATGGTTAATATTAAATAAAAAAACAAAATTCGAGATTCATGGTCAAATATCTTTAATTTAAATTTATACAAATAAATCATTATTTTTTTTTATTATACAGTTGAATTATATGATAAACTTAAATACTTACTAATTAATTATTAATAAATAGTGTAATTTTAAATGTATTATACATAATTTATAGGTGAGAACTTATTGAAGCATATTTTATTGTTTTTTTTTACGAGGATATTATAAGGGAATCTCTTAAACTTGAACCAACCCAAAAAGTCATCTCCCTTTTAAACCAAAAATTAGGTTAGGTACTGTGGTGTTTATTAGACACTGTTAGGTTAGACATGTACTGTTTGATTTGGGATAGGGAAAAATAGGAATGCAAGAGTAGAAATAAAGAAAATTGGAAAGGAAATATATTAAATTATTGAATGATGAAAGGAGTGTTTAGAGTGTTTTTACTGCATTTTTTGATAACATTAAGGGAATCAATAATTAATGAAAAATGGAATAACAAAGAAAATTTTCTTCATTGTTAAACTTTTCTTTCTTCATTTTACTTGTACATTGGCTTAGGAAAATGTGGTCAATAATTGCCTACATAATTTAATTATTAGGTACTTAATTATATAATGTAATGTATAAAATTTATCTTTTATTTTAAACAATTTTATAAAACCCAATACAAAACTTTTTAATTTTAGTAAAAAGTGAAAAGAAAAGAAAATTAATAAAAAAAAATTCTCCATAGAAAAATAAAATTCTACCATTTATACATAATTTCAATACAATTTTTATATAATTAAATAAAATGAATCTATAGAAAGTTAAAATCTATTTAATTTTCTAAAATAAACAAACCTACGTAAATCCTTATTATTTTATTATTTTAAATAAAGAAAATATTCTTACTTCCATTCATAATTTTTAAAATAATTTTACCATTTTTATCTTTAAAATTTGATTGTTTCTTTTTTTTTCTCAAAAAAATAACAATTTATTAACCGAAATTATATTTTTCATTTCCACGATTCATTAATAATTTGTTGAAATAAATCTGAAAATAAAAATTATAGTTTTTTTACAAAAACAAAAAAAAAAATAAAATAAAACTCAAGAATTTTTAATAATTGATATTTTTAAATAACTTTTTATTTAACCCTTTCTGCACTTTATAATATTCAAAGTCTTCAATTTTATTACGCAAGTTTACTTAATTTAATGATCCAGCAAAAAAAAAAAAAAGCGAAAATCAAAAGGATTCGAAAGTAGAAAAGGATTCATACAAATTTTAATTACAAGCCTCAACTTTCAAAAATGTACCAATTTTAACTGGTAACAACACAATTGAAGTTCTTTACTATGTTAGTGCATAATTTTCATACCATTCATTACGATTTATGAATCATACTTCCCATCTAAATAATCGGTTTTTTTTTTTTTAAATACCTGCATTAAGTATATATATAAATATCTTTAGAAACTACAAAATTGGATACAATCATTTTATAACAGAACAGTATTTATAAGTCAAAGAGGTCATGGTTCATTCACATGATTTTCAATCATTCTAAAAGTTAAGGCACTATTAATCAAAAAAAAAACCAAAAAACACCTAAATATCAATAATATATTTGATGCAATTAAAAAATAATTGAAATTCCTAATAAAAGGGTTAAAAAACCAATCAGTAGCAATCAAAAAACAAAAAAATAAAAAAACCACAAAAGATAAAATAAAATAAATATTAAACTGAAAATGTAAAAGAAAAAAAAAACAACAAAATTTTTAAAAAAATTTTCTTACTCAATGTACTAACTACTACGAATAATACTTATTTTCGTTTTCTTAAAAAAAAAAAAAAATAAAAACAAAACTTTCAATAATATTGAAAAGGATAATAAACAATACAAAAAATTAAAAAAAAAAAAAATCAAAATTACATTTATTTAACACTTTCTTTCTCCTCGCTTTTCTTTCTTTTCAATTCAATTCCATTCAATTCAACTCATTTTCAATAATATAAATAATGTCATCGTATTGACAATTTAAAAACTCAAAATTGTTTTCTTTATATATATAGATATTTTTTTTGCTTGTTTTGTTATTCTTTTTTTTTTTTATTCTTAAATAGGATATACCATATCCTTATAAAGATCTTTTCTCCTCTTTTTTCATATCTCCTACCTATATTCATTCTTTAATTTTTGTTTATTTTTTTTTTTTTCTTTTTTGATAAATGGAATTCTGTTTTCTTATCAATAAGCAGACAGAAAGAATTTACAAAAAAAAAAAAAAAAAAAAAAAACACAAAACAAAAAACAAAAAAATTATGCATAAAATAAATAAAATATAAAATGCTATTTTTATTTTCTCCTCTTCAATTTCAATTCAATATCAGAAATGATAATGATAGTAATTTTGAATTGAATTGAATGAATGCCAATATGAATTCAGTTGTATGAATGAAATAAAAATGAAATGAAATGAAATGTAATGAAAGAATAGGAAATTTAAATGGCATTTCATTGTATTACATGAAATTTCAAATGATAATATAAAGAAAACACTGTGAATCCTTTCATGCAAAAAAAAAAAAAATAAAATTTTTTTTTTTTTTCCTAATACATACATACATAGTATGTAAATCTACATGTAGCCCACAGCAAGAAATCATTTAATATTTTTGAATAGTATAAAATATAATAATAATAATAATAACAATAACAATAAAAATAATATTAGGTATAAATAGAGAAAGAGAAAAGGAAAAGAGAAGAGTAAAAAAACAAATCTGTATAGAATACAATATTTGAAGACGTTTTAAAAAATTTAAATAATTTTTAATTTTTTTTTTTTTATTATATACATATATGTATATATATATATATATATATATATATGTATGTGATTAAAAAACGAATTTCTGGCGTTTACTTTTACATATTCTCAAAAAAAAATAAAAAAAATAAAAATTTGTATTATTTTACAGTTCTTTAGAACAATTTATTCTTTTTTTTTCCTTTAGTTAGTGTTTTTTTAAAAAAAAAAACACCTTATGAATCCTGTTAACTGTATTTATATCCATTCAAATGCTAACCTTTTAAAGAATTTTATATTTAATAAATATAAAATAAAAAACAAAAAAAAAAAAAATTCAAATGAAAATATAGAATATGTGAAATGCAAAAAAAATATAATAATATACATGTACCTATGTATATATGTATAAAAGTAAGTATGTACCTATCTATACATATTACAAAAATATTGTTTTTTTTTTCTCATTATTTTTTTTAACATTATTAAAAGTCAATAATAACAATACATAAATGGACTTTTATCATTTTATACCATTCTTAAACCGTTATTTTTCTGTTTATATATATATATATTTTTTTTTTTGTAAGATTTTTGTCTGCAGAGATTTTCTAAGAAATTTTTATTGAAAAAACAGAAAAAAAAAAAACATTGGAATGAAAATTTCTATTATTATTGAGTGCAGAAAGCATATCGTATCCATTTATTTATATTGTATATATATGTTATATATATATTTTTTTTTGTTCCATGCTTTCTTTTCTTATTACTATTAAATAAAATCGAACACAAATTATGAAATGAATACAATTGGTTTTTTTGCCGGTACATATAGGTACAGTTTAGGGGCAAAATATTTCCCACAAAATTGCGAATTGAGTATATTGCGTAGATTGAGTATATTTGAGGTAAGGCCTCGGTTTCCTAGTGGGTAAGTCTAAAAACGCTGAGATAGTGTGTGTTTGAATCTCACACACGTCGTAAGAATAATTCTCCCTTATGACATTTTACAGCCACAGCTGAAAAGGAAAGGCACCAAAATTCAACAAAAAAAAAAATTTTACATGACTAAAAAAGATCTTATACCTATCTAAAAAAAACAGGCTTCAGTAAATTTACTATTCATGGTTTAAAGCAAGTTTTTATTGAATACGATTAAGGTTCTTAGAATTAATATTTTTTTTGCATATGAAAATAATTTCCAACAGAACATATAATTAAGGCTTTAAGATCGGGTGGGAAAATCACGTAATCCAGAATTTAAAATTACAATATTCACATTCAACCATGCGAAAGTTTCGTCTGAAAGAAAAGCGGTTTAAGTTTTCTGATTATAAAATGTAAAATACCTTTTGAAAATTTTGCACAATATTTCTTTTTTCATAACTCCGTCACACTTTGTGATAGGAACTAGAAATTTTGAGACAAGAAAAAACTTTTAGAATTAGCATAAGTTTCCTTAGAAAATTTTTTTGTACCACCCCTTGTTTAAGGCTATTAGGACACAAAAATTGAAAATATCAATGAAAAATGAATATGAAAATATTACTACACCTGTAACTTAGGTACATGTACAAATTTTTCTTCGGCAAGATATAAAAATTAAAGTTCCAGTAATATATTTTTACGTGTATTAACGGTTTTTCTTAGTTATATAGGGTTCTGGATTTAAAGCCCAATCAAAATTGCAAAAAAAACCTATTTTCACACCTTTTCTTATATGAAATTTCCAAATTTTAGTGCAAGAATTTTAAACAGATTGTATTGTCTTCTGGAAATATGCGCTTTTAAAAACCGTTGGTCTACATTCTGCATTGTTTTTGTTATGAAGGCTGAGCTAACGCATCATTTTTTCTTGAAAACCTACTCCAACGCTAATGTCATCAATTCCACTTGAAATCTACAGTAATGTACACATACATCTTGAAATTCTCTAGCTTGGCGGCGGATAAGACAAATAATAACCAGCCAAAGTCTTATTTCAAGTCTAGAGAGAAAAAGTATGGATGATGTATGATTTTGGATGATTTTTTACTTAGATCCAGCTACAAAACTCTGATTGCGCTTAAAGTTACACCTACCAGCCATCACCTTCTGGTAAAATCAAGGAAGTTTTTCTATTGAATTTGAAGATTTGCACAGGTATGATATGATATGTATTCAATACTTAGCTCATACAAAACCATTTAAAGTCATAAATACTTAATATATTTTGTTTGATACTGAATAAATATTATTATGATAGTTCTCTTATTTCTTCTATAATCGAGCTCCCACTCTATTAGATCAATTTTTTGTTCTTTTAGTTTTTATTTTTCAAATTTTTTTCTATTCAGAATTGAAAATTGGATGAAAAACAAGTAGTTACGATTGAATGAAAAACCATCCTAACATTATTTTTGTTTTTACTTTTTTTAAATAAAAATATGATTTGACATTTTATAATGTATAGAATAAAATAAAGAATACAACATTTTATATTTATATTTATAATATTTATAGTTTAAAATTTCTTACAACTATGAAAATTGTATAGGAAACATAGAATTCTGTTTTTATTAAAATAAACAAAAAGGATATCATTGAAGGCAAGTATATATATATATATATGTAGGTAAAATATCATTAAAGAATTAATATTACATTTAATGTTATTACAAGGATTATTTTTTAAGGTTTGCTTTAATGGATTTGCCATTTTGAAATTTTCTTTAATATTAGATAATTATGATGGATTGTACTGATATAGACAGGATACTTATGTACCTTTTTTTTTCTTTTATTTTAATGTAATGTTTTAAGATTTTTTTTTTTTTCTATTGAAAGGTTCCAAGAATTTATTATTTTTTTTTAAATTGTTTTTATATTTACTGTGTGTAACATAACAGAATTTTAATTATTTAGAATAAATGCCGAAGAAAACTGTCATCTATAGAATTTTATATAATATTTGAATGATTTTTAAATTTTTTTTTAAAAAATATTATTAAATTTTCAATACTATAATTAATAAATAAGTTCTAAAAATGATTTAAGATAAGTATATTTTTAATATAAATGGTACTTTAAATGGAAGGAGAGAGTATCTTGGAATATTCTAAGAATATTCGGAATAACCATATTGTAGCACTATCTTATCATATTAACCGCACCGGACACGATCACACGAGACAGGATTAGCAAGACGTAGCACACGTACACAACATTTTTGAGAACGTTGATATAATGTATAAATTTTTTCTACTATTTTCTCCGCTGGATTGACAATCTCTTAGATAGTAAGTTGACAATTAATCAGCTAATAATTTGACATTTCAGACACTTCAAAATGATGAAAATTGAAAAAAAAGTATTTCTTCTAATATGTTTTTTTTTTTTTGTAACAATCCTGTTTTTTTCTCTTTTGTGTGACTGCGGAGCAAAATTTATCAAAATATTTTTTCTTGTATTTTTATTTTTAAAAATAAAAGAATTTCCTGACAAAATACATCACAGCATAAAATCACATTATCATAAACATATACATATGTATATTATTATTTTATTTACGTAAAATATAAAAAAAAAATTTGAACATTTCCACTTAATCATAATAATATCCTATAATTTAATAAATAATTTTTTTTCTTAAGAAAAATATAAAAGCAAAAAATTAACATGATTTTAATAATATATATATATATATATATCTTTATGGACAGCGTGTGTATCCTGATTAATCTCATTAATTTTATTTTAACTAATCTTTATTTTAAAGTTTGATGACTTCTTAATAAATAAATAATCCTATAATCTCAAAGTAAAATTAAATTTTATTTTTACATTTTATTGTGTAGATATGTCATTACTTTATTTTATTTTGTTATTTGTGGGGCATCTTGTATCATTTTTACTTATAATGCATAAAAGCAATTTTGTTGTGGGTTTTTGTTATTTTTTTTTATTTTTCTCTATAATTCATACAATGTTCATTCATTTCATTCAGCCAGTCAGTCAATTCCTTTGCTATAACCTAATCAATGTATACATTAGCAATGATTATGTATTGAATTTTTTTTTCTTTTTCATTGAAAATAGGTAGTAAGTAAAGGTGAAAAATAATGATAATTTTTATTTTTTATATTTTTTTTTTTTCTTAAAAGAAAGAAAAGAAAATAAAAGAAAAATTGAAGAAAAACTGAAAGAAAATATATAAGAAAAATTCAAAAGAATAAAAATGAAAGTATTTAACTGGCATGAAATTAAGTGAATATTGAATATAAATATAAAAAAAAAAAAAAAACAATATATTGAAAAGTATTTAAATGCAGATTATATTCTTTTTTTTGAATATCTATAGAAATAAATTTTATTATCCATACAACAAAAAAAACAAAAAAAAAATTATATATAAAATAAAAAAAAATGATTTAACGAATAAAAATAAAGAATAAAATTTATTATTTTAAATTGAAAGCGTTTTTTTTTTTTTTTTTTGCCATATCGTAAATACACAAAGAAAACCAATTTTAATGTAAATTAAAAAGTTTTTCTAAAGAAAAGAAAAATTAAAAAAAAAAAATAAATAAATAAAAACCAATATTTATTATAATTCAAGTATTGATAATAAAAATTTTCTTAAAAAAAAAAACATTATTGTAAAATAAATCGTGTTGATGCGTAATTTTTAAATAAGTTTTTGATTTAAAAAATAATTTTTTTTTCTGAAAACTCAAGCTTAAATTCTTTTCCTTTTGAAATTTTCTGCGAATTATTTCATAATTTGTTAAGGATCTTAACTTATTCAATTCTATTATGTGTATACTTTTTTTTTATTCGATATTTTATTAATGATTAAAATTTCAAAACAGTTTCTATCCCACTTACATATTATTATTAAAACAAGAAGAAAACTATTATAAAAAAATAAGAATTTTAAGAATTAATTCAGAGAATAAGGATATATTGGAATAATATTGAGATTTTTTTTTTATTTATAAAATTGATCTTAAGAATTTTACAATCAATACTATTCTATAGATATTTATAACTTGTCACATAAATAATTGCTGAAATTACTGACTTTATAATCCTATTTGTTTTCATTTTAATATATGTAAATTTATATTATTAGTTATAAATATAGTATAAATTATTGGAACCGTAGCCAGTTAGTAACTTTCACTTAACACCTGGACATTTAATCAGTGGACATTATTTTAGCAAAAAAACGGATACGTAATAAAAGACATTTAGGAAACATTTTCAACTCTATAATGTTATTATCTTTTTCATTGGTTGCATAAATCTGTTTAAAAATAATTATCATCGAAAGCGTAAAGTTCATTTTTGAAAAAAAAAATTTAGTTTAAAATTAATTTGTAAAAATCTGAACGTCTATATAAAGAAAAGTTCTTAAGCTCTTCCAAATATTTAGTGTCCATTTTGCCGAATGTCTTTTTATTAAATGTCCATTTTGCTAAATATCTTTTCATTAATTGTCAATTTTCCTAAATATTTTTTTTGTTAAGTATCTTTTTTTGTGAAATGTCCACTGATCAAATATTAAGTTGGTAGATGAAAGTTGTCAAGTGTAACATACCCATAAATTATATCGGATATGTACATTTTTATTATATTCGTAAATTAATTTTAATATTTGTTATTAATTTCAAATAAATCACTTATCCTTTCTATTATTAAAATTTAATTGACATAAAATACCAATTAATTAATATAAATTATTCACAATAATTAAAAAAAAAATGAAAAATACTTTTAAAATAAAACAAATTTTTAACTTTTCATGAAAAGTTCATTAATTTAATTAGTAAATATAAAAATTTAGATCATTACGACTATTTATGCCTTTTAATAATATAAAAGCTGTCAAAAATCATATAAAATTAAATATTACAAATTTAATTAAATCTTTGAAAGATTAAAAGAATTATTTTTTCGTAGCACAGACATCACATTCATTTTTATTTCTTTTTTTTTTCTTTTAGTCAGATAATTTGTCTCTTCACCTCGCCCTTACGTCTCTGCTCTATACAATAATTTAATGATTTTTTCGAATATTTTACAAATTTTTCATTCTATTTGATAAGACTAGACTATTATACGAAGATCAATTAATTTTGCTGATATTGAAGAATTTCGTTTTTGTTTTTTTGTCATAACAAAATTAGCAAAAAAAAAAGCAACTTTTGGAAAAAACTTTAACAAAAAAAAAAAAAGGAAATGAAATTTACCAAAAAAAATAATTTTTTTTTAATGAAAACAAAATAAAGCCGAAGCGAAAAAAAAAAGAAATTAAAATCATTCGAAACGTTTTTCATCAGATTCACAAACAAACAAACCTGTGTCAAATAATCCACTTTATAAAAAATTCTATGTCAGTGCACCACTTTTATGAATAGATTCACGTTAATTAAATATTTACCTATACTGCTAAAAAAGAAAGAAACAACCCTCAAAAAAAAAAAAAAATGTAATCTTTAATTCTATACTTAAAATATTAATGATAATCCTTAAAAGTAACCAACTTGATTCAAATTTCGACAGTGCGACAATATTATAAATTAGCTGGTTGATTCAAAAACAAAACTCTCATTAAACAAAGGTCCTTTAGTGCTTCCAAAAATAGAACGAATTCAATAATTTACTTTTTCTTTTTAATCTTTTTGTTAAGCGCTCTTCATGACTCTTTAATTAGAAACCCTTATCAAGTTAGTTTAGTGTTCAAAAATCTAAAATCACAAGAAAAATCTGTTCATAATATTTCAAAATTACTTCAGAAAGGAAAATTTATTTTACAAAATATAAAACTTCATTTCAAAACACATTTTCACATATCGTTAAAATTTTAAGTTTTTCTTATTCCAAATTTAATATAATGTTTACGGTCCGGTTCACATGATAAAAGTATTATAGTTGTGAGTAGTTGGTAAATGAGACACCAATTTTACTGTTAATTGTATATTTACTCGTATCTAATTTTTCTCAAAGGCTCATGTAGTTGGAAGTATATGGAAAATAGTGGTTTATTCTGTAAAAGAAACGCAAAAAATAAAGCTTATAGATATAGCAAACAAAATGAATATAAATTTATAATTATTGAAATTAGCGTTGCCAACTTGCAATTTTTTTTTTCTTTTTTTTTTTTAATGTTTATTTTGTACATTACGGTATTCATCATTTTAATAATAATGAGCACATTTCTGCTCTTTTTATCTTAAATTTATTTTATGAAGATTTATTTAACAAAAAAAAAAAAAAAAGGAATTAAAAATTTTTTTATTTATTACCGTTATAATAAATTTGTTTTTTTCTTTATTATATTTTACTTAAGTGAAATGGCAACCTTTATAATAATATTTTATTTTTTAATTTTAAAATATCTTTATTCTATATATGTTTGTACATATGTATGGATGTATTATATAAAACGTAAAAGAAAAGAAAACTATGATAAACTTGGCTAAGCTAACACACATTTTATTTCTTTTACTTCCGCAATGACCAAAAATTTTAATTAAAATGAATTTCAACCATTTTATTATAAAATATATATATATTGTACATTATACACAAATATATATGTATACAATATATGTATATAGACATTAATAATATATATGTACACAATATAATTTATATAATTAAATGCATATGACACGTATAATTTGTGTATATATTATACATTACATAATATATACATTTATGTACTGATCATTCAAGAACAAAAAATCAATCTTCAATTTAATGCTATAAAGCTATCCTTTATTCTTAATATGAACAAAAAAAAAAACTCATTTTGTGAACATTTAAAAGTTTACACATTTGTATACATATATGGATATGTTATACGAATATTTGTTTTTAAGCTTGTTTTTGTTATTTCTTTAGGGATATACTCTCATAATGAATGTATCACAATGATACATGATTATAATCATCAAAACTGATGATGATAATTTTGATAATTATGATGATGCCTTGTAGTGTATATTTTAAAAGTTATACACGTTCGTAAACGATTCCTATATACATACATATATTTAAAACACGTATAGACATTTAAAAAAAAAAATAAATATTCAAGGAATATAAAAAATATAATATATTTGGGACAATATTATTTTATTAATTTTCTTATTTTTATTTTATTTTATTTTTGTTTCTTTTTTATTTCAAGTTGTGTAAAAAAATGTACGACAGGGCATAACATGAAACAACGTAATATAAATGAAAATATTGTTCAATGTTAAATAACAGAAAAAAAAAAAAAATTAAAACAAATTGAAAAATCTAAACTGTTATGATAAAAAGGCATACAATCTGCATATTGTGTATACAAATTCAAAAATTGATTCTTAAAATAAACAAAACAACGATTAAATGGATTTATTCTTCTTCGCTCTACAGTTCGATGTGATCTTCAGCCTTCTTCACAACATCTCTCCACGCATCACGATCTTGAGCAACATTTTTCCAATTTATAATTTGTAACACTTGAGCGTTGTTTTCAATATTTTTGAGCCACCTTATACGTGGCCTGCCTCTAGTTTTTTTAAGATCAGGTTTGATACTGAAAGCTCTCTTTTGTGCCCGGCTTTCACTCATTCGCATCATATGTCCGGCCCATTGTAGTCTTTGTGCCTTGGCAAATCTGACGACATCTTCTTGTTTAATAAATTCATCCAGTTCGGCATTATTTCTTCTTATATATTTCCCGCGTTTTCCATTCTTCTGGCGCCAAAAATTTTTCGTAAGATTTTTCTTTCAAAAACTCTTAAATTATTTTGGTTTGCTACAGTTAACGTTGATGTTTCGCATTTATATGTGACTATTGGTCGGATTATAGTTTATTGTATATTATAAGCTTTGTTTGCCTTGACAATAATTCGGACTGTAACAACTTTTTATTTGCAAAATAGCTCCTATTACCAACCTGTATTCTCTCACATATGGAGAAATGCATACTGTTGAGCCTAGATACGCGAAGCTTGAAACCCCTTCAAAATTGTACAAAATTGATTAAATGGATTTATTATCTTTTTTCATCAAGAAATTTATCTTTAGTTTTTATGCAATAAATGTAAGTGATTGGTTCATTTTCTGACTTAAAACTTACAAACGATATATATTGTATTATAACATTTTAGCAATATATTATACATAATAGCATATATTGGATTATAACATTTTATATAAAATTTTTATTTCATTTATTTATTGTTTCATTCATATATTTGAGGTAAATAAAATGTCCTTTTTTAATTAGAAATAAGGTAACGCGAATCCCAATCCCATCCAATCCCATACAAGTAATTTAAAACTACTGAATTTTTTTTTAAATTTGTAAGCAATTTCCAACTATTAGAGAAATTTTTTTTTTCCTTTTTTCGATTTAACAAAAAAAATTTATTATGTATAACAACTCACATTAATATGCCTTCAGAGCATTTTTACTACAATTACATAAAGTCAAAAAAAAAAAACCACTCCATTTCATTAGATGAACCTGTTCAGAAAAATGAAACAATTTTTAAAAATTTCCAAAATGTTGAATTTTATTTTTTAAATAAAAAAGGAAATCTATTCTAAATAACACCTTACCTAAACATATGTATGTATGTATATTTTAATAGCTAAAAAAAAATAAACCAAATGCCTGTTATGTATTATTAGCTAAATTGCGTTGTCATAACAGTTTTTATCACAACAATTATTTTAAAATTATCTTCTAATTTAAAGTCCTTGAATTTAAAAATTCATATGTATGTATAGGTATATATATAGAAAATATGAATATTTATGTCACCTACTAAAGTTTTAAGTTTTCAAGGTAATAAATATCAGCCTGGAAAAAAAAAAAATTATTCTAAGGCATGCCATATCATATGACATTTTTGAAAAAAAAAAAAACAAAAAAACATATGTAGGTATATAATAACAAAAACAAAAAAAAGAAACATAACATAATTACAAAATGGTGTAAATAAAAACTTAAAAACAAGTACCAGAATACCAAAACAATAAAGCAATAAAGAAAATATGTAGAACAGTACAATAATTTAAAAGATACATATATCCTGTTATTTTTTTTTTTTGCTAAAAAAAATTTAAAAATGAAACAAGTAAATAATAAACAGGACTAAATCATCAGTCCATGGAAAAAACCCAGGGGTTCAAAGTACGTATACTAAAATTTCAATATTTAAATATTTCTATAATATATCGATTATAAAATCAATACTTTAAAGAAATTGCGATTTTTTTTTCAAATCTTTTAAAATGGAAAAACTTATACTTAAAGGAATTTATTTAATTTTGAAAAAAATGTTACTTTATAGCTTAGCGTTTTACAAGATTCATGTTAAAATATAATTTTAAAGTATAAAATTTTTATCTTTGCTCAACTGGTGTCATAACTCATGTATCTAAAAGCTAAAACTGTCTGTGTGATATGGAAATTTGAAAAATTTTCATTTCAAGGACAATACTGTAAATTTAAAAAGAAAATTTCATATTTATTTTGATTTATAAAGTTCAATGATTTCTCCTGTTAATTATACTTGATAGCCATTTTAGATATGTAGAATTTTTCTCAAATCTTTTAACAGTTAAAATTTCATGAAACATCTCTAAACAATAATAAAGAAGTTCCGTCAAATGCACAGAATACAACAGACAAACAGAAAATAATTAAAACCCTATATAGAATCTAAAAGCAAAATACTTTTATAAATATAATATACAAAAATATATACATATGCGCCTTAAGTCTCAAAAACTATTCTAAATTTATCTCTTAATATTATTGCGTGAGGTTATTAGGTTATTCAAGTATACATAAGGAAAACAAAAAAAAAAAAAAAAAACGCAATATGTTAGAGTTAGATTATACTAAAGTACCACAAAGATCCAAAAAAAAAAAAAAGATAAAAAAATATTCTATAATATTGTTCATCTTGTATTTATGTACATATATTGGTTTTTTAAACCAACCACAACCATAAAAAAAAAACATTTTTTTTTTTTTTTGAATTACCATATATATTTTCATTTAACATAATATAACAACATTAACTTTAAATCATTCTTCACGTCATTCTTATCATATGTATGTAAAATTTCATTATACGACTAATGTAAAACATAACCTCAACAACATGACACATTCTTGTCTTCCAACATTTACACATACATATTATACATACATTTGATTATAAGTATATCAAAGAGAATTTAAAATAAAGTATAGGATCAGCTAAAACATAATAGTAACAGAGCCAAGCAACAGTAGTAAAAAATACAAAAAAACAAAAAAAAAACAAACCAAAAGAAAATTTTTTTTTTTAGAACTTTAATAGATTTCTAACAAAGTAAAATTTGTATATAATATACACCTAATAGCTATAATACTTAACTTACACATATTTATACAAACATAATTAAATAAAATAAAATAGTTGTAAAAAGTTGTTAAAATACTGTTGTTATATTATTATTACAACAACTACATTACTACTATACTGATACTACTACTATAACTGTTATTACAAAATTTTTTATGTAACATATTTTTCATAATATGCGTTCATTATCATTTATTTTATTGTTATTATTATTATGGTTATGTTAAACATAAGAAAAATAACATTAAAGAATTTATAAAAATTTGAAATATTTTATTTTGAATTTTTTTTCATTATAATTGCAACCAATACATATACTCAAGAATGTCCTTTTTTTTTGACAAAAAAAAATTAATTTAAAAAAATAAAATTAAAATAAAAACAAACACATTTCAGTTTACATTTTTAAAATTTATTTGATTTAAAAACAATTATTAGCAAAACAAAAATTAAAAAGAAAAATGTATCCTTTATTCAGAAATTCTGTTCAGGGAAAATAATTGTTGAAAATCCTATGTTAATTATTTAATTTATTTACGAAAAAAAAAAAATTTTTATACAACCCGTTGGTTCCTTTTAAATTTGATATGATTTTATTAAAAAGCTTATAATATATACAAAATATCTAAAATATGTTTTTATTTATTTTACATAATATGAAGATATTTGTTTTAAATTGTATTTTTAATCCTATTCTAAGTTTATAGTTTTTTTCATTCGGAAATAGCCACTAATAAAATGAAAATCCATTTCAAAATTGATCACAATTTTTCAGTTTTAATTTTTTTTTTTAATTTTCTTATCGGTGATTTTATTATTATGGCGCAATGAAAAACTTTATATATATTTTTTTTTTTCATTTTCACTTTTATAATCACTGTTCTACACTCTAACAACACACGTTAACATCGTTATAAAATGACAGATAAAGATAAAGAAAGATAGAGAGAATGAAAGGAAAAATCATTATTATAAATTTGTGATTAAAAAAACCGATTATTTTCTTTTCTTTTATTTTTTTTTTATATTTTTTTTATTGTTATTGTCCGTGTAATTGTGGTAAGTTTTCCATTCTACTCTTTGTTGTCATCTGTCTTTTCTCTATCCTTTGTTTTTTTTTTTTTTTTTCGTTTTATTAAAAACTTGTTTTCCTTTAAAAACTTCCTGTGTTTTAATGCGTTCTAATCAACATATTAGACTAATATAATATTTCAGGACAATGTTGGTCGGTCTTAATTATAAATTAGATGTAATTACAGTAAAAGGAAGGAAATTTTATTATATATATAGGTATATTATAAACTTTTTTGCTTTTAAATATAATACATATATGTATAATTATATATATATATTTATACAAAGCATAATATGTACATATTTGATAGCTGGATAAATAGAGAGATAAAAAAAAAAAGTGAAAGTGTTATAAGGACATAATTATAGTGCTTGAAAATAATTAGACCTGAATGTAAGTAATATTTTTAAAATAAATGCCGGAAAAAAAAAACAACTGATAAAGGATAAAGCAAATATTTTGCATAAGGAAATTATTATAATGTATATAAAATTAAATTATTATTAAGTGTAACCGCATCTAAAATAATTTTTTATATCATTAATCATTTTAATAACAAAAAATTAATGTTTTAAAAAAAAAAAATTATATTAAAATAAGTAGAGAGATAGGTCAGTAGTTGCTGATATCATCTTTTTATATTTTTTAGTCCTATATAATTCGTTATTGACTTATGCTTTCTCTAAAATAACGTTGAGTACTTTAAGATTGTGGTGGTATGTGTATTATTATTTTATTTTAGAAAATATAGTGTGAAATATATTATACATTTATAATGACAATTTTTTAAAAACTTTTGAATTTGCTCAACTTAAGTTAAAGTTTTAATGCAAAAATTTACAAAGAAAATTGAAGAACAATTTTAATCAAGATTGAAGGACCTTACCTTCTTCTTTTACTGATGATTATAATTATATAAATTTATATTTTGGAGAATGAAATAATATAGAGAATAAGTAATTTAGCATTAGTTGATTAACATTCAAATAAAAGGATCCATCATTTTGTAACCATATTTATATTGTAAATATTAAAATTTCTAAAACTAAATATAAGATTTTGTATTAAAAGTACGCTACAATATATAATATATGAAATGTTTAATAATGTCTTGTTTAAAGTAACCTGTAACTCTAAAGCATTATAGCTTATTTTCTAATCTTTATATAATTGCCTGTATTAATTTTAATTTAGTTAAATGATTACAATAATTTAATGGTTACAATAAAAAATATTAAAATAACAAATTTATTTTTTGTTTTTTTTTTAATTAAAATATTTACTAAATTTCTTTTTTCTTTTTTTAATTACAGGTATGTAAAACTTGGCAAAAAACTTTTATTATGGTAAAATTTTTTGCAAATTTAAATTTATTACAAGTAAGTTATTATTACATATTAATTATTGTTATTTAAAATTATTTAAAACAATATTTAAAGATCCATTTTAATTTTATTTATTTATTTATTTATTTATATTAATATTACATACATAAATGTAATGCAATATTATTGAACCATCGGCTACTAAAGGCCATTATAGGTTTTTATACTATTATTAAATTACATACTAATATTATTTATTTTATTTATATATTATATACTATATATTTACATTATATTTGATCGAAAGGGGGTATGTAAAGAAAAAAACACTTACAACCTGTGCAGGGATCGAATCCACACTCCTTCGATTAATACACCACACGCCTACCCATTAGGCTACCGAAGCCCTCATTTTAATTTTTTTTTTATTTTAAATAAAAAATTTCTTCAATGTAAATAAGAAAAAAAAATATATAAGTAGGTATACTTGCAAGACATGATTATGTGATTTGAATTAAATAAAAATCTATAAATTTTTTAAATAATTTATTAAGTTAACAATAACTTAGTATATAATATATTAAACTATCCGCATAAGTAAATATTGATATAATGAAATTGGTATAAACCTTCTAAACCTATACAGTAAAAATTTCTGTTTAACTGATATTAAAAGAAAATTACCTTTAAGGTGGTGAAAATTATATACCTTATCTACGATATCTAACATTAAAATTCTTAATTTTAGAGTCTTATTCTTCTAAAAAATCAAATATAAATATTATTTTTGTATTATGTAATTTATTTTAAAACAAAAGCTTTTCTTAAGATTTTATTGTCAATATACACAAATTAACCAAAAAAAAATTTTGATAATAAAATCAAATAAAATTATTAAACATACTTTTTTAACATGTATTTCTCAGAATTTTGAAGATTACCAGATTTTTATACATAAATCCGTAATATTGTATCTTTATATCAAAAAAAAAAAAAATTATATATACAAACATTTCTAAATTGCCTCAAAAAAACAAATGATTTTGTCAATATTTAGTTAATTTTTTATTTCATTTTTTGTGTTTTTTTTTATTATGATGATTAATTTTAGCAGATATGAAATTCAAATAATTGTTTAATTTCAAAAGAAAATAATTATTTTTTTTTTTTTATCTTTATGAAAATTTTTATTGTTAATTCAAAAAACAAAACTGAAAGTTTATGGAAAATTTTTGAAAAGTCCAATAAAAAAAAAATTTTAAGATATTATGTATAATAGGTATGTTAGGTACGTAATACGTATATTTCTCTTCAACTAAAAAAACTAAAAAATAATATGGTATATTATTAAGTCTAATATGTAGGTATACAATTTTATAATATCAATTGAAAATTTAAATTTGGTAATACCTCCTGCAAAACATTTTATAAATTATTATAGTTTTATATAAACAATCAATCATTTATAAGAAAAAGAAAGAAAAAAAAAAAAACAAAAACCAAAAAGAAAAAAAAAAAAAATATCCACAAAATGAAATCAATTCTAACTTAATATTTGAAAAAACCTACAGAATTTTTTACCAAATCTTATGACTATACATTCGGTTTTGTAATGACAAATAAAGAAAATTATTTATGGTTGAAAAAATATTTTTGATATCTAAATTCATTCCAAAATACATACATAGGTAAAAAACAAAAAACTTTTGACAACATTTTTTTACCAAAACAAAAAAAAAAAAAAAGCAAAGAATTTCAATCACAATTATTTAATCTTCAGATTTTTATTCTGAATTTATTGAAAAAACAACAAAACAAAAATGTATTGGAATTTATTGTTAGATTTCATAGGCTTTTAATTAAGAATTATTTAGAAATCTTTTTAGAAATAGTTTTCATTTTTTCCTTTTTTTTTTTTTTTTTTTATTTTTTTTCTTTCATTTACTTAATAAAATGTATATTACCTCTTCAGGCATACCCGATAAACTACAACAAAAAAAAAAAAAAAAACATAACTATTGAACCTACATTATATATTTATTTTGTATATCTAATTTGTTTAGGTATTCTAAATCTTTTCGGATAAAAGAAAAAAAAAACAATATTGATATTGACTAGACCACAAAATAATACTACAAGAAATATTTTTATGTTGTATTATGTAAACCAAATATAATATATAAATATTTTGTTTATATACAACTCGGTATATATATGAATACACATATAGATAGGTACAGTATTGGTAAAAATATATCATATTAGGATTAAACAAAATATTCGAATACAATATTATATAAATTTATTTTATTCAATGCAATATTCACACAAGTTTGAAAGGTTTCGGGTTCAAACACGTACCAGATCGTATCCAATATCAGTTGTAGTCATAATAAATTATCGTATAATATAAAATAAATAATTCTTGTATAAGATAATAGATGTCGCACAAACATAACATTTGTATTTCATAATCTTGTATAATAACTATCGCCGAATAATCAACTGATTATTGAAAATATTGATTAAAAAGAAACTGAAACTTAACCAAATATGATTAATAGGTAAATGAATTAATGGATGCTCGATGCTCCTCATAGGAGTGGAAATCGAATATTATAAAACGATATATCAATAAAATTCAATTAATACAAAATTATTCAAATTAAAATATAAATATATAGAATTTTTGCTTTGTTTTTTAAGGAAAATTTTAAAAATTGAATGAAATTCTACATACCTACATATATACTTACATTCTTTGTACCATAGTAGATACAAATTTGATTGCATTCACATCTTTTTATCTCCATTAACACATCGTATATATTAGAGTTTTATTTATCTATATGCATATTATATTATTATCTATACATTTAGAAAATTAATATTTTATCATCTTTGTAAAAATTTAAAACTCTTTATGATTTACGATAATATTATTTAGAAGAGGATCTGATACTTATTAAATTCTTTTAAAAGATGTTCAAACATTTCTACCTAAAAATATGCAAAAAATTGTTAACATTTAATTTTTATCTTTACTATATATTGAAAAAAATATTGTGACATTGGTTATTTAAAAAAATTATCTAAAAGAATATAAATTTTATATTTTTTTTTTTCAATATTTTATCTTGAAACCAAATCTAATTTTAACATCGTGTCCTTGTCATATAAATAAAATGTTTTTGTTTTTTTTTTATGTAAATTATTTAATCAAATCAAACACAATTCTTTGAATTTTAATCAATAACGATTTTTTTTTTGTTTTGTTAAAATTTTGTTCAATTTTTAAATCAATTATTTTTCTTCGAATTTTATTCATTTAATCATTTTGATTTAGTATAGCAAAATTAAATTTACTAAGTTTAGAAGAACATTTACATTTGCTGCTTTCCTTGAACTTATTATTTAAAACAAAAAAATACTTATTTTACTTCTTTGTTTCAAAAAGTATAGTAAATAAAGCGGATGCTTAACCTAAATACTAATAAAATAATAAAAAAAAATCAATAATGTGTTATAAGCAATGAAATACTCGTATTATATAATTTTAATTGTTTTTAGCAAATTTTCAAAAAATTTTTGAAAAAATGTTCCTATTAGTTTCACTCTGTCCGTTCGTCTGTTTACAAAACTTCTACACCGTTAAAGATAGAGAAAAAAAATTTTAACCGGTCTCATAAAAAAAAAATAATGTTGTTGAATAACTTTTTCATGTAGCCCTCTCCATTACGGAGCTACAGCTCCTCAAACTCTGCAAAAACCCTATATTTAAATGCGCATATCTCATGTCCTTTTAACATTTTTTCAATCTGAAAACGCCATCCGACAAAAATTTTTTTATATTTGTAAATCAATATCAAAATTGTAGAATTCTTTTAAATTTAATATTCAAATTTACCGTTATGTGAAAACCAAATTTTGCCTGATTACCTTCATAACCTTTACCTTCATAACACAACACCGGCACGCGTTTAGATAGAGACTTGAGTTGAAATTTTTCGCGAAGAAAGAACTTTTAGAATTAGTGTAAGTTTCCTCAGAATTTTATTTTGGACCACCCCCTGTTTATGAGCTAATAGGGCTTAAAAATTGAAAATTTGCCATTTTGAAAGGCACCCGTACACATTTTTTTCGGCAAGATATAACAATTAAAGCTCCGGTAATATATTATTACGTGCGTTAACGGTTTCTTTTAAATGTATGGGGTTACGAAGTTACAGCTCCTCAAAATTGCAAAAAAAAGTCCTATTTTCACATATTTTGTTATTATTATTTAGTCGAATATATTTGAAATTTTTTAAATTTTAATTTAAATTTAAAGAGTTACACACAGAATAATAATACGGAAAAACTTGTCATATAAATTTTCTTACCAAAAGAACTAGTATAGAACTGATTTTATCTTAAATCTTAAATTCCCACATTTGAAAGTATTTTGATTGACATTGACATAATATCCTTGTACAAATATATCAAACTACCTCTAGAAATCACTTTTAATTCTTATTATTATTAAAACATGTTCAATTATATTATTCTTCAATTAAATGAATTAACAATAAGATCCTTATTCATATATTATGTATTTTGTATATTTTTGTAAATAAAATAATTTTGTATATAAAATCAAGGTTTTTTCAAGAGATAGATTTTTAGTTATTTAAATTGTAAGCCTTTAAGGTAAAAATAAATTCTCAATCGTGAGAGTAATTTAAAATTTATTTATTTATTTAAGTATTTTATAGTTGAAATTATTTTCTCCATTTTCTCATATGAAAATTTTATTATTAAAAGAATTTTTATATAAGGAAAAATATGAAAAATTAAGAGACTTTTTTCACAATTTATTTTATAAAAATCATACTAATGAATATGGTCCACATTAGTATGTCCGTTTTACTCTTCTTAAAAGTCCGTTTTACACTCCATAAAAAATAACTTTTATCCACATTTTGCAAAAGTTTGCTAAATTAGTTATCGAAATATTAAATTTATGGAATTTTTGAGAAAAAGATGGGTGTGAAACATAAATGTAGATTATGAATCAATTTAAATATATTTTTGTAAAATAAGAAATAAGAAATTGCTTCGGATGATACAAAAAATTCAAACTGTTGCAAAATATCGTTTTCAAGCAACAAAAAATGTTTAAAAATTTCAAAAATCTTTAAAATTTCAATAATCTTTTGAATTTTTTTTTTTTTTCTTGGTTAAGGATGGTGAGAATCATCGAAAAATACTGTACGCAACACAGTTATGTTAGACTTTAACTCACTAAACACACGAGTCCCATCTTAAATTATTAAAACTAGTCTAAAAGACTAACCATTCATTTTGCGTTAACTATATAAATTATAATCTACTGGAATTGCAGATCTCCGCGAAGGTGATCTGCGTTTATCGCTAAATCTGGTAGCCTAGTTCTATTAAGCGTTCTAATGGCATTTTCACAATGTAGGAGTTTTGGAGCTTCTACACGTATGTGCCCTTCTAAGCGGGTCTTATGTTTTAGTGCATATTTTTTTATTTCTGCGCTTACAGTCTTATAGTAGGTATTTATAGATCCCTATGTAAATCAAAATTTCGTACGTTCCAAGGAGCACTAACCATGCATATTATGTAAAATTTTATTGGAAAATTTGAATGCACTTTTGAATATTTGTTTGTTTGGCGCAATCCCGTAACTGTATGCCGTACAACCAAATAGGCTTAATTATTTAGATATATAACAAAATTTTATATTCTATTGGCAATCTAGAATATCGATATAGGAGCCAATACATTTGTCTGTATTTCGATTCTAATTCGACTTTTTTCTTCTTGAAGTGGTGTCCCATCTCAGCTTGACATGCAATGTCATTCCTAGCTACTTTGTCTTGTTTTCTTGGGGTATATCTACTCCATTTAATTTCACGGCTGGGGGATTTTGTACGATTTTATTTATAAAATTTACTTGGACAGATTTAAGTTCATTAAGCTCAATTTTCCATTTTTTGGTTTTCAAGAAAAGCTTATCTCTTGCTTTTTGTAATTTATCTGTAGCATCGTCAATATTGGATACCATTGCCATTATTGTAATTTCGTCAGCAAATGTAGCGACAGTTACATTGTCTAATATTGGTAAATCACTGATATAAAGCAAATATAATATAGAACTCAATATACTACCTTGAGAGGCACACCTGCTTTGATTTCTCTAAGTGGAGAAAATTCCTCATCCTGTTTAACTCTAAACACCCTATCTCAGCCAAGTGATACGAGAGCTAGTATATCTATATTCTACATATTGTTTAGGTATAGTATTTTTCTTATAGTTTATAAATTAAGCCTTCATGCCTAATTTTATCGAATGCCTAAGCTACATCTAGAAAGATTGTAGAGCACATTTGCTTTTCTTCTAGAGCTTTTTCAATTATATCTGTAATTCTATGCACTTGATCAATAGTCGAATGTTTTTTTCTAAATCCACACTGATAGTTTATTAGTTTTCCTATTAACAGTTTCATTCTTTTAAATAATAATTTCTCAAAAAGTTTTGACACCATCGGTAAGAGAGAAATTGATCTATAAGATTTTGATTCATTTGAAGAGTTTCCAGGCTTTAGTGTCATAATTATTTCTGCCACCTTTCAAACATTAGGTATACATAATTTAGTTTTAAGCATTAGGTACATAATAACCTTTCGAATGGTATTCTTTAGGAAATAAAAATGTAAATTATTATAATAAGGATTCTATTATTCACAGTTCAAATATTAAAATATAATAATTATTTCGGATGATAATTATTTAATATGGTGTATAAAAATTTTTTAGTAATAAATAAATTTTATCTATAAGAAATGTATTTTTTACTCATGGTTAACACAATAATTTCATAATTGCATCCTTAAACATTTTATTTTAAATGATGGCTTAAGAATTCAATGATTATTTTAATCATTAAAATTAAGTCTTTGTTGTGTTTACCAATCTACTATAATTCCTAACAGCGTAAACCTATTTAGTTAGAGAAAGTATAGGCTCATACAAGAAAATCTAACAAAAAAAAAAACTATGGCTATTATTTTCATTATTTTATTATCGATAGTATTTAATCGGAAAAAAATGTTTTAATTTAATAAAATCTTATATAATACATATACAATATATATATACATATATATAGATATAGATATATTTATACATCTTGCAATTTTATTCTTGAATCATCTTTCATCTAATATCCTTTATTTATTATTGAATTTCCAAGTGACAACACTTTGATATTATCTTTATATTTCAATAACTGCAAAAAAAAATGAAAAATATTTTAAAATACCAATAAAATCTACTAATTTTCAAGTTCTAATTATAAAAAGACGAAAAAAATAAAAGGAAAAAAAAAAAAGAATTTTCAATCAATTTTTCAAGGATATTCAAATGATTGTCATTGTTTATTAACTATAATAAAAACTTAATTTTTCAATATATAATATTCAATATATCTAGCATCTAAAGTTGTAGTTTTATATAAAAATGAAAAAGAGTGTATTTAGATTTGACTGTATCAGTTTTAGGATATCCATTCAAACATAATATTATTATACTGTTACCAAAAAAAAAAAAATGTAATCATCTTTTAGAAAATTTAAGATATCTAACTTAATTAAATACTGTGATATATTTTATGTATTGTACGACAGATACTCAACCCTTGATCGACGTCATTATTAAAACAAAACTTGATCGACATTATTATTAAAAAATTTTAAATGTCGAGCTATTTTAAGAACCAAGATAGATATGAACATTTTTGTTTTTTTTTTTTTGAGCTACCAGAATCAGTGCGAACCAGTGGACTAATAAAATTTTACAGAAGTCATTGACCATAAAACTTAACTTCTTTTAATAATTCTTCTTTTATAATTTTAAATAACCAGCTTAATTAAACTCTGAGTTATATCTCTTATCAAAAAAAAAGTTGTATGTCAGCTACTGGAACTCGCCTATTAAATTTGATCAATTTCATAGCGAAACTACGATCTATACATGAAAAAAAAATCGTGAATAATTTCAAAAATCTGCCTTAATTATTTTTTAAGTTATTCTGCAAACAAAGAAACGAACAGACGCTCAATTAAATCAAATCAGAATTTAATCCTGAACAAGAATATATATATATATTTTTCTATATTTATTTCATCTCCTCTATAAAATGTAACAAACTTGATTACAAATCTATTATATTCTTAAATTATATTCGTATTCGTATACGGGTATAAAAATTATAATATGAATTCAAATGACATTTCAAGGTTTTCTAATGATCACTGTTTTCCTTTTTTATTTACTTTTGTCCTTCTTTTATATACTTATTACAACATTTGTTATATGAATGTTATTACGAAATTATTGAATATTTCTTATTGTTGTCCTTTTTTTTAGTCTTATGAACAAAACTAATTGCAATAATATATAACCGTTGTTGATAACTCGTAATAATAACAATAGTAGAAAATAATAATAACGATAACAAAATTGATAATAATAATAATAATAATAATATGTAGTAGATATCGTGCGGTTTTATTAACTGTATGACATTTTGTCATTTACAATATTGTTCTATTAATCAAGATCCTTAAGATATATTCAATACACAAATGAAAACATTAATATTATGAATCTAAGAAGAAATAAATGTATAACACATTCAATATATGTATATATATAATGTGTATAATAAAAAAAATTGATAGTTTCATCATTATCATTTTCAATATTAATTTATTTAGATTTTTACCTATATTTTATACAAAGTGATATCTTATTATATTATTAAAAAAATATGTAATCCAATCTAATGTACTGCATTTGTAGTTAAGGTTAAATCAATCTTTTACAATATAATAATAATGATACAAAAGTATACCCATTTAAAAAAATTTAAATAATATGAAGGATGTGAAATAAGTTTGTCAGAAAATTAAACTAAAGTGAAATAAAAAAACAAATCTATAAAATAGTTTAATCTACAAAATACAAATCTACTAAATAACCAAAATGCAATTCATTCTAGAGGAATTCAATTAAAGTATCATATTAGGGAAAAATATTATTATTCAACATAAACGAAAACCATAAGTAGTCTTAGGCAGCGTAACGAAATTTTGTGAATATAAATTTTGCATGCCTAAAACTCGTGCCTCAAAATTTCGTTTCTGAAAATCTCGGATTTGAGATCTCGTGATATTTTATAAATAATATCTGAGTTTTAATCAGGGTTTAAAACCAACATCTAATAATTTGTTTGGCGGAGGTTTGGGATTGGCATCCCCCTTATTTTAAATATTTTTTTATTGGAATTCTTTTAATGGCTTTGATATTGAAATATTTATGTATTATGTAAAAAATAATTCGAAGGAATATTAGAGTTGTTTTCAAAATCAGGAGGGTTATACTATTTTTCTACAATATATATATGCGATATTTTAAATTATGTACAACTTTATGTTTGGTTATAAAATCATCAAAAGTTTTAACCTTTCAGAAATTATTGCATAAACTGATTTTAAATATCAAAAAACATTATTCAAGTTCATAAATTTATTTTAATTAATGAAATATAAAATAGTACTGCTGGAGATTTCGAAATAGAAAAACTGCTGGAGGTTTTAAATAGAATTTTGTGTATTTTTTAAAGTACACGACGACTTTCATGGTACGAAAATTTTACAATTAAAATTTTGTGACACAAGATATTGAGTCAAATTCATAAAACTGAGTTTGAACTCAAATCTCAAAATATTTCAAGCAAAAACTCATTCTGACTTCCAGTTTTATTTGCAAAATTTAAGCAAAAATGAGTTTTTACTAAAAAAAAAAATGGAAAATTTAATTTCAACCTCAGTTATATGCATTCCACACTTTGGATTGCAAAATTTGATTTTACCCTTTCTTTTGTGCATTCAACACCTTAAATCCCAAAATTTTATAACCAATCTTGAGTCTTATCATATTATTTATTATTTATTCAACTTATACAATAACTAAAATTAATTACTTATTATACATAATAATTCTAGCACTAGCAACTGAGGTCTTCGGCTATATCTTGTCATATATATCTACCAATCATTAGTATCCCGAAAAGTATTAATTAAGAGTTATTGGAGGTAAATATTTACAAAAAAAAAATTTTTAATCCAAAAAAATACTGTGACCTAAAATAATTTATTTACATACAACAAAGCGAAATTTAAATTCAAATTCAAAGTTAAAAACAAAAAATAGTTAGATTTAATATTAGAAATAAAATGTAAACAAAAGTAAAACAAAATATTATTGTCATCCCTGTCGTAAATTTTAATATCCTTTAGCAATAACCTCGTAAAAAATTGATTATATAAAAAATAAATCTAATTGTGATTTAAATGAAAGTTTCTGGTTGAATAAAAATAAAGAAAATTTTCCATTATGCAATATTCCTGAAGGTTAACAGTAAAATTCATATAATAATAATAATGGGAACGTTTTAAAATCCCAAATCACAAAATCCCAAAGTAACAAAAACCCAAAACTTCAAAATCCCAAAATTACAAAATCCCAAATCACTTAATCCCAAATTTCAAAATTCCAAATTACAAAATCCAAAATTTCAAAATACCAAAATTTGAAATTTTCATATATAACAAACGTCAAAATTTTTAAAAAATTTAATATTTTTCATAGAGAAATGTCAAAATTTAATATTTTTGTATGAAAACCTGAATGCATTGGCATATTTTTGTATTCATTTTAGAGTTGGATTCAAAATCAGGGTTCCAATAATTTTATTACTTGGGTTGGAGGGCGGCAGTCTCCATTCCTTCTATATGTATTATATTTCATATATAAAAATGGAAAAATTTAATTTTTTTAAGAAATTGGTATACATATGGGCATACTATAAGTATTAATTTTAAAGTAGGATTTAAAATCTGGATTGCCTCCTTTTACGGAATATTTATAAACTCGTGTACGCAAGATTTCGAATTAGGAAGAATTTTAGAGTTGGTATTAAAATCAGAAAGTTGCCGCTTTTTTCAGAGGTTTTATATATTAGTGTATGCCAGATTCTGTTTTAGCAGGGATTTTAGAGTTGGTTAAAAAATCAGGGTTGCGCCCTTTTCCGGAGTTTTTATATATGTATTTGTGTATGCGAGATTGAATTAAGACGACTTTTAGTGTTGGTTACACAATTAGGGTTGACCCCTTTTCTGGAGTATTTATATATGTATATATATCCGGAATTTTACATCATATTGTCTATTATTTTAATTGTACATGTTTGGATTTTGAAAGTTTGATTTAAATATTTGGATTTTGAAAGTTTGGATGTTAAAATTTGGGTCTCCGGCAGAACCCAAGAGGTTAAGTCTTTCCATCTTTGACAGAACGGCCACAGATATAGAGTGAAGAAAGATGTTTGTTTTGACCGGCGAGTCCACCTGCTTTTATTTGAAA
The DNA here is from genome assembly GCA_947095535.1 of Poecilobothrus nobilitatus. Lineage (NCBI taxonomy): Eukaryota > Metazoa > Arthropoda > Insecta > Diptera > Dolichopodidae > Poecilobothrus > Poecilobothrus nobilitatus. Next base: position 188,534,337 of record OX352774.1, on the reverse strand, counting down.
ATTTTTTTTGTTTTAGTGCATTTTTCTGCCACATAAATGTGAACAGGAAATTACATCATTTTCAGGCATGGCTGTAAATGTCATTTTGGGACTTTGTAATTTGGGATTTGGTGATTTGAGATATTGTAATAAGTTGAAAATTTTTTGGGATTTTGTAATTTGGAATTTTGTGTTTTGGATTTTATGATTGGATTTTGTGATTTGGGATTTCGTACCCAACCCAATAAAAATAACTTAATGAATCTGTCTATTGTAATGACTTTTTATCAGTCATGCCAATAAAGATAAATTCATCTAATTAAAATGTTATTATTTTAGAAGTGATTCATGATCTTATAACTTAGCAGGATATCGATGAATAGCTTTTGAGTAATAAAATTTAATTTGTTCATTTTTTATCTTAATTTTTCTTAGGAAACAACACAAAATAATATTAATTGTAAATTAGTAATAAAACAGCGAATAGTATAACGAAAAATAAAATTTCTCATGAACAGAAAATATTTTAATTTTAAAGACTTAATAAGGAACTTAAAGAAAAAAAGAAAAAACAAAAAAAACTTTCAATAAAAGGATATATGAATGCACTTAAATGAAATTATAATACATTGATGTACAGGAAATTTTCAAAAATATAGTTAAAAAATTTGAGTAGTTTTCCATTAAAAAATTAAATTTATACGATAAAAAAAAATATAACAAATATTTTTTTCCATTTAACTCCTATAAGAAGAATATACGGAAGAGGAGAATCCAATAAGTCGTTTATTAATTATATAAGACTTTACTTTAGCTTCTTGAATAATTAGTTTCACTAAGCCGTTAATTACTCGACAGTTTAAAAAAAAAAAAAGCAAATCATAATATAGAATACTCGAATGGCGGGCAATATATTAATAAGAAATTTACTTAATTTGGTGTTGTATAGATTAGTTTTCAAACATGTAAAAATTTTTGTAACGTTTAAGAAAAAAAAAAAATAAATCTATATTAAAAAAAAAAAAAATTACTCAACAGTAGCTATTGCATAAGATTATTAGATTCAAATATTATTTTTGGACGCCATCTATTATCTTATACAAGTATTATTCATTTATTAATTTACGATGTAAATTGCCACATAAATATTAATATTTACGATATAATTATTTTAATTATTATTTACGATGTAAATTATTAAATTACGATATAAAGTACTACTATTTGATATGTTCTGATCGGAGTTTGAGTCCGAAATTTTACAATTGAAAGTTTGACGACTTAATCAATACACCATATATCAGATCATATGTTTAATAATTACCATATTGTTTTTTTTAATATATCCAAAGAGTCTTAATATACGAATGTAATTATCATAGATATTAGAGCTGAAATTAGAAAAGAATTCCCATATTATGAATAAATGAAAATTTCAAACCAATTAATTATATAACTTAAGTGTTGCCATTTCATTATATTTTTAATTGTGATATTATTAATATTTAATTATTTTTAATCTGTAACATTTTTCTTTACGATCATATGAATTTATCTTAAATAATTTAAATATAAACCTATAATTTTTTTTTAGTATGTATTTTAATAGATAATTGACAATTACCCAATATTAAATATAACTATATTCAATAAAATTAATAAAAAATAAGTTATTTAATACTCTTTTTATTTAGATTTAAAATAATGTTTTATTAGAAACCTCCCTTTTTATCCAATATAAGGTTATAATTATAGCAGTATTTAAAATTTATATATATGTATACAGATAAAATTATTATCTTTTATTTCGTCTTATTCTTCAAGCCAGGGTCGGGTTAAGACCTATAGATACTCTAAGCACTTAAAAAAAAAAAATTAATAAAATTTTACATTAACCATTGTGAACGCACTGTTAAAGTTTAACGATGTAAAATTATTGACCTTAAGATTTTTGACACTAATTGTCAAAAAGCCGCCTAAAACAAAAAATACCACATTTAAAAAAGATACCATTTTTGCGAAAATTTGCATGTATTTATATTTATATGAATACAGAAATTTGCATAATCAACCTATTACAATCCAATAGCATGGTCTAAAAAACCCACGCATCTTGGGAATCAGAAGTTTGAGTATAAGAGTACAAAGAATACAATCTGAGTAGAATTTATATATATATTATTAATTATAAATATTTTTACTCTAGAAAAAAAAATGTTACTGTTCGTCATTACAGAATTTCAGCGTTGCCTCAATTATCTTGATGCCTTAAACAAGTGCTTAGTTTTCTAATAGGTGAATCCAGCACTGATTCTAGATGAATGTGCCATATTAAGGCACCTTTTCTCCTTTACAAGATCTATTAAAATAATTTCTTTTATTTTCCTTTATTTATAAGACAGTATATATCATAGATAGTACATTTAATATTTATTTATATGATATTATTTCCTACATTTTATATTTTTATATCAATTTAATTTATTTTCTTATAAACGCTCTTATGGAAACTGGACTCTATTACACTAATCACTTATATCGCTATAATCAAATAATAATTTTTTATTGCACCAAAATAATATTTGGTAATAATTTAATAAAGTCTTGATATTATTAAAAAGTACTCACTTATCAAAAAAAAAAAAAAAATGATTATTTGATTATTTGATTAGTGATCAGTGATTGATGCAATAGAGTCCTAGTTATATCTTTTTTTAAATTTCTTATATAAATCCACTTATGGAAACTACTGGTAATGCTTTTTTTTTTTCATTATAAACTGAAGTTTTAATAGATTTGACCTTATAATAACCTTACTGCATTAGCGCTAAAATTAGTACTCTAAATATTCTGGTGCGTTGCATTCTATCATAAAAAAAATTTTAAAGTTTTATTATCAAAATTAGTTTTCCTTTAAAAAAACAAAACCTTCAAATTTTATTTAGTTTTAAAAAAATTAATTTAAAATTTTTTGCAGTAAATTTCGTGAATAGATATATTTTTCATTGTTTTTAAAGTTCTATAGTATCCTTTTTTATTATTATTTTTTTTTTTTTGTTTTTTTTGTAAAATTTAAATTTTACGTAAAATAAATTTATTTTAATTTTACTTTTTTCATGGAAAATAAATACCTATATATATATAAAAGAAAATTATTTCATAATATTTTAAAATGTTTAAAATAAAAGTTGTTAATTCATGTGAATAATTTTTTTTTATTTTTACATCAATTGCACAAAAGCTGTTTATAGTTTTTTTTTTTTTTGTTTTTTCGTTATTTTGTTAAAAAGAACAAACAAGTTTGTTTTTATTTACTTTATTTTTTTTTTTGTTTTTTGATTTTTATATAAATTTTAGCTTTGTATTTTAACTTTTATGCTCTTTTATAGAATAAAATATTTGATTTTAGTAAAAAAAAAAACTAAAGCATTATTTTCTGCTTTTAAAATAAAAAAAAAACTCAAAATAAAATATTGAAAATAAATAAATTTTTTTTTTTTTTGGAAAAATTTTTCTTTCTTTTTCTGAGAAGTAGAATTATTTTAATTTGAAGGTTAAGGCTGTAGTTATAGCAATCATTTCTTCATTGAAATATTTTTTTATTTTAATTTTTTTTTTACAGCGTACACCATTTATAAAATTTAACAAAAATATTGATTTAATGGTTAAAAAATTTTCTTTTTCATTTCTTTCATTTCTTTAAAAATTAATTTACGATAGATCAGTAATTTTCCATATAAAACAACAAAAATTTTTCCAATGATATATCTTCCATTCCTTTCTATTTCTGTCTGTTATTGCAATAAAATTATGCTATCTAACCAAAAAATTTTTACTTTTTTGCTATCTACTTTTATTTGATGATTTGACATCTGAATGATCTGACATTGAAAGGATTTCCTGATTACTATAACCATCATTTTGTAAAAAAATTTAAGTTCGTTCGTTTAATCGTTCTTGCTTCGGCAGAACATATATACTAAAATTGGAACGATACAGAGAAGATTAGCATGGCCCCTGCGCAAGGATGACACGCAAAATCGTGAAGCGTTCCATATTTTTTGGGCACCTAATCTTAATTATTGTAATAATTCAAACAAAAAAAAAAAAAAAAAAAATATATAATTTATCTTCTAATAATAAATAAAATATTAATATTGTAAAATTCTATACGACCAGACAGCTTTGGCTAAGGTCAAAATTAAATTCTAATGTAACAGTATATGCTATTTATGTAACAAATAAATATGTATCAATTGCTAATAAAGAAAAAAAAAAAAAAAGTTTTCAATTATCAATTTCAATGGTAGTTATATAACTGCAGCCTTAAAATTTATTTCAATACAAAATTAAATATTTACAAATTTTATTATTTTTCGTAATGAAAATTAATTGTAGAGACATGAACATTTTAGAATTTAAATTAAAAACTTTCGTTTAATCCACAAATTTGAAATCCTTTATCCTTCACCTGTGTAGTACTTTTTGGATTTTTTGATGGCTTATTAGTTGGCTTCCTCTTAACAAACAAAACTACAAAAAATTGACAATTTATCCTCTATAGTATGACCATTAAGTACTTAAAAAAAAAACTATTTCAAATTTCAAATTATGTCCATAATAATGTAAATGTCTTCTCAACTTGAATAGATCTTTATTAATTGAATCTATAAAATTCTTAAAAAAATTCTGATTTTACTCAATAAATTTATCTCAAATATTTGTATTAACTCCTTTTTCGTTCGATTTGATCTTAAAGAACTTAACATTACGACTGGTCTAATTCAAATGTAAAATTATTTGAAGTAAAAATTGAAGAATGATAAAAATATTTTAAAGAATGAACAGATACAACTAAATGACTATTTTTTTCTCATTTTATGTCGAATATGAATGTGTTAATGTAATTTATTAAATTTTTTTTTTAGTAATAATTAACAGAAAACAAAATAAAAATACATTTAACACTTAAAAGTTAAGTTCTGTCCATAAATATAGAAGTTAATAATTTCAAAATATGTAACGGACGTTTAACATTAATAATAATCCTTAATATTTTAATCCGTATATTACTTTCACACTAATGTTAAAATGTAAAAATTTTTAAAATGTTATTATCAAAATATATATAAGGATAACCGCACAATTTAATGAACAAGCACAAAATGAATAAGTCAATGTACCTATAGCACCAGTCTAAAAAAAAAAAACTTATTGAACTCACAAAATGAAATAATTTTTAATCATTTTCATCAATTTAAATAAAAATCACTAAGCGTAATAAAATCGTACACAGAAAAAAAAAATGTCCAGTAAATTAAAGTAAAGTAAAACCTTATCAATCTTAAGGGAAAAAAAATAAAATTAATAAAAATGTATAGCATTGCGAAAAAAAAAATCCAATAGACTTTTAAATTTTTTATGTTTTCTTTTTTTTTGTTTTTTGCCTGAAAAGTAATACAAAAAAAAATTCTTTTAAAATATATAATTAATATATAAATATATATATAAATACATATATATATTAATATATAAATATATAATTTAAAATAATCTGCAAAAAAAAAAAAAAAGAAACGTTGCAAACCATTTAAATTAAATTCTCATTGAATATAAAGTTTTATTTCACTCCTTATATTATACCTTAAATAAAAAAATTACTAACTTAAATAACATATTAATTAAATGAAAATCATGATTTATGTATAGGTACTTACAAGTTCTTCTATTTCTGTATTTTAAATCTTAAAATATTTATTAGAAAAATAATTTTTAGTTTTATAAACTTTTAAAAGAAAAGAAAACGCTTTCGAATTTTTTTAATTCAAGTATATAACTCATACAAAGACATTTAAAACTTTATCTTTTAATAATAAATTACTGAAACTTTAATCTGGCCTCAAATTTGATCATTATTTAGACTGAATTATGTTTCCTTTTTGATAAATTTAATCTCTAATTCACTCTAACTCTGTTAAACTTAGGTTAACATGAAAATCTTACTTGAAAGTCTATTACAAATTGTTTCGTCCTTCTCAGTTCTATTGAACTTCTCAGAAGGTTCTATACTTTACCTCGACAATTTTCAAAAAATCTCTTCAACACACAAACCTTTATATTAAAATCTATTACAAAAATCTGTGAGTTGAAAAAATTAATCTAAAAAATTTAAAAGGATACATTAAAATGCAAAAAAACATGTTTTTCTTTTCAAAAAAGATCATTTTGAAAATTTAATTCTGGGAAATATTTCAACACATTTATGATATTTCCTTTAATTATATTCCTTATTATAATATCCTTATAAATAATATGATCCTGTCAAAATTCATATGTTTAGGTTTATTTTCATAGAACTAACGTAATTGTATGACTATAGGATAATACTTTAATTTTTGATCAAATGCCCCACCAGTTTGCGTTTAACATTAAAAAAAATCATCAACATTTTTTTTCTTTTAAATTTCAATAAAGTTTCCATTAAATTGTTTGTACAAAAAAAAAGGAAAAAAAAAAATCATTTACTTTTTTTTTCTAAAATAACTGAATTGTAAAATCGGTTGTTGACCTAAATATCATCATCATGTTTAAGACCACCAAAAGTTAATAAAAAAAAAAAACTTTTTAAAAGTAAATACGGGAAGGTATTTACTATTTTATTTATTTATTTATTTTTTTTTTGGATGTTGGTGCAATCGAATTGAATAATAATTATAATCCACACCGTGTTTAAAAATGAATTCAATTAAATTTTCATTGACAATTTTTTTTTTTTTTGCATTTAAATTAGAACTTCGTCTTTATCTATTTACTTTTTTTTTTTGTAACCATTAAAAACGTGATATAATAAAATTTATTTTAAAAATTTAAATAATAATATACATACATACATACATATGTAAGGCAGTAAGCACATAATATATAAAAATGAATATAGAAAGTTTGCAAGAAATATTTTGATTAATCATTAAAAATTTAAAATCAAAAAAATCTTTTATACTTTAGAAATTAAATTAGAAAAAAAAATTTTTTATTGTACAATAAAAGATTCGTCTCTAGGTAAGTATATATATAGTTTATGAAAATTTAACACTTTTACTTTCAAGGTATCAGAAAAAATATTTCTTTTATAACAATTCACAGTCAGTTTACAACTTCATTAAGTGTGGTTAGGTTAGGATTTTCACACACTAAAAATGTAAATACAATTGAACAAAAAAGAAAAAATTTTTAAAATAAATTAAGAGAACTCGAATTTATTGTAAATAAACTTTTTCAAAATTATTAAAATTTATAAAATTATCCTTTAGTAGAGTACCTATTCATTATTAAGTGTATTGTATAACATTATAATAGAGATAAAACTAATTATTTCAAAATACTCTTTTAAAATAATATTATGCTGTATTACAGTTTATAAAAATGAATGAATCATATGACTTTTTCGTGTATAACACTTACAATTTCTCTTTTTTTTTTTCAAATTATATAAGGAAACATTTTAATAAATTAAAAAATTTCATAAGATTTCAAAATATTATAAAAAAATATAAAATATTTTCTCTTAAATCGACTACTTAAAATTATTGTTTTCGTGTATAACACTTTGAATTTCTCTTTTTTTTTTTTAAATATATTTATACGCAAACATATAATTATTAAATTTCTTTGAAATTTAAATATATATATATTATAAATGCATTATATATACATATAAGTAAATATTAAATAAGAAGAAATATAAATACAAGTTGAACCTAAAAGTTATTAACCTGTTTTAAAACATTTCAAAATACTTATACTTAAGTTTACCTATTGGCCCACTTAGAAAGTAAACTATACTGAACATGAGTAATCTTCTTTAGTTTGGCACGTTATATTGCCAATATAATAATCTATTCCTTAAAAATAATACTTCTTTCTTTTAGAACTGTATAAGTACCCATAATTATTTTTGATAAGTACCCATTTGATTTTTTTGATATTATTATTACCTACATGATATTTTAAAAAAAATTTAAATATAACTGTTTATGTACCAAATTCATACTTTACTATCTAATGAAACAAAATTTAATAAAATATTTCTAGTTTAATTTCGAAATAACAAAATTAAAATTTCGTAACTTAAAATAAAATTATTTACAAACAAAAAAAAAGTACTTATTTTGTATAATAACGGAATTTTTTTGTTAATTTTTAAAAATGAAATTCATATATGTACTTAGTACTTACATAATATATAATATTATTTTAATTGAAAGTATCTTAAAATATTGTTTTTTTTCCTTTCACTTTTTAAATATACGAAAATATTTCGTAAAAAAACAAATCTCTTAAGATATTTTTTTTTTCTATAATGCTAAGGAAGTACTTTATTTAGTTCTAAATAGCTCTCAATATATTATTTTATCAATTTTAATGGATTTAAGATTGTATACGTATACATTAATTTACATAATATTATATTTATTACATACATATGTATATAACATAATATAACAAAACAAAACTTATCTTAACAAAGTTAATCTGTTATACTACCTTTTTACTCGAATGCATATGCCAAACGCACAAAAATAATTTACACAAACGTAAATAAATTAAAAAAACAAACAAAATACCGTTACTGTAATATTTTGTTGTAATCAAATTTTATATTTTTTTACTAGGCTACTAGGTCAGGATAAAAAAAAATGTTTTTATTGTAATTCATTTTGAGTTTTTCTTTTTATGAAAAATCCTGAAAATCTTTTAATTCTCTTAAGATAATAACCAAAACCGAACTATGTAAGTACTAAATTTTTTTTTTAGAACAAAATATTTCTGCGCATTATTAATTGTTATACTTAGTCTCTTTTGAATTCTACTGAATGAATGAATTGAACTGCAAACCAAAAATTTATAACCTACCATAAAATGTTATATAAATTATTTTAATTGATATATAAAAATATGAAAATATAAATAGATATACCTATGTATAATGAAATGAAAAAGAAAAACAAAATTTAGTTGTTATTTTTTTAAAACACGTTTGATTCAATACATAAAAAATAGTACACAATATTTAATTTAAAAATTGTTATACTTTAGTTTATTTTTTTATTTTTTTATTATATTTATGTATATATATATATATATTTTTGTTTTATTTTGTTGGAAAAAAATAATTATCAAAAGAAATTTTTCAATTCTAAATCATCTTGATTTTATTAAATACAAAATATAGTGTTATACAAAAAATTATAGTAATATGTACATACATATATGTATAACATTTTGTATAATAATTATACAAGTTACTGTATACATTTAAAAGAATGATAAAAAAACAAAAAAAAAAATTCTCAAAAGAATACTTACAGCATCCTTTCATAAAAGAACAGCTTTCAGTTGTTTATTTAATTCCATCGCGGTTATATAGTATATCAGGAATATAACGGTAAAACTTAAAAAAAAAAAACAAAATAAAAAAAAACAGAAAAAAAGAAAAATAACGGAAAAAATGAATTATATCGTTTGACAATTATTACATTCTTGTTCACAAAAAAAAAAAAAAATAAAGAAATTATTCGGTGTGCTATTGACGAACATTTTTTGATGTAATTTAATTATTATTGTAAATAAATGTTGCGGGAAAAGTATATAATTTTTCATTCTTATACATAATAACTTGTTTTTTTTTTTTTGGGTTAATGTGAATAATAATACGTAAAAAAAAAACAAAATATAATTAAATTAAAGTCGAAACCTAAATTTACCTAGCTCACTAATAAATTTCTTGAAACTTTGATATCACAAGCAAGTTATGACTATTACGCACCATAAAATTTGTCATCATTGTTTTTATATTTCCCCACAAAATCAAAAATTAATCTCAAAATTAATTTTTCAGAAGTTTTGAATAAAAATATAAAGTTTGTTAAAAAATATAGCATAGCCCTTTTCAATTTTTTAATTTTTGTAAATCTTAAATTCTTCATTTGGCAGAATATAACAATTTATAGCTACATTACATATATGATGTTATAATACGATCTACCAAAATGTATAACATAATCTTAATTGTATTTTTATTTACTCATCATTAAATTTATTGTATTTTATTAATGATTTTTATGTTTTCATTAAAAATAATTATTTGTAAGATGAGCTTTGTTAAGTTTTATATGCATATCCATATGTATACACATTGACCGAAAATAGTTAATTGTGTATAACACTCGTATTATATACCTTTCCCGTAATATATATAAATAAATATAAATTTACATATTATACATATGATAGTATTGTGAAAGATAATTATACGTACATACATATATCGTGGAACAGTGATTAGTGAGTCTTAATATGACTCATTTATGAATGAAAATTTTGATTAAAAATTTTAAAATCATAAAATTATTAATTTTTATATTGTCATTTACCGTTTTTTCCTTGTTTTAACCTCATTTTTCGATTACTTTCACCATTTTTATCATTGTTTTTTTCTTTTTTCATTTTTATTTATTTTTTTTTTTTTTTTGTTGTATAATTAATAAACTCGTGTATTACATATGTATGTATATTTTTCTTTATTAACCATTAAAAGTATAATATTAATAAAAACGCGCGAAAAATTTTCAAGAATACTTTGTGAGAATATAAAAACCGCAACAACATACATAGGAAAAAATCTGAAAAATTTTCTGGATTAAAAATAAAAAAAAAAAAAATATTTTAAAAAAAAAGCAAAAACCCACGAAAATTAAAATGGAAATAAAGAAAATAAAGAAAAAAAAGGAAAATATAAAAAGGATTTACATATTTAATTAATGGAAACAAAAAAAAAAATCAAACTTAAAAAATTAAATAAAATATATTTCATGTAATTTTTATTAATTTGTTCTTATAAATAATTTACAAGGAAAAAACAAAAAAAAAAAAAAATAAAATAAAAAAAAAAAAGCGAAAATGTTACGGTAAAAATTTATTTAAATTTTCTTTATTATAGAAATTTAAATCTTAAAAGAATTATATAAAATAATTATAACATATACATACATACACATATGTATATTAAATAATAAATAAAAAAAGGTGTATTAAAGAAGTGTATTCTTTTTGATTTCAATATTTTTTAATAACCAAAATAATATGTGTATAAAGAAATTGAATATTTATTGTGTTAAAGAAAGTAATTAAAAAACGAATAAGTATATATGTATAGAATATATTTTAATATAAATAATTAAAACAAAAAAAAAAAAAAAAAATATTTATAAAATAATAAATATATATTAATAAAATTAAAAGAAAAGTTTCATGTTAAATGTTAAATAAATAATCAAAAGAAAAGTGAAATATACATACCTATATATTTTTTTTAAATTATCATATCTAATGATGAATAAATGAAATGAAAAAGTGTTTATATAATAATAATATATATATATAGATTTAAGGTATTATTTATAATATAATTTAGAATAAATATAAATAATATGTTAAAGCATTTCTGATTTTTTTTTTTTTTTTTTTGAATATATCAATATGTATAAATATATTAAAAAACTGTTAAAAAATTTAAAAAAAATTATTTACTTTTATTAATTTTTAATTGATATGCTCATAAGGTTTAAGATTAATACATATGTATATATTTCAACTAATTCCATTTTTAAACTCGTGTATATACATATAGTTATATAATTAATATACGTGCATCAATTGATTTTATTGAATGAGGTTTTATTGTTCCATTACCCCTCTTAAACTCGCAAAAAAAAAATCCTTGACAAAACGTACTCAATAAAAAATAATAATATGTACTTACTTAAATTTTCATCTAATTTGATTAAGTTGGGCGTTTACAAGAAAGACCAAACCTTTAACCCTTAAGGTGATGACGCAATATTCGCGTCGCTTCTAGCGTCACTTTGACGTTTAAGTAGAATACATTGTTTTAAATATAACTTGACCAAATAGGAAAGCAATGCTTAGAGCAACGCACGGAGGGATGCTAGAGTAGAACAACTTTCTATTTTTACTCGCGTTGATAATAGTTTTTTTTTTTTTTTATTTTATATTGGTTGTCATTGACAATATAATTTTCACAATTTTTACATACATAATTTAATTTGTTTCATAAAACTACGCTGGCATTTGGTTTTTATTTTACTTAGACCGCGACACTAAAAGCGAGCATTGGGTCATCATCTTAAAATTCTATACTTTTTATTAATTTAATAAACAGAAGTGTTTTTTAATAATAGGTAAGAGCTTTGATCGCCACTTAAATAATAACTTAAAGGTCAAATGAACGCTTTAATTTATAAATAGCATTATTATAATTTATTTGATGATATAATCAGTTTCATATCTGATAGCATTATTAAGATTAGAAAGGATTTTCATTAAATCTTTTCTCTTCTACTTATATAAAATGAATTGCTAACAAAGTGTTTCTTAATTGTTTCAATACAGCTTCTTGCGCAACAATATCATAATGCAGTCAAATTCTTGATGTTTAACTAAACGTTTCAACATATCTAGTAATAAAATTTTATATCTGATTTTATTTTTAAATAAAAAAAATATAGTATAAAATTAAACCATTTAAATTAAAGCATCTTTAATTAGTTTAATTTAAAATGTTTAAAAGTTTTGCAATTTTTTTTTTTTTTTAATGCATTTCTCTGCCACATAAATGTGGACAGGCAATTACACAGCCTTCCCTGTTCAGGCGTGGCTGTAAATGTCGTAAGGGGGAATAACGCTTACGACGTGTGTGGGATTTGAACCTACACTCCCTCGGTATTTTACAGCGTATTTTATACATTCCATTCCATCCATTAGGTCATCGAGGCCCCAGTTTTGCTATTCGTTTCTTTTTTTATCGTTTAATATTACATTTAAAGACCTTATCCAGTTTTCTTTAAAAACTATTACAATTCATCCCTTCACATTTCACAGTTCAAACATAATTCAACATAAAAAATCAAACACTTAAAATTTAATTTCAAATAACAAAACTTATCGAAAATTTGAATTAAAAGTTTGTTTAAAACATATTTATTAGGCTTTTCAAAGAATACAAAAATAGTTACTAAAATACATAAATAAGAATTAATCAATTACTTTTCACTTTATAGAATTTTCAATAAAAATCAAAAACAGATTTTTTTCCTTTATCAAAAATTTCTTTTTTTTTAAATGTTAAAGTTTTTTTGTGCAAAGGGGAAAACAAAAAACAAAACAATTTTTCAAACAAAATTCTTTAAACGTTTAATCGAAAGAAAAAAAAAACTGACAACAAAAATATTAAAGTATTAATTTTGTTGCTCTGTTGGATTTTTTTATATGTAAATAAAAACAAGGAATTTTTTCAATTTTCAATTGAAAATATTCCAAAAAAAAATTTCAGAATTTTCAAATATTTAAGAGAAAAACAAAAAGTTTTAATTGGTGAAGTATAAAATATTTAAATCAAAGTTTTCAAAAACTTAATGTACATTTTATTTTTTTGAAATCTCAAGGAGAAGCTCAAACTCTACTCAAACTCAATTACAGCTGCTGTATGCAGAGAACTATTAATTTTCATTAAAATTTCTTGGGTCAATTATTCATTATTCATTGTTTTTAATTTTTTTTTTTTGTTCTTGTTTTGTGAAACTTTAAAGGTTTTCTTAAATTACCTCCTCTTGAAATCAATTTATTATTAATTGTTAGCACTTTTGCTTTTAAAAAACACTTTTTTTTTTCTTTCAAATAAAGTTCTTATATTAATATTAAATTGAGCTTTTGTATGTGTTGCCTTCAAAAACAGAAAACCAATTTATTAAATTTAGTCCTATAATAAATAAAACAAAAAACTTGACCTTTCTTTAATATATTTTTAAACACAATTTATATATTTTATTTACCATATGTCCATATATTTTCATCCTTACTGCACGTCATCTGTCAATTTAATGTGAACTTAATGTCATCAACAAGAGAAATTCAAATAAAACCATCACACAGCCACTACCAATATAATAATATTTTTCTTTTCATTTCTTTTCACATTTACATGAGCAAAAAAAAAAAAAAAAATATATATATATATAATATAAATACTAAATTAATAAATATTTTATTCAAATTAATGTCCTTTTTGTGTCCTTATTTTTTTGTTTTTCTACAAAGTTTCTTTCCCAACATTTAACACATAAATTTATATTATGTACATATTTTTATACATAATTTGTAACAATAAAAAAAACATGGTCCATAAACATATCATTGAATTAAACCACTAAGCCATCGTTTTCTCAGCCTCTTTAAAATAAGAAAAAAATCTCAAACTCTTATCATTATTTCACTATCCAGAGAAAGAGAGAGAGATACATATGTATGTATGTATGTAGATGTTAAAATGACAAAAAAATTCAACAAAGAAAACCAACCTCTTTTGTCTTTTTTCATTCATTTTACATATCACTGATGAAGATGAAGTTAAATAATTTTAACAAAAAAAAAATATATACTTATTGTATGTACAAACAAAACGAAACAAAAAACACTATCTCCCATATTCTTAATAAGAAAAAAAATTACACAGAAAGAAAACACATTTATAAAAACAAAAGATATACAAATACAAAATAATATAAAAATAATTTTTAAAGAAAAAAATAATAATAACAACAAAAAAAAAAAGAAAAAGTTTTTACGCAAAAATAGAATCAAGTAAAAGTGACACGTACATAACATACATCACAAAATAACACAAACAAATAGACACAAGAAAAAAAAAATACATAACAAAAACATGCATAACATAAAAAAAAATAACACTAAAAACAAATAAAAACGGAATTAAAAAAAAAGTAAAAAGGAAATGAAAACATTGAACAAAACAGCTGAAAAGAACAAAAAATAAAAAAAATAACAGAACATTATTGTCATTTCACCCAAAGTACAGTTACAAATCACCAAAATAACAAGTGTATAAAAAAAAAAAAAAAAACTAAAGTTGAAAAGAAAAAAATAAAAACTCGCATAATAAGAAAAAAAACAAATAACACAAAAACCAAAGATAATGCAATAAATAATGAAAATAAAGAAAGAAAAATAACAAAACGACAAAGTTTCAGAACAAAGAAAAAAAACAAAAAAACAATTGAAAAAAAAAACAACAAAAATAAACAAAAGCTAACTAAAATCGTCACGAAAATATACAAAATACAAATAAATTTTACCGTTAATTTGTTATGACAGTACAGTTATTTGTTTGTTTGTTTGCATATTTTACTGTTTTTATTGTTGTTATTTTATTTTACTCTTGTTATTTTATTATCATCAAATAAAGCTGATGAATTCAAGTTCTGATGAAAATAAACATTAAGAAAAAATAAAAATGTTGCCAATAATTTAGATTTAAGTCATTTTTAGTGAAATCATTTTTTTTTTTTTTTTAGATTGTGTGTATAGAATGATAATAAAAGTAAAAAGAAATTTTCTAACGAAAACGAAAATTCCGTTTTTTGTAAAAGAATTTATGTAGGTGTACTAATATTTAAGTATTAGAATTATTTATAGCACTTTAATCACCATATTGATCCACGTGGTAGTCTTTTATAAATTGTAATAAAACTAAACTAAAGTAACATCTAGTTACATACATACGTATGTATATTAAAAATGGAATATAATATACAATTTTGGTCTGGATACATTCAAGAACTTTTAATTAACAAAACTTTATCAATTTTTAATGAAGATATACTTTTTATAGCTCTATACATTATTTTACTTTTAATTTTAGCCATCATTTTATTTAAAATGAAAGTAAAAATTCATAAACTCAAAAAATTTTTTTTAAATCAAATGCTACCATACTATAAATTTTTAAATCTTTATTAAATTTTTTTTTCTATTATTCGTCACTAAAAGTCACTTAAAATAATGAAAAACTAAAAAAAAAAAATAAAAAAATTGATCTGTTTCATTTTCTTAATAAATTTTTTTCATAATATTTCTTTTTTTTTTTTAATAGTATTGTTATTATTATAATTCTTTACCTCTCTCAACAACTTTTGTTTTCATTCTACTTATTACGCATTTCTTTTTAATTTTTTTTTATATAACGGTACTTTAGATATGACTTCTAGAAATAATATTAAATTGATAAAAAAAATTCCTTTGTTTTTTTTTTTATACAACTGATTGTTGTTGTTGTTATTATTAAGTAAAATCTTAGAATGTCCAAAATGGAATTAGGTTATTATACTTTCCACAAAAACTAAAGATAAAATTATTTCACCATTTTAAGTACATTTCATAAATGTTTTTGAAAAATGTTCTTATAATAATTTAACTCTGTTCGTTACTCTATTTACAAAACTACTACATTCGTTTAAGACAAAATAATTATTGCGGAGCTATAGCCTACAAAAGCTACAGCTACAGTCGATCAAAGTTGAATAAAGCTCTATTTTCAAAAGTGTACGTACGTATATATATCTCAGATTCTGTTTCACATTTTTCTATCTAAAAAAAACGGTTTTTTAGATTTACCGATATGTAAAAATAAAATTTTGTAGCTATCTCTTCTTAAGTGTCAGTTCCTCTGTTTATTAAAGTTTAAAAATTCAAACCTTGCTATTTTACTTAGACTTGCTTAGACATTAAAGCTTCAACATTATATTTTTGTACTTGACGTGTTAAATACTTCTCTTTGTTTTTTTACCCCCTAAAGCAGGTGGGAATCTTCTAAAGACACCAAAAATTTCCCCTTGGTAGTGTCAGATTCTTACTGACTAAACCCACCTCGTCCTTTCTCCAATATAATGGGATGAAACCCTTACCAGCTAACCTAGTTTATTGGCTAGAGAGTAGGGATACGAAAGGATAGAAAATAAAGATGTGGGAATATTGAATTGGGAGTGGGACTGTGAAGAAATAATGAATCCGCCTATTATTATTAATATTTTGCTAACAGTGACTATAGCTGTTAAAACGTTAAAACAGCTACAACATGCAGTAGTATATAACACTTTACTGCATTACGTAATTATTGAAGGCAACGCCCCACTGTCACTGTAGCAGCTATTATTATTGGTATTATTATAACTTATTAATATTATTATTATTTTACTACAGAGTCAAGAATATCAGCGGAGTACAACGTGCAGTGGTTTATAACACCTTTCTGCATGTTATAACCAAAGACGGATTCACTGTAGCAGCTATTATTATTATTATTATTATTATTACTATTATTAATTATACGATATATGTACATATTTATATACATTATTACGATATGAAATTACTACATATTTTTTTATTCATATGACCTGACCGGGACTTGAGCCCAAGATCCTTCAATTGAAAGGCTGGCGATTTAACCACTACGATATCAGTCAGATATAGCGTTTTTTTAAAATAGAAGAAAATGTTTTTTGATTTTTCATAATTTTCTATAATATATTATAAAATTCTAAAAAAATTGTATATTTTTATTCAAGTCGCAATAATATATTCTAAACTATATTTTTATTATTATTTTAGAAAATATGTGCCTTTGTAAACATTTCGTTTTAAATACTGTCTTGTTTTTTTCTTTTCTTTTACTAACTTAATTTTCTTTTATAATATAAAAATGACAGAAAATTTTTTACCGTTACTTACTCTATAGAATATAATGTACATTGACACAACAGGGGAAAAAAAAACAAAACAAAAAAAAAATTTGTTATTTTGATCTAAGCAATAATTTTTATTTATTTCATTTTTTTTCATTTTTTGCTTACTGTTGCTTTTACTGATGAAAGTTAAAGTAGTGAAAAATAATAAAATTATAATTTGTTGCGATATAAAAAATGATTCATAGATTCCATTTTGGTTTTTTTTTTTTGTCTTTGTAATAGAAATAACAGTAAATTATAAAAATTAAATAATACAGTTTTATATCTATATTAATTTTTAGCATAATATCATATATACATACATATATCCTTCTCTACCCACCTAATTCAATTGAAATGATGTATAGTACATTAATTTCGTTGATCGGCATTTTTTTTTTTTTTTGTTTAAAACACAATGTACTGAACGGACTATGCTATAAAATAAATTTAAAAAAAATATATTATTTTTGCATGCTACGTAGGTACTCCCAAGTAGGTACAATTACTTCTAACATAAGAATTTTATTAGATTTTTTAAGCTAGAATATTGTCAATACCAAAGCAGTTTTTTTGGAAAGACTTAAGGGAAAATTATGAAAAAAATTTTCTTTATAATAACATTTATTTTATCATAAATTACAAAAACCTTTAAATTATGAAATTTCTCCTTTAAATTATGGAAATCTCCTTAATTTCTCAAAAAAAAAAAAAAAACAGTATGTTAATATTGTTCGAACAATAGACACGTCTTAATTTTTAACCAACAATTTTTTTCTTTGCTTTCGTAATTTAAATCATGTGCACAAAACCAAACAAAAAATCATTATTCCAGAATAAGAAGCTTTAAAATAATATTAAATATAGAAAAGATATAAAAAAAAAACCTGAATTCACAACACGTTTTTAAAAAACTTTTATGAAAAATATGTTTTCTTTTTAAATAGATTCTAATAAAAGAAATTTTAAAGCGGATGCCTGAAGTGTTTACAACAATTTAAACAAAAAAAAACAAAAATGTTAATTATATTATTTAATATAATGTTAGGAGATATTACTACATACATACGTATTATACATTATTGTAATAAATAATTTCTTAAACAAAAAAAAAAAAGGAGAATTAAAGGAAAAAAACTTTAAATCATTTAAGCCTGAACACACGATTTTTCTGGAAAAGATTCCTTGGTTCTACCAGCAAAAAGTCTTATTTTTTTTTTTTTTTTTGTTGAATAAAAATTAAAAAATTTCATTACTAAGACAACAAATATATTATTAATAGGTTCCAGGTTCCATAGTTAGTATAGATTCCTTAATTTTTTTTTTACCCTTTTACTTTTATTATATACATATGTGTGTATGTATGGACATAAATATATTTTTATATAAAAAAAACACAAATCCAAATTTAAAACAAAAATTTTCCTATTTCATTTCAATTTCAATTTTTTTTTTTTTTTTTTTGTTGTAAATTTATTTTACGCAACAATAAACGTAGACAACATAAAATTTGTTTAGAAGATTAATTTTAAGAATTTCAATCAAAAAGAAACAACAGTAACAAAGAGAAAACTAAAGATATACAATAAAACAAATAACTAGATAATACATTTTACAGTTATTTGCAGGACTCTATTAAATTCAGATACTATTTAAATGTTTTTTTTCATTCAAAGAAAAAAAAAAAATAATAATAATAAAAATATCCAATAACAGTACACTATAGTTTTGCGAGTCTTTAAAATTTAGAAATTTCGTTTTTTTTTTTTTTGTTTTCATCCTTGAAAGATGTCAACACAAAGAAAATTGAAACAAAAATAACTTTCCTAAAAAAACCAAAGCAAAAAAAAAAAAAAAAAACCAATCAAAAACATTTCTAGAGTAACTTTTGATATTTTAAAAGAAAAAAATAAAAATTTTTAAAAAGGACAAAAGTACTAAGAGCTTCCGTTTTTTTCAATCCTTTTAAAAAAAGCCAAAAAAAAAAAAAAGTAAGTTGTTTAAAGTTCGAATTTTTTAAACGTAAAAGAAAAGATCGTTTTAAAATAATCTTTAAAAATAGGTATTTGAAAAGGAAATTATGAAAAAAAAATTAACTTTTTAAAATATAGAAATGAGTGGTTTTTGATTAAAAAAAAAATTGATAGTTGTTAAAAAAGTTTAAGCCAATTTTAAGATAACTTTTTTTTTCTTCTTTTCAAAACAAATCTTTTAAATACAAATAGTTTAAGAAAATATACATAGGTATTTAAAATTAAAAGAGAAAACTTTGCAAAAAAACAAAAATGAAAACTAAGTAAAAATGCAATTTTGAACAGAATACTATAATTTCTTGAAACGTTTATTTTATGAAAACAAAAAAAAAAAACAAAATGTTTCTTTTTCAATAATAAAAATAAATACACTATATTTATTTTCACTTATCCTTATACTTATCCTTTAAAATCTCTTTAATTAATTTAAGAATATCCCATGTTTTAAAAAAATAAAAAACAAAAAAAAAATACAAACAAAGTTAAACATAAATAAATAAATAAAAACATCTTAAGATAATTAAAAGTACTAAAAATTTCCATAATTTGCTTCTACTACCCATTAACATAAAAAATAACAACCCCCCCAATAACATCAACAGTCAGTCAGTAAGAATATCTAAACAAATAATAATATTCTTATTGTTTGGTTTGTTTTCGTTTCTTTTTTTTTTTTTTTTTTCCAAATATTTAATATGAAAAAAGAAAAATCTTTATTTCACCTGTATATTATATATTCGTTTGTTCTCACCTGTTTTAATTCCCAAACTAACAACAAAAACAAAAAAATAACAAAATATTAACAATTCTTATAGGTACTTATTCATACATATAGACAAAAACCCTATATTTAGCATTTACATCTAATTTAGAGCAATTTAAATAGTAAAATTAAAAATAAACACACCAATTGTTAAAATTTTTTCTTTGTATTTTGCTTAAATATGTATGTATACAGTATTTTACAAAAATTATTATCACAAATCGCTATATTCATTAAAACGTAAATTTAATATTTCATTTATAGGTGTAGGTTAGTTTTTTTTTTCCATACATTCAATTTTATTTTGGATTATTACAATACTAAAATAATGATTCAAGTCTAATAATAATGATGGTATAGCTTTTACAACTTAAATGATTGAATCACTTTGTTTTGTTTAATACTGTATTTTGTATATATATATACATTTCCGCACATAATACTTTAATATATTATATAAAAAGTACTTGAATTCTTTAGATCTTATAACTTTTATATAACACTATACAAGATATTATTATATCATGTGTGTATAGGGTAAGTTTTATTTATATATGACCCTACTCTGATTACTATTTCTGATTGCATTAGTATTTGTAATTTAATTCCTCAGTATTTTTTTTTTTTTTTTTTACTTTTAATTTTACCTTTAAAAGTATGTTAGCATAATTATTTTTTTTCTTGTTTTTTTTTTTTTCACAACAAAAAAAAGAAAATCAAATGTATGTCAGTCAGTGTACCGAAGTGTTGAGTGTATGATTGTTGATTTTTCTTTGTTTTTTTTTTTTACTAAGTTTAATTATTTTTCATTTGCTTTTACACCTGGATTTATTAAGGATAATTGCAATATAGTCACACTGTACGAGTACCAAATTATCTTCAACTTAAAGAATTAAATTAGAGAAGAAAAAAACATTCATAAAAGCCTTTTTATTCTCATTATTATTTGTTTTTTGTTTTTGAAAAAAAAAACAAAAAAAAACTTTAAATTTAATGTTGATGTTATATTTTAGAAAATATACAGTTAGAAAGAGAGAAAAATATAAAAAAAAACATAATTTGATTATAAAAAAAAACAGAGTACCTACTTGAGACATTTAAGAAGTTTATACAATACTATCTGAACTACATTTCTTTCAATATTTCTCTAAATAAAAAACAAAATAAATGAAAAAAAAAATCAGCTTTTTATACCACAGTACCGACCTACCGAAAGATATTATATGGCAAAGTTATTGCTCTTTATTTCTGTAACAACGTTTTCTTAATAATTTTTCTCGTAATATTTTCCTGCTACGAAATATTTGTAAAAAACTTTAAAATTACACTGGTAAACTATCACGTGCGATTGTCCGATTTGCTCCAAAAGCATCAATCTGAGATATTTACATCAAAAATTTAAATATAAAATTTCAAAAAATTGCGCTCACTCGTTTAAGGTGTACACGTGTCTATAAATATACACATACACACACACACTGACACTCACACACTCTTACAAACAGGGAGGCATAACACTAAAAAAACTTTTACAATCTTCTACGCACTGTACTAGTGCATATTTGCCAAAATCTCTGGTACAAATTTTTAGTATGAAAACAATACTTACCTTATACATAAATGTATGCGGTCGGTAAAAAAATAGAAAATGGAAGAATACATAGGAAAATAATTTCATAATTTCATGTTTTAGTCTTATAATAAAACTTATGTTTTTCATTTTTCTTAAATATTAGACACATAATATATATGTAACGTACATACATATGTACATATATGAATATTTCATTTTTAAATTTTTAAATATAAAGTTTTAAATATCTTTAAGGCTTTAAGTAAGTTAAGTAAAATACAAAAAAGAAAATATTATTATAAAAAAAAATTAAAGGAAGAAACTTAAAAGAAAAAAAAAATATATTTTTTATAAGTTTTTTTTTTTTTTTTGCATAATATAGACTCAAACTCTGATTTCATTTTCTTTTTTTTTTTTTTTTGCTTCAAATTGAATTTCTAAAGTTATTTCTTCACTTAAATATAATTTTTTTATATTCATATACTCACATACTTCGAAGTGTGTTATTTATAATATTATTTTTATTTCAATATTTTGGTTATATTAATTTTTTTTTTGTTTGATATTATTTGAAAAATGTATGTTGAACAACATATTGTGTCAACATTTAAAGAAAAACATGTAGTAAGTATGAAAAATAAATAAAAATACACTGTATATAATGAAAAATTTTAGATATAGATACTTGATTTCATTATGTTTTTCGATTCTTTAGCAAATATTTTTTTTTCTTTTTAACTTAAAATATTATATATATGTATGTAAAAAATATTTATTTTTATTATTATGTATATACTGAAAAAATTTTATCTATAGTATACCTATCCCAAAAAGTAAAATTTTTCTAAAATTCCTTTTAAATTATATTAAAAAACATTACCACATATACAATTTTAATATTAATATTTTATCATAGAGGAAAAAAAAAAAAAACAAAGTTTATATTATAATAAAAATCGAAATAATATTAAAATTTTTTTAACTAAAACTAAGTAATTTTAATCATTTTCCTTTATTATCCGAATTTATCCAAAAATTATCCGATATCATTAAAATCACGTTTTATCACTTTTTTTTTCCAATTGAATTTTATTTGTTTTTCGTCAAAAAAAAGAAAAAAAAAAAAAAAACATTATCCATAACTATTAAAATGATTAGTTTTAACTTTTATTTAATTTTTTAGTTATATAAAATCGGTCAATCCCAAATGGATTTTAAATGATATTTACCACCATTTTGTGTTATCTTTTACTTCTAGTTCTAAATGATAAAAATTTGATTTCTTGTTTTATTTTTTTTTTTTTTGTTTTTTTCACACTTTAAGCACTTAAAGGACATTTGAATTCAATTTCATCAACATATATAACTCCTGCATATATAAGTTAATACATATTAATACATATACATTAATACATTTTATTATATATGTAAGTCCTAAGGCGTTCCAAAAATATTAAAAAATCTTAGAAGAAAAAACAAAAAAAAAAAAAAAATTAAAGTAAAATGAAAAATAAGAAAAAAATTATAAGACAAGAAGAAACTTATACTTAAACATTAAGAAAATGGCACTAATATAGAAAAAAAAAAAAAATAAATAAAAAAAAATTTACAATGATTGATCCAATATCATTTTAAGGATATTGATACATTTAATACATATGGTATCAGTTTTGAAAATTTCAAATACAAAAATAATACTAATAGAAAAAAAAAAAAAACAAAAAAAATTTGATAATTCAAACAAAAAAAAAAAAATGAGTAAAAAAAAATAATAAATAGATTTTTAGAATAGCTTCAAAAATACAAGTAAAACAAAAAATTTTCAAAAGGACATTTTATTGTTTTTATTTTATTTTTTACTTTTTCTATTATGAGAAGTTTGTCTTTATATTTTTGGTTTTCATTTTCATTCTATAGTCTATAGTCTATAGTCAAAATTGTATACTTTTACTCGTTTCTTTTTTTTTTTTTGCTTTTTGAAAAAATACGATCCCCAAAGGCATAAAAGGACTTAAATATAAAGCGAAAAATAAAAATAAAAATAAAAAAAAAATAAATATATAAATAAATAAATAAATAAATAGATAGATCTGTTCTGAATTTTGTATATTATTTTTATTGTTGTTATTGTAATTCATTCTGTTCGATTTTCTCTATGATTTTCATT
Organism: Poecilobothrus nobilitatus; assembly: GCA_947095535.1. Taxonomy (NCBI): domain Eukaryota; kingdom Metazoa; phylum Arthropoda; class Insecta; order Diptera; family Dolichopodidae; genus Poecilobothrus; species Poecilobothrus nobilitatus. The sequence continues at coordinate 188,510,162 of OX352774.1, read as the reverse complement.
TTGATTTTATTTTAATACAATTTTACATTTCTATATTATTATATAATTTAATATCTATAGACTACTTCTATATTATTAGTATTATCTGTTTATTCATGTTTGTTTTTTTTATTTCTTTTTTTTGCTATTTACTTTGGTGTGTGAAAAATTCTTTTTCAGTTTATTTTTTTTTTTGTAACTTTACACTCTATTGTATTATCGTATTTTTCATTTATAGTTTTTGTTTTTTTTTTTGTTTTTTTTGAAAATCGTATAAAAATAAAAAAGATATTCAGAGAAGATATCTTGCTAAGAGCAAAAGGTCCAAAATATTGTTGTCTCTGATTCAAACAATATAGATTGTTAACAATTTTCTACCACTTCTACTAATATTTGGGCATCATTGGGAATATCACACACATCTTTAAAATACATTAAAGTAAATGTTCTGGATAATAATGGTGTCGTATTATCCTTTTTGTTTTTTTTTTCTCAATTTTTTTTTTTTATTTTTTTGTGTTTTTTCTATAATATTTTATAGATTTGAGTACATATAATATATATATATATATATATATATATGTAATATGTATATAAATTTTGTAAATTATATCTTTCAAAGATAAGTAAATTTTCAATCGATTTGATAAAGTTCAACATACCACACATTGGTATAGTTTGGTTGCTTTTAGGGATACAGGCGCGTCTTATTTATTTTATTTATTTATTTTTCTTTTTTTTTGTTTTTTGTTTTTTTTTTGCTCTATTTTGTCTTTTATTTTATTAATAGCAAAGGATGTGCTAAACTCAATTTTTTGATACTTTATCTCCTGAAAATGGTTTATTTTTTTCTTGTTTTATTATTTTCTTTTTTTTTTTGTTTTGGTCTCTTCTTTAATATTATTTTTGATAATACACGAATAAAGTAACCCGTATTGAAATTAAATTATATTGAATTGGTTTGTAAAAAAAAAAGAAAATAAAAAACAGAAAGTTATGTTTCTGAATTGAAAATAACGTTTATAATGTTTGCGTACCTTTTACACGAAAAGAATAGTTGAGGCCTGAGAGTAGTTGAGAGTAGTTGGTAAATGGAACGCTAACTTAACATAATCATATTTACTCCTATCTACTCTTTCTCAAAGGTTAATGTAGTTGGGAGTAGAAAAGAGTATTTTACTCTTGGAAAAAAAAAATGGAATTTATATAAAAGCGTATGATTATTATTATTAAGGATAATAAGGACGAAATAAAATTTATTTTATTTGATTGTATGTTGTCAGTTTTTTGCTAAAATTTCATATATGTACATATGTATGAATTCTTTCTAAAAAATCTGGGATAAATTTCAGATATTTGTATATAATTTTCGATAAATTTCAAGAAGCAAACTAAAATTTATTTTTGGTTTTTGAACTAATCAAAGTCTTATATTGTACAAAATTCATTAAAATAAAATTTTTCTTATTCAAAAAATGCAAAAAAAAAACAAATTTTTTAAAGAAATACCATTTTCTATATAAATTAATAATTTAAAAGACTTCTTTGAATTTCAATTTCATTTAAATACTTCAACAACACTCATTTAAGTACGTACATATGAAAAATTTCAGAAAAATGTCAGTGAATAAAAAAAAAAATAATTTTTTTCCGATAAAATGAAATGGAAATAATAAATTAAAGTTTTATTAAAACTCATTTATTTCCTTTGAATCATGTTTAAATTGCCATACTGTTAAATTAAATGAAAATAATTTTCAAAATTTATTTTTCTATTTATTTTAGTTTTTCTTCGGTTTTTGTTTTTTTTTTTTTTTTCTATATTTTTTATTAAAACACATACTTTTGGTACTCTTTTATGAGAAAAAATTGTAACTATAATCGATTGTAACTATACTTGATTGTTATTCAATTTTTTTTTTTTGTTTTTTGGTTTTAGATTTTTAGTCAATTTTAACAATTTTCGTTGATTCTTGTGTTGTGTTTTTTTTTTTTTTTGTTCTTATAGTTTTTTTTTTTTTATCTAGTACTAAACATACCTATATAACCAAATAATACTTTACATATCATTCAATTATTGAAACAGTCATTTAACAGTTTATATTCTTGTAACGATAACCGATAAAAAATTTTAAATGTTTAATTTAACTATACATACATAATATATAGATAGATTATTAATATTGTTAGTACAAATGTATGTGCATATAATATATAAGTGTACAATAACTAAAGAAATTTTTAAATGGTAAAATTCCGATTTTGATCAGTTTAAAAATTCTTCTATTTGATTGATTTCAAGAATAGTTGCCCAAAAATTCGTATAAAATTTGGAATGTTTAACTAGAAAGAAAATCACGAAAAACAAAAAAAAAAAAAAAAACAAAAATGACAAAAAATTTCATTCCACTTTGTACTACTTTTTGTATTCTACACACTATAATTTTTGTTTTTAAACTCTTATTTACGATTTAAAGTTGTTTTTTTTTTTTGTTTTTTCTTGTGTTCTTGAGTTTTTGTATATTATTTTCTGTTTTTTGTTTTTGGGTTTTTTTTGTTTTGTTAAATTTTCCATCATGTACAATTCAATATTCACCATCCTCTAGGCAAAACTTTAAAACTAGTAAAAAAAAAAAAAATTTAACAATTTTCGACAAAATTTCCATTGAATCCAATTTAGAAATCCGCAAAAGAAGAAAAAGGAAAAGAAGAAGAAGAAGAAGTAACAAAAATAACAAAAACAAAATTAAAAATTAATACAAAACCAATTAGTACAAGTAGAGAATGTATATATATATATTTTTTTTCTGTTTTATGGTGAATTTAATTTGAAGATGAAAACTAATTAAACTTGACAGCACATAGCGATTTCAATTTAGATTTTTATTTTCTGATTGGAAAATGAAAATTTTAAAAAGAACATAAGTAGATAATTTATTTGTATGTAGTATGATGATTTGAAGTAAAGACGAAAATTAAATAAAGCCATAAAAAAAAAAATATATATTTTTAAGAGGTTGGACAGGGAACATTATTTATCTTAAGTATCTTTCTCTTGATAATTATTTATCTAGGGGCCTTGGTGGCCTGGTGGGTAAGAGCGTACAAAAATACGCTGTCAACACTGAGGAAGTGTGGGTTCGAATCCCACAAACGTCGTAAGAGTTATTTCTCCTTACGACATTTACAGCCACGCCTGAAAAGGAGAGTTTGTGTAATTAACTGTTCACATTTATGTGGCAAAGAAATGCACTAAAAAAAAAAAATTATTTATCTTAAAAATCTTACATGTACTCGTAAAATTTACTACTGCAAAATATCTCCTCAAATCTTTAATATTTTGCTTGCCTACTAATCATATTTTTCTGTTCTTTCTCGAACACATCGAAAGGAGCACGCAAACTTTAACTAACGAAGAATTTAACACTACCTCAATCTAACAAAAAAAAAATCCTTCTATAAGAAATTTGGTTTTAGGTTTTTAATTTAGTGTTTCTGCAAAAAGTACCGTATAGTGTATAGTATATATGCACTGAAAAAATGCACTGGAAAAATGTAGTGAAACTGTACTGTGTGTAAGATCATTTCAAAATGAAAATACGGTTAAAATTTTAAAATCTGCCATTTGTGCTTTATTTCATTTATGTGGAAAATGAAAAATTTCCCACATTTGGGTTTTATAGCATTTGGCTTTATTTCAAATTCTCCTGTAGTATTAGTAAAGTTTTACGAGTTAAACAAATTTTTGTATGTTCTTTAATTACGAATCTGTAACACAAATAAATTGAGATTATAAAAAATAGATAAAATTATATTTTTAACTATTATACATTTTTATAATAAACATATTTTTTTCTGGATTTTTTTTTCTTATTCTTATATACATTTAAAATAGAACAGTAAATATGTTTTGTTAATTGTGCATAAAAAAAGCAAATCAAATAAAAATCAAATAATAATTAATTAGGTATATAATTTTTTTCAAAAAAAAAAAAAAAAGCAATACTGCATCCAAAGCAAAAACATTTCAATAAAATGAAAATTTTATCCAAATTTACAGACACAAAATAGAAAATTTTAATTAGTTTGGTGTCTGTTTCGTAAACCTTTTTTTGTCTGTTTTTTTCTTTTTTGGCCAGAAAATGAAATATTCTACGATGCTATATTATATAGTGTGAAGACCTTTGAAAATAAATACCTGTATAAAACAAATTGCCATGTTTTTTTTTTTTTTATTTTTATTTTTTTGTGTCTTAAGATAAAAAGCAGAAAAGGATAACAAAACCATAAAATGAATTTTATGCCAAAAAATTTGTACATATTTATTTATTTATTTTTTTTTTTTTTTTTCATTACATTCTTTATGCATTCTATGACAAAAAATTACCTCCTGTGGTTAATAATGCAAACAAACATAATATATTTTATATAGGTACAAAAAAAAAAAAAAAACAAAAAAAAAAAGTGAATTTGAATGCGCCAAAGAAAAACAATGCAGTTCATTTTGTGTTTTGAAAGAAGAACTTAATTTTTTATTTTTTTTTGTTTTATTAAAACTTATAACGTTTTTTGTAATATTTTACATAGATATTATTATTTATATTTATATGTAATTTCTTTTTCTTATATACTATACATATATGTATATATATTCATTCAAAAACCTCTTTAAATTAAACAATACAATTTTCTTAAGTTTTTTTTTTATATTTGATTTTATCTATATGTTTTTGTAATAAGCTCAAAAATTCATAAATACTTTAAACATTCTTGTATTTCCTTCGAGGATTTAAAATATAAAATAACAAAGATTTTGAAAAAAATAAAATAAACATGAAGAAGAAAATCTTTACAATTTTTATTAAAATAGAAATCTTTTTAGTATGCTCTCAAATCACCCTCTTTTCGACAGTTTACTATAGTTTTATTTTACTAAATATAAAAGAAAAAATTTTCTTTTTAGTGCTAAAAAGAATAACAAAAATTACACCTTGTAAATTGCTTTCACTAAAAAAAAAATCACTTTTTCCAACAAAACAACTTGAAAATTTAATAGTTCCAACAGTTCTCTAGAAAAAAAATCAAAAGAAAAAAAACAAAAAAAAAAAAAAATATCCTTAAACAAAAGATAATTTTCCTTAAAAAAAAAAATACCTCCTAAGTCCTAAAGTCATTTGACTCATTTAACAGGAAATGTTATCCACAAAAAAAAAAAAGGATCTTAAAACAAAAGAAACATAACAGATTAAATAACTACAGAAAGATTCCAAACATACAGACACATAACTATATACAGATTCAAAAAAAATGTATTTATATATACATATATTCTGTAATATACAAAAAAAAAAAAAAATAATAAACTATACTCGTATCATATATAGTTATTTATCTTTTAAGCTTTATTAACTAACTATTATTACTTAGTATTACTTTGTTTTACTCTTTTGTTTATGTGTTTATTAGTTAAAATTTTTGCACTAGAATTTGAACTAAAATTCAACAAAAAATAAAAAAAAAAAAAAATAAAACAAAAAAGGACGTTCAAAATGGTTGATTTACAACTTTTAGTGGTAAAAACAAATGCATTAGATATCCTTTCTAATATCTACTGGCTCTTACTTTTTTTTTTTCCTTTTTTTAATACAATTGCTTGCAGTATAGGTATAACAAGTTATATGCTGTTATTTTTACATATGTACATAAATACATAGATATTTTTAAAATTTTTAACATACTAATTTAACAGTAACTAACTAACTAAATACCATCATATAAATTCCTTATTTTTTTAAAAAGGTTTATGTACTTATTTATATATGTATATAATATGTGTAACTTTATTCTTTAATTTGAATAAATATCCTTTAATCTGCATGTTGTGTAAGTATGAAAAATTATATGTATACACATTTTATAATAACCATTGGCATCTAAAAAACCATTCTTTAAGCTTAACAATAAATATATAGGTTAAATATACAAGGCTAAAAGCCATATTCATATATCATATATCCATAAATATTTTTACTTTTATTCTTTTGTCACTGTTGTTATTTTATGGATGATCTATAGATCAGAAGCTACTATACTAACAATGAAAATTAAATCTATTTTCTTTTCCTTCTATTTATTCAAATCAAATGAAAATTTTTTTGGGATATATGTATACATATTTTGAAACTTAATTCTTTTGTTTTTATTATTATCCCCAAAAAAAAAAAAACAAAAAAGAAAAGTATTCTTGACTAGGTCCTTTATAACATTCTACATTATACACATAAATAAACATAAACATATACCTATTATACCAATATCCTATATATAACAAGAGTAAAAGAACTTTGAAAAAAAAAAAAAAAATTGTTACAGCAGTCGTATTTATAAGGACTATTAAAAAAAGATGTGATAAAATAAGAAAAGTTCTTCTAAAATGGGATTAAAGAATGCTTCTTTTTTATTTTGTTCTAAAACAAAAGCACAATCCATAGTCATCAGGTGAACAATAACCCGCAGCAGTAGCACTAAAATGAACAACAATATAATATTAAAACAAAAAATAACAAAAAAAAACAAAACATATTTGATATTAACTTGAATAGGTACCTAAAGTACATATCCGATTTACTATTATACTATATACCTATTTTTTCTTTTCCTCCAATATATAAAATCAACTACACAAAATAATAATATATTTTAAACGGATGTGGTGCAACAAAATGGCTATATACATGCTATATACTCTCTTGAGGTTTAATTGCTCTGAAACAAAAGCAAAAGAAAAAGAAAATAAATCAGCACAATACAAGAACGGACAAGACAACATCCCATAGACCAAAGAATTTAACAGAAATTCCCAAAAAAAAAAAAATACAAATACAAAAATACAAAAATACAAAAATAATAGAAAAGAAACGTAAAATAAATAGAGGAATCATGAAAATCCTAATGAAAAGGAAAAACAAAAAAAAAAAAAGGGGCAGAAAAAAAAAGAAGGTTTTTCGATACAAAACCAGCATGTACACAGTACACAGAAAAAACTATATATATAAAAACAAATAAAAAATAATAATAATAATGGTTTTTTGCCCAACAACCTGCCCAACAACCTGCCCAACAATAATAAAATGAACTTTACTCCAACAGATCACATTTTTTCAGTTTTTGTACTAGAATTTCTTTTTTTTTCTGTTTCCTGTTTCCTTCATTTTTGTTTTCTGTTTTTTCTGCCCAGTTTTTTTTTTTTTTTTTTTCGTTTTGTAGATGTATAATGTGCAGGAGCTTTTTCAACCGTGGTACTCCTAGATTGTATAGGATGAAACACAAGAGTATTATTAATAGTCATTCTATTATAAAATCAACATGAAAACAAAAATTCAAAATAAATACACAAAAAAAAAAAAAAATTAAAAGAATCATGAATATCATGAAAAATTTTACAGACCGTGAAAAAAAAAAAAAAAAAAAAACATCAACAACAAACCTAGAAAAACAAAATAAGAGTAACAAAAGATGAAAAATTCAAGAAGTCAAGAAATTAATGTTTTGTGAGATGTTTTTACTATGTAAATTATATATAAGAAAAAAAAAAAAAAGATAATAACAGGAAAATAACCAAGAATCTAGGTGAAAAATTCCGTTATCCTGTTTTACCGTTTTTTCAGTTGTTTTTATTTATAGTTTTTTTTTCATGAATTTTTTTTCTTAAATTTTTTTTTTATTGTTTTAGTTTTATTCTAATTTTTTTTTCAACAAGATTCTAACATTATTCTTCTTTCTTTTTTGTTTTTTTTTTTTTTGTTTTTATTTATAATAAAATAACATTCAAGTATCCTGCAAAATAGTGAAAAATAATAGAAGAAGATAAAACAAAAACTAACTGTACATATAAAATATATGTATATTGTATTACATACATACATACATTCAATTGAAAAAGACTATTATTAACGTTATTTTTTGTACAAAATTTATTCATAAGTAGCATTATATTTACACTCTAAATTAAGGATGAAAAAAAAAAAAAAAAATCGTTTTGTAACAACAGTTAAATAATAGTCTGTAATTGTAAATAAATGCTATAATGGTATTATAAATTTAAATGATAATTTTTATAATACTTTCGCCTAGAATAAAGAAACTACGAAAAATGTCCGTAAAATAATGATCTTAAATTTAAGAATTTAAGAATTCGAATCTAGAATTTTATTTATTCGATTATTAATTAATTCCTTAAAATTTTTTAATGTAAATCGAAATAAAGGACTAGAAAAAAAATATTTGATTAGAATAAATATCATATTTTTAAAAAAAATATTTGAAAAACAAGTAAATCAAAAGTTAGAAGTATGAAGACTCCAATATTCTTCTAAATCTGTTCAATATTTTGTTTAGTCTATACAAAGATGAATATTTTCCATCTTTTGCAAAAGTAAATATTGCTTTTATTTAAAAAAAAAAACAGATGCTGTTTTTGTTTGCAATGTTTTTTTCCTTTCCGTTCCTTGGACAAGCATTGGACACTACTAATTCATTTATTACGGTGATTTGACTAAGCTTAAGTTTCAGTTTAGAGATTTATTGGAATTTTGTTTTTATTTTCATTAAATCGTTGATTGTATGTACTCATATTGTCCACTTTCCCCAATCCTGTTCAACATCGTTCTCGACGACGTATTGGAAGAATCACTAATACACCAAACAGGAATCAATTGGATCCTTACATCTCGTTTAGAGGACCTCAAATATGTGATGATATTGCTCTACTTGCACATACACACAGGAATATGCACCAAAAACTAGATTCCCTAAAGACAAAAGCACATAAAGTAGGACTCAATATAAATATTGCAAAAACAAAGTCCCTAAGATTGAATGCAAACAATTCCAATCCACTAGCAATAAACAACACATACATGTTGTTGTATGTGACAGATTTCAGAGATGTGACAAGTTTCAACTACCTTGGCAGTATTCTTACCGCAAACGGAGGAGCAGAAGAAGACATTAAGAATCGAATAAAATTAGCAAAGATGGCATTCGGGAGACTTTGGCCAATCTGGAGATCACCACAGTTAACCAAAGGCGCGAAAATAAGGATATATGAAGCCTGTGTGAAATCGATTCACTTCACTAATCAAAAACTCTTCAACAAATAAATTACAAGTATTTGAAAATAAATGCCTCCGAACAATTCAAAATATAAGATGGCCTAGAAGAATATCATATGAGGACATACTAACTATCTCTAGACAAGAAACCATACTCTGCCAAATCAAGAAAAAGAAATGGAGATGGATAGGTCACACACTTCGGAAAGCGCCAGAGAACATTGCACGCCAGGCGCTCGACTGGAATCCACAGGGAAAAAGAAGTGTGGGTAGACCTAAAATAACATGTTGAAGGTCTGGCCCTATGCTCCCCCAGGAGGTAAAACAGGAAAAAAAAAAAAAAAAAAAATGTACTCATATTCTATTGCACAAGATTATGAAAAACAAATATTTTTATTATTGTCCCATCATCTTATAAGTACCAAAATTATTTTACTTTTATTTAAAAATATATATGGCCCAGCCTAGGTTTGAATCCAAAACCATTCTGATCATTAATTCCAAATGATCTTTTAGTTATCAGGTTTAACTGCAATTTTTATTCATTTTTTTTCACAATAATAATATGCAAATAGATGTATATGTACGTTATGCATTAATATTTTTTTTTTTTACTGATGATACAGTAACTCAACACTTGGTATCATGGTAATTATTCCAGCAAAAAAAAAAAAATAAATAAATAAATGTTGAATGTTGCGAAAAAAATACATTTTGTTTTAATTTTAAACTGCATTTTCTCGTATAATATTTTATTTAAAATGCGAAATAACAGACCTCGTTATAAAATAAAAAAAAAAATACTATTATGATATTTTTCTCCCTATATACCAGTATTTTTAATTGGATATTAACATCTTGTAATTAATAAAATAATTAAATATTGAAACAGAGAAAAATATACATATATATATTTTTTTTATTTTATGTTGAACGCGTTGTACTGATGGATATTAAATATCTATAGTTGTATTTATATATGAAAGAATTAAATTTCAAAATAGTACATTAGAGAATAAGTACTTACATATTTACTTTAGAGAATAAAATATATAAAGGATATAATTTAATTTAGTATTAAGAAATATTAGAAAATTTATTTAATTTTTTTTTTTTTCTTAATTGGGAATAAGTTTTGTAAATTTTTCCATAATTTTCATTTGCAGATATGATATCTTTCATCTGTTCAAAACTATTAAAATATTTAACTGATTTTTTCATTTAATTTACATATTATATAATCAGATATTATTTAAGTTTATCTAAAATTATCCAAATTTATCCAAACTTTTAATATTTCATAAAATATTATATCTACTTACACCTGCTTGTTTTTATGCCAAAAGATGTTAGTTTTATGTAAGAGATATTAGTTTCAGTATTTCCGTCAATTTGTCCGTCTCAGTCATCCCCTGCTTATGCTGGCTTATATTAGGCTGAAAAATTAAAAATTTACTATATTTTTAGACATTTATAACTTAGGCACCGGTAAAAACTTTTCGTCGTTAAGACATAAAAATAAAGTTCCAGCAATATATTTGTAAGTGTGTTAACGGCTTTTCTTAATTTAATAGTGTTGCAGTCCCTTAAAATTGCATAAAAAGTTCTATTTTCAAATGAATAAATCTCAGATTCTGCTCAATAATTTTTCAATCTGAAAACGTTAAAAAACCTGGTTTTTGCTTACTTTTATAAATCAATTTCCAAATTATGAATTGTTTTGCAATTTAGTAATTAATTTAACCGTTATTTGATGACAAAATTTTGCAAGATTTTTCTTCTTTTATAACTCCAGTACACCATTACTCCAGTTAGATAAAATCTTAAAATTTGAGAGACGAAATATCTTTTTAGTACTGCAAGTTTGCTCAGAAAATTTTTTAGTACCGCATCCCCATTTTAAAAATTAATATTTTTGATATTATCTGTAACTATTTGATGATACCTGTAGGCTGTAACTTAGGCATCTGTACAAAATTAAACATACAAAATTAAAGCTTCAACAATATATTTTTATATGTGATCATGATTTTTCTTAATTATGTTGGATTGCCTTAAGAACCCAATTAAAGAAAATATCTCTTTATTTTTCACATTTTTTCTTATTATATGAAGTTCAAAGAAAAATTTTAAAATTTTACAATTTTAAACAGTTTATATTTGCCTTATGGAAAATGTGTGCATTTAAAAACCGTCAGTTTATATTCTGTCTTGTTTTTTTTTTGTTATTTTAAATAAACATAAATTTATAAATTTTATTAGATTTAATAATCATTTATTTGGAAAAATTTTCTAAATAAAACTTTATTTGTGAAAAATATTGCCATAGAAAAATCAAAATATAAAATCAATAAAACAAATTTTTACCGTAATAATTTTCCTTATTTTTATTTTTTTTTTTTTTTGTTTTTGTTAGAAAACATATTTAGAATATAATAAAAGTAAATTACCACAACCATTTTTTATCGTTTTAAGACAATGAATCATAAACTGATGTTATTAATAAATTTTATATCCTGGGAATATTTCATCACCATTCTAACCATAACCAAAATATTATTGTAACAGTTATTCCTTTTAGACTTTGTTTTTTGTTTGGTTGTTTTTCAAATAACTTTTTGAAATTTATGAAATACTGTTTATTTCTATTTTTGTAATTCTTATTTATATTTCAAAATTTGACCACATAACCACAAAAAATATACCACATTCAGAAAATAATTTAACTATCATAGATTTATAATAATTTATGCTATAACTTTTCCTTTTATAATTTTCATTCAACCAAAAAAAAAAAAAAACAATAACAAAAACAAAAACAAAAAAAATATAAATATAAAAATAAAAACCAAAAAGAGTAAAGAAACAAAAAAATTATAATGGAAAATCTAATGAGAGTAATAAAATATATTGATGGAAAAATTGGAATATTGCACCTCATTAATCATTGACATTTGAACCAATACTGTACTATTACTTTACTTAATTTACAACAAAATATTCATATATATATATTATATATATATATATATATATATATATATATATATATATATATATATATATTAATATGAAATTCCATGAATTCATTGATTCATATTCATTATTATTGAACTTTGTATTGATGATACGAATTAAAAATAAAAATTGTATATTGTATATTATAATAGATTATATATATATGTATAAATACGTATATATATATATATACATAGGTATATTATGTATTTTAAAAGAAATAATATAAAAAAAAAAATGTAATATCCTTGAATGAGAAAATTCATTAGCATTGTATTTATCGTTTTCTTATACAAAAAAACTAGAAAAAAAATACAAGAAAAAAAGAAAGAGAAAGAAAATCTGAAGGATTAATGATCGCATATTTCCTAACCACAAAAAAAAAAAAGCCAAGAAAATATTACAAAGAAAAATTTTATTGTAAAACATTAAAAAAATAAAAAAATATATAATATGTACATTTTGTATTAAGGATGAGAATGAAAATATAAAAGCTCAATAAATTATTTAATTCAATTTTGACCTATTACCAAACCGAAACATTGAAATTTTCAAATATCTTAAAAAAAAAAAAAAAATTAATAAAAGGAGGTGAATTTTCTTTTGAATAATAAATTTTTTGCAAGTTGTATTATAAAATTTATTATATTTATAAATGTATAATGAAAGCAACAATATATAGATACAAAATATATAATATACATATACATATACATATTGTATTTAATATGAATAATTAATAAAATTAAATGATTCTAAATATATATGTTAAGTGAATTAATTAATTATTTTTAGATGATAATAATCATTTCATTTATATATCCTTATTTGTATTTATACAATATTCTAACAGCTAATATATTGAAATTCAAAGATAATGCAAATTTATTTAAGAGTTTAAAAATGGTAACAGTTTTTTAAACTCGTGAATTGAAAATCTAAAAACAAAAAAACAAAACAATAATCTGTAAACTAGTACTGATTAGATTTTTATTTCCTCTTCTCTTAAAAAAAAAGCAAATTTTCCGAACTGAACAAATAAACATGAAAATTATCACTTAAAATTAAAGATTTTTTTTTTTTTTTTTTGTTATTTGCGAGGGTAGGTGGGAATCACCGAAAGACGCTATAGAGGAGTGAAAACGAGCATGAGTTCTCTATGAGTGTGTGGGACTTTAACTCACTAAACACCACCTCCCTTTTTTGACCAAACAATAGGTTATACGACCTTTAGTACTATAATTGTACTGCCTGGTCATAGGAAGATGAGTTAAGGAATGAAAATAGATTTCAAATTGGCAGCCATATTGTGAACAAAGTTATTAATATTCACCTTGAATGCTTTGCACGTTGCATCAGATTTCCATAATGTCATTTTAATCTTTCACAGAGTCAGTTTTAATTTTAATATATTATCTGGTATTTTTACTATATACATACATATATTATATAAAATTGAGAAAATCTTATATCTGAAAATACTATATTAATTAATATATAAGTAGGATTTATTATGATTTATGTTTAAAAATTGATATGTCTATATTCAACTTCTTATCCATAGAGATTTATTTCAATAAAAATTTCTTTCTTTCTACATTAAATTTAATCAGTTATTATTAATTAAAAGAATATCATAGATATCAAAATATTATAATATGTATGAATGTATCTCACATTTTATTAAGGACATATTATATTGATAATTAATTTAGGTATAAATATTAAATTATGATCATAATGCATTATAAGTTTTTATTTTTACTTTTTTTTTTGCTTATAAAAAACATTCCAAAGTTTAATGCACACAGAGACACTAATAAAATATACATTAAATTTAGTCTTTTCTAAGGATTTATTTTATAGTAGAAACCTGCAGCATAAATAATTTTTCTCTTTATGAAATTTATTTTAGGATAATATTGTTTTAAAAGAAAAACCAAAAAAAAAAAAAAAAAAAAACATAACATACACACGTGTAGATTTTCAAAAATTCAAAATTATAATTCAAAATTGTACAAAAAGATAATAGAAAAAGATTTAATAAAATATTAGAGTAAAATATGAAATGACATTTTTTTTTTTTTGTTTTTTGTTTAGTTTTTTAGAAAGACCTACCCAACAATTTAGTTTATTAATTTCCCAAAAAATTTAAAGAATTCTAATAAAAAAAAAAACAAAAAAAAAAAAAACATTATAAATTTTTAATTTGAAAATTTGTGCAAAATTCTATTTTTGGTTGATACATCCGATGTCTACTTTCTAAATATAAAATAAAATTTATTAAAAATTATTAAAATAATATAAGAATTTTTAATTCGAAGAGAAATTCTATGAGAAAAGAAAAGAATTTTTGAAAATTATTTGGAAAAAAATTTAATTAAAAAAATTGTTTTTTTTTTCATAAAAATAAAATGAAAAAGAGTAGGTATTCATTCTTAATATGAATTCAATATTATATAGAATGAATATGCTAAAAGAAATCAGACTTTATGCTAATATAATACAATATATAATTATAAAATAATAAAAATAAAAATAAAAAATTTTCTAAACAATTTATTTTTATCTCTCATTAAATACTTACCGACCTAAACTAATTCAAAAAAAAAAAAAAAATAAAAAACTGAAGATTTACTAATCTGAAATCTCTAAAGATACTCTTTTCCAAAAAAAAAACTAAAAATATTTTTTTATATATATCAATAGAATATGATAGCATTATAAAAATTTTTTTTATTTCTCGATTAAAAACAAAAAAATAGAAAATTTAAGGAAAAAGTTTTATATTATGGAAATCAAAAATTTCTAGGAAACAAAAAAAACAAAAATGAAAACAAATTTTCATTAAAATTTATTAAATTTTATTAATTTAGAAGAGTTATTTTTAAGATTTTACGGCCAAGGGGGTTATATGAAAATATTCTTATATAAAAATAACTAGAAAAAAATTTGTAAAATGATGGACAGACTAACTAATAAACGAATATGGGCAAACAAATATGCAAATTTTTTCTTTAAATTTTTTTAAGATTAGCTTGAAGGTATTTTATATTCTTTTATATTATATTATAAGGGGTTTCCGTAATGTTTTTTTAAGTGTTTCCTATAATTTATCTCTAGGCGCCAGTTATAGCTATCATTGAAATGTTTTCAGAAAAAAGGTTTCATTGAAAACTTATACTTTTTTCCGTATAGGCGATTAGTTATAGCAATCGGAGAAAAGTGTCAGTTAAATTATTTGTTAAATGGCAAATGACAATAATGAAGGCAAAGTAAAAATAAATGTAATTTAAATTTTTGTTAGCGTTATTTCGATCTTTGCAAAATTATATTAATTTATTTAATTATTATTGGTACAAAATGGTACTAATAAAGATTAAAAAAAAGATTTTTTTATTTAAAAATCATATTGACTGAATTGAGAAGAATAAAAAAAGTATCTTCTTCTTCTTTAGCTGCCAATCCTCTAGGATGTTGGCGAATTACATTTAGACATCATTGCAAATTTATGGTAATGTTGTTGTATTCTTCTCTGTTGGATGCTGTTTGTAATAGTTCGGCGATTGTTCTCAACCCTTTCCAGTTTCTGATATTACGAAGGTAAGATATTTCTTTTCTACCTACACCGCGTCTGCCTTCAATTTTGCCTTGGATTATAAGTTGTAGGTTTCATATTTATTGTTGCGCATGATGTGTCCAAGGTATGCAGATTTACGGCGCTTAATGTTTTGTAATAGTTCGCGTTCAGTTTGTAATCTGTGCAGAACTTCGGTATTACTCATTCTATCGACCCACGATATTTTTAAAATTCGTCTAAAGGTCCACATTTCAAACGCCTCCATCTTATTCATATCTTCTATCTTCAACGTCCAAGTCTCCATGCCATACAAAAGAACTGACCAGACGTAACATTTTACGAGTCTTAATCTTAGACTGAGATCAAATTCTCTATTGCACAAAATTTTTTTATGTCTGCAGAAGGCCTCACGTGCCATTTCTATTCTACATTTGATCTCAGATGAGGTTCTCCATTTTTCATCTAACCAATATCCTAGATATTTGAAACGGGTGACTCGCTCAACGTCTAAACCATTTAACGTTAATTTAGTAGTATTACCATAGGTATTTCTTCTGCTTACATGAACTTGGTTGTACTTGTATTCATATTAAGGCCAAATAATTTACTATGGTGATTGACTTTTTGCAGCAATAACTGAAGATCTTGTATATTATCCCATAGAAGAGTTGTATCGTCGGCGTATCTTATGTTGTTGATAGTGATGCCATTAACTTTTATGCCTTCTTCCCTATTACTAATTGCTTTCCGAAAAATAAATTCTGAATACCAAAGTATACATAAATTTTCTAGAATTAATTTTTTTTTTTACTTTTTTTGAAATTTCCATTTTAAAACAAAAAATTTTAAAACTAAACTTAAACAAAATAATAAAAAAAAACAAAATTTAAGTCTAAACTCATTAAAATACAAAATCATCATGAAATATATCAAGAATTGCATCAGAATTTTTTTCAATGACAAACAGAAATGGGAAGAAATGGAACATATGTCATTGGAACAATTTTGTTTCATTAGCAAAATCACTGATTAGTTGTTCAGGAAAATTTTTTTTTTGATTGATTGATTTTTTTTTTTAAATATTTAACTTAAAATTTAAAAATTCGTAGCAGAATTTATTCTTTAGAAATTATTTAATCCTTAAATCAACACTTTTGTTAAATATTATATGTCTTTTCTGCAAAAAAAATTTAAAATAAACATTTTCCGGAAGCGTTTCAATGATAGCTATAACTGGCGCCTTAAACAACATCTAATCTGGTCCTAAACAAATTGATTTATACTTTATGTCGTTATTCTGTAATCTTTATTTAATAATGATTTTTATTCAAAATTTTCTGTGAACTTAATTTTAAATAACTGGAACAAACAAATTACAACTCAATTTTCTTAAAATAAAGAGTGAATTATCTCAAATTTTGAATTCTTTTTTATTATACTTAATATTATTAATTGACATATAACATATAATTTCAAAGAGACTTGAAACGAACATAATTTTATTATTCTTACATTATAATCTAAAATTTTCAATTTTTTGATTTAATAATAATTGTCTGTAAATCGTTTCAACTTTCAACTCATATTTAAACTCCAAATTTTCCAAAATGAGTAATAAACAAAAAAAAATCAAATTAAAATTATTAAAAGTAAATAGTATTTTTTTTTTTTTAAATTTGTTTAATTGAAATCTTACTTATTAAAATTATATTTATGAATATTTTATATTTTTAATTATTAAAATTCAAATTAGTAAAAAAAATAAATAAAAATAGCTAAATCCATTAACAAAAAAAAAAAACTAATAATAAAATTAAACTGAGTGAAAAATATTTTGAGTGAGATTATTCAATCGCAAAAAAAAAAAAAAAAGAAAATTAAATAAATATGAGTATATTGAATAAATATTTAATGAATATATAAAAAAAAAAACAAAAATAATATTTAAAAATAATAATTTATGTTTAACAAAAAAAAAAAAAAAATGTAAAATTAAATTTTAATCTTTTTATATTTATATAATTATGTTTTTTTATCAAAATATAATTAGTTCAAATGTGAAAAAAATTATTAAATATAATAATAATATTGATAATAATAAAAATAATATAAATTTAAGAAATTTTTTAATATTGACGTTATTTATATTTAAAAAAAAATTTTATTTAATTGTAATGTACGACTTTATTGTATGGTTATTGTGCGTTTTATTACGCATTTTGTCGTGCTGACTAGCTTTGGATAAAATCACCATAAGAAAAGTTATGGTCGATCCTTTAAAAATATTTTGGGTTCTAACAAACAGCAGTTATTTAAGTAATATTATAGGTAAATATTAGAATATAAATTTAAAAATTTTGATTTTTTTTCATTTTTTTTCACTGTATTTATATTTATATTTATGTCGTCGCTTTTATATTTTTATAATATCATGTTATATGTTTTTTATGGGTATATATAAAATATAGGTACATTTCAATATATTGATCAAAATTATTTTTAATAATTATTTATTGTTTTTGTTGTGAGAATTTACTAGAGTTAGGATAATATGCTATTTCATTCATTTTATTTTATACTTTCATATTTTGTTCTTCATTCAATAATTTTTCCAAAATTCAAATTGCATTCAATAATGGATTTCCATTAGATTTATTTATTTATTTATTTAATCTAATTATTAATACAATAAATTGCAATAACATCAGTAAGACCCTCGGCTACAAAAGCCATTTTGGACCTGGCCATTAGATTTGGAAATCATGAATTTTTTTACAATTATTTCCTGACATTGCATACTTTTAGGATCATTCCCCGTAAAAACTTTAAATTGTTCATTCCCATAATTTCTTACAATTATATTATTCAAAAATAAAATATTTTAAAATTTTTATTTTTTTTAAAAATAACATCAAATGATTGAAAAAGTGAAATTCCTTCCTCGTAATTATACAAACATAAAAACAAACTGTAAACGTTGCGATTAAATCCTATAGAAGAAATTTTTGTGTTTAACTTTATATTTACATAACATTTAATAAAATTTTTTTTTAGTTATTTTTTTAATTTTTGCTTTTTATTCTCTTATTAAATAATTTTTATCTGAATTTTCCAATGACTGTTTATTACTATCCGATATTAATATCAAAAAAATTTTGTTTTTTTTTTTTTCGTTTTTTATCTCGTTTTGTTTTGTTAATTTTTATTTTTTTTTAACACTGACAAATTTTATCGGAAAAATTATTAACATTCATTCACATATTTTATTTTTAATACACACATATGTATGTATGTAATAGTAAATATATCATATTAAATGAACTGTTATTATAAAATATTCCTATATATATATATATAATATGCAATATATATAGGAAATATTGTATCTACTTAAATAGTATAATATGATAACAGTTTTATATAGGAATGTATAAATGTGTATGTTTATAATATAACAAGTTATTATATGGTTTTATAATATGTTCCTATAAATTTCATTTAATTATTGCAAAAAAAAAAAAAAAAACAAATTTAAGCTATATTATTAAAAGAATAAACATGAAAATTTTGAATAATTAGATTTTAAGGTTGAATTTATGTCAGATTTTCAAGGATTTTATCTATTAATATCGTTATATGTATATAATTTTCATATATATAAAATAGTTAAATTCTTAAATAAGAGTACAAAACAAAAAAAAAAAAAAAAAAACAACAAAAATGATTTTTTAATGTAATATTTGTTATATCAAAATTTTTCGGACATGAATCAGATCTGTAAAAAATCAAGCACCAATCATAATTTTCTAGAATAATTTGAGAGTTTTTTCATGCGAGATAATAAAAGGATTATAATGTGAAGGAAATTATTGCTTTTGGTGAAATAAAGAGATTATTTTTTAAATTTATGATTTAGTCACAGATATTATATATATAAATTTTCAGATTTTATTTTACCACCACAGTATATATACATATATATATATATATATGTTTATTTTAGCAAATTCATTTTAAATAATTTTACTGAAATGTAAATAAATTTTAAATATATATTTAGATAATCATTATACATATATCATTTGTTTATATATACATAATATTTATTTATGAAGTGTTTATACAAAATTTGAAATTAATTTTTGAAAAATTTTTGGAATTCTATAATAATTGTGGTGATAAAATTATAATCATTTCATAGGGAAAGTTTATTAATTACTTTGAAACTAATTTTTCTTTTTTTTTTTTTTTTTTTGAAATCCATAAAGTAAGTATACTAGATAAAAATAATGGTATTGTAATAATAACAAAATATAATATGAAAAATTATTTTAAAACCACAAAAATTTTCTTGTATATTCATTTAATATTAAATGTAAAATGTTTGTTTTTATCATTAACATTTAAAAGAATTTTTTGTATTTTAGAAAGTTTTTCAAAGATGAAAACAAAATTTTTAGGCTGCGTAAAATTTATTTTCTTTTTCTTTTGGTAATTGGTATTTCTATCTTATATATTATATATATATGTATTCAAATTGAAATAAACAATTTGATTTAAATCAAAAGAAAATTATTACAATTTCAATTTTGTTTAATGATTCACATAAATGTGTTAACAATTAAAAGAAATAAAAAAAAAAGTTTTTAAAAATAATTTTTATACTTAAATACAATTATTAAAGAAAAAAAAATTAAAATTTTTTTTTTTTTTTTAATTTATAACAATTTAAAAGTTAAAATTAATAAAAGTTTTTTTTTTGAAAAATAAAAAAGAAATCAAATTTTCTTAAGAAGATTAAAAAAAAAAAAAAAATCAAATTCAATTATGGTATCCTTATAAAAGAAACAGAATGGCAGGTCCGGTCTTCATTTTTTTTCCAAAGAAAAAACAAAAAAACAAAAACATTTTTATTTTTATTCTTAGTTTTCTCTTGTATCTTTTTAATTGGGTAGTCACTAAAATAACCTAACCAAATAACATTTATTCAATCTACCAGCATCATCATATATTTAACAGAACAATTTTTTTTTTTTTTTTTTATAATTTGTTTTTGTTGTTTTTGTATTAAAGAAAAAAAAAAAAAATAGCAAAAAATATTGTAATCAACTTCAAGGACATTTTTAACTGAAAAAGAAACGAAAATTAAAAAAAAAAAAAAACAATTTATAAGTATAAATATGTATAAATTTTTAAAAAGCCCTCATTTAGACCTAAAATTTTAAATAAATATACAAGAACCAAAAAAAAGAAAACCAAAAATTGTATATCTTATTCTTACATTTGAATTTTTCTTTTTTCCTTTTCTGTTTTTCTTTTTATTTTTTTTTCTTTTCTGTTTTTATTTTTTTTTTTTTTTGGCACTTTTCAACTTATTTTAATTTTTTTGTTTTTTTGTATTGTTTTTCTTTTTCAAGAAATTATTTCAAAAAAGAAAAATGTGTGCATTTACCGCCTTTTAATTTTTTTAAATGTATGATTCTTAAAATAATCTCACGTTCTTAAAAATTCAAGGCTAAGTGCCCATCCTTGTATATTTAGAATATATTTATAAAGTTTTAATTAAAGACAAAAAAAAAAAATATTTTTCTTAGTTTGATTTTATGATTTTATGATTTTATGATTTCATGTTGTCTTTATTTTTCTTTATTTAAATTATTTAAATATTTTTGCCACACACATTTTATGTCTAAATATTTTGCTTTTTAACTTTTTGGGTTTAAAATATTAAATGTTAAAATTTTCTATTATGACTTTAAGTATATTTTGAGTTGATATCATAAAATCTGTAAAAAATCATTTATAAAATTATTTATCGTTATTATATAAACCGTAATTTTTAAACTTGATGAATAATTTAAAAAACTTTTTAATGCTTTGACTATCAAAAACGAGAAAAAAATTTTTTTTTATTACTCTACATTTTTGTTTGATTCGTTAAAAGTTAAAAAATGTTCGCAAAGTCTACAAAGGCAATATTAAAATTTTCAATGATTAATAATTAAAAATTAAATTCGCTAAGCCGATAATCTAAAAAAAATTAAAATTAAAATAAAAATTAAAATGCAGCTTTATTTTACCTTTATATCCTTTAAGTTTCAATTCCGTTTTATGGTTTTGAAAAGTATAAAAATGATCATATTTGTGGTATATTAGACTAATTTTTAACTAAATCATTTACATAATCTGATTCATGGGAATTATACAAGCAGTACATTTTTTAACAAAATTTTCGATTTTAAGCAGTTTATTGCAGATTGTTACTTGTACACAAGTTAGAAATTACATAAAGACATGGACATTATCATTAAGAAATATAATTTCTATTTATTTTTTAATCAATTTTTTAGATTTACATTGAAATTATCCTTTTAATAGAATGCAGAAAACTTCTTTCCTGAAATGATTATATTTGAGTCCATTTTGTTCGAACAAATTTTAAAAAAAAGTTAAATGAATAGTTAAATAAATCAATGATTTTGGATATATATGTAGATGAAAATAATGACCTTAAATATAATATTATGTACAATAGATTAGATTGTTATTTAAGATGTATAAATGACACTGCAACTTTTTGATTTAGATCTATTGTGCTCCCTCTGTTATTACGTGTTGTAGATTTTGGCTGCACTTATAATACTTCTGTCAGCCCTACTGCCACTAAGAAAGTAAACACTTGTATAAGGTTGATTGCAGGCAGTTCATCTTTGACAAAGGAACACGTTCCTACAGTTGCACATATCTTACCCGGATTAAAGCTCCGCTTTTGAGAATGTGATCTGGAGTTTTTTCTTCTTCTTGACAAAATTTGCATTTATTGTCATTTTCTATTCCAAGTTTCTTTAAGTATCCCTTCATCCGACAGTCCTCCCGACAGAAATCCTGTTAAAAATCTCATTCTATTTTTACGTAATCCTATGATTTTAGCAATATCTTTTCCGGTTATAGTTTTTCCAGAAGCTTGTTAGATTATCTGAGCCCTGATTTTTTTTTCAGTTTTCCTCTTCGATTTTGAGTGCTTGTCTTACTCTTATTTTGTGGTTACTTATGCCACAAAAAGTTTCGGGACCTGTGAAGGAAGTTTTAGCTTCTTCTTTTGCAAGTCAAACAGCCTATCCATTTCCCTCTAAGCCTAGGTATCCAGGTACCAAATAGAACGTTACTTTATTATTTGTTCCCAAACGGTTTAGTTTCACTAAGCACTACCAAACTAATTGGAATTTAATTTCTTGTGAGTTTAGCTGTGCTTTTATGGCTGTTTGGCTGACTGATATAATAGATATTTCTCTATTTCTATATACTCTATCGAGGTTATTATTATGTATTCATTACCTGTAATAATTTATAAAAAAAAATTGAACAAAATATATAATAATTATTCTATTTTATTTACTTTCATTTAATATTTTTCTTTGCAAATAAATTATATACGAGTATAACACTACAAATTACTATATCCAAATTTTTAAATTTAAAATGTAATTTATATATTTATAATTTAATAACAATTATTTCTATTTTACAAAATTCGATACTTTCGTTCCTTTTTTAACACATTTTCAAAAAATTTTGAAAAAAATATTCATATTAGTTTCACTTTCCTTCTGTCCGTCTGTCCCTCCGGGTGTTTACAAAATTTCTACACCGTTTGAAAGACACCAATGAAATTTTAACTACGGATAGGCATTGCCAAAAAACTAATTTTGTGGAACAATTTTTTTCTGTAGCCCCACCTGTCACGGAGCTACAGCCCTATAAAATTCGAATCTATCTTTAAATTGTTATAACACAGATTCTGTAACGCATATTTTCAATCTGGAAACGCCGAACGATACCAGGTGGTTTTATAAACTTTATAAATATATATATATAAAATAAATATGTGGCTTTGCCATGCGGTATTTTAATATACCGTTTAACTTAGAAGCTTGAAATTTTTAGAGGCGTTAGATCTTTGGAGATAAATATGAGTCATTTCAGGAAATATTTTTGTGTCGCGCCCCGTTTAGGAACCCAAAGGGGTTAAAAACTCAAAATTCTCTATTTTTAGACACTTGTAACTTATACAAAAATTAAAGCTCCAACATTATATTTTTGTTTTAAATTTTTTCTTATTGTTTTTATTATTATTCAATTTGTATTAATAAAATACGTAATTTATATTATTATAAATTTATTTTTCAATATATTTTTGGAATATTTTTTAATTTTGGAAATGTGCTTTTTTGAAAACCCTTGGTTTTTTACATTACTTGTTTTCACTTCTTTTCTTACATTTAAAAATATTTCAAAAATATTTCTATATATTATGCAATAAATTACAATAATACGTACTTTTAATTCTAATGCAATTAATTATTTTACTTTCATGTAATTCATACTATATATTATATAAATATAAATGTATATATATATTTATTAATTTTATGTAAAATTATTTATTAACAATGAACAATTTATTATAATTTAAATATATTATTTAAATGAGTAAAAAATATTTAATACATATATTTATTATAGTGATAGGTACTAGATAATTAATACAAAGAAAAAATAAATAGAATGAAAAGTTAAACATATGCTACGTATATGCCTCCATCTTATTTATTATTTTGTTCTATTCTATCTATTTTTTAAATTATTTTATTTATTGCTTTGTACATTTTATTTAATACATTCCATGTTTAATTTACCATAAAAAATTAAATAGAAAATGAATATATATTTTAATATAATAATTATTTTTTTAATACAAATACAATTTAATTTATACATATATGTATACCTACTTATTTGTGTACAGTTATGAACATGTAATTAGATGTAAATGTTTTTTAAAAAGTGTTTTTTGGAAAAAAAAAAATAAATAAAAACCTTTTTAATAGATATTTTAAATAAAAACAAGTAAATGTAACAGTAAGTCGATGCAACCGACTTATTTATACCCTACACCTAAAAAATTCAAATTAAATTAAAAATTCATAAGTTATTTGAGTTAGGTATTTAATATAAGCTAAAAAAAATAAGTGCTTTTACAACTTTCGTACAACATTTCAGGTTTCTATCTTTATTAAATTCGAAGATAGGTCTTGGGAAGTGTATGAAGACACGCGGTCCACCACCCCAATTCATCTCAAATTTTAGAGACATCATCGGAACAGGGTAGAACACTCTTATATTAAATTTCAAGTTTTTACAAATTTCAAGTTCGTATAAAATTTTAAGTTTCTATCTTTATTAATTTCGAACATACACGTATTCGGTTTTGAGAGTTGTATGGGAGGTACCCGAACCCATGGTCCGATTTCTCCCATTTGTAATCTCGGTCTTACTTTAATCATTGTTAACCTACAGTATAAATTTCATCAAGATAGCATCATTATTTTTTCAGTTATCGTGCGTACAGACGGACGGACATCGGTAAATCGACTCAGGAGGTGATCCTGATTCAGAATATATACACATGTCCATATCTAACTCGCTTCCTTTCGGTGGTTACAAACACCATACCAAAGTATACCCTACACTTTAAGTGTAGGGTATAAAAATATACTTGTATCTTTTAAAGGACACATAAAGTTTTATTACTTTCAAAACGGATCACGCTTAAAATTCAAATACGTCAAAATTCAAACTTTTTTAAATTCCAAATTTGCAAAATGCAAAAGGATCAAAAGCCAAATTTTCAAAATCCAAATGTATCAAAATGCGGTACTTTTTTGTTTAGATATATATTATTTAGAACAATGGATATTTTTGGGGGGTTCTTACATATTACTATATTGAGTACAAAAACAGTATTTCAATATAATATCAGTGTTTCAATGTTTGTTTAGTAGGGGTTTGAGAGCGATAGCTTTCACTATTTTCAAATCTACATGTAACAAAAATAATTAGCAGGGATTGGGAGTCCACCTAAATCTCAAAAGAAAAAATCCCAATGATACAAAATCCTAAATAAAACAAAATCCCAAATAAAACAAAACCCCAAAAAAAAAAAAAATTCCATTAAAAAAATACCAAATTTCAAAATTCCAAAGGATTTTCTTTCGTATTCTGAAAGTTTGGATTTTAATATTTGGATTTTTAAATTTGAATTTTCACGCAGATCCTTTCAAAACAGCAAAAAAAAAAACAACATAAGAAATGAAATCAAAAAATAAAATAATTTTCTTTTGATTTATTAAAAACAGGATAATTAGGATCAAAATGTCAGGATTTATAGCACTAAATCTAAAAAAAAAAAAAAGTGATAATAATTGAAAATCTTTTAAATCTTCTATAATACAAACAAACAATTAAGTGGTTTTTTATTTTTCCAAAATTATAATCCTATTTTCAATTTTGATGACTGGAAATGTAAACATTTACAGTTATAGTTATATTTATTTAGATTTTAGATAAATAAAGTGTGCTGTTTAAAAGGAACAATTATAGATTTTTGTTTTATGAATTTAATAATTTATATTATATATTTTAATTTTAATTTTCTTTATTTAATTGTATATGAATTATTGTTATTTATTTTCTATTTTTCTTTTTTGTTTTGTAATCTCTTTTAAAATAAATATGAATTAATATGCATTTTATGTATTATTCACAAACAAAAATTATAATTTTCTTTATTATTAATGTATTAAAATTTTTTTAATTCATTTTAGTGGAAAATTATATTCTTTTCGTATAAATCTTTTCTTTTTATTTTGTATTTTTCATTTAATATGAAATAAATGATTTGGAAAATTATTTCAATTAAATTAAAAAAAAAAAAATAACAACTATTTACATATTTATAAATTAATTAAATAAATAATTTTGTGAAAATTTAGACATTTTTATGAAAAACAAAAAAAAATTGTTTTAAAGGAATAAAAGCTGCTACCCTCGCGCCTGTTTGTTCGCGCCCGCGTTCCTAGCGCGGGAACAGAGGCAGCAGTTCCAATTCCTTCAAGGGAAGTGTGAAGGGAGTTGTGAAGGGATAGACTAAGAGAGAGGAGAAGAGTGGCTCAAAAGGAGGGCGCGAAGGTCAGACGGATGACCAGAATATAGAAAATTGTTTGAAACCTGTTAAAAATATTCGGATTTTTACAGTCGGCTACAAATTTGTAATTGAAATAATATAATATTAATATAATATTTCTAAAGTGAAATAGGCTTTAATTTTCTTTGAAATGAGAAATAAGACCTACCGTGAAATTTTACGAATTAGCTCTTATTTCTGAACTCAAATATGAAATAAGGCCTATTAGGTCTTATTGTTCTAGCTTTATTTCCCTCTGCCGTTATTATATTTATTAAAAATTATTGTAAAAATATTGTATTTGTTTTTTTTTTGTGTTTCATTTATTTAATAAATATAAAAAATAAATGCGTATTGTGAGAATTAATTTTGAAATATTTCATATTTATTTGAAATTATTAAAATTATTATTTGTTTAGTTGAAAAAAACAACTATCAGAATTTATTCATTTATTTTTTTTTTATGTTTTATTTTTCAATTTAGTATGTGATTTTTCTTTATAATTCAAAAACAAAATTTAAAAAGAATTCTTATAAGCTAATTTTAATATGTAAATGGCTGAATTTACAAGCTCTCACAATTAATCTTGTCTGTTTTTGTTTTTTTACACGCTACTCAAATTCTAGGAAAGTTTTCCATTTTACAAAATTATTGTAGATTTGAACAAGAAGCAGAAGAGTTCAAGGGAAATATGAATATAAAGAAGAATTGGCGGGTAAATTGGAGACGAATCTGAATAAATTTATTACTTGATAGAACAAGTTTCATTACCTACAAGATATCTATAAAAGAGAGTTAAAGCTCCAATATTTCGACGTGAGTTAAGAGGAGTAAAAGTTCCCTGAACAGTAGGGTCGCCAATTAGGTCTAAGGCGCGATTTTGGATTTTCTCCAGGTAACCTAATTATGTTTGAGCAGCGCCAGCCCATATATGAGAATTATACTCCATCTTAGATCGAATATATGCTTTATAGATATTGGCCAGATCACTAGGGGAAAAATAAGCTTTACAGCGAAAAAGAAAACCTAAACATTTGGCAGCTTTTTTGGCTATATCAAAAATATGTTCATTCCACAACATTTTTTGATTAAGCTGCATGCCTAAAATATTTAAATTTGCAGACCGTTGTATATTTCCCCCTTGGAACCGTATAATTGGTATGGAGATCAATTATGCAAGAGATCAAACAGATTTGAGTTTTGGAAGTGTTGAACTCAACTCTGTTTTTAACACCCCAATGAGCTATTTTCGCTAGGTCGTGGTTAACTGAACTAGCCATAATTTCCCTTTTCAAACTGATTGAGGTTGAAGTAGCATTTGATTTTTTTTAAAAAATCATAAGATGCCACCAGAGTGCTGTCATCGGCAAAACTATGAATTGGACTGAGGGTAGAATTGAGTAGGTCGCTAATGAAAATTAAGAAGAGAGTGGGAGATAAGGCAGAGCCTTGTGAAACGCCAGCATTTATTTTATGAGTGCCAGACATAAAACTGTCGACAAGGATACAAAATACGACGATTCGAAAGAAAATCCTCAATCCATGCACAGTATCAAATTATTTGATTATAATATTTTGTAATATAAAATTTTATTATCTAATATCTCTTATTAATATTGAATTAATTTTATGGTAATGAATTTATTGGAAAAATTTTTGTTTTAAAAACCAATTTTTTTTTAACTTGTTAATTATATAAAATCTTAAAATTAATTTAACTAACCTAACTTAACTTAATTGCTAGTTACTACAACTACTATCTAATCTACCTTAAATCTAAATTCTGCCAAAACCGTGGTTTTTCTATGATAAAGTTTTTTTTTACAGGTCTATACATATCATACTTAAACAATTCGTTATTTTCAATGTTTAGTGAGTTTAAATTTAATGGTATATTTTTAATGAGAGCGTATCTTTTATAATGATACAGAATCGGAATATGATGATTATTTTCTATATATTTATTTATATTTATTAAGATAAATGAGGGGCTTCGGTAGCCTAGTGGATAGGCGTGTGGCGTATTAAACAAAGAATTGTGGGTTCGATCCCTGCACAGGTCGTAAGTGTTTTTTCTTTATATAGCCCTCTTACGACCAAATATAATGTAAATATATAGTATATAATATAAACAAAATACATAATATTAGTATATAATTTAATAATAGTATAAAAACCTATAATGGCCTTTAGTAGCCGATGGTTCAATAATATTGCATTACATTTATGTATGTAATATTAATATAAATAAATAAATAAATAAGATAAATGAGGCAAAAACCCTGCTTTTAAGCAGTTTTTTATGTATTCAAAATTTTATAACATGGGTGACTGATTAATGAGCTTGCGGTTGTTTCACTATCAGACATTACAACTATTTATCAGAATATACAGAATTTATCTATTACATAGAATTAAAATCAAAATAATTTTTTTCTTGAGATTGCATATCATCAGGCGTAACTATTCAAGTATTAATTGTTTAGAATTAAAAAAAATAAACAAATTAATTAATAAACAAAATTTAATTTTTTTTTTCTGTTTTAATATTTTTAACAATTTTATTTTAGATACAATTGAACAAATCAGACACACTAAAAAATTACTAATTACTTTAAAACAAAACATTGAAATATTATGTAATGTTACAATCAGTCAAAAAATCAGCAATATTCTTTTTTTCCCTTATTATTATTCTTCCTTATTTTTAAATCAGTTGATTTTAAATATAAAATTTTTTTTTGTTTTTAATCTATTATACAACATTTTCACTTTTCAGTAAAAAAATTTTTTAACTCATTTCTATATAATTTAATACTTTTATATTTAAAAAAAAAAATAAAAAAATTTTTTTTTTTTGTAAAAATTTAAATATAAAACCAATATAATATAATATAAAATGCAATGAGGGTAATTTTAAAAAATCATTTATTATTTAAAACCATTATTAACATTGAAGAAGAAACATAAAAAGAAAAAAAGAAAAAATAGAATATTAATAAACAATATAAAATACATTATATAGAAAAAAACGTTTTGAATGAAATTTCAATAAAATTTCATAAGTTTTTTTTTTTCTCTATTCTTTTATACTTATTTATTTTCCTCATTTTTTTTTTTTATTTTTTTTAAATTAAATTTCTAGAAAATAAGGAAAAAAAATATTTGCAAATATTTGCTTAGATTTATACAAAAAAAAAAAGAAAATTCAAACAAAAAACAAAACTAACTTTAAAGAAAAGAATGAAACCCCATCAATAAAAAAGAAACTGAAACCATCAACTAAAGAAAAATGGAAAACTGTAAAAAAATACTAAAAGAAAATTTTCTTCTCAAAATAAAAATATTGTGATAGTATATAATTTTCTATTATAAAGTAGTCTTTCTCATCATAACAACCATATATACAACTATAGATAAAAAAAAAAAAAAGAAAATTGTTTATTTTATTTTAAAATAATTATTATGAGTTTTATGTATCACCTCACCTTAGTATGAATAAAATTTTCTTTATTATCTTATCCATATTATATAAAAATACATAGTATATAAATAATGTATAGTTTAAAAGTAACCAATTCTCAATGAATATTTTGTTTGATTTTTTTTTTTATTTTTTTTTATTTTATTATAACTTTTCATTTTCTTTTATGGTTTTTTTTGTATTTACTTAATTTCTTTTCCTTTTACTTGAGTATATAATGTTCTGGTAAAGTAAACTTTAAAAAAATTAGATTTCATCTTTATTATGTAATAACCAGTATATATATATATATAACATAGTCTTTTAAAATACCATTAAATTAAATTTTCTTTTGGTATATTTTAAAATCATCTCTTTTTTTTCTATTATTGTTTTTTTTTTTTCTTGATTTTAAAACTTTGAACTTTAACTTTTATCTCTCGGTTTCATTTATTATACTTTAGAAAAATTTTCCATCTAATTTTAAATTCATTTTAAATTCCATTTTAAATTACCTAAAAAAAACTTTATTGGCTTTTTCTTTTCTATTATTCCTACTGCTCCTTATCCTAATTTTAAAGTAAAAAATCATTGAAATTGTAGATTTTGAAATCGTTAGATAGGAAAAATTTTTTGTCGTTTTTTCCTTGTTTTTTTTTTTTTTTTGTGAATAGACAAAGTCAGAATATGTGAAAATAGATAAGGAAAAAAAATATAAAGACAATTGAAATTTTATTTGAGTAAAAGTTTTATTGCTGGCAAACTGTTCTTTTTCTGTGATTTTTTTTTTTTGTTTTTGTTTAAGTGGTAAGTAGTACAAAAGAGTAATTGAAAAAAAAATATTACCAAAATTAAGTTCATAAATTTTTTTTTTATTTTTGTTTTTATTTTTAATTAAAATGTTCTAATTTTAAATTGTAGATTATTGCCTATATTTTAGTAATTTAAATCCTATGTTAATACAAACGAAAGATACTTTTAGATTTGATTACTTTGATATTTTTTCCTATTGAATTTTTATTTGTTTTTTTATTTTAGAAACGAAATCAATTAAGTTAAAAATACGAAGACAAGACAATACTATATTCAATTATTTCTATTTTTTTTTTTTTGTTTTTTTTTTTTTTTTTTTTAAATAAATGAATGTTAATGTTTGAATTTATAATTTATCAATTCTATTCATTGTTAGATGGTAATGTACATAAAATTTTAGAAATTTTTATATATATTCTACAGAATGGTACGATTACTTCATACGAACATAGCAAAATATTTTGATTAAATTCGTTTTATATTAATGAATATTTTTTGGAAAAAGAAATAGAATTTAAAAATTAGTATCATAAAGTAATACTTACATAATTTTAACAATCGTCTATTAGGAACTATTAGGAACTACTTTGTTTATAAGTAAAATTATCGACAGAAATTCCATAGATACTATAATATTGTATTCAATCATTTTCTATGAAAAATTATTTTTTCAGATAAATTTTTAATGAAGAAATTATAAATAAGATTTAATTTTTTTTATGGTTTAATAGTAAGAATACATTCTTATATTAACATCCTTATTTCTAACCCTTACAATACAAAGTAATAACATATAACTGAAATGATTTTATATTATATTAATTAGAATGCAACAAGTACAAAAAACCTTTTACTTTTTAAAATAAATCTCATTTGAAAAAAAATTTTTTTATCAGAGAGCATAGTTTTTTTTTTTTTTATTAAATCTACTCATTTACAACCATCTTATCAGGTATCATGTATCTTAATAAGATAATGAACCTGCAACTAAATATATTTTAGATGAATTTATGGATGAAATCCAGTCATTTGATACGTTGATGAGGTATAACGAAAATAAAGAAAAATATCTCAAAATATTGAAAAAAGAAAATTTTTATACTGGAAAAGTATTCTTTTATAATATATTTAATCTAATATTGTTTGAAAAGTAGATTACAAAATCAGATTAAAAAACTTATGTTCAAAAACTGCTTTAAACTATTTGAAACACATATACCATTTTCAGTAACGTTCAGTAACAACCCATTAATAAAAAATATATTATTTTATACTTAATTTTTTTGCCATAAAAGAAAAACATTATGAAAATTTAAAACAAAAAAAAAAACCAAAAATTTAACTTTGAAAAAAAACTCTGACTATAATTCTTAACTAATAACCGAACCATTAATAAAATTAATAAGTTTTTCTTTACTTTGATATTATCAAAGATGCCGGTTTTTTTTTAAAAAGAGCCAAAAATTAATTTAAATATTATGATAACATGGTTTATACAAAAAAAAAATAAAAAATAAAAAAATAATAAAAAAAGACATTGAATATTTTTCTTTATTACCACACCAATTCAATATAATGTGTCTCTTTTATAAATAAAGTTTTACAAAAAAAAGTCTTGATTTTTTTTTTTTTTTTTTAATTTTTAATCAGTAAAATTGAATATTTTTTTTTTTAAATAAAATGATAAGATAAAAATAAAAATATAAAATTTAATTTTTTGACCACTTAAGTCTTTTCATATAAAAAATTGGAAAAAAAAAAAGCAAAAAATAAATCTCTTTAAATATAATATATACAAACACATTAATATATATATATGTATATACATTAATGTATCTAGGAATTTTAACTAAGAAAATACGTAAAAAAAAAAAAAAAAAATTACATAAAAGCCACCTATGGTCAGAGTATAGAAACAAAAATTAACTAAAAGTAATACCGTTATTATAAAAAAATGAATTTGAGTTTTGGTCCAAACATTTTTTTTTTTTTTCCTGCCTGCCATGTTTTTTCAGTTACAAACATTAAAACCGAACCTAACCAACAAAGTCACATCAGATATAGTATCAGGATATCTGTAGTAATTTTCATGATAAAAGAAAAAAAAAATAAATAAATAATTTTTTAATCCTTTGGCCATTTTCTATTTTGTGTTTTTTTGTTTTTTGCTTTTTTTTTTTTTTTTTGTTGCTATAAAGTTTCTGTCTTTTTCTCTTTCTTGCATTACATATTATTTCAAAAGAATTTATTTTTTTTCTTTTTCATTATATTATAAAATAAATATATACAAATATATAGTATGTATATATATATATTATATAGGTATAAATAAGTTTTCTTCTTATTATTGTTTTTTTGCTATTTTTTTATGTGAAGTAATAAGTTTCTTTTGAAAAGACTTCGTGCAAAAGAAAGAAAAAAAAAACAAAAAAACTGAAGAATATTTCAAATTCCATATCACTCCATATATATGTATATTTATATGTATACGTACACACATATTATTTTTAATATTCTGAAAACCGAATTAATATTCTGTAAATAAGGAAAATGAGAAAATATTTACGGTTTGAAAATAAAAAAGCAAATTTTTGTAGAGTATTCGTTCTTATATCCTTCTAAATCTAATATGAAATTTTCTTTTTAAAAAGAGAAATAAATGAGGATATAAGTATTCATTTCTTTTTTTTTTTTTTTTTTTTTTTTAATTTTAGCTTTTCCGGAAGTTATGAAAACTATTTTTAAAAGATTTGAAAAATAAGTAAAAATTCAAAAAAAAAAAATAAAAACACTTTCATAAAATATAAAAAAAAAAAAAAGTATCCTTTATTTTGGAATTAAAACATATTTTATTTATTTTATTACAAAATTTATATAATGTGTAATATTTTAATACAGGATAAATAAATTCTGGAATAAAATAAATTCTTTTATTTTATTTTTGAAATTTATATTTTATATAAATTTTTT
Source organism: Poecilobothrus nobilitatus (assembly GCA_947095535.1). Classification (NCBI taxonomy): domain Eukaryota; kingdom Metazoa; phylum Arthropoda; class Insecta; order Diptera; family Dolichopodidae; genus Poecilobothrus; species Poecilobothrus nobilitatus. The sequence goes on along the minus strand of OX352774.1, from coordinate 188,476,202 downwards.
TTTTTTCTCATTATTTAAAAAAGTTTTTCTTTTTTTGTTATTTTTTTAATAAAAAAACTTTCATCTCCTAAAATTCCTTAATACCATATAAATTTACTAAATATTTTCATGGACCAATTCAATTGACTTTATTATAAGGTTTCATATATTATTTTACGTATAGGTTTAATCTTTATTGGTCCAAATCTGACAAATCTTTTAGTATTATTTTCTGATTTGTGTTTTTCAATGATATAATGATACTATTACAAATTTTCGGAAAAAGAAAATTTGTAAATGAAAATCTTAAAATAAAATCAATGTTATGTTTCTGATTCTATATAAAATAAGCCAGGGTCATCTACTAATTCAAGAAAATATTAAATTAAAATTCATATGTGTGTAGGTGTGTGTAGGTGTGTACGTCCTTTTAAAATTCTGTATTTCTTAACCAAATATATCTTTAAATAAAGGGTTTTAAAAGGGCGTTTTAAAGGGAATACCTATTAATATTTAAACCTATTAGTTCCCTATTATTTGCGTTTTATAGTTGGGGACATATATATTATATTTTAGATCATATTTTTTATTTCTACCTTAAAATTACTTTAAAATTCAAGTTCTAAAGTCTTAAAAATCATTCCTGAAAGTAACTTCATCCTTAAATTACATTATAAAAATTTTGTAATTTTTTGTAAAAATTTCATCAAAATGCTTCTAATCAAGAAATATTAAATAGCAGTTTATAAATAATTGTGTAAGTTCTTTTGCTTATAAAAAATTTTATATCTTTAGATAAAAAAATAATTCATTTCTTCTGTGTAGGAACGTCACCGCATACAAATAAATCCTAAAAATGTAAAATAAGAAAATGTAAGAAAAAAAACTTCTTGATTTATTTGAAACTTCAAAATTAAAAGAGAATTTTGAAAAAAGGATAATATTTAAGTCGAAAATTCCAAACATTTTTCAAATAAGTATCTTTTTTTCTTCCCAAAACTTATCATATTAATATTTAAATTTAATTGAAATAATTCAAAGAATTTAAAATAAGGAAAAAATTTTTTTCCATATTTTCATAATAAAGAAAATCAAAAAAAAAAAAAAAAATAAAAACTAAATTTTTTTCTAAAAGTCCCAGATCCTAAAATTAAAGCAATTCGTACACATGTCTATATTATGTAAGTAATAAAAATAAAATCCCAGTTAAAATGAAGTAAATTAACATAAAAACCATTTAAAAAATTTTAAGTTTCTAATTAATGTTTTTTTTTTTGTATATTTTTCGTTCATTTTGCATATTCTCATTGATTTATTCTTTAGTCTCTGACTTACAATTCAAAATCCTATGTTTTTAACTTGTATACATCGTTGACTTTTAACAATAGAAAAGAAACATAATAATAAACAAATAACCCTAGTGTTTTTTGCATTTATTATTTGAACCTTTAAAACCTTAATCCTAAAATCCTACATCTAAAGTTAAGAGTTAACCATTGTTTTTTTTTTTTTTTCTTACATTATAACTACAATAGTTGAACAGTGACTATATAGATTCGATTAATATCCTGTAACAGTTGAATCTTTTAATCATCAATTTTTATTTTTTTTTTTTGTTATTATTTAATCCCTTTACAGAATCTACAGAACATTATTATTATACATTTGATAACCAAATCAAATTCTGTTCTGTTTTTTTTTTTCTTTTAATACTAGTACGACCAGGATAACAATTCTATGCATTTCCAACAAAAAAAAAAAAAAAAAAACTTCTAAATTTAACCATTTCATTTTTTTTTTTTTTTCTATTCTTATATTATTATACTGCCATTTACATATACGCGGGTATTATTTACGAGTAAAATTCAATACAAACCTAACAGAACACAGTACAAAAAAAATTTGAAAATCTAAAAATTAAAAAAAAAAAAAAATAATAAAATCTAAGTAAATCCATGTTCCGGCGGTTTTTACCACTAAAAACACAAAGTTCGAAATAACGTGTCATTTTTACAGCTTTTCATTCCATTCTATAGTATCTACAAAAAAAAAAAAAATAATTAAAACTAAAAATAAAATTTTTAAGGAAAATAAAACAAAAAATCAACCATCGCACTGATTTCAAAATAATAGGATTAAAAAAAGGAATAGCAAAACAAAATTGCAAAGCGAAGTGACTATATAATAATAATCTGCAACATTACGAGAAAAAACAAAAATTCTTTGCTATTTTTTTAGTTATAACATTCAAAACGCTAAATTTACGTAAGTTTTACTTCAAATTTTTTTATCCTCACTATGACTTCTATCAAAATTCAAATAAAAAAAAAAAAAAAAAAAACAACTGACTCTGAATTGTTGAATAACAATATTTAAATACCTACTTTTGAATCCATTGCCAGCCAGTAGCCACAACAAAAAAAAACAAAAAAAAAAAAACGAGGATTTCAATTTTTATAACAGAAATGTAAATGGAATTATACATATATATAGGTACATATAACAATATACATACACATATGTATTATGTTCCACCATTTTAGATCTTAATCAGAACAGAACTTCAGAATTTTTTTTTTTTTGTTTTGCCATTTGAATTGATTTGTTTTTGTTTTTGGTTTTTTTTTTTTTTTTTTTTTATAATTGGAAATTGGAATTTCAGTATTTGAAATTTGTCAGTTACTACATATAGTAACCATAAATTCAAGTAAAATGAAGTGGTTTTATATATCGGTAATAAAAAAGAATGACCAACAAAAATGAATTTAAAAATAAATTGAACTAATAATTAATGAATGACATATTATTATAATAAAAGTTCATAGGTATACTTATAATTTGCATATTTAAAAATTGTTATCCTTAAAATTTAAATTTTATCTAAATTTACTTTTTTGTCTAATTAAAATTTCTAATTAATAGTTTATCTGATCTTTAAATAATTCGGAAGTTTATATTGGATAGTAAAGTAACTAACAAGCTATAATTGAACAAAATTTGATTGTGTAAGCATTGATGTAGCTTTTTCAGATTGTAAGTTATACTAGTAAGTAGTAGCGAAGATAAATCAAGATATAGAACAGTGAAGAATAGAATTTAAGGTAATAATAATGTAGTAATTTTTATGTTAGCTTGAATGTACGGCTTCCGGCAATACCCTCCCAAAGAAATAATTTTTGGGTGTTATTTAATTTTGATTTGGGGAATTGTTTCTTGTGGTACTATTACTTAGAGCTGACTGTACAATGAAAAAATTATTAATAATTTGTGAAATTTAGTTAAAACACAATTTTTTTTATTATAGAAAAAATTAAAGAAAATCATAATAGTGACTATAGTAAAATAGTAAAAAAAAAGCCACCAGCTCAATTATCCATTTAAAAATACTAATAAATTTTAAATACTATGATTTTTTTTTTTTTTCTAAGGGAGGTGGGAATCTTCCAAAGACACCAAGATTTTCATTCTTGGTAGTGTCAGATTCTTACTGACTAAACGCACCTCCCCCTTTAGCCAATATAATGGGATGAAACCATTACCTGCGAACGCAGTATATTGGGAGTAGGGATAGGAAATGGATACGGAAACATTGAATTGGGAGTGGGACTGTAAGAAAACAATGAATCCGCCTATTATTATTACTATTTTGCTAACACTTACTAAAGCCGTCATAATAGTTACAACATGTAGTAGTAGTATATAGTAACTACATTAGGTAATTATTGAAGGCAACCCTCACTGTCACTGTTATTATTGGTATTAGTATTCTTATTAATATTATTATTATTTTACTACAGAGTCAGCGCCATCAGTGGATTACAAGGTGCAGCAGTATATAACAACCTTACTTGCATGATATAACTAGAGATAGCTCCACTGTAGTAGCTATTATTATTATTATTACTATTATTATTTTACTACAGAGTCAGCGCCATCAGTGGATTACAATGTGCAGCAGTATATAATACCTTACTTGCATGATATAACCAAAGAAAGCCCCACTGTAGCAGCTATTATTATTATTACTATTATTGTTATTAAAATTATTATTGTTATTATTACTACTATTAATTATACAATATACATTATTACAATATAAAAATACTACATATTTTTTATTTATGACCTGACCGGGGTTTGAACCCAAAACCCTTCGATTGAAAGGTTGGCAACTTAACCACTACGTCATGAGTCAGATAACTAGCATGCTAATTATTGTCTAATAAAAATAGGCTGTAATAATTAATTTGATCTCTAAATGTTTGAGGAATTCCATGAAAAATGAGCCAAAAATCGAAAATTTTAAAATGGTCTGTATAATATCTTAAATACGATTTTCTAAGGTTCTAATATTAGCTAACGTGAGTGTTAGTTCTTTGCTTGCTTCGGTTGTTTTCAACAGTAAAGGAATTCGCTGAAAATAGTATAATATTGGAACTTATAAAACTAACAAAAATATATAAACTCTATAACTAACAGCATTTTGTGAAAATATAAATTTCTCATTAACTAACTGGAAATTCTCCATCTATAACTATATAAGTCAATTTTGATAATATATGACACCCTATTGCCTCCTTACGTTGATTTTTTTTTTAAATATGTATAATTATTTTCCAATTCTTCTCATTATTTTTCCAATTCCTTTTCTCATTACCTAATCATATATACAATAACTTCGTGGATCTATAACAGTTAGCCTAAATCCTTTTCGTAAAAAGATAATATGCCTAATAACATTTGATAAAAAAGACTTACAGCAGACAAAGATTATATATACTTTACAAAAAGACTTTTAACAAAAGGGGCACTTACTAATAAAACTAATATTTGACAAGTACTTAAATATTTTTGTAATATAATATGTAGTAAAACGTAAATGTACTAAAACTTTACTAAATAAAATAAATAAAACAAAAGATTCATGGTTATGCCGGTTTAATTTTTTTCAATACACCATCTTTTACCATTGTAGTAGCTGTTGGTACCAACACATTGTTCAGCATTTGTATGGATCAGACGGATTGGGTTTTCTAATATTGTTTAATATATATATTTTTTTATTTTTAAATTTTGTTTTTGTTTTAATATTATTTAATTTTTTTATTTTATTTGCAACCAACCATTTCTAAAATCCTTCCTAATTATTTTTTTAAAATACTAATCTCAATATGAAAGAATATAAAATAGTTAGGGTTTCCGTATATATATAATATATAATATATCTATACTTTTTTCAATAAATATGTATACATTATAAAACAATTTTAATATGTATACATTATAAAACAAAAAATTTTTGTCAAAAATCTTTTTGCGAAGTGTTCCTTTTGTTAAGCCTTTTTTATAAAATGAAATTCAACCAAATGTGTTTTGCGAATTGGGTTTAGGCAAACGAACGTGCTCCCTAACTTTGTATAAAGAATAGCTTTCCTATATTTTGTTTTGAGTAAAAAAAAAACATTTCCCTATGAGAATCATTTATTATTTAATTAGTAAAATTCTACCCTAACCTAGAAATTTTCCTGTTACATTACTTTTGAACAGTAAATGATGTATTTTAAATATAATACATAGGTATACATATTTCAAAAAGTTTTTCATTTTCCTGATGTAGAAAATCAAACTTTTTAAATTTTAACTCTGTACTAATACTTTATTAAATTTAGAATGCAGTATATAATAATATTATTTTATTTCAAGGATTAAATTAAAAAAAAAAAAAAAATAATAATACCTACTCATAGAATTTTATAATTTCCAAGGAAATCTGATTGATCTAAAATTGTTTAATGACCTTGATATTCTGCGGTATAAACAAATTCAAAGACCAATAAACAGCGTACAGTTCCAAAGACTTAACAAAATTTTAATAAAAACTAAATTTTCTAATTTAAAAAAGTTTTTAACAGGTTATGATTTTTTCTATTCCTAAACAAAAAAAAAAAAAAAGAAAAAATAAAAATCAAAATCCAAATAAAAAAAAAAAAATTAAACTTTTCTCATTTCTTATCAAAAAATTGGATTTTTTCAAATATTCCATTTTAATATTCCGTTTGTATACAATTAAAAAAAAAATCATAAATAGGTAGGAAGGTACCTTACATATAATATTATGTTTTTATAACTATTAGAAATATTTCAAAATGTTTATTAAAAATAACAAAGTCAAAAGGATTAACTTGATGTTTGTTTACTATACGGAAAATAATTTCAAATAAAAATTTTTTTATAGAGACTAAAAATAGTAAAAAATTTTAAAATGTTAAAAGTTTTCATTTATTTTTTTAGAAAGTTACAAAAAAAAAAAAAATGTTTTTTTTCTACAAAGTTATTTAAATTCTGTATATATGTATATATAAAACTTTTCCATTATTTTAAATAAATTTTCCATAATTTTCTATAATATGATAGGTTTTTAAATTTTTTTTTTTTAGAAGCATATACTAAAAATTAGGTTACGATTTTATTTAAGGTTGAATTAATTTTAATCTATACAATATTTTAATATTTTGGAAAAAATGCGATTTTAAATTTTAATTAAAAACTTTCAAAAGTAAATTTTCTTTTTTTTTATTATATACACACATACTCATACACAAATACAGTATGTACAAAAATTAAAATGGATTATAATTTAAAAAGAAAAACTTTTTAGCACATTTCCAAAAAAAAATTTGAAAAAATGTGCTTATTAGTTTCACTCTGTCCGTCCGTCCATTTGTCCGTCTGTTTACAAAACTTCTACACCGTTAAAGATAGAGAAAAGAAATTTTAACCATGGGTAGGACTCATAAAAAAAATAATTTTGTGGAACAACTTTTTCATGTAGCCCCATCCATTACGGAGGTACAGTCCCTCAAGCTTTGAAAAAGCCCTATTTTTAAATGCATATATCTTATGTTCTGCTTAAGATTTTTTCAATCTGAAAACGTCATGCGACAGGTATTTCTTTTATCTTTGTAAATTAATATCAAAATTATACAATTTTTTTAAATTTAGTATTTAAATTTACCGTTATGTGAAAACCAAATTTTGCATGATTTTTCTACTTTCATAACTGCGGCACGCTTCTAGATAGAGGCTTGAAATTTTGAGGCAAGAAAGAACTTTTAGATTTAGTATTAGTTTGCTCAGAAAATTTTTTTGGGCTACTTCCTGTTTATGAGCTATTAGGGCTCAAAAATTGAAAATTTTCTATTTTTAAACACCTGTAACTTAGGAACCTGTACACATTTTACTTCTGCAAGATATAAAAATTAAAGGTACTGTAATATATTTTAACGTGTGTTAAAGGTTATATAGGGTTATTTTAGTTATATAGGTTTCCAAGGTTACAGCTCTTAAAAATTACGAAAAAGTCTCATTTTCAGATGTATATATCTCAGACTCTGCGTAATAGTTTTGCAATCTAAAACCGCCAGAAGACCGGAAATTTTATTATCTACATATAGCAATATTAAAATTATGCAATATTTTGTAATTTACTATTTAAATTTACCGTTATGTGAAAACCACATTTTGCATGAAATTTCTTTTTTCATAACTCCGGCACGCCTTTAGATAGGAACCTGAAATTTTGAGACAAGAAAGAACTTTTAGAATTAGTATAAGTTTCCTTAGAACATATTTTTGTGTTACTCCCTATTTAAGAGGTATTAGGGCTGAAAAATTGAAAATTTGCTATTTTTAGGCACCTGTACAAATTTTTCTTCGGCAAGACATAAAAATTAAAGTTCAAGTAATATATTTTTACGTGTGTTAATGGTTTTTCTTATTTATAAAGAGTGCGAACTTAGAGCCCCTCAAAATTCCAGAAAAGTGTTATTTTCACATATTTTCTTATTACAAAAAATTTCTTAAATTTTATTTTTTAAATTTTCAAATTTTTGTGCAAGTCAGAATTCTAAACAGTTTGTGTTGTATTTTGGAAATGTGCTCTTTTAAAAACCGTTGATATGCATTCTACATTGTTTAATATATTTAGTATAAAGAATTAAAGAATTAGATAAAAAACTTTTATTTTTTTATATGTATATCATAATAATTATATAATAATATAATAAATAAAATATATAAAAATTATAATATATTATAATGTAATTAATTATATTTAATAGTTTTAAAATAATAAATGTTGAATAAGTATTATACTAATTGTTTTTAATATCTGTTTTTTTTTTTTTTTCTTTTCAGGTATTTAACAAACTTTTCCTTTAATTATCCAGTAATTAGAACATAATGGGCTTGTATGTATGTATGTACAAATATTAACATTAGAAACAAAAAAAAAACAAAAAAATAAGAAAAAAAAAAGTATTTTTTAAATTAATAATGAAAAATTATCCTAAAATTAAAAAAAAAAAAAAAAAAAGACAAAAAGAAAACTACAAATTGATGCTTGAATTTTTAATTAAATTATTTCTGATTAAAAAATGGTTGATTATTTTATTAAATTAAGAAATAAAATCTAAGATTTGTTTTAAAAATACTTCAACTTCTACTTTTCCTAAACAAACCTTTTTCCTAAACGTGCATTTTTATAAAGTGAAGTGAAAGATGAACAGATTTTCTTTCTACAATTAACCAATTTTTTTATTTGACTTTCACGCTCCTGATCAATAAATAAATATTTAATATAGACTAAACAATGTTAACTTATAAATAAAAATATTTAAAATAAAATAAAAAGTACTTAACAAGTTTTTTTATAAATTTTCAAAATAATGATTAACCAACAATTAAATTAGTATTATATAGTATATATAGATGACGTTTAAAATGCAAAAAAAAAAAAAATCCCAACTTTTACACAAATCGAAAAATGAAAATCCATATATGTACGCCAAAAGTCAAATTTTCAAAATTCAAATCCATCAAAAATCTAATTTAGAGCAGTTGAATTATTGGGTCATTGTTGTTATAAAATTAATTATCAAATCAGTATTTCAATAATTAGTTCGCGGGGAGAAGGGATGGGAGTTTTTTGGACGGCAGCCCACATTATTGTGATTGTTTTGTTATTAAAATATGCATGTAACAAAAAATAATTAAGAGTAATTTTATAGTTGGCTGCAAAATTAGGATATCAATAATGTTTAGGAGATTTGGCGTCACAACTTCCACTATTTTCATGGCTTTTAGGATGATATTTAAGAAAAATTTTATATTAATATAATACATATACATATTATTATGTCTTCCTCTCGAATTTATCTTTGAGATATCTTTTAAATGTATAACTAAATTTTTCATACCTAATAATAATAATAATCACAAATTTAAGATAAAAGTATAATCCTAATTTCTATAAAAACAGTTAAATTTTTTTTTTTTTGTAATGTGTATTTCTTAATGTTAAAAATACTTATTTTTCAATTTCTGAATTTGGTAATCATTTTCAATTAAATAAAAAAAAGATTAATCATAACATGATAATAAATAATTAGAGAACTATAAGTTAAGAAAACATTTAATATTATCATGTCCTTAATTTTAAGCATATATATTGCATATAAACTTTCTTGACAGCATTTAAATATAACATCTAACTGTCATTTATTTTAAAACGTGTGCAAATAATGATTTTATCTGACACCTATAAAAATATAATATCCTGTCATCACCAAAAAAATTGTTTCATAATTTATTTTCAATATAATGTCTCAGATATGTTTCAATATTACCATTAGGTATATAGAGTTAAGGAATTTTTTTTTTTTTTTTTTGTGGTAATCTGACAATATTCAAATAGGTATTATAATAATATTCTCTAAATATTTTCCAAATAAATAAATTTAATAATTTTTACTTCAAACATTTTTTTTATTAAAAGATAATTTATATATCGTAGAAGAATTTCCCTTAGGCATTATATATAGGCATATTAAATTTATTCCCAATTTTCATTAGTTAATTAATTATTCATGTTTTGGTTTTTTTTTTATATATAATATTATTTAATAGTCCATATCAAATTAAATATAATAATTATTAATCAATTAATACATAATATATATATATTTACTTATTGTTATATAATATGCATTGACCAATGTGCATTATATTATATTATATTACCATTCCAAAGAAAAATATATTTTGTATTACGAGTATCTATCAGTATGTACCTATATATATAATTTTCATTTGATTCAAAAAAAAAAAACATATTCTGTGCCTATCGAAAAAAAAAAAAAAAATAAAGTTAATTAAATTTGAAAATTAGAAAAATAATATTAAATATAAATTTTTTTCATAAAAACATTAAGTATGTGCTGCGTAATAAAAAAAAAAAATAATCCAAAATACAAAAATCTGAAAATCTGAAAATGAAAGGATTATCAAACAAAACAAAAGTTAAACTCCATGACCCATCAAAATAATTAACAAGAAAAAATTATATTTAATAATTTCAAAAAAGAATTTAATTATAATTTTTATTCGTTTTTTGACAGTTAGTTCTAGAAAATTTTTTTTTTTAATATTTTTTGTTTTAATCATAATTTTTTTCTTCCTATTTTGTGTATTACATTGAAGGACTATAAAAACAAAATGAATAAACATGGTAGGAGGAATTTATTTATTAACTTAATATGGACGCTCGGCATTTTTTTTTCCCCTTTTTCTAGATATAAACAGAAACAGTAATAAAAAATATAAATAATTACAAAATATTTACTTTTTTCTATTAAAAAAAAAACATTTACCGTTATTATTTTTAATTTCCTTTTTTTACTTTTAAAATTTTTTTTTTTGTATCCTTTTGATCATAAAATTCAAATTTAAGAAAGAGTTTTTTTTATTTTTTTAAATCTCTTAAATTGACATTCAATTTCAATTATAAAACAACATAATAATTATACAACAGTGATGCAAAAAAAACAAGAACCAGTTAAAATTGTTTTGAAATTCACAGTATTAGACTAATTTGACATCCGTATAAAGAGGGAATTAATTGTACTTAAAATAAAGTTCTAAACTCGTCTTAGGTTGTTTTTAAAACTTTAAAATTTGTATTTAATTAACATTAAAAATTTTTATTCATGTGCGATCCAATTCTAAAAACTTACCCATTTACCATGGAATCGTATTAAGTATTTTTATAGCATGTTTAATTTTAGTTATATTATCAGTAAGGAGTACTAAAAGTTTTCGATGAAAAGATGAAAAGAAAGGTTAAAAATTCTTTTTGCATATCTGAAATTATCAAAATTTCATTAATCTTAAACTGCAAAACTACATAATAAACAAACCTAATAGCAGAATAAAAAAAAAATTTTTGATCGTCACTGTATAAACATTTAATATATTTTAATATATTTACATTTTTTCATCCAGTAATAAAATGACATAAACTTATTAATGTTTTAGAAATCAATAAGGGAAGAAATATAAATTAAGTTAAATTTAAGGAAGACGTTTTTCTTTTTTATTTTTTTGCTTTTAAGGTAAGAACAAATAAAAATAAAAAATAAAAGAAAAATAAGGAAATCCTTTAAAAATATTATATAATATATTATATTCTGTATATATACATTTTCTTTTTATCAAAATAATTTATTCTCGTAATTTTTTTTTTGTTTTAATTTTTGTCCTTTTTTTCTCCTTCTACTTCATTCGTCAAATTCCACTTTTTTTTTTGACAATTTTGGAAAAGTAAAAATTTAATTAAGACATTTGTAGAAAACAAAGAATTCAAATAATAAATTTTTTTTTTTTTTTTTTTTGAGAATCCTTTTTTATGACTTTCAATTTTATTTTGATTTTCTTTTTCTTTTTATTTTTTTTTTTTATTTTTTGCTCATTGTACCTTTGACTGGGTTTTTCTTAATTGACTTGTATAATAATTTTATAAACACATCCATAGGAATAGTTAAATATTGATTTAACAAAAAAAAATCATTCAAATTTCATTAAAACATAAAAAGAAAATTATTTTTTAAAATTTTGTACAAAAAAGAAAGAATATTATTTTCTATATTTGAAAGTAGAAAGAGTTGAAAATCCCGAAAAATATTTTTTTTAAATTATTGAGTCTTCTTTTTTAAAACTTCAAGACTTAAGACTTAAAGAAATTTTGTATTTTCAAAATAAAAACTAAATCAAAGTTATTTATTTTTAATAGTAAACTTTATTGTAATTGTAGTTAAATTTAGTTTAATATAAAATAAAATTTATTTAATTGTTTTGAGCTAAGAGGTATCACACCATACCCACAGCCGTCAGTTGTTCAATGACAGTCAAATAAAAAGAAATTCTTCAGAGAATTAATTGTACTTAAATTAAAGTTCCAAACTTCTTAGGTTGTTTGTCAAACCTTAAAGTTTGTATTTAATTAACACTAAAAAATTTCATTGCGCTCCAATTCTAAAAATTCACCCATTTACCATAAAATCGTATTAAGAATTTTTATAGGACGTTTAATATTATCAGTAAGGAGTACTATAAGTTTTCGAATGTATTTAATGAAGTTTTAGAGAAAATTATTTATTAATTTGTAGGTTATGATTTCATAATTTTATTCATCGTTACAATTACCCTTTCACCAAATTATTATTTAGTATATAAAAACGACAAAACTATAATAAATCTTATTTATTGTTTTAATTTCTAGAATATTTTAAGTACAATTTTTCATATTTAAAAAGGATTAAATAATAATACCCCTATAATATAATAAAGAACTTCAAGGAACCTTAGTGGCTAACACAATAACGTTGCACAGTAAACGTCATCCATCTTTTAATGAATTCCCTTATTTTAGAAATAAATACATAAAATATTTTGGGCATTTTTAATTTCAAAATAAAATAAACTTTTTATCATTTTATAAAAAACGTCAAAATTCATTAATATTAATTTCATAATATTTCTTTTACTTTTAAATTAATATGAATTTTTTTGAACTTCATTTAACATAACAATAAAAAATTTACAAAAATGATAATAAAAATTTGTAATATAAAATTTAAATAAAATTTGTCTTATATATTAATTTACGTCCTAGTAATACAAAAAGTTTCTTACTAGACTGGGCGAAATATATATAAAATTTTAATATTTTTTAATTGTAATCCAATCAGAAACCAACGAATAAAATCAAAACCACAAAACATCAATAAATTTCTATACCTATATATTCATCTAGATATTTTATATATATATATATATATATATATATATATATATATGATTTATTACATAATATATTTAATTTTTATTAATAATATTTTAAGTAATCGATCAATATCAATATTATATTATATACAATTTCCTATATAATAAAAAAAAATTTCCAAAAATAAAAATAAATAAATCAATAAAATTTTGACGAGAAAACCATAAAAAAAAAATTTTTTATTATTTAAAAAAAAAAAAAATGGTTATTTTGTCTACGAACATTTAAATTTAAGTACAACCTCAATATGATTACTATATATTCATAAATAAATGTATCTACCTATATATATATATATACATATATATACTATATATTATAATGTAATTTGACTTCTCTATTCTTTATGTTGTAATAAATTTATTGATTTCTTGGCTCTCCCTCCACCTCGTAAGATCTTCTGTATCGAACTAACTAACTGAACAGAGGATGGAAATTTGTTATTATAATATGTTTTTTCAACCTAATAAAATCATGGTCATAAAAATTGTACAGTGGCGGCAAAATTTTTATTTTCTTCAATTTTACCACCTCAAAATCAATAAAATTTTATATTCATTACTAATAAAAATAAAAATTTACAACGACATTAAAAAGTTTTTTTAAGAGAGCAAAAAATAAAAAATAATAAGTACATACATATAAGATAAAAAAAATGTTGTAACAAAACAAGGACTTTTTATATGAACCAAAAGTAATTGGAAACGATTACTTTTATTTTTTTACACTTGAATATGTTACGAATTTGTTAACTTTTCAATAAAAAAAAAAAAAAAAAAAATACAAATAAGCTATACATTAAATTTAAAAAATATTATTACAATAACATTTTCATTCATTCTATTTTTCTTCTTGAAAAAATTTTCACTTACATTTTTCTCAAAAAAAAAAAACAAAAAAAAAGAACGAACAAACAAAAACTCGAACAAAATAAAGCTCTTATTTTTAAAGCCATTACTTTCCATTAAATTTATTTCTTAAAAAAAAAAAAAAATTAACATTCAATTCAAACTATTGTGTTTTTTTTTTTTTTTTTGAAGAAGTTTTTGTTATTATTTGTTTTTGTTTTTAGTTAACTTTTATCTCTTTGTAACTAGAGACAAGTAGGTCCGTGTAACATTCAACATTCTTCAAAAACAAAAAACAAAAAGGAAAAAAAACAGAATAATAAAATTCAAAATGTCTAAAAGATTTTTATAAAATACAACAATATAATAAATAGTAAAATAAAAATAAACGCAAAAATATACAATAAAGTTAATTTGACAATGTGGAATGCAGTTGTTTTACTATAATATATTTACACATCATGTAATCATTATTTGTACAAATACATTCATGTTAAATCTCTAATGGTAAAATGTCCCAAGACAATACATATACATACATGAGATACAAATTTATATTTATCCAACTTTAAGGTATATAAAAATAATTAATATAATTTTATGTGTCATGATTCATGAATGTATTTTATATACGAGTATTATATTATATACATTGTATAATATATGGATTGTCATCTCTTAATATTGTTCTAAACATAAACTTTTTCAACTATTTTTGTATTTTTATTTTTTTCTGTAGGCACACAAGAAACTGAAGAAACAATCCATTATACATATGTATCTACAATTTCAGAACATTTTTCAAATTTACTTCCGAATTTTTATCGTCGGAGATTTTTAATTCCCAGAGAGAATTATTTAACGTAATAACATAATGAGAACATTTTGAGAACTGTAGTATCCCTATACTTCTCTCTCTTTTACTCTTTTTGAAATCTAAATCTAAGTTTAAAAATGTCAAATGAAAATAAAATAAAAAAAAAAAATTTAATGTTGGATCTTTACAAGGAAAAGGACATACACTTTATATAAAAATAACAAAATTTCCATAAACATTCATCCATTTATAAATAAACATATACATATACATATAACATTTTTATTTTATTTTTTTTGTACATTTGTAACAAGGACTCTGGAAAAGAAGTTTAAATTATTTGAATTCTAAGCAAAAATTTATGATTATTCTGTCCCTTTATGATCTTTAAATTTACACATACACATATTTATAAATAAACAATTTTGTAAGATTCTTTAAGTTTAAAATTTTATTTTTTTTTTTTTTGTTTTAAATTACCTCAAAACTATAGACAAACAAAAAAAAATCTTTCCTTTTTGAATTGTTCAATATGTGCATACATATTTGAAAACAATATTTCAAATAATTTCACTTACTTAAATAGCATTTGAATTCAATTCACTTTTAAGTTTTTAAGTATGTTTTATGCCCTTATATTCTATTATTTGCAAAAATATTTTTTATTCTGTTTTTTTTTTTTCCTTACTTTTCATTTCTATTTTTTTTTTTTTCAATCCTTCACTCATTTTTATTTGCAGTTCAATGGAAAATTATTTAAAAAAGGCGGAAACCCATAAACATAACGCCATAAAAAGATTTTCTTTTACATTTTCTTTATACAAATATAAATTCTTTATATAAATAAAAAAAAAAAAAAAAAACGCCAATAGAAAAATAGTAATGCAATATTTTCCCTCGATATATACGACAAAAAAAAAAACACACTGTTATTTCTAAGGGCTCTTGATCATAAAAGAAAATATACGAGTACTCTATAATATAATATTATTTCAGTTTCCGAAGTATAATTTTATGGAAACATAAGTAACATTCATTAAAGAGTGTAGGTTTAAAAAGTGCAGAACGGAAAAATATAAGTTTTCTCTATTACAGTTTCACCATGTAAAATTAAAAAACATTTTGGTACTTGGTACTGAAGTTGAAAAACAAGAATAAGGAAATACAATGAATTTATAAATTTAATTTTTAGATGAAAAATACAATTGAAATTCAAATATTGATAGCTACTTATAAAATTATATTTTTAGATATTTACGGAAAATTCCGAAATCAACAGAGTATATACTTACATTTTTTCTTTTTTTTTTTTAATGCATTTCTCTGCCTCATAAATGTGGACAGAAAATTACACAACCTTTCCTGTTCAGGCTTGGCTGTAAATGTCGAAAGGAGGAATAACTCTTATGACTTGTGTGAGATTCGAACCAACACTCCCTCGAGGCCCCACTTGTAATTTTAAAATTATAACAAAAAATAAAGTATCGAACTTACAGTATTTAACAGAAAATAAATGTGAAAATACTGTTAAGTTTTTAATTGAAAGTATGCTTCTTTGAATTTGTATATATTATTTACATTATCCCACTTTCATAAAATGACTTCAAGATTAAAAAGTTTTGATCAATAAAAATTCAAATACTGTTTTACTCGTAATTTTAAATTAATATTCTTAAATAATCTTTATCACTTATAAATCAAATCACGAATTTTTTTTTTATTCGTTCTAAATTTTCTCTATATACTTTTTTAATTCAATCTTTTTAGGGCTTTTATTAATGCTGGATGCACAAAAAAGAAATCAGGTAAAAACAAAAAAAAATAAAAAAAAAAACAAAGTTGAAAATGATTTTTCTCATTTTGAAAATATTCTGGTCCTGTCATTTTTACGGAAAATAAGGGTGTTAAAATCACTTTTTGTTCTTTTATTGATCTGTTTTCCTTTTTTATTTTCATATTTTGTTTTGATGGCAAAAAGCCAAAAAAAAGGAAACTAAGTTATTATTACAAATAATGTAATAATTTTTCAGGCATACTGTTTTTTTTTTTTAAATCAAATCATCTCTTTTTGTTATCCCTCTGTCCTCCTGAAATACTTTGAAACTAAAAAACGAAACATAGGGAAAAAGAAATCATAATACCAGAAAATTCAATAAGGATAATTTTCTTTCCTTCTTTCTTTTTCATTAAAATATTCTTTTATACTTTTTATATTGTATATATATATACAATATACCTATTATAAGTGCCTTTAAAAAGTATCATTTTTACTGGGTATCTATAAGTTTTATATATGAATCCTTTTATTTTCCGAAGGTAAATAATATAATGGCTATGAATGAATATAAGAACCGAACATTAAATAAAATTAAAGTGTAGGTATTCAAAATTCTTATGGGTTATTACTGTTCTTTTCTTTTTTTTTATCCTGTTCACATTTTGAGGTTTTTTTGATACCTTACGGAATTTAAATTGTTTTTACGTTTTTTTTTTTGTTGTTTTTTTTTTTTTTTTTATATCCTAAAGATACTGAAATATTAAAAATGAGTAAAAAAAAATAAAGAAATGAATGATAAATAAATTTTTATGAAACCACAAAAAAAAAAAAAAATAAAATAAAATACAAAATAATAAACGCGATTATTTTTTAACAAGTTGGGCTTGGGCACAAAAAAAAAAAACATAACAAAAAATGAAAATATCTAGAATAACTCTTTCAAAAGTGGAAAAAAGTGTTGTGGTTATAGAATATTTTAATTGTTCTTTATAAAAAATTAAAAAAAAAATACAACGAATTTTTTTCTATTACATTTTTTTTTTTTGTTTTTGCATTGAATAAAATAATAATAAATTCGTTCAAGGTCGTTCATAATTTTTTTTTTTTTTTTCCTTTCCTTTAATACAATTTCTGTTTACTTTTGTATTATAATTAAAGTGTAAAAATTATGCTAAAATAATAACATAAAATATATTTATTTCTTTTAAGGAACCAGAAAAGAAAATAAGGAAAAAGAATGATGTTAAATATACACTAGAGAATAGGAAAACTTCTTTAAAATTTATGTTCACTTTTAAGACTATATAAATGTTTTTTTTTTTTTTTTTAAATTTCTTTTAGCAATTTATAAATTCTATAGGGTTTTTTAAAATGAATTAAAAGTAGAAACTTTTTAAATTTTTTTTTTTTTTTTCAATGAAAAAGTATATAAAGTGCTAAAAAAAATCAGTTGAATTAATACAAAAAACTTTTACTAAGTTATAAATACCTTAAGAATTCAGTATCCTTAATTTTACATTATTAGACAAAACGAAAATTGATACTTATAGATAACTTTTTTCATTCAGTAACAAATATTAAATACACTATAGATCAGTTTCTTAGTAAAAATAAAACAAAATTCATACTAAAGAAAAATACATAAACAAAATTTCTTTAAAACTTCCCAAACAACTCTGAGAGACAAGATACAATTTAATCAGATTTTATAATTGAAACTTAAAATCTAATCGTAAACTGATCAGAAGATTAGGTATGTTCGATAACTTGGCCAGGGGTTTATTTCATGATCATTACAAGTCAACAAATGTAAATTTTCTTTTTTTTTGTTTTTTTTTTTAGGGCATTTATAAATGTGGACAGGAAATTACACAGCCTTTCCTGTTCAGGCGTGGCTGTAAATGTCGTAAAGGGCAATAACTCTTACGACATGATGGGATTCGAACCCACACTCCCTCGGTGTTTACAGCGTATTTTATACGCTCTTACCCATTAGGCCGCCGAAGCCCCAAGTCTAAATTTATTCTAACAAATTTGTAATATTGTAAAATATTTTCTTTCATGGCAAATAGTTTTACAAGCTAAAATTCTACAACTACTAAATTTTGAGCACTTGTATAATTTTACAATATTTTGTTCCATGAAAATATGCTAGCAACTTGAAACTCATGGGGCCTCGGTGGTCGGTTCGAATCCCATCATGTCGTAAGAGTTATTCCCCTTTTCGAGATTTACAGCCGCGCCTGAACAGGAAAGGCTGTGTAATTTCCTGTCCACATTTATGTGGCAGAGAAATTCATTAAAAAAAAAAAAAACTTGAAACTCATATTTTTAACTTGTACATTAAACTTGTTTTCAGGTAGAACGTTTCATTATATTGTAAAAATAGTTTCACAGTTGTAAAAATATTGTAGAAAACTAAAATTTTCTACTAGTCTAAAAAGTTAAGTAGAATTGATTATAAGTTTATTTAGTAAAGAAAATTCAATTTTATTAAGGTTTTTTTTTTTAAATTTTGTGTTAAAGAATTAATTATTATTAAAATTTAATATTTGTAGTATTTGTAGTATACAAATGTATAGTAGTATTGACAGAAGCGATGACGAAGCACCATTTAGAAGGAGAAAGGTAAACTTTTAAACTTTAATTTTCATATAGTCTTTTTGAGTTTAATGTAAGATTCCGGTTGTTTGCAATTAAAGTAAAATTCCTTATTCATAGTATTGGCCAAAATATTAAGCACAGTACTAATGATAATCATGCTTTATCGCCCCATCAACAATTATTGTTAGCCCTACATTGGATTGGAAATGGTTGATAATATCATGACATGGCTAACATGCATAAAGTTTCAAAAGCTACTGTTTGTCACACGGTTCACCGAGTTGCTAAAGTAGTGAATCGCAATCTTCTTCAAATGTTTGTTAATTGGTTTAAATAATTTAAAAAAAATTGATAACAATAAAAATATTATTTATTTTCAGCTGTTCATGAAACAGGTTTTGAATATTGTTTTGAATATTGGTATGTTTATGTTTTCGAGTAAAATTGTAAGAATTACAAGTTTACAATAATGGAACATAGAATAGTTTCACTTGTTAATTATGAAACAAAATATTTTTACAATTGTAATTACATTACAAGCGAATTTTACTTGTAGTTAGAAATTGTAAACTTGTAAAATCATGAAATAGGCGCCAGATCAAATCTGCAGTCCGCACAATTCCTCTCTAAAATTATAATTATTTGTTTTTGCGCGTGTTATGAATTTCGGTATATTAGTCTCAAGTAACTTCAGAAATACTGATCCAAAATGTTGTTATGTGAGATAAGCTAAGGTTTCAGAATCACGGACAATATGATCTATCACAGCACATTCAATGTCACATACAGATGTTAATCTGCTCTGTTCTTTTGTTTTTAGTTACAAGTGGGAAATTATACCAGAAGGAGTTCTTCCCTATATTTTTAGGTAATTTTATTACTAATGTGCCCAAACAGATTAATTAACTTTAGATAATTAACTTTTTTAAGTTAATTATAGACCGGTACCTTAATATATTTGTTCAACTGTTTAAATATTCACGTCAGTTAAGAGATAAGTAATAATATTCACCTATAAATGAAATTTGATAGTTTTATTTTTTAGAATTTATTTAAAATATTTTAAACGTGCATATACCGAATTAATAAATGTTTTTAAATGAAAAGAAATACTATTTATGTATATTTTATTGAAAACTAAAGAAGGCTAAAATTAAAACAAAAGAACCAAAATGAATTTCTATATATATGTACATTTTTAACCATTAAATAATATTGATAACCATTTTATCATTTTCGAACAGACAAAAATTCCTAAATTGTTTGTTTGTTTTTTATTTTTTTTTATTTTATAAAAAATACAAATTTATTATAATAAATAGAAGAACAGCTCAGCACTTCATTATCTCTTCTTAAAATTATATGCAAATGCAGCCTATAATTCTAATAAAACAAAACAAAATAAATCTGAATAAAAAAATATGCTCTCATTCCACATATTAAAATTTTTAAAACCGCTTATATAAGCTGCTTATTTATGCATTTATATAAAATTCTCCAATTTATGTATTTTGCAATCATCCTTTTATTTCAATGAATAACCAAATATATCTACATAACACATATTTACACACATACCTATATTACATATACATATTATGTATTAATATGTACACGCGTCCATTACAAAACAAAAGTTAAATAAATTTGCTCACTTTTTATTGACTTTTTTTCATCCAAAAGCAAACATTTATTACATATTTATATATTATATATATATATATATTATATGTACATATATATTTTTTTGTACTATTTTATTATTTCCATCTCTTTTCAATCATAATTTTTCTTGTCTCATATTTCTAACATTCTATAAAGTGACTGTTAATAATACGGGCGGTATAATAAAAAAAAAAAAAGAAAAAAATTTTGTGGCTTTTTCATTCATTCAATGTAAAACGTTAAAATATTTATTTATTGTTTTTATTTTTTTTTTTTTTGAAAAATCTACTGTTTATTCTATTTCTTTTGATTTGTTTTTTTTTTTTTTTTCCTCTTTTAAATAGATAATAAATTTAACGTCCCTCCCGGTACAAATGAAATTGTATTCTAAGAAATTAAAGTTATCACCGCCAAAAAACCATTTAAATTAAAAGCGTAGAAACAGCAAGACACTAACAACACAAAAAAAAAAACAAAAAGAACCAAACAAATGTATTGTATTTAACGTAAACAAATTAGACTGCAATCTAAGCCTAACAAAATATTTACACACGCTGTCAATAGTAAATATACTCTACCTACACAATCATCTACTTCAGTTCACCACTTGGTGGATAAAAGTTAAAAATAAAAAAAATTTTGTTTTTTATTGAAGCAATAATCGTAAAAAATATTTACGTTGAAATATAGAAGTTATGAACAATTATAAGCTCTTAAAAAACGGAATTTAGTGGGAGTCTAGAATTATGAGATGAAAGGGAATGAGAAAAAGAGACAGAAAGAAAAAAAAATAATGGAAAACGGAATAAATAAAAAAAAAAATAAATATTTTTTGTACGCACACTAAATTCATCTCTATTATCTTTAAATTCGCCTATTAAAATAAAAAATAGGATATTATTTTTTCAATGGTTTTTTTCCTGTTTTTGTTTTTTATTTTTATTTTTTTTTTTTTTTTGTTATTGTATTAGAAGTAGCTCGTAAAACATAAAATATCATAAAAATCACAATCAGTTTATAAAGTATAATAATGTAATACGTGATCATACGTCTTATCTTTAATATAAAAGCAGAGATTGCAACAATCAATATTCATCCTGAATATTAGCAATATTTTTAAAATTTTTATATGTATAGGTAATTATTTTTGAGTTGTTTAAAGTTGATTTATAAAAGTTGTATTATAATAAAAGTAAAATAAGAATGAAGTGAGATTTCTATAAAATACTTCACTTTAAATATTTAAAGCGAAGAAATTGTGTAAAAGTCAAAAATAAATTTTAAAGATATTTATGACTTTTTGAAGCTTTAAGCTAGATTTAAAATGTAATTGATGCAACCCAAAATAAAGTTAAGCAAAGTCAATGCAACGGTAATATAATTTTTCAGTTCAGAAAGGACCTAAATGAATTCACACCTAAATGACATTTGACATTTCAGTTTTTATTAATCATAATTTCAAAATTTTTCATTAAAACCACATATATGGATCGTATATGCTAAATGAAAAGTTTTAATTATTTGGAGAAAAATATAAAATAAATATATGTATGTATATACATATATGTATTATTTTGTCACTGTCTTTTGGCGTTGATCTCTGTAAAAGTTAAAACTTGAGAAACTTTTTCTTTCCTTTGCTTTGCCTTAAAGCCCCCAGCACTCTTATTGAGAATTGAAATATTATTTCCATTTAACTTTCAATTTAGCTTTGCACTGACTTTGTTTTAGGTTGCTTTTTTCATTGTTAATTCATCATTAAGCTTTATCGAATTGCATTTAGTATATATACAATAAATTAACAGCCACACAATATTATTATTATTATTATTATTATTATTTTTAGTACCAGCCCAGTATGAATACTAAGTGGTAGTATGAAACCCTTTGCCTGGAAGGAATGTTTTTTATTATTTTATTTTCCAATTTCTGTTGTTCTTCTTGTTTTCTCTTATATGTAGGTTAATATTTGTTAATATTTGCTTAAGTTGGTAAGTGTTGTTGTTGATGGTCTTGACATATTAAATGTTGTTCCAGATCCCGAAGTGTTGCATCAGTTGTTTCGTGTAGTTTGTGTGTGAATATTTGTTACTGGCAATTGCTGCTAGTGGTGTGATCCTTTCTAACCAATATCTTTCCGTTTCTGCACACTCGTTATATATGTGCTTGATTGTGAGTGGATTCAAACAGAAGTTGCATGTGGACCTTTCGCAATTGTCAAAGAGGTGTTTATGGGTCGAAAGTGTGCAGCCCACTCTTATTCTTGTTATTTTAATCGCTAACTGTCTGTTGCAGTTTGATGGGTTAGGAGAGTTCGCATTAACGCTTTGCGCTCTTCTGAAAATCTCTGTGCTGTCGTAAAGTCTTTGTCTTATATTCCATATCTCGTTGTTTATTATCTTGTTGGCATAGTTTGTTGAGGTGACCCTATATGTGATTATTGGGCTTTTCGTTGCCATTTTCGCCTCTCTGTCTGCATACGTATTTCCCGTTATTCCCACATGGCCTGGGATCCATGTGAGCTTGATTCTTCCTTCATTTTTGATGATTAAGTTTCTTATCTGCTGGATCATCTGTAGTTTGTTGTTGGTGTTGATGACTGCCCTGACCACACTCAGGCAGTCCGTAAGGATTATGTGACGTTTTTTAGATTTATTAGCCAGCTTAATAGCTTCCCACACAGTCAGTTCTTCTCCGATGAACACTTGGCATTGGTGCGGTAATCTTCTTATGATAATGGTAGTTTCTGATTTGGTTAGAGCAAAGCCGACACCATTTACACACTTTGAGGAGTCTGTGTATAGCTCCGTTGCTCTACCCCAACTACTTTTCTTCTCTCTAAATAGCTTTCGGTAAACCTCACTACTCGTCGTTTGTTTGCAGTGCGTTGCTAGACCCACACAATATAAAATCAATAAAATTCTCAAATTCCAACTTCAGTCTCAACATTGTTTGGACAAACTTTCAATAAATTCATTGAGTTATTTATTGCAATTTCTTTTCTACTTTTTTTTTTTTTTTTTTTTTAAATAAAACTTAAGTCATAAACAAGTTTATATCGGAAATAAATTTATGAATTTGATTTTTTATATTAAGTATATTTTATGTTTTTTTATTTATTTTTATGAGATTCATTTTTATTTTATTTTTATTTTTTTTCATTTTTGTTTCATAATTTCTTCTTTACTATATTACATTCACTCCATATTGTAATGAATTGCAAATTAAGGATATTTAAGTATATTTTTATTTAAGTAAATGTTCAAATAAATAATTTTTGGATTGAAATTATTACAAAATTATGACGACAAAACCAAATAAATGAATATATAATAAAAGGAAGTAAAATGTAAAAACAGGACATAAACAGGATGTTAAAAAAAAGAAAAGAACTGTAGGCAATAGGGAGGAAAATATAAAAAACAAAAAAAAAAAAACTAAAGAAAATAAAAATTGAGGTTTACCACAACACAAATATAAAGAATAAATGAAATGTGAATCATGCGTTTTTGACAAAAAAAAAAACAAAAAAACAAAAAACAGAAAGGAAGTTAATTTTATAGTTAGAATGAATTTTTTTTTTTTTATTTTTCCCATAAAAACAAAAACACAAAAACTGCCAATAAAGTGAGTAATAAAAATAATAGTATCATATTTAAAAAAAAAAAAAAAAAAAGGATCAAAAAATTATATTAGTTTATTTTTTTGTTTTAGTTGTTTCTAGGTGAAAGAGATAAAAAGAATAAAAAAAAATTCTATTTGATTATTCTGCAATTATTTGAAAATTTTAAATTATTTAAATATAAAATTATTCAATATTCAATTCAATTGATTGATTAAATTTAAAAATTTGATTTTATAAATAATTTAAAAATTTGAAAATATGTTTATAAAAAGGATGAAGATTGTTTATAAAAAGGATTATTTTCCTGTATTTAGTATTACATTGATTTTTAGATTTTTTTCCGTTCTATAGTGATGTAATTTTTCAAATACATATTGATTTTATCAATAGAAATTTTTTTTTTTTAAATAGATATATAGATTTTATCCATAATTTTATATACAATTTATATATTTATTCAGATTTATATCCATTTTATAACAGAATCTGAACAAAAACTATAATAAATTTTATGTTTTAATAACTAAATTATTATTATTAACGAAATTTTCTTTTAGTTGTTTTATAAGAAGAACTTAATTAAGGATTTTAAATGAAATAAAAATGATATTAATGAATTGGTTTTCCACTGACTTATATTACATCAAAACTTTTTTATTACACAAAATTGAGCTTAAATTTGAAATTTATTTTCGAATGTTTTCTAATCGATAAAATTAAGAAATGACAGTAATTATAGTTAGTAGTTATTTTTCGATATTTTATTGTCGCTGTAGAAGGTATAACCACATTTTAAGTGATGCTAAATACAACCAAATCAAAACAAATTATAGAAATTAAATCAGTTTTCCTCGTTTAATTTTTTTTTAAACATTATATGTGCATTTTCGAACTCAACATACAAATGTATAATTTTTTTCATAGATATCATCTAACAGATTATACTTCTCGGCTTTTCTTGCGATATCAAAAAAAAAATTAAAATTTTTCAAATATTTTTATAACATAACGTAAATAAACCAAAATAAAATATTCTGAAATAACATAATAATATATATAATATAATATTTAATAAAATAAATTTTTATAGATTTAAATGTTTATTTTTTTTTTTTTTTTAATTCTCAAAAGAGGCAACGCTTAAGGCATTAAAAATAAATTAAAAATACCAAAAGCACATCAATTAAATTTAAATTTGATGATACCATTTAACAACGTATTCTGGAATTTTATACAGTTATAAATTTTTTGTCATTTAATCCCATTACGGGACTTTTTCTATATTATCCTGACAAAAACAAACTCTTTTTTTTTTTTTTTTTTTTTATCAGTAAAAACATTTTTTTCCTGCAAAAAAAAAAAAAATATTATTTCCAAACGAAAAATGAGAAAAATATAAAATAAAAATTTTCAAACATTTTAAGCAAATGAAGAATAAAATATTATGTAATAATTTTAAATAAAATAACAATATATTATTATTATGTATAATAATATTATGTACATACATACATATTCCTTTTTTTTTCTTAATTTTCATGATATTTTATTCAAAAGCAACATTTCATGCTTAAATTCATGTCTTAAATAGTTCCACTTTATAAAAACACAAAAAATAAAAAAAAAAAAATATTTATATTCCTTGAAAATAATTTTTGATTCGTCACAAGTAAAAAACTCCATTGAAAGAACAATAGAATAAAAACATTGAATATGCTTCTTTATTTTCCCCAAAAAAATTCCTCCAATACATCGCCTCCTTTTCTTTAAGTAAACCTATTTTAGGCCTTTGGCTTTGTTATGCCTGATTATGTATGAATAAAAAAAAAAAATATATAAAAAAAAATATATATAAAAATATATACATATATATATATATATATTAAAAAGATCGATATTTAAGTAACTTTTTAGATTCACAATGAATACGGAATCCCTAAAAATAGTTATAATTCACAAAAAAAAAAAAAAAAGAACGAAAATAACTGTATTTTTTTTTATCTAAGTATCACTTAAATTATTTGCATAATTTGTTCCTGTTGTGTTCATCTATTGCTATAACTTGTCCTTTGCTATTTCTATTACTTGTAGTTTGGTTTTTTTTAAAATTTTTGGCAAAAGTTCACTCTGTCCGCCTGTCCGTTTGTTTATAAAATTTCTACACCGTTTAAGACCGGAGCCATGAAATTTACATGAATAAGCCCAAAAAAAAAAGCAAATTGTACTGAACTATTTTGTAAAATTTTGACTCCACGGTATCTTCGCAACACTTTCTATAAGATCTTTGAATTTTAAAAAAAATGAAGGAAGATCTTAAAAAATAAGCATAATTTACTTTAGGAAAAAATCTTATTCTTTCCTCCTTTTAATACTTTGCATGTCACATCATTCATATTTGAATTACACTTGAGTTTCATATGGGGAATTGAGAATGACGGAACGGAACACACTTGACTTTGAGAATGACGAATTGTTTTACTTAAGATATACATACATCATTCGCATTCTAAGTGCCGTTGTCATAAATTTTGCTTTCTAAGAAATCTTTTGCCAAATCGTAACTGATCTAAAATTTATCGACATACCAGTCATTTTTCCTTCATTTAGAAAACTGCATTATTTCTGAAATACATCATGCAAAGTAAAATTTAAAATCAATTTCTCGACATTAGAGTAGCTGGAACACTGTGGTAGATAGATACATTACAGTAGCTAGAACACTCTGCTTTAACTTACGAATAATTTGCAATTGAGTCCTGTTTTACAAAATCCATCCACAAAATCACACTAAAAACAATTGGTCTAAATTCATTTAGTAGACCTTTCATGCTTTCTTTGTGATTTTTTTTAGAATAGCTTGGTTAGCATATCTATTGATTTCAGTTGCAAGAAGATTTATAACTTCGTCATTTATCATCAATCGAAATATTCAAATATAAATGACATTAAAAAATTAATAATATGTCGCTAAAATTTATTAAAAATCTTATGGAAGTGCTACATAACCAACTTCAAAAAAAAAAATAAAATCATTATATGAAATTTTAGACCTTCGCCATGGAAATTTATGCAAATATGGCTTGGCGCACAAAGTTTTAAGAGCTAGTACCAGAAGTCAAAAATTTGCTATTTCTGTGCACCAATAAGTTGAACACATGTGACCTACACAAATTTGCTTAAAATAAGACACCAAAATTAAAGTTCTATTAATATATTTTAAAATGAGTGTTTTAAGCTTTCTTAATTTTATAACGTTTCCCTAAAATGAAAGAGTGTGTCTCTTAATTTTTCGTAATTTTTTAATATACAAAATTCTAAAAGAAATTGCAAATTTTGATGGAAAACTTGAATTTTTCTCGAATTTTAAAAATGAGGTCCTTTAAAACTTGAATTTTATATACTGATTTGTTTAAATATTTTATTTTTGTATTAGTAAATCTATTCATGTACTATTATATATTATTCTATATAATGTATGGTATGTAAAACAATCTTTGAATATTAAATGAATTATTTTTTCTTTTTGGTTCTTTGGTATCTTTAAATGAAAAATAAAATAAAATCCCCTTGATAGAATAAAAAACAATATTACAGTATTACAAAAAAAAAAATGAAATAAAAATGAGCCGAAAAAAAGCAGACGGCAAAATTTCCTTCTAAGAAAAAAAAAAATATTCATGAAATAAATAAGTACAAATACGAGTACTTCTTTAAAGAAAGAGGAACAAATATCTAAATTTAACTACACTTCATTTAAACATTTTATTAAACAAAGAAAGGTAAATAAAATTTCGACATTTTTATTTTAAATAATACCGGAAAATTTATTTTTTTTTTATTTTCCTGTAAAGAAATTTTATACTTGAATTTCTTTTTGATTCTACAAAAAAAAAAAACGAGGAAGAGTGTGTATAGTTGTCAACTCTAGGATATCTGTACGAACATAAGTTATTTTGTTTTACCAAATTTCAGATATTTATCTTAATCAAATATACATATAATTATGTATATGTATAAGTATATAAATCAAGGAGTTTTATCACAGATATTTATACAGATACAGATACAGGTTGAACAAATCAAATTTTAAAGAAATGGTTATCATAAAACTTCATCATCTTTTACAAAAGTTACCTTTTTCAAAATCTTTTTTCTCTGTGGTTGGTTATCGTAAAAAATTACCATATGTAAAAGTTTGATTTTAAAAACAACTCACTTGTAAAAAATTCTGTCCCAATTGTGTTAAGTACCAAGATATAAGGATATAAGTTTCATAATTGTATGACAGATACCCAAATCAGTTGACCACTGGGCCAACTAAATTTTGTAAAAGTCTTTGGCATTAAAATTTAACTTTAACTTTCACTATTCTATCTTTATTATTTTTTGAATTAGGTACTGTTCCAATGAACGAGCGAATGTGCATATAGCTCGACTTAAAATTCAATCCTGGACAAGAATATATAGCTATAAATTTCCATATCTATCTAGTCATCTTACAATGTCACAAACTTAATTGTAAATTTATTATACCCTTAGAACTATGTTCGTACGGGTTTAAAAAAAAAGAAAAACCTTTGAAATTCTGATATTTTGATCAAAAATTGTTACAAATTTTATATAATCTCATCAGTATATTGTTTTACAAATTTCTTTCCAATTTTCTTTTTAAATACGACATTTAGGCATATATATTGGTACATGATTATATTATTGTAGTAATTTAATATTGCATCATTATATGAAAAAGAAGATTACATAAATATTATTTCTTTTATATAACATTATTATATTGAATTTTATTATTAAGTATGCATTTACATTTTTCACCAGTTTTTCTAATTTTATTCATTGTTCTGTTAAATTTAGTATTGTTACATTTAATATTTAATTTTCTATAAGATTCAATTGTATTCATTTTAATTGTAAGAATTGTAAAAATCTTAAGAATCATTCAATTTTTTGTACACAAATATTTTTTATACCGGATCTGTGGCCTGTGCCGTAGTGATTATCAACTCGTTGCTTTTTTTTGTTGCCGTAGTGATTATTAACTCGTTGCTTTTTAATCAGGAGTTCTTAGTTTTATACTATGGTCAGATAATATCCAACAGTATAACATAAATAATTAATAATTAAAATTAATAAAAAAATAATCTTTGTATCAAATAATAGATGGCGTCCAAGAATAGTATTTTGTGTCTGATAATCTTATACAATAGCTATTGCCAAATAATCAATTTCTTAGTAAAAATAATTATTCAAGAAACTGACCTTAAGTCTAAAATAAATATTTTTTTTTTTTTTTGTATGAATTGCTGTGCCACATAAATGTGGACAAGAAATTACATAGCCTTTCCTGTTCAGGCGTGGTTGTAAATATTGTAAGGGAAAAAACTCTTACGACGTGTGTTGAATTCGAACCCACAGTCTCTCTGTGTTTACAGCGTATTTTATACGCTCTTACCCACTAGGTCGCCGAAGTCCCAACTATATTTTAGTTGGGGCTTCTTGGATAATTAATAAGACTTAGCTAGAATGTCCTATGCAAGGAAGATTAGAACAAAAAAAATAAATTTTTATGCAATATCCAATTTTTTAGTCTCAAGTACTAATTTTCTATTTTTTTTCTAATCTACACCAAATAAAAACTTTAACAACAAATTCTATTGAGAATAAAACAAAATAATTAAGAAATCATTCTGAAAGTTTATTTACAAAAAAAAAAACAAAACATACATGAAATGTAATTTAATTTAGAAAACTTTTATAAAAATGTAAATTATAAAATAAATAATAAACAATACTTTTAAGGTATAACAAGGTCTAGAACATTTCATTTATCTGCAATACGAAATATGAATTTTTAATCTTTAATTAAACTACGAAACAACAGAAAAAAAACTTTATTTAAACTGAAACTAGAAATTTTGTTTCAAATTAATTAAAAACCAAATCAAAATCCTGTTCCTAAAATTTTTCTCAGTAAAAATTCCCTTGAAATTTCCGAGAAAATACACATTGATTAAAAAATTAAATACAAAATATTCTTCTAAACTTCGTTTATTGTTTGTTTTTCTACTTTGTTTCCAACCATTTTATTTTTTTTTTTTTTTTTGGGTACAAATATGAATGTAATATACAAAAACAAAAATCATTGAAACAAAATACACATAATCAATAAAACAGTAAAGAAACCAAAAAATTTACCAAAAATCTTTGATGATTTTATATTCTACTTATTCAAATCATGTAAAAGGACGAATTTTATTCTATTTTTTGTTTTTTATTTCTAACATGTTACGAAACTTATTATTCACGCATCCTTAAAATCTAATCAACCACGAATAAACCTCTCAATTTTGTTCAGGTTTTTTGTATTTTTTTTTTTTTGTTTTTTACTGCCTATAAATATAAATTTTTCCCTTCTCTTCTGTTTTTCACTTTATTTTGTATTATCCTATATAGAATTACTGTAAGGGTTTAATTTTCTGCTATTATTATTATCGTTTCTGTTATTTTAAATGGAAAACCTCTTAATCCTTAAGAATATATAGAATTTCTAAAGTTTAAAATATGACTTTTTCTTTCACACAAAAAAAAAAATAAAAACAAAAAAAAAGTTTATATGAAAAAGTAAAATATCAACCGATTACGTGACTTTCGCAAGTCCAATTTAATTTTTAACTTAAAGGATTTTAAAGTGTTCCTCTTTATATTTTCTACAGATATACCTAAACATATACGTATAAGTATAATTTTAATACTTTATTTTTAAACCACGTCGCATATCATACATATAAACGCACAAATACAAATTATATTATAAAAATGAGGCTTAGGACATTCAAATATATAATACCGACAAAAACACAACAAAAAAAAAAATGGGACTTAATAAATATTTAAATACCCTTGAAAAAAAATATTATAATAAAGATTTAACGGATTTCAGAAAACCCTTAACAAAAAAAAAAAAAAAAAAAAAAAAACAAAACCGGATATGTGGTGAGTCGATTTACGGAAAATGAACATAAATAATTCACCAAAAGTAAAAAAAAAAACTTATTTAAAAAAAACCAAACATTTTTTATTATCACAGTACATTGAAAAGGACACACATACAGATTTGTATGAGAAGAAGAAAACATATTTACCATATCTTACCTAAATCAAATTTTAATATTTTTTTTTGTTGTATTTTGCTGAATAATATTTAAAAAATAAAAGCGGAAAAATTATTTTTAATGGATTGTCGTTGTCGTCGATGATATTTTACAGAAGTCTCAACTTTTCATTTCAATCCGAAAATAAAGTATACAAACTGTAACTTTAATTGGAATCAAATCGA
Organism: Poecilobothrus nobilitatus; assembly: GCA_947095535.1. Classification (NCBI taxonomy): domain Eukaryota; kingdom Metazoa; phylum Arthropoda; class Insecta; order Diptera; family Dolichopodidae; genus Poecilobothrus; species Poecilobothrus nobilitatus. The sequence goes on along the minus strand of OX352774.1, from coordinate 188,444,356 downwards.
ATCTAACTGGGGAAAGAAAAAAGTATAAATTTAAATATAGGGAAAGAAAGAAAAAAAAATAATAAAAGCAAAAATAAAACAAAAAAATGTAAATATATAATCCTTGATCCTTGATCCTTAAAAATACCAATAGAAGTAATGGACCGTACAACATATGAGTTTTAGATTTTGTATGTTTTATTTTTCCTTTTTGATTTTCTACCAAAAAAAAAAAAAAAAGAAAAACACATTTTAACAGTTACTAAAATAATTTTCCAGTTGAAAAAGTTCCTTTATTATTTTTTTTTTTTGTTTTTATCTGTTTTGTAGTTAGTTTTTCCATATATTTGTACTAGGTTCGGATTTGGATTTGGGTTTCAAAATTTAAATAAAAAAAAAAAAACAATATATTGGTAAGAAAATAATAAATAAAAAACAAATTTGTTTTTTTTTTTTTCTTTTGTATACTTTGAATTGATTATATGAAAATATTTGTATTTATCGCATGAATTTTTATTTAAAAATGATTCTGTATTATTGTTATTAACATTTTTTTTTTATATTTTAAATATTTAAAGAATAAATAATAATAAAAAATGAATAAAATGACATTTGATTTTGATTGAATATTTAAAATTAAAAATATCAACCAAAAAAAGGTTAACTATCTGGAAAAATATTATTTGAAAAAGTTTCAAAATTATTATTTATAAATAAAAGTAATCCAAAATTACTCAAAAAATTGGTTAAAAGCTCAAAATAACAAATGGATACATAATTGTTTTTTATGTGTTTAAAATAATTCTAAAAAAATTAAAAGTATTCGCAAAGTCTAGGTTTAAAAATAGATGTCATATCTTTCCTACCAAACAACAATAAAATTAAAAGTATTATTCTGACAGCAATAATCTCACTCAATTTATTTATTTAAAAGTTACTCTAACTTTACACTCAACAACATTAGAATGAAATATGTACCACAAAATGTATGCATAGGATCAGAATTAAATATTAAAATTAGTAATTTATAATTATTATGAAATTGCAATTAAAATAGATTTAAAAATTACAATAGGTTAATTAAATTTTGAGTTTAATTGAATTTATATGCAAAAGAATATAAATAATGGTGTTTTTGTTTTTTTAAATTTAATTGAATGAATAGAAATTTAACTGTTTATTTTGATCAAAATCCAAATTATACTGTTTATCGATGCAGGGTCAAAAGTCCCATGGTCAGAAACCCCATTGGAACTTTTGACTCACTTCAATGATAGTCATAATAAGTCAGAGAGACCTTTTTTTAATGGGACTCTTGTCTCACTAATGTGAGTCAAAATTCCCATTGAAATAGAAAATAATTTTGCCAACAAAAATCAAAATTTGCCACATAGACAAACTATATATAGGTACATATATATAACTCTAAACTCCTTCCTAATTCAGAATCTAGCATATTAATATCATATAAATATTCTGTAAAAGGCGAATAACGCTGATTTTGAATCCATCTCTAAAACCCTTCTAATTTAGAATCTTGAGCACACATATACATACATATTTTGGGAAAACCGTATAACTCTGATTTTAAATCCACCTCTAAAACCCTTCTAATTCAGAATCGCACATATGCATATTCATTTTGTAAAGAGTTATTCTGATTTTGAATTCAACTTTAAAATTGTTCCTAATTCAGAATATTGCATACACATATATTTAAATATGTGAGATTCTGAATTAGGAGAGATTTTAGAGTAGGCTATAAAATCAGAGTTTCCCTTTTTCCGTTATATAAATGAATTAGGAGAGATTTTAGAGTTGCTCACAAAATCAGGGTTATACGCCTTTACCAGAACATGTATATATATGAATATATGAGATTCTGAATTAGGACGCATTTAGAATTGGTTACAAAATCAAGGTTTTACACTTTTTCCAAAATGTATATAAAAATTTTTAATTATAAATTCGCTCGTCATTCAGAATCTCAGAAATACATATGCATATATTCTGGAAGAAGAGGTAAATCTGAATTTTCAAACGCATATGAAATCACTCTCAATAGATATATTACATATATATGTAATATATATTCTGGACTGGCCGGAATATGGAAAATAAATCTTATTTTATAGTTAACCGGGGCATAAACTAAAGTTTAGTCTAAAAAACGATGTTATTACATTATCAATTATTATCATTATAAAAACAAAATTGGGACTTCTGACTCACTTCGATGGGTCCTTTTTTTTGGGACTTTTCTCTTATGGTGATAAATCAACAGTCTCATAAGCTTTTGTCTCACAGAGGTTAGTCAAAAGTCCCAATCGAACTTTTGACACTGCACCATGTTTATCTATATATATACATACTTAACATAAATAATATGTCATTATAATATTTTATAAATTTGATATCAAAAAGCCTTTAGCTTAATTTTCCAAACTCTTAAATAAATTGCTATTATATACGAATAGATTTCATTCTATTTAAATGTTATTCAATATTATTTTAAAATATTTATTTATTCAAGATTTATTTTGAAAAAATGATTTCGGAAATAAAAACAAAACAAAAAAAAATTGCCCGATTAATTTCAAAAACAAAATAACAATAAAAATCATACATATTAAAATTAAAATTGTGTTCTTGTAAAGCCAATGACTAAAAAAAAAACAAAAAAAAAAAAATCAGAATATTTTATTATCTTACAAAATTAAATCCAATTTTAACAGCTTTCCTGACATTAAATTTATGTACTGATTATCGAATTATTTCTGTTAAACAAAAAAAAAAAAAAACAACAACTGTCAAATGTCAAAATTTAAATTATTATTATAATGATAACAAAAATAAATAAAAATATATCTAATATAAGCAATATTCAAACACTTTCGCGATCAAGACTAGCAAACACATTATATTAAAAATATTCTGTATCTTCTTAAAATTAAAAGCATGATCCTGAATTTATTATAGAAAAAAAAAAAATAAAAACCAAAATAAAAAAAAAAATATAAAAATAAGTTTTTTCAACAATTTTAACATCATGTAAAATATGTACTTATTAAATTTCTAGAATATTCTCAATCCTCTGTGATTCTACCACCATTCTTAAATTTTCCTATTTTTTTTTTTTTTTTTTATTGCTTTTATATATATTTTTTTTTAAAAGCAATTTCCAAGAAATTATGGTCTAAAATTTATGAATTTTTTTTTTTTTTTTTTTACATTTTTTTTTTTAATGTAACCAAATTATATATTTTTTTTATTTTTATTGTATTTACATTAAAAAATATAAGTGGTATATATACAAAACCAATTCCAATTCTTGATTATATGAAAAGTACCAAAAAACTCATTTTTAAAATTTCATATAAAAATCTTAAATACCACTTTGTTTTTATACCAGTTATAGACTTAGACCAAAGTTATTAAAAAAATGTATCATAAAATTAAACTCAATTTAGAATATATGTATACATAAGTGTATATGATAAGATTTTATATTAATTAAAGTTTAGTGATTTAATGGAGATCAATTGGGACCATTTATTAAATACGAAAATAAAAAATGAAAGGGTAAATTTATAGTGGTGACTAGTGACTTTAAAAATATCTGAAACATTAGAGTTAAATTTATTTTGTTTTAAAAAATTAGCATTTCAAATCCATAGCAACAAAATTAATTGCATTTTAACAGTTTTAATACGAATAAATTCAATCCATGTAAATTAAATGTTTTTTTTTTTATTTTACTGAACCATTAAAAAACACTTTGATATAAATTATAAAATTGATCTGTTATAAAACGCGAAATACAATTTATAGATAAAATATAATCTTTTATTGAATTACGAATATAAAATTTGAAAATTTTGACATTACAATTTTAACATAAAACGGAAAAAGACAACAGCTGTTAAAATATAGGCTTAAACTGAACAGAGTTTCGTAAAAAAAAAAAAAATACAAAATTTAGATAAAATAAAACAAAGATATATAAAACGAAAAGTGCCAAAAAAGAGTTATACGTGTTTAGAAACAAATATCGAAATTTAGATACTTATGTAAAAAAACACATTAGATCTTGTAAAGAAAAAAATAATCCAACGATTTTTTATTTAATTTAAAAAAAAAAAAAATTGTTATTCAAATCTACCTAGCTATACAAAATTTACTTCCGAAGCATCCCTGCATAGTTAAATTTTTTTCTAAATTCAAAAAATTACAAAAAACATTATTTAAAAAATTTATAATTCAGCCGGCAATCATTATTATTTAACCCATATTCTTAACTAAATTAAAGTTAAAAATATACAAGAACCAACCTATCTTCATATCCCTTTTATATTCTCCTTTTTTCTAATTTAATAATTTTTTTTTTTTTTTTTTATCTTGCGTTGAAATAATATACTAAAATATATTATTTAATATACCAAAAAAAAAAAAAAAAAAAAAGAGGAACAATCAAAAATAAAAAAAAAACATAATATTTATTAATCGTCGTATATGAAACCGACATTATCCAGCATTTGTAAAATTTAAGTGCTTGTTTTGTGTCAAACAAGACATTTTCTAATATTTTAAATACATAATATATACATACTTGGAAACACACAATTTATAAAAACGCACATACACATAAACACAAAATAAATTAAATAAATAGGATATAATAAAGATTGCATATATTGAGTGTGAGTTGAGTTAAAAATAAAAAAAATAAAAAAAAATTAAAATTAAATGCTTTAATCTCATTTTACAAGAAAAATAACAACAACTGATTTTTTTTTTTCAACAAAAACAAAAAATACATAATAATAAAATTAATAAAGGAGTGTAGTAAGAAGAGACAAAGAGCCTAGTGTTGAAGAGAAACATCAGGCAAGAAAAAAAAAAAAACAAAAAACTGAAGTTAAAGAATAAAATAACATGGCTTTGCTATCATATTCGATTTTCCATGTAATCGTTTTGATTTTTCTTTTGGTTTTTTTTTTGTTATAACTTTTAACATCAATAAATTTTCCTTGGGTGTTGTAATGAAATCAGTAAATTCTTAAGTCAAATCGTTACCGAATAAGCAAACAGAAAAAAAAAAAAAATAAACAATGATAATAAGTTTGTACTATTGTACTGCTGAATGCTGCTGTTACATACATAAAACAGCATAATAAAAATATAAAATAAGATTTAAGGAGAGATGAAAATGAATTACTACCATTAAAAGATCTTATGCACAGGGTGAATATCTCTCACTTTAAAGAATTTTCATGTGATGTCAGGTCCCTTATACATATAGTAATTTCATTGAACAAAAAAAAATACGGAAATTTGGGCGGTGAAATGCGGTTTTTCTCACTAATATTCGTTTGTTTTTTCTTTGATTTTATTTTAATCGTCTTCGTAAATCGTAATTCATAGTTGTTGTTTTTGTTATTGTTTTCGTCGTCATCGTGTCGTTACTCGTACGTAGTCGACAAGTCGTCAGTATGTTTTTGTCTTTTTTTTTTTTTTTTTTTTGCTTGGCAAATGGCAATAAACGACGATAAGAATGGTTTTTTGTATTCCAATTATTTTCCTTTATTCTTTTATATGTTTTTTGTGGTTTCTTTTTTGTACTCCTTATTTAACTCCAACCGAAAGTCAAGATTTTTGGTTTTTCATCATAGATTTTCGCTATAATTTAAATTTTTTTTTATGATGTTTATGTTTCTGTATCATCTTCTTCAAATATTTTTGTGTTTTATTTTATTTTTTTTTTTTGTTGTGAAGGGGTGATGTTATCGCGCTTCGAACTCATTTCTTTTTCTTTTCTTTTTTTTTTATAACAATTTAATATTCAAAAATACAAAAAAAAAAAAAGAATATTAAAATTGAAAAAAAAAAAAATTATTTTTAAAAGATAAATAAATTCCAAGTTGTATATCCCATTATCTAAAATTAAATAACAGAAAAACAAGCATCAAAAAAAAAAAAAAAAAAGAATGATTGAAAGACATATGAAGAATGAGAATGATGGTTTTAGTATAAATAAAAATGAATTTAAAAAATGGAAATACATATTACTATATTATCTTATAGATGGAAAAAAACTTAAACCATTTTTATTAAACACAATCATATAATTATATTTCAAGATATATTTAATTCATTCCAATTTTAAAATGTCTTTCCGATATTTTATTCATTCTAGATTATTTATTTTCTGAAATTTAATTTTGTGCCATATTCTTCAATAATTGATCCGTAATCTGTATCATTCTTTTTAATATTCTATTTCTAACTTCTACAAAGAAAAAATTTATTTATATGTTAATTTCAATTAGAATTAATAAGAAATTATATGTATAATCTTATAACCATTTCCAATATTGTAGATAAAAAATGGTAGCTGATTAAAATAAATTGAGCACTAAATTATTGACACAAAATATTTTACTTTCATTTTACTATAGTCATTAAATTTGTTCGAAAAATTTTACAAATAGATAAGTATGCATATAATCTAGCCAATGGGGTGTAGTGGTTACGACACCGGCCTTTCATAGTTGTCTCGGGTTGAAATCCCAGCTGGGTCATATAGATTAATAAAAAATAATATAGATTTTTCTTATAATATATAATAATTAGTAGAATATAATTAAATTAAAAATAAGTTTATATGTCCTATAAATTATAATTAATATCATATTGTAATAGCTATATAATAAAATAATAATAAACCATAATTCTTGTATAAGATAATAGATGGCGTAGAAATAAAAAAACGTTTTAGTCTAGTACAATAGCTACAGCCGAGTAATCTACGGCTTAGTGAAATTAATGATTCACGAAACTGAAGTTTAATCAAATATGAATAATAAATGATTTAGTGGATGCAATATACGCCTCATAGGATTGGCAAGGAAAAAAAAAGTATGCATATAATGTTTTTATCATTCAGTGTGATTTTATTAACCTATAAGCAACCATATTTTTTTAGTTATTGTGTTTAATATAATACCTAAAGATCTTTATTTAACAAAGAAAGCCAACACTCAGTTAGACCATGCATCTAACCTAGTTCTACCGAATAATAAGTTATAAACGTAAGATAAGTGTGCCGAAATTCATTTTTACATACTTAGTTTAAAGTGTTCTCCTGTTACAGTCAGACAGTCGGTACCACAGATAAACTTTCTACAAATTGTATTTTCCGGGCTGAGCAAGGTCATAAATAAATATTCCAATCCATTATACCAACCATATTCCATATCCACAAAACTAAAAAAGTCATAAAATTTAAATTAAAATGAAAAATTTTATAATTTCTAATTCTCAAAAATTTGTGTAGATAGTTTCCGAAAAACTTATGTTTATTGCATATTTATATTTTTTTTTGAAGATGCATGCAAAAAATAAATCTTCTTACGGATGTGTTATGTATCTATCAATTATATCAGAAATAATTATACGGAAAAATTCCAAAAAATATTCGAAATATTTTAATACATCATTTTCATATAAATGAAATTTTTAAAGAATTTTTGGAATTTTTTTTAACTTAATTCAGTTCTATTAAACTCAATCGAAAAATAAAAATATGCAGTATAAAAAGAAATTTTTTTTTTATTATGCAATTTCACAATATCTTATACCCTCATATAAAATGTACATATATTAATGAACTAAAGTTCATTGTTTAATCCATTTCTAGATTCATGCATTTGGTTTTTTTTTGTTCAATATTTTCTTTAACATTTTTACCAATCTTTTTGTTGGTTATATGACTGTTATTGCAAGCAATAAGAAACACTTTAAATTATAATTCGGTTTAATGGAATGTAAAATCGTATTAAAATTTTAATAATTTCACCACAGTATACGATGAAATAATTTCTAGACTAAATTAATATTTAATAATGATTAGTGACAAAGACTTGTTCAATAATGAAATTAGGTCGCAAATTTCTAGTCATATAAGGCATAGTTAAATATATATTTTCAATAATAAATCTGTCATCTAAAAGCACAAATCGAATTTTTGAATAAAATTATAGATATATATGTATGTATATACCATTTTATATGTCTGTTAAGGTTGTTTTGAATGGCAAAATAAAAGAAATTTCTTAGATATTTTTTTTCTCCTAACCACTTTCCAATAAGGAGCTTAGAGAATCTACAAAATCATTTATTATTCATGTACTTGACTAAGCTTCAGTTTCTCAAATCATAGTCGTTGATTACTCGGATGTAGCTATTGTAGAAGAATATGAGATGTAAATATTTCTATTTTTTTTCTACGTAATCTATTATCTTATACAAGAATTATTTTTTTTATTGTTTTTTGTTATATATATACACTATGATCAATATGATCCAATCGACAGGAATTTTCTTTACCTTAATATCAATCAATATCAAAATTATACAATTTTTTTAAATTTAGTGTGTATTTAAATTTACCGTTATGTGAAAAGTAAATTTTGCATGATTTTTATACTTTTATAACTTCCGACATGATAGGGACTTGAAATTTTGAACTAAGAAAGAACTGACAACTAGTATAAGCTGGAAAATTTTTTTGAACCACCGCCTGTTTATTCGTTATTAGATCTCAAAAATTAAAAATCTGATATTTTTAAACACCTGTAACTTGGGTACCTGTACATATTTTTCTTCGGCAAGACATAAAAATTAAAGCTCCAGTAATATATTTTTACGTGTGTTAACGATTTCTTTTAATTATATGGGGCTACGAAGTTATAGCTGTTGCAAAAAAATTTGCAAAAAACCCAATTTTCAGATGTATATATCTCAGGCTCTGCGTATTAGTTTTACAATCCAAAAATGGTAGAAGACTGGAAGTTTTCTTACTTCTATAAAACAATATCAAAATTATGCAATATTTTGTAATTTACTATTTAAATTTACCGTTATATGAAAACTAAATTTTGCATGATTTTTTTTTATAACTTATATTTTTACGTGTGTTAACAGTTTTTCTTATTTATATAGGGTTCTGAACTTACAGCCCCTCAAAAATTTCAAAAAAATCCGATTTTCACATTTTTTCATATTATATGAAATTTTCAAATTTTGATGCAAGTCACAATTCTAAACAATTTATATTATCTTTTGGGAATGTGCGCTTTTAAAAACCGTTGATTTACATTTTTTACTAGTTAAATATTATAAGAAAAATTTATATTATTTTTTATTATTCTATATGATCCAACTAGGTTTTCAACTTGAAACCTTTCGAAGGCGGGTGTCTTAACATCTAAACTATTTACTGGATAAATTTCTTAGATAATCCAACTTAAAATTTACTTTTTATTGGTAAAACATTTTATTTACAAAAATTGTTTCTAAGTGTGTTTTTGGGGAAATAACCGACAGAAATATTTTCTTTGAACAACAATCTAATAAGCTTTAAGTTAGTTCTGTAACAAAACATATTATGCTGAAAAAAAACTAACATTACAAAAATCCTACTAAAAAACTAAAACTTACTAAAAAAAGTTACTAAACTTAGTTACTAAAAAACTAAGACATTACAAAATAAAAACATTCAAATCATTTAACTAAACTTTAAACTCTCTGACAGTACTGCATACAAATATTTTCATTCAAAAATTATCAGAATAATAAAAATAATTTGAAAACAAAAAAAATAAAATAAAAATCAAAGGAAAAAACATTTCCTTATAATAAAATAACATTTCATTACAAATATATCATAAAAATATTCTTAAAAAGCAATCTGTAATCATTAGAGGAACAGAGAAAGAAAATAGAAGGAAATTCAGAACAAATATAAAAAATTACAAGAAGATAAAAATCCCTTATTCCCGACATTTATTTTTCTTCCATCTATATTTTCTTTTCTCCTATTTTTTGCTTTATTAGTTTCACACCCCTTTATACACCACAAAGTATTATTATAAGTAATTTTTGACAACCTTTTTTTCACCACCTTCTTTTATTTATTATTTTTTTCACTATTCTAATAATGGTGAATATAGTTTGTGTGTATACAGTATAGTTAGAGGTATTATAATGAAATGTTTTGTATGGTTGGCAATTTTTAGAAATAAATTAAGAAGAAAAAACAAAAAAATATTAACAGCAAAAATTTGTCTTTAAAAATCATTAATTTTCTCACAACTACAAAATGACTACCGACATTTTCTTAATTCTGTGCTTCTCACTCAACACAACTCATCTTATGTATGGTTTGTGTATAGAATAAAGGCGGTAACAGAAGACGATAGAATGAAAAAAAATTTTTTTTTTTGTTTTTTTTTTGAAAATTAAAGAATAATCACCAGAAAATATTGTGACTAATGAATTTTTTGATAGTATACTGATGAAACTTATTAATATATATATATAATTTGAATCTATATATATATATAGATTCAAATTATTTATATAAGTTTGTGTATTTGTAAAAGAAAATGTAAAACAAAAACTTAATGAGTAATGATTTAATATAAAAAAAAAAGAAATAATAAATTCGTGTTTTTATATTATTTTTTTTTTTTTTTTTGGCATAAAATAATTTACAATTCACGTAAAAATTTTTGTTAATAAGTTAAGTTGATTGGTACTTCGGCATTATCCCCTTTCATCATTTTTTCTCAAGACAAGCAATACTTTGTTATATATATAGGCCTAAAGTTTTAACAGTATTGTGTTTTTTATTTTCTTATAGTCATTATTATTAAATTTTGAAATGAAAAGTTGAATTTGTTGGTTTGAATGGTTGGTTGATTTGTATATTTATATTATATAGGAGTGGTAAATACAGGAGAAGAGTTATTAATAAAAATAATTTTAAATCATTAATAAAAAAAAAAAAAAGTGAAAAAGTGAAATAAAAGAAACATAAAAGTTATTATTATTTTTATTATATTTTCTTGAGTTTGATTTATTTTATACAGATTTTTTTTTTTTTTTTTGGTAAAATAATGAATTTGAGGCTTTTTTCTTAAAAAGTGTTAGTTTTTATATTATATTATTTCAACATGATATATATTTAAACATTTAACTAATTTTATATAAGGACTAGAAATACCTCCTTCTTAATAATTATTGAGTAATTTATTTACCTAGTTTTGTATTTTAAGAATTTACTAATTTTGCTTTAAAGATATACGATTTCATCTTTAATCTTCATCATCAAATTTGAGTTAAACTTCCTGCTTACTTTACTGGGACTTTAATTTTGTGGCAAATTAATAAATTTAAATTAACCAAAGACACAAACTATTTTTTGACTTTATTTTTTCTAATAATTCAGATTATCATTTATTTATTACTAAAGTCTTTTTCCGATGGCGAAATATTAACGCACAGCAAAGACATTATTAAAGAGAAATACCATTACCTTAAAAATATTTTTGTTTTGATTAGATTGGATTGTTTTTATTTCGTGATAAATTTCAAATAAATGATACAATAATTCCAAAAATTGAATCTTTATTATATTAGGTGTTTCAATTAAAATTATAGTCATAATGACAAACGTCAAACTTAAATAAATATTGTCGTTATCATTCTCACGAAAAAACGTTACTAAACTTATTGTAATTGTTTTTATTATAGTATTTATACATAATCTATTAACTAGGTAGGTGTTATGAATTAAAACAAAAGGAACTGTAATTACTTTATTTTACAATATTATTTTGGCAATGTAATTAACTCTTTAAAATAAAATTCATTTGATATAAAAATTAAATACATATACACATACATATATACATATTATTAAATCAAAATGTAGGTTACCATTTTAACTATATATATACATATGTCTATATAATACTCGTACATACATAAGTATATAGTTATAAAAATGATGTTAAAATGAAAGGGGAGTTCTTTTATTACATTTAAAAAATTGGTTTTTGAATATTTTTGTGGTTTTGTTTCAATTTTTTTTTTTTTTTTTGTGTTTTGAAATTTGATTAATTATTTTTAAAGGCATATTGTTGTTTTATGTCAAGTAATTTAAAATAAAATTATTTTTGTTACCATAGTAATGAAATATAATACAAATTTTATTACAATCAGTGATGCCAGATTACAAGATTTATATTGATTTTCAAGTTTTTTGATTTTAATTTTTCAAACAAGATTTTGTCAAGATTTCGAATTACTTTAAGATTTTTCATGATTTTTTGTTTTTATGTATTTTTATTTTGCATAGTTTTTAATATTTTGGATATTTAGCAAAATAAAACCTAGAAATTTTGTTTGTCTAAAATTGTTTTCAAACCTAGAATTAAAATATTCTATTACATAACATAAATTTCATATTCCACTCTACTTTATTCTTTTGCCATCTGACTTATGGTGTAGTGATTAAGTCGACAACCTTTCAATTGGAGGTCCTTGGATTCAAACCTCGGTCAGCTCATATAAATAAAATATGTAGTAGTTAATTTCATATCGTATAATTAATAGTAATAATAGTAGGCCTAGTAATAATAATAATGTTTCCTTACAGTCCACTCACTCCCAATTCAATGTCTCAGCATCCTATTCTTTATTCTTTCCTATACCAATTCCCTAGCCAATATACTGCGTTAGCAGATGAAATAGCTGCTAACGCAGTATATTGGCTAGGGAATTGGTATAGGAATTATATTGGCTAAAGGCGGACGTGGTTTAGTCAATAAGAATCTGAGACTACCAAGGGGCAATTCTTGGTGTCTTAATAAAGTTTTTCGTTGCATTTAAAAGAATTTTATATTATCGTTTTATTCAACTATAGACTTATTTATATTTTGAATAAATTTTTATTTGAAGTTTTGTTTTATTTTGTTTATTTAATGAATTAAAATGATTAATACAAATACCTTGAAAATTGAAATATAAGAAATATATGAAAGGATTTTAAATACATATAATGTTTTCAAGATATTTTTAAAGATATCTGTTAGAAAATATCAAGATTTTCAAGATTTTCAGTCTGGCATCACTGATTACAATACAAATACAATATGCTTAGTAGTATAGTATGTAGAGTTAGATAATATGGACACTGATAGACATTGAATAGTGGTAATTTTATATTTTAAAAATTTAATTGATAAAAATGGTTGAATAAATGAATTACAAAAAAAAAAAAAAAATATTTCCTTTAATTTTTTTGTTCTTTTACACCAAAAATAAAATTTAATTAGGAATAATAAAAAAAATTGTATAGCAATTTTTGCTTAGTTTATTTTTTTTAAATTTAATTGGATTGGAATGTTCAAAAAATTAATTGCGTTCATTTTTTTTCCCCGATTTCCATCAAATAAATAACATTTTTACATTTTTTTTAAATATATAATAATAAAAAAAAAAAATAACTATCCTTAATATTAAATACATTCCTTAATTTCTTTTTTGTATTAGATATCGTGAAAACATTTACTTTATTATAATTTTTGTAATTAAATTAATTATAAAAATTATTTTGGAAAATTTCATAATTAATTTTATATTTAATTAATGAAATTGTTATTTAATATTAAATTATTACAGAAATTTTCTATAAATTATTTATTTATTAAAATTTTTGGAAATTTATTATATTTTTTTTTTTTTTGTAATATGATATTCAAAATTAATATCAATTTATTCTGAAATAAAAGCCATCTGGTGTTGATGATGCGAAATTTATGAAAAACAAAAAACTATTAAAAGACAACATTTTAAAAGTTTTCCACTGTAAATTAAAGTTAAAAGTAACAAAATTTTTATTTTTCACTTAGAAACATAATTTATAAAGAAACAAGGAAAATTTTGGTCTTAAATTTGAAATAAGTTTATTTTAATGTATTTAATAAGTTAGGAGGTATATATACAAATTTTTAACTTTTCCAATTAAAAAATTTATTTTAGTAATATTTTTTAATCAATGATATTTTAAACAAGGCAGTATATAAAACTAAAGTTTCTAAAATTGTACATTTTCAAAAAGACCATAAGAACAGTTTAGTATTAGACTACTTTTGCATCAAAATTGCATCTAATGTAAGAATTTAAGAAATAATTATAAAAAAAATGAATAGACACATTTTTTTAATTTTAAGGACACGTATGTAGATAAAAAAAAACCTATTAAAACATGTTAAAATATAATTTTGTAGCTTTAATTTTAGTGTCCAAAATTTCAGATACAGGTGTACAGGTGTATTCAAATTTCAGTCAACTAAAAATTTAAAAGTTTTCAATTTTTGATCTATATTAGTTCTTAAACATGGGAAGTACATTTTCCCTTTTGAGAAATAAGGTTCCATCAAAGAGCATATCTTAATAATCTTTCTCCTCTCAAAATTTCAAGGTTCTGGTTAAAAGAGTTCAGCGGATATAGAGAAACCAACATTTTACACAATTTATTCTAGTTTCATATAACGGAAATATTTAAATTTCAAAAAAATTAAATAATTTATTGAACTGAAAACTATATTTAAAGGATAAAGGATAAAGGGAACTATTACTACTAAAGGATCTTATATCTCACAAATTAAAAAGTTCTAAAATATTTTAGATACAATAGATCGATATATAAATTCCAATATGAAAGAAATTTTTTTCACATTTTTACAAAAACTAAAGTGATAATCACTTCAACCTGTCAATTTTTTTTGTTTTGAATATTGGGGTATTTATCAGGTATAGCAGTCTAAATAATTGTACATACAAAAAGTTATTATCAATTTATTACATATTATAAAATGTAATGTAAATACAAAACAAAATACAACTCAAACCTTATATAAAATTAGCGAGTTTTGCAGCAATTTTTCAAGTTATGCAATACAAAATAATTACAAATAGAAAGTTTTGTTACAAAACAATCCGACTTTTTAAAAGGTTTTGAAACTAAATCAAAAGTTCAATTAAACACTTTTGAAAAATTAACATTTTTTCGACAGCAAAAATTAACAGAATTTCAATTAGTTTTACAATGACATTGTAATAAAAAAAGTAACTTTCACTGTTAGAAACAAGTTGGCATTGCCAGATGGTTTTTTCTGTTTTTGTCAATTAGTGAGTTTTGAAACTACACTCCTCAAATAATATCTGATCTATAAACAATTGAAGTTCATTAACTTTCTCAAATAATGTAAAAGTTTTGTTTTGTAAACTGACCCATCTCTTTATTTGTTTAATAGACAAACGGTTGTCATTAACAATTGGTTATTAACTATTATCGTGTCCAAGTTAAACTAATATTTTTCACTCTTATATAATATACACCTGTCCAGCCCAAAAATAAATGCATGTATTCAGTTTGTTCTAAATGGTATTTTTATATGATGAATAAAATCCAAATTTTAAAACTTATGTGATTTTGTAAAATATATAATAACTAGGGGCCCCTGTTAATGTGTAGTCAAATTCTATGTTGAATCCCAATTCATACAATATACAGTTGCAGTTTAGAAAAATAGAATTTATGGAAAAAGTGCAATCCATAAAAATTCAGAAAACAAAACCAAATTCGTCAAAACACTAACTGAAATTATTTTTAAAATAACGCCAAAACAGAATTAAATTGTGTAAAGAGCCTGTAGTTGGTGTACGTATATTTAGATTATTTGGTATTGTGAGTGAGGACTATTATATCTATTTATTTATCGAGTTCGAAATAAATGTTTTAAAGGTACGTGGGGAAAACAGAATAGGTATCCGTAAAACATTTGTAAAATGCACAAACAAAGTTTGCAGCAAAATTCAGTTAAATTTTTTTATAGACCACGTTGTCTGTAACAATATTGTCGTTGTTCATTTTTACCTTGCCCTAATGTAAAAAATTTAAAATCTGAAAAAGACCGTATATTTGGCGTACAATCCTTGATTAAGATTGTACATGGTAATACAGTGGGCGGGAAAACCGTACAAATATTACCACAATTCTACAAATGGTAACCCTGCATAATATTGACATACAAAATATTTAAAAATAAAAAATTATTCAAATTTAATTTTGGGTGTAAGACTAAGTACTAAAATTTGTATTGCTGTAATGCTGTATACTAAAATTTAAGTACTTATATGAGAAGAAATTGAATTCAAAAAAGAATACAATTAGAAAAGTTTTCTAATCGCTTCAAATAATATACAAACATTCATACATAAATGCAACAATTTAATAGAAAAGTACAAAACCAAAACAATTATATATTTGAATTTTAAAGACTCTGCCCACTGGTCATACATAAGTACATACTTAGATACATATCGATTATTAATATCAGATCAATATCGTTCATCATTATTTAAAATTTCAATACATATTGTGATAAATGACGATTTTTATAAATTTTTAATTTTTTTTCTTTATACATGCATAACTTAAAGTATATACTACAATACATACATATTATAGCCAAAGAATAGTTGAGCCGTTGAGGTCGAGTCGACTCGAGATTCGAGAGGAAAAAAAAAATACACAATTTTAAAGAGAGTAAGTGAGAATGTCTCTTATAATTTTGTGTTTTTTTATACCCTACACCTAAAGTATAGGGTATATTAACTTTGGCATGGTGTTTGTAACCACCAAAACGAAGCGAGTTAGGTATAGACATGTATATATATTCTGAATCAGGATCACCGCCGGAGTCGATTTAGCGATGTCCGTCCGTCCGTTCGTCCGTACGCACGATAACTCAAAAAATAATGATGCTATCTTGATGAAATTTATATAGTAGGTTACTAATTACGAAAGAAAGGTTAAGTTCGAATCTGGACAAAATCCGTCCATGGGTTCGGATTCTGGAAGCTTCCGAATGATTCCGGAGCAAACGAGATTATCTCCAAAAGCAACAAAGATAGAACCTTCAAATTTTGTACAATGATGTTTCTTCCCGTTCGATTTATGTCTTTGAAATTTAAGAGGATTTGGTCCATGGGTTTGGGTTTTGGAAGCTTCCGAACGAGCACCAGAGCAAATGAGATTATCTCCAAAACCAACAAAGATAGAACCTTTAAATTTTGTACAATGATGTTCCTTCCCGTTCGATTTATGTCTCTGAAATTTAAGAGGATTTGGTCCATGGGTTTGGATTTGGAAGCTTCCAAGCGAGCCCCAGAGCAAATGAGATTATCTCCAAAACCAATAAAGATATAACCTTTACTTTTGGCAGAATGGTGTTCTTTCATGTATGATTTAGTCCTCTGAAATTTAAGAGGATTTGGTCCATGGGTTTGGATTTGGAAGCTTCCGAACGAGCACCAGAGCAAATGAGATTATCTCCAAAACCAACAAAGATATAACCTTTAAATTTGGCAGGGTGGTGTTCTTTCATGTTTTATTTAAGTCTCTGAAATGTGAGAAGATTTGGTCCATGGGTTCGGGTTTTGGAAGCTTCCGAACGAGCCCCAGAGCAAACGAGATTATCTCCAAAACCAATAAAGATAGAACCTTTAAATTTTTTATAATGATGTTTCTTCCAGTTTGATTTATGTCTCTAAAATTTAAGAGGATGTGGTCCATGGGTTTGAATTTTGGAAGCTTCCGAACGAGCCCCAGAGCAAATGAGATTATCTCCAAAAACAACAAATATATAACCTTTAAATTTGGCCGAATGGTGTTTTTTCATGTTTGATTTAGGTCTCTGAAATTTGAGAGGATTTGGCCATGGGTTTAAATTTGAAAGAATTTGAACCGCGGATTTGAATTTTGGAAGCTTCCGAACGAGCCGCAGAGCAAATGAGATTATATCCAATACGAACAAAGGTAGAACCTTTGAATTGGTACAACGGTGTTCTTTCGTGTTTGATTTATGTCTCTAAAATTTAAGAGGATGTGGTCCATGGGTTTGGATTTTGGAAGCTTCCGAACGAGCCCCAGAGCAAATGAGATTATCTCCAAAACCAATAAAGATATAACCTTTACTTTTGGCAGAATGGTGTTCTTTCATGTATGATTTAGGCCTCTGAAATTTGAGAGGATTTGGTCCTTGGATTCGGATTTTGAAAGCTTCCGAACGAGCCTCAGAGCAAATGATATTATCTCCAAATGCAACAAAGATATAACCTTTAAATTAGGCAGAATGGTGTTCCTTCATGTTTGATTTATGTTTCTGAAATTTGTGAGGATTTGGTCCATGGGTTCAAATCTTGGAAGCTTCCGGACGAGCCCCAGAGCAAACGAGTATATCTCCACAACCAACAAAGATAGAACTTTTATTTTTAGTACAAAGGTGTTCTTTTATGTTTCCTTTTCTGTAAAATTGGAAACTGACATTGGAAAGAATTTGAACCATGGGTTCGTATTTTGGAAACTTCCGGACGAGCACAAGAGCAACGAGCATATCTCCAGAACCAACAAAAGTAGAACCTTTAAATTTAATAGAATGGTGTTCTGGTAAGTTTTCTTTATGTTCTTGAGATGGATTCGATGAATTGGAGTGGCAATTCGGGTAGTTGACACAAACCTACCAAGGACTACCAATCTTCGAAAATAATTAAGATAGAAACTTAAAATTTTATACAAGGGGGTCAAGCATATCCCAAGCGGATGCCTCTTTTACGTTCTTGAAATTCGAGTTGAATAAGACAGAAAAGGGAAGAAGTTCAAGCAGCTGCCTTATGGATTTTTAATTTACACTTATGGATTTTTAATTTAATTCGAATTATTCAGGTGTAGGGTATTAATAAGTCGGTTGCATCGACTTACTATGTTACATTTACTTGTTTGTTATTCTGTTGTGAACATTTTATTACTACTACTGACTATCGTAGGTACCATACTACTGTAATATAAATATGAAATGGGTTGTTTATGTATTAATATTAATATTATGTATAGGTTTTATAGTAGAAAAATCGTATGTGATGTTCAAAGTTTGAAACGCAATTCATAATACATAGTGTGTGGCTGAAAACTACTAAATTATAATTATTGATAATGATTTGCTTTATAATTTCTAATGTTAAACTATTCCGCTAGAAAAAAATTACATTAACTAATTTCTTTGATTTCAATCAATCCATAGGAATATGCTTTTCAACTAAACAAACAAAATTACACAAAATTTCTTAAACTTAATTTCAAAAATCACTATATAAAAATCAACTTTAATTTTTTTCCAGACATATATATCTTTTATAATACTTAAATACCTACCTAATAAGGCTAATTTAAATTCTTTAAATTAATTTTTTCATTAATCTCTTGTTGATTGAAATTAACAACACGTGAAAAAAAAAAATTTATATTATGACCATTTAAAATAAACAAAAGAAAAGTTATAAACAATAATGTCTGAGAAAATTTATTATATTTCAAAATTTTGTTTTTAATTTTAAATCCCTAAATTAAAATAAGTTAATCCCTTAAATATAAAAACTACACTACAGACAAAATAGACAAAATTAATTTTAGATACTTTATTAAAAATTATAGGATTAATAATATACACTACACTAATAAAATTATACTACATATATACATATAGGCTATTTGATATAATCATCCTGCAGACAAATTAAAATTTTATTTATTCATGAATGTATAACTTTTATAACATAAAATTTAAATATGACATAGGTATAAAAAGTTTTATGCTCTCAGACATCTGTCTGTAAGTCATTTAACATAATAAGTATTAGTGTATGCAATGAGATGTGAAAAATGTAATTGTATGTAGTGTTAATAAGAATTTTTTTTTTTGTTTTTTTGTTTTATAAACTTTTTATATATTGTTTTAGTTCATTAACTTTCCACCCTCTTAGGAGTTTTTGTACAGGTGTGATTTCTTTCATATAAACAATGAAATCACAAAAAGTAAAAAAAAAAGGAAAAACAAAAAATCTGAAAAAAAAAGGTGAAAACTGAAACTAAAACAATGTAATAAATTTAATTACTTATTCTTGTAATTTTAGAAAGAAAAAAAAAAAATTAAAGTGAAAGAAAAACGCGATTATTTTTATTAAACAGACAACAAGGCAAGAAAAAAAAAAACGAAATATACACCATTTCATAATTAAATTAAAACATACACACTTATATACATTATACAAATAACCCAGAGAATATCCCATCTCCTTATGATAACGATCCCATATCACCTATCACATTATATTTTTTATTCATCTAAAGTTGTTATATCTACATAATATATATATGGACTGGAAGAAAATTCTTTTAAAAATAAAATTTTCTTAAACAATGAAATTATAAAACATTTTTTTAATTAAAAAAAAAAAAAAAATGTTACAAGCTAGAAATAAGATAAAAATGATACATTTGTTATTGTTTTTATTTTTTTAGTTTTTTTTTTTTATTTTAACAAAAATGAACAAAAATCAAATAGAATGGTGGAGACTTCAGTTAAATGACCCTAACAAATCAGAGTGCAAGATCGTTTTTATGAAATGATAAACTAAAAATCCTATAGGTTTTACTATGTTGATTGATTAAAGTCTCTTATCTTAATTTTAGCTATTATAAAACTTGCTTTTACACTTTAACTGACTACATGGATATTTAAATAAAGCTGTTCAACTGATCGATGCAATAATTATAATCCTTATATAATACAAGCTTGATATAATCCTTATATCGTATAATCCTTGTATGGTTCAAAAAATGGTACAAGCTACAAATAAGATAAAAATGATACATTTATTATTGCTTTTTTTTTTTTTTTTGTTATTTTAAACAGAAAAAGATAAAAATCAAATAGAATCTTGAAAACTTCGGTTTAATGACCCTAAATAATCATAGTGCAAGTATCCAATTTTATGGAATAATAAACTAAATCGAACAATTAAATGGTAGGTTGTACTATGTTGATTAACTAATCTTCACTTATCTTAATTTTAGCTATTAAAAATTTATTTCTCACATTAATTTGTTCCATCGATATTTAAATAAAGTTGTACAATTCATCGATGCAATAGATTAATACTCATATTATAATTATAGGCTTGTCATACGTATTCCAAAAATTGGTCATCAAATTAAAGCTCGAATTGTAGAACTTTTATTTTATTTTTGTACATAAAATAAAGCATTTTGCATATATGGATAATTTAACTTTTGTATTCAAACAAAATTAAAAACTCCCATGTTCAGAATCTCGAATTCAATGAGAAATTTTGGTAATACACATTACAAGTGCATCACCATAATATGAGTTATAATTCTTATATTTATATATATAATAGAATCTAACAGCATTATCATTATTGTTACCCCAATTCTTAGTGTAGAAAAATAATTAAAAAGAATGCCCCAATGCCCAAATTTTTTCTCCTACAAGAGGTTAGATATTAAAAAAAAAGAGAATTAAAAGATAAATTTTTTATTTACTTTGGAAACAAAATAAAACAAAACAAAAGAAAAAATACAATAAAATAAAAAGAACAATAGTAAATAAATACGTTCACCTTTAGGTTATCGTGTCATGAATTTACCATTTTTTTTTTTTTTTTTTTTTAATAATACTTTCAACGAAAAATACTTTTTTAAAAGTAAAAGAAATAAAAAAAAACAAAACAAAAAAAAAAAAATGGTGGAAAATTGTTTTTAAAATGAATTTGGATTCAGATCAAAGAAAATCTAAGTAAACATTAATTAGAAATTAAATTAAAGTAAATAGAAAATATATCTTAAAATTCAAGATAAATTTATGAAATAAATTAAATAAAATATATATATTTTTTTTATATACATATGTATTAATATTATGTATTTCATTTAAATATAATTTCTGTTTTTGAATTGTTTTTATTGCAATTTATTTCTAATTTAAATATTTATATTATATTCAAAAAAAAAAAAAAATTATATTTTATAGATATAATATTATATAAAAACATTTAAAGTATGTAGCTAATATATTATTTATTTTCTTGAGAAATTATGAAGGTATTGACAGAATTTTAATAAAATATAATTTAATAAAAAAATGTATTTCTTCTGAAAAATATTTTGTAAATAAAATTCTTTAAAGTAGGTATATAGCTAATATAAATAAATCAGTATACAAATATAAATACTAAAGATTTATTTTTGATTAGATATAATATTTGATAAAATTTAAAATATTCTAACAAAAATTAATTAATCATTTTGTATACGACTTTTTAATACAATTAAATTTTAATTAATTTAAAAATTTAATTAAATGGAAGGGTTTGAAATTAAATAATTAAAATAATTTTCCAACACAATAAATACATTTTTAATAATATAGAAATGAAAACCAATATATCTGTTCGAATTTTATTAAAGAACAGACACATATATATATATATATATATATATATATATATACGAGACAAGAAAATCCTAAACTATTCTTCCCGACGATTCTTTTATTTTTATATATGTATAAAATGTTGAAACAAAAAAAAAAAAACAATTTTCTATTCTTAGAATTTTTGTTTTAACAACTTTTCGACAAATAAGTTAAATAGAATATAAATCTATTATAAGAATGCATCATTAATTCGAATGCATAATATTAAGCTTGAACTCAAAACTCACTTTTTCCTATAAAAACTTGAACTCATAGGTTTTTTGTTTGATTGAACATTTGAACACGTTGAATTTGTTTGAAGAAGTTATATTTAAATGTAATCTCAGTTTTAACCATTTGACGCGTTGACTCGAATACATTAAACTGAGCTTGAAGTTAAATCTCATTTTTTCCTATATAAAAACTTGAACTAGTAGGTTTTGTTTGAAAAAGTGAGATTTAAATTCAAGTTTAGTTTTTATGCATTTGACCCATTTTCCTTTTTATAACACGTAAAAATTTAAGATCTATAGCCCTATTTTATCTATGAAAAAAAAATTTTAAAATTTTGTTTGCCTTTTTATAAACTATTAACTATTAACCGTTATTTAAGTTAAAAACCATTTTGAAAATGAAAATCTTACAGACTGCGCACATATCTTCCAAATGGTTGAAAATAGATGAGCTCTCTTATAGAATTTTTTATTTGTTTTTTTTTTTCTCTTAAATTATCTCTTAAATTATTCGCAGCCTGTAGAATTCTACATTATGGATTGATTATTATATTTATCATTGAGTTTTCAACATTCCTTGAGTTTTCATTTAATCTATAATCAATTTAATTCAAAAAATATTTTATCTAAATTTTCAATTTTTCCATATACGTACATATTATGTATTTGAAATACGAACCATTTTTGTTCTCACGAGAAAACAAAGTAAAATAAAATAAAAAATTCATCAAGACCTGCCCTAACACAACCTTCTCTAAAGATAAAAATATTATATAATATTACACATTCACTATAATAAATACATATATATATATATATATATATACATATATTAACTTAGATGCAAGCTTTATACCTCTTATTACATACACCCACATCATATACAGTAAATAATAAAAAAAAAATGTTTTTGTAACATTTCAAAATGAATAAAATATCAGTAAAAAGAAAAGAAAAGTTTTTTTTTTTTTGTTTTAAATTTAGTTTTATTTTCTCACACAGCATAATCAGAAATTTTACAGATCTCTTAAAAACTTCATATAACAAATTTAGAAAAGAGGGAGGTAAAAAGAACTAAAATTCAAAAAAAAAAAAAAAATGTATAGTAAATCCTAAATGAAATATAAATTTAAATCCAAAAATCCGGTTAAATTAAATGAAATATACATATATATATATATACTATTTCTCTGATCCCATATTTCGAGAAAAAAAGCTTAAATAAAGATAAGAAAACCAACAACAAATAAAATATAAAAAAAAAATGAAAACTATTTTAAAAAACAAAAAATAAATAAAAAAAAGCAGAAAAGAAAAGCAACCAAACTAAAAACAAAAGTGAACAAAAAAAAAAAAAGAACAAATCCAGAAATCAAGAAAATAAAATCAAAGAAATATATTATCTTCTTTTTTTTTTTTTTGCATCTCTGTTCTTATCATGTCTCTGTTCTTTTCCCCATTTCTATTGAATTTTTTCATTTATTTCTAACTTATTTGTATGCAAATTGGCTTAAATTTAAAAAAAAAAAAAAAAAAATGACAACAAATAAATTCTCAAAAAATCAACCATCAAGGATTACAAAATCCTTCAGTAAAGGCTGAGTAGAATATTTTTATATTAAGTTTTATTTTTTATTTTCCTCTTGTTTCTTGTTAATTTTCTTTTTCTTTTTTTTTTTTTTGTTATATGAAAATATTCGTCGGTAGTTGGTACCTCAAAGATATGATTCTAATAAATCAGGAAAACAACAGATTGTTGAATTATACTATTATAACTACGAGTATTTATTGTATTATAATATAAACCTGTAATTTTTCTTTTCTTTATTGTCTGAATCTCGGAAGTAGAATAATATTGGTTACCACATAATAAAAACTTACAATATCGAAACAAGAAAGTTAATCAGTACCTAATTAAGAATAATTGGCATTACTTTTACAATTTCTTTGTAAAACAAGTGTCAGTTTATATAAATTTACGTCAAATTCCAACTTAAATTTATTAACAATATATATATACATAATTGGCAAGACGTAACGGTCTATAATATACAAATAGCTTTAGTAAAATATATTCTATAATCAGAAAGAAGATCGTATTTGATCTGTAAATAAATCTGCGTAACATATTTTAATCTCATAATATATTTTCAACATTTTCTTCTGAAAAAAATAATTAAACATTGAGGTGTCGGCAACCTAGTGGGTAAGAGAGTATAAAATACGTTGTAAACACCGACGGAGTTTGAATTTGAATCTAACGGAACGGACGTTATAATAATAATTCTGACCTTACGGTATTTACCGCAACCAACACCTGAAAATCAAAAGCTGTGTAATTTCCTTAACAGATTTATGTGGCATGGGAATAAAAAAAAAATTAAAGCTTGGCAACCCTAATATAATATATTTATACTGGATCTGGTTTTTTTTTTTTCATAAAATCTCGAATGTTAGCAAAAATTATGTTTTATTTCTCAATTTTTTTTCAAACGTTTTTTTTTTCTTACGGTAACATTCAAAATCAATGTGAAAATTTTTGCATTGATTCCTATTTTTTAATTATAATGCACTAAATACAATATGTATATCTAGTGTTCCTATATATATATATATGTATATATATATATATTTATATATACTTATTCTAGGATAAGGCAATTTTGTTTTTCTTTGAAGGTAACAAAACACTTTTAATCAAAAAAAATTGTTTTTTTTTTCACTGTCTATATTTAGAATATATTGTAAAACTTATATATCCTTACGGAAATTGATATTGAATGGGAAAAAACCAAGGCAGAATGTAAACTAACGGTTTTTAAAAGCGCACATTTCCAAAAGATATTACAACCTGTTTAGAATTGTGACTTTTTTTCGCTAAGAGAGGTGGGAATCTTCCAAAGACACCAAGAATTTCCCCCTTGGTAGTGTCAGATTCTTACTGACTAAACGCATCTCCCCTTTTAGCCAATATAATGGGATGAAACCCTTACTTGCGAACGCAGTATATTGGCTAGGGAGTAGGGATAGGAAAGGATAGGGATAGGACTTGTATCAAAATTTGAAAATTTCTTATAAGAAAAAATGTGAAAATAGGACTTTTTTGCAATTTTGAGGTGCTGTAAATTCGGAACCGTATATAACTAAAAAAAACCCTTAATACACGTAAAAATATATTACTGATATATAATTACTTTAATTTTCATGTCTTGTCGAAGAAAAATTTGTACAGTTACCTAAGTTACAGGTGTTTAAAAATAGCAGATTTTCAATTTTTGAGCTCTTATAGGCCTTAAACAGGGGGTGGTATAAAAAACTTTTCTGATAGAACTTATTCTTAAAGTTCTTTTTTATCTCAAAATTTTAAGTTCCTATCTCAAAGCGTGCCGGAGTTATAAAAAAAGAAATATCATGCAAAATTTGGTTTTCCCATAACGGTAAATTTAAATACTAAATTTAAAAAAATATATAATATTAATACTGATTTAGATAGGTAAAGAAAATACCTGTCGAATGGCGTTTTCAGATTAAAAAAATGTTAAGCAGAGCATTAGATATACGCATTTAAAACTAGGGCTTTTTCAAAGTTGGAGGGGTTGTAGTTCCGTAATGGATGGGGCTACATGAAAAAGTTATTTTACAACATTAATTTTTTTTTATGAAATTTACCCATGGTTAAAATTTTTACCTCTATCTTTAAAGGTGTAGAAGTTTTGTAAACAGAGGAACGGAGAAACGGCAAAGACAGAATGAAACTAATAGGCACATTTTTTCAAATTTTTTTTGGAAATGTGCTAAAAAGCATATTAGGTTTGCAATTCATAAAATAGCGTTGAGGTATAAGTAATATGTATAGGTAAGATACATTTAGAAATGTAATTTTATATTTATATTTTATTCAGATTTTTCCTTGGGTTATCCAAGGTTTTTATTAAAAAAAAAAAAAAAAAAAAGAAAAAAGAATGGTTAGAAAAAGAGGAAATCACTAGATATTTTATTTAAATATAAATATATAGGTAGTTTAAAACTGCAGAAATCCTATTTCTTATTATTTTGCTTATTAAAGATAAAAATGTGCATTCATTGAAAAGGGGAACATATTTACTTTTGTATTCTCAGCATCTATCTAATAAAAATTGCTAAAATACGTATACATAGGTAAATGTATGTACTGCATAATTTTATTTTACTTGAGGTCAAATTGTTTAAAATAATTTTACATTTATAGAATTACAGTACTTTAAACTATTCATATTAAAGTAATAATAGCGTCTTAAGTTTATAAAATATAAATAAATATATTCTTAAAATTTACATTGTAATTTTTTTTTAGAATAAATAATGTTATGAGGTCTTTTTTTTTTTTTTTTTGGTTCTGAATGTTGAACACCTTGGAGACACTTATAAATATACAAATACATTACAATATTTATATTTATATTTCTAAAACCAAATAGCTATACTGAATAATAAAGTAATAACTTTTCTTTTTTTTTATACACAATTGTTTATTTAGGCTGTTTCTAAGTCAATATGAATTACATTAATTCATAAATCATTACATAAATCATAATTTTTTAACGACTTTGTACCGATTAACGTTAGTAGTCCGCTTAAAATATAACGTCAGAGCATATATCCGTTTTCTATGCATATCCGATTTCTACGAAATTACTTTAAAGTAAAATTCAATAATTAAAAATTGTTACATTATTCCTTTATTACTTCTTCTTTACTATAGATAAAAGTCTGCATTTTTGTACCGTATCAATGTTTAACAGAAATACAGAAACTTAAACCGTAGTTATATCAATGTTTAACACATAAACAGAAACTTCTTCCAATAAATTAGAATCTTTTATATATATCTGTAGATGTTAAAAATTAGCTGAAATGTCACTCAATAAAAAAGTTTTAACAAGAATAAAAAAGTTTACGAAAATTTTAAAGATTTTAAAGCAATAAAAACCAAACTAATTTTCCCGGAATAAAATATCCGGAAAAATATCTTCTAAATTTTATTCTTGAAAGCGAAATAGAAGAACAAAAAGAAGCACAGGAAATCTTAGCTGAAGGAAATTTCAATAAAATCATTATTCAGACCTGGCTGTGTAGTTAAGTTAATATTACCAACATAATATAGTCAACGTTCAATGACGGATGTGGTACTTAAAGAAAATATTTTCTCTGTTGTTTAGATTTTTCATTTTCAGTATAGCTTTGAATATTACAAAGAAATTATTCATAAATTAATAATAATACTAATGGGAGCGCCACGAAATCCAAAAAAAAAGAATTCCAAATTAACTATAAATTGTACATTCCAAAATCCCAATTTATGAAGTTTAAAAAAAAAAATCCCAAATGACAAAATCCTAAATTCCAAAATACCAAAACACCAAAAAGTCCATCAGGATTATTAAGAAAAAAATTAATTTGGTGCGTTGATTATATATGTCGAAATTATTAGTTGGGTTATCAAATCAAAGTTATACACTTTTCCAGAATATTTAGAAAAAGAAATATAAATATAATGTAGGGATATTATATCCTTTTTTACATTTTTCGCATTCAACTGATTTTTTTTTCAACATTTTTCACATTTAATATTTTTGTTTTTAATAAATCGACCCACATTCGAAATAAAAAAAAATTGAAAAGGAATTATGCTAAGAAAACTGCTTTGGATGCTTTTGGAATTTGTAGTTTGGAAATTTTCGGATTTTGAATTTTTGGAATTTTATGGAATTTTATATTTGAGATATTGATATTATCAACCCACTAATCATAAATAATTTTTTTTATAGAGTTAAAAATTAATATTCCTTAAAAAGAAAAATCTTATAATTTAAAAAATTTCAAAATAAGAATAGACTAGTATTCGCCCGCCCCTCGAAATTCGAGGTGTTTTAATTAGCAATTACAATACAATATATACAGTATAGTTTCTTTATGATTTTATTTAAAATGTAAATATACAATTTTCAATAATTAAAGCCTTTATGAATTTAAAATTTCTTTGTAAATCATATTTTTTGTAAAAACACGATTATTATTATCTTTTAGAAGTTGCCCTTGATTTATTGAGTATTGGAAACTCAATATATACCTATTATATATGTATTATATATATACAGATTAAATATTATGATGATATTATGATATGTAAGAATTTATTTCGTTTAAAATATAAAAAAAAAAAACAGAACTGAATCGAACTTGCAAAAACAAAAAGCAACTATTAATAACCCCACACTCTACCGCTGTACTAAACTCCCCACTGAAATTTTAATCTTTATATTCAGTTATATTGTGAAATTCCTACTCCTACCATACAACCAATATTTTAAAATTTTTAATCGAAAACAAAAATTAAACAAAAATTTAACGGAATCAAAGAGCGTCGTTTTTGAATATGTATATTATAGGTATAGATTATACATATTATATGATACATATGTATATACTTTACATGGGATTTTTATAAAAATGGAAAATTATTAATGAAAATCAGAAAATTTTGGAAAAATATTAATTTTGTAAGATGGCTATTCTGAATATTTATCATTTAAAAAGAAAAAAATTAAAGTTGGTTGGTAAATCATTGAGTAAAATGGTTTTAAATGTCTGTCATTTACAGATTAAATATTATGATTTAGAACAAAAAACCAAAAAAAAAATTCTTTAATTTAAGCTAAAACTATAATTTTTTATTTTTATTATTTTTAATACTATTATATTTTAAATAATATCCTATATTACTTATTATAAACAATACTATTTTATATATTTTAATTGAAGAAAAAAATTGCACCTACATAAGAAATAAATATTACTTTTATTATAAGATTTCATTTATTATCTATCTATAGATTATTTCTATGAAATAAGAAAATAATTATTTTCTTTAGTTCTTTGTTTTATATTTTAAGGTGTTTTTTCTGTTTTTTTTTTTTTTTTTTATTTTTAAACATTAATGAATTTAGAAAATATAAATAATTTAAAGATAAAATAGATTACATAAAAAATCTTTATTATAAGAAAAAAAGAAAAATAATATAAAAACTAAAATTTAAAAAAAAAAAAAAAAAACTTCTAATATCCTTTTTTAGAAAATCTGTTGAAAATCTAATAAATTATTAACGTTATGAGGATTTGAATATTAACAAATTAAAATAATAATTATTTTTTCTCTTCTTTAAAACTTTTATATTTTAAAACTTCTAAGAAAATTTCCAAAATTTTCATTTCTTTTATATATAATATATAATTTTAAAAATATAAAAGAAGAATTTCCCATAAAAATATATAATAAATTCTAAAATCTAATTTCAGTACAAAAAAAAAAAAACAAAATATATAATTAAATTTTGTTTTAGTTTTTAAATTACAAAAAAAAAAAAAAAAGTATGACGTCATAGCAATAGTTAAAAATTTGTTTTCAAAATTACTTTTAAGTTAAAATTTCTTTCAAAATCTTTTAAAATAAAATTTAAATCTATATGAACTTATAAGGAAATCATGGTTTTCAACCACATTTATATAATTTGTAAGTGAATTATTCACATCAAATATTTTTTATATTGTATTCACTTAAATTTATTTCTGCCTTCCTACCTTCTTTCTAAGCATTATTCAAATATTATTATAAAATTTCTTTATGTAATAATTTTTTCTTTTTCTTTTTTTTTTTTGTCGTGTATATAAATCTTTAAGACATTATTATTATGACATTTGTTTTTGGATTTTAAAAAGTAGTATTTCCAATTTCTTACAAAAGAAAAAGTTTTTTTCCTTCTCGTTTTTTACAATGAAGCATCGATAAATACAAAAAAAAAAAAAAAACAAATAAAAAAAAGGAAAATTATAAAAATGTCATATTAAAACATGACAATGTCAAATTTATTTAATTTAGACAGGAAAATAAAATGTAAAATAAAACTGAAAAAAAAAAATGTATATAAGGAGGATATAAAATAAAATATATTTGTAATAGTATTTATTAAGTAACAGTAAAGAATACAAATTATTTTGTTAAGTATATGTAAACTCGATGAATTTTAAAATTTTAAATATGATGAAATATTGGTTTTGGTTTTATTTTGAATTCTTTAATTGTTAGAAAACTTAATTTCATTGAAGTAATCTGAAATATTGTATACCTATTTTTATTTCGTCTACTCTTTCCTTATCCCTCGTTTTATCCTCGTCTTATCCTTCTATTCTATTATCGTTCTTAGAATCTCGTTTTATCTAATTAAAAAAAAAGTTATATATAAAAAAAAAATGTTTATTAACATTATATTTAAATGGTGACAATGATGTAATGGTTAAGACACTGACCTTTCACTCGAAAGGCCTTAGGTTTAAATCACCACTGAATCCTAGAAATTATAGATTAACAAAAAATTGTATAGGTTTCACTTATAACAATATAATTAAATAAAAATAAGTATATATATATCATTAATATCATATCGAAATATAAAATAGAAATAAAATAATTCATGTAAAGGGGGTCTTTCAAATTGAGTTTTCAAAAGTAGGCGCCTGTGTAACACACTTTAAACATTGAACGCACCCATATTATATATGTTATTTTGACAGTTGAAGGTTTACCATTTATAAAAATGAAGTTGTATGCATTACAACAACGTGTTGAAATTATTGAATTATTTTATGAAAATGATCGTTCTGTAAGAAATGTATTTCGCAAAATACGCGTTTTTTATGGTCGACATAATCGTCCAACTGAGCAACAAATTGATAATATTGTGCGGAAATTTCAAGAAATTGGTGCAATACAAGATTGAGAAAGACATCAGTATGCTCGTGCAAAATAAATAAAAACTTTTCCAGTTTCAATTCAAAATTCTATGTCTTTTAATTATTTACTTTTAGATGTCACACAAATAAAAATATTTATTTGCATTATTTACGTCTTGTACAATTATAGCTACGAGTAATCACCGGCTTAGTGAAAAAAATAATTTCAGAAAACTGAAGCTTAGTTATGTCCATATTATGTTCCTTATAAGAAGGGAAAGGAGCAAAAAAAAAAAAATCTTACAAATTGCTTTGCTTGCTCAAATTTATTTATTTTTTACTACATAAGTATTTATATATTGTTAACTGTTTTAAAAAACAGCTGGGTGTTTTCTATTACTTAGGGCTTACTGCTAAAGATGTGAATACATAAAATCTGTCATTCATTCGCAAAATAACAAAGTCACTTAAATAAGTATTTTTTTTGTAAATGATAGAAACGGTTTAAGAATATATTCTATTTTGAAAACAAAAGTAAATTTGAAATATTGATTGTTTTTTTTTAAATCGGTGATAAAAATAATTTATAATGATATGTGATGGGCGGATAGCTGAAGGCAAGTAATTTTATGTGTTTACCGGTCGGTACATGTTAAAAGTAATATTAAAAATTTAGTTCTGAAATTTTTTTTTTTTTTTAAATTGAAACCTGAATAAATACTTATATTAATATTGCCATATTATACACATAATATATACTATTTTGTCCTTCACTGTACTCATCCAAATAAAGAAAACTTTAAATCTTATTTAAAATAAACTTTATTTTCTTTCTCAACTGATATCTTTTAAAATATTTTTTAATTTTATTTTGAATTTCTTTATAAAAAAAAAAAAAAGAAAAATAATATTTAAAAAAGATAAAAAAAAAAAAAGATTGTAAATAATATTATAAAATACAATAAAATTGTTATATTCTATTATAATATTAATTCTTTTTTTTTTTCTTATTTTTATCTAAAATTTCTTTTTTATGCATAGCATTATTGTTAAGAAAAGCGTGCCACGTGCTCAATGAGGCTTATAAATCTTGTTTTTTATTTTTTGTTTTATTTTTGTTTTGTTGCTTTGGTTGTAAGAATTTTAATCCCTTGTAACATTAAAGAAAAGAAAAAAACTAAAAAGAAAATATTGTTAAAGTATTAAATATTTGAAATATTTTTTTTTTTTGTTTTCGATTTGCTTCTTTAACTTTAATATTTTATACAGTTATTTAGTAGTATAAAATATGAATATTATATTGGAAGAACACGTAATATTATCAAAAAAAAAAAAAAAATTCTACTACAAATAATAGGAAATCACTTGTTTTCAATAAAAGTATAACAAAAAAAAAAAAAAAATAAAAAATAAAAAAAAAAACTTAAGAAAACAAATTTTTTATTTGAAAATCTATTTCCTTAAGTTTCTTCCCGTTGTCCCACTGTATTATTTTCCATAAATCTGAAGAGAAAGTTCAAAATTATAAAATTGTAAAAAAAAAAAAAATATTTATATATATTTTAAGTTCCTGACATATTTCATTTTTTTTACTTTTGAAATATGAATTTTGTTAGGTCAGTTCAGTGAGCGGTTAAGAACAAGATAGAAATCAAATTCAAATTCTTTAGAAAAATAACATGAAAAGTACAGGATTTCTTTTTATTTATTATAAAAGAAATTGTGATTTTCATTTGATTTTTTATTTTCATTTTTGTTTTTTTGTTTTTCGTAGAAAGAAATAATTTATATTCCATGATATAACAAAAAAAAAAAAAACAAAAAATATAAAAAAAAAAATATTTAAAAACAAAAACAAAAGAAATTCCTGTAAAGTTCATATTATTAAATTTTCCGCCATTTTAAACATTTTTACAGAAGAAATAACAAAATTTAGCGGTCAGTCAAAGGAAAAGAAAAATTATATTTTCCTTTTTTTGTTTTATTTTTTTTTTTTTTTTAATAAAAGGAAACTTTAACTACCAATCTAAATAAAAGATAAATAAATGAAATATTTGAAAAAATAAAAATTTTATATTATAACCTTTAAAGTATATTGTAAAAAAAAGTTTTTTTTTTTTTTTTTTTTTTTATTGAATTTATTTGTAAAGAATTTAGTGAATTGAAAAAATAAACTGAAATTTTTTCATAAATACGTATATATAATATTACCTATATATTGTATATTGTATAAATATATATTCAATGTTTAAATTCATAAAATTTAATAAAATTTTTTATACCTATTTTTTTCCATAAATTTTTAAAATTATTAAAATATTGACATATTAATATTTTATTTTCTAAATAAATATTCTTATTTGAATACAATACATTTTTTTAATATATCGATCAATATAAATATCAATCAATATATAAAACTAAAAAATTCAAATAAATTAAGTTTAGAAATTTAAAACTCACTTAAAACTTACAACAAACTTTAATTTATACATAATCAATACCACATATTTTGACACTTTATTTTATTGAAAATCATATGATATTTTTACCTTAGTATATATAATATTATCAAAAATCACTCATATTTAAAAGTACACAATTTTTTATCTTATTACAGTTTTAAGCTTTGTACTCACTCAGCTAAATAGAAATATAATAGTAGTCTGTCAAATTATTTTAACATTTATTTCTTTTCAGTACAAAAGTAATTTTGACAGAAAATGTTGATATTCTTGTTTTAAATTAACAACAAGGGTCCTCGGTGGCCTATTGGGTAAGAGCGTACAAAATACGTTGTAAACACTGAGGGAGCGTGGGTTCGAATCCCACACACGTCGTAAGAGTTTTTTTCCCTTACGACATTTACAGCCACGCCTAAACAGGAAAGGCTGTGTAATTTCCTGTCCACATTTATGTGGCAGAGAAATGCAGTAAAAAAAAAACAAAATATATTTTGATTGAATAAATATTTTTTGAATAACTTTATATATACTCGTATATACCTAAGTATAGTCCAAAATAAACGTAACGAGACAAGAAAAACTCTATCAATGCATGTAAATATATATATTATGAACATAGGCAAAATAGACGATAAAAAAATGCACTAAAAATTATATGTCATATAAACAGGAAGAATACGTAACATAAAGTCGCAACGTAAAGTTGTAACGTAAAGTCTACATAAAAAGATGCCAATACATTAAAAATGTATTTAATGTAAAAAATTGTTTATAAAAAGTAGAAAATTTTAAAATTATATTAATATTATACATATATTATATTTTTTTAGATATTATATATAATTTTAATTATGAAGTATACATCTTTATTTCTGGGTCTATTGATTATACATACTGTTTTTTTTTTTATTTTTCTTTAAACTTCTACTGTTTTTAATTACTTTTAACATTTCAATATAACTAAGGTTATGGTGCACATCTGTATTACCAATTCTTTTTTATCCAGTAAAACAATTAAAAACAGATAAATTTTAAAATTAAATTTGCACTAATCCAAAAAGAACTTGTAAACCATTTTTAGGATTTTAAAGTCATTATGTTTCCAATTTGACTATCGTTACGAAGTGTAAACCTTCGCGAAAAAAACCATACGAAATTTTTTGCTTTTTTTATCATCTCGTCACGTTTATTTTGGGCTATACTTTAGACTTTTAAATTAACTCATCTTTAAAAACGTATTCACTCATACTCTTTTAAAATCTATAGGTTCTACTTGCTTTATTTTTTTTTTTTGTACGAACAAAATATTTATTATCGTATTTTTGTTTTTGTTTTTGTTATCTTCTTGATCATTTGACAGTCAAAATAGCTTTAAAGAAGTTAATATTTTTTATATAAGCATAGTACTCAGCCCGAGAGAAATGCTTAAGAAAATTTTTATCCCTTATAAAATACATGTAAGAAATGTCAAAATTTTGCAAGAGAAATCGAAGAGAAATAATTTTTATTTTTATTTCATTAGCCAGTACTTAGTCCGAGAGAAATGCTTAAGAAATTTTTGTTATTTAACTATCCTCCAACAGATGTCTTTTAAAAAAATTCCTTCACCATTTAATGGTCGCGTTAATTAAAGGTAAGAAAAATGTAAGAGAAATAATATATATTGACGTTTGTCAAAAATTTTATGATAACCACAACAGTAACAAGATCAAACTATCAAAGTGCAAATAAAGGACAAAGAAAAATTAATTTATTACAAGTAATTTAAAAAAAGAATTAAAAATGGATTTAGAAGACCAATACGTATTCGAGGATGTGTACGTAAGTGAGAAGATTTTGGAGGAGGAAAATTTAAAGCAGGAAATGTTTGAAGAGAAAAAAAATGAAGAAAGGAAAACAAAAAAGAAAAAAATCAACACTTGACGCAAGAATAATTATTGCACTTAAGTTATCCATTTAATTGTAAAAAACTAATTTGTAATTTTAAAAACTTAATAAATAAAATAAGTATCGAAATTTATTTTGTTCATTTGTTTATTTATAAATGTTGTGACAACTGACAATTTGTTGTTGTCAAATCTTTCTCTAAATACTGTCAAAATTCCTTAAAAATTTATCTAACCAAAAATTTCTTAAGCATTTCTCTCGGGCTGAGTACTATACTATATTTGTGAAAGAAAATAGAACGTCTAGCACTATAGTAGTAGTGCTATCTATCGGAAAATAGAATATTATTTAATTTTCCATTTAAACTGAGTACTGCCTGCTTTGAGAAAAAAAAAGAGATTTTTTTTTCTTGACCATTCCTTGACTTTTACTTGACATTTTGTTACATGTTTATATAGAAAGCAAAATTTATTTTTAGTTGAATATTAAAGCTTTTCGAAAGTAATCTTTGTTACAGTAATTTCAATTTAAAAATTAAATAAAATTTTGTATAAATTATTCTTTTACACGTATAATTAGTTCAACAAAAATGAATATATTAATAGCAAAAAATTCAGTTCTTAAAAATTATTCATTAATTTCTTTTAAATGATTTTGGCTACATTCAAAAATGGAAGTAAGTAAAAAAATAATTAACGGAGCAGCTCTAAAAGTGATAAAAATTCAAAATTTTTAAATAATTTATTAATATAATATATGTCATTATCTACTCATTATATAAAATTTAAAAAAAAAATTTTTTTCAACTAAATACATAAATATCTTTTAATTTTAAATATTTCCAGTGTTAAACTTTTAAGTACATATATTTTTATTGTCATACCGTTCTAAATTAAAATCTTAAATAAATATTTTTTTTTTGTTAATATTTTCCATTGAAACATTCCATGAAAATATTCATTTTTGCATAAAAACAAAATGAAAACTTTTTTAAAAAAAAATTTTTGTAAAGAAAATTATAAAATAAAGTTTTCGACATTCTTTAGAAAAATTTTATATTTCTAGGAAAATTTTGTAAGAATTTTACATTATATTGGAAATCTATTAAAATTACTTTATATACAAAAAATATAAAGAAATTATAGAGTTTTTTAAGAAAAAAAAAATCCAACACAATTGATCAGTTTTTTTTTTTTAACTTTCCTCATTCCTATGATTAAAAACTAACCAATACAATTTATTTATTATTTATGTAAAGTTTACAAAAACTTAATATTTATTTATTTTTTATTATTTTTGTTTTTTTTTTTTTATTTAATTTTCACCATTATTCGAGTTCTTTTAAACTTTTCTTCTTTTACACACTTTTTGTTTTTTTTTTTTTTTGCTTCAGACCTTTAGCTACTCGTATATAATCTCTTTTACATAAATCTTATTCATTATTTTATTTGTGCATACTTCCTATATATTTACGCTAAATCAGGATTATTTATTTATTCATTTAAATTACAAAATTTTCGTAATTTTTCTATAAAAATGAAAGAAAAAAAAAAAAAACCTATTAAAAAAACTTATAATTTATTTCAAATTAAGTATATTTTATAACCAAAAATTTTTCCATTGAAAATATTTAAGAAAAAGTTCACATGACAATTTAAAAAAAACAAATCCCTTTTCACTTGAGTCTAAACCTCACTTAATGGATTTACTTATTTCGTCTAGAACTGCATAGATATGGATTAACTTTTGGACAAACAGTTTGTTGCAGTTTATTTTGCAAAGTTATAATGACTACAGTGCAGTAACTCTATTTTTATCCCTTTGTTCGAAAAAAATAATTTTTAAACAAAAAAAAAAAATATTCGCTAAACTTTTTCTGGAAAATTCGCCCAAATCATGTAAATCAATTATGTATGTAAACGTAGTTCATTTTATTTAAAAAAAAAAAAAAATTATTACTTTTATTAGAAATTGCTAGTTATTGGTCTTATTTCTGTTACTTAAAAAAAAAAAAACCAATAATTTTTGTACTATTTAATAACGAAATATAAATAACAAAAATAACAATCAGTGGTTAGTAGAAAAGCCTGAACAACAATCCTATTAACCTCAATTTGAAATTTATTGCTGAAAAAAAGAAATTTTTATTTTTTATTTTTTTGTTATTTGTTATTTTTTTTTGTGTAAAAATAAAAATTTTCAATAAAATGAAAAGAGAAAAGATATAATAAATAGAAAAAAAAAAGAAAAATGTTTTTGCCCTAAATATCACAATCAGCGTACGCGAAAATAAAATTAAAAGGAGAAAAACTTATAGCAAGAGAAGGCTACTATTATACTTCACAGTAGTTTTAAAAGAAACAAAAAAAAAAAAAAAAAAAAAAAACACAAAAAGGCACCAAAAACTTTTACTATCCCTTTCATAATAATTGTTTTTTTTTTTTTTTTTCTATTTTTTGTTTTTGTTTTTTTTTTTTGTTTTTAATAACAAGAGCGTGGCATAAAATAAATTATTTATCACTGAGTACAAAATTGAGTAATATAAAACTTTTCTTCAATGGTCTCTAATTGATCATGCGTCTCCCTTTTTTTTTTTTTACTTGATATTTTTATCCTATATATATCTCTGTCCAGGCAAAATAGAAACGAAAAGGATGAAAAATTATAATAACATTTTAAATTATTATATTTTTTTTTTTCTTATTTCTTTTACTTAACTTAAAATATTAAAAATGGCGAAATAGAATATCTTTTATAAATAATATAATGAAAAATTTTAAGAAAAATATTAGTAAATATATGAAAAATACTATAGACCTAAGTCAATTACATAAAATTTGGGAGTCGAATTCTTTTTTAATTTCAATATTGAAAATTTTTTTATATATACTTTCACTTTATATTTTTTTTTTTTTTTTTCTTTTTTTTGTAAATATTTTTTTTGCATATTTTCTTTTTATTTGATTTTCCGGAAAATCACTTTCATTTTACAGTCAGCATTCAATCATAAAATAATTTTTTTATTTTTGATTGTTTTGGGAAATTTTCTTTTAATTCTATTTGGTAAAAAAATTTTGTTTAATAAGATTTACAAAAACAAAAAAACAAATATGTACTTTGAGAGCGAAATACCAACGTCAAAACAAAAAAAAAAAACGAAAAAAATAAAACTAAAAATTTGAAAAATTTTATAATTGATTTTTCCAAAATCTTTTTTAAAAGAAAATAAAAGAATAAAAAAAAAATTGAAAAATAAAAAATAAATAGGAACTAATAAAAAAGTTAAAATAAGAAAAAAATCAATAAAAAGCGATTAAAGTGGTGAAATTTATAATAATTTACTTCAATAAAATTGAGGGTTGGTTTTTTTGTTTTTCATCAATAACAAAATAAAAACAAAAATATCAGATCAATTTGGGGGAAAAAATATAATATAATAGTATTTAGACCATGAGAAATCAAAAATTTGATTTCGTATTGAGAACTGATTTATTGCCCTAATACTAATGTAAAAGAAAATTAAAAACAATCTGTGGGATTACAAAGTTTAAAATTATTAATAATAATAAGTTATTATTATACAAAAGTTCAAATATTCTATAATTTAAGCTAAAAATAGAAACGATTTCCCCCAATTACAGCATAAAATTTAATTGAAGATTACAAAAAAATGTTAGGTCGGGTAACAAA
This sequence comes from Poecilobothrus nobilitatus, assembly GCA_947095535.1. NCBI lineage: Eukaryota > Metazoa > Arthropoda > Insecta > Diptera > Dolichopodidae > Poecilobothrus > Poecilobothrus nobilitatus. The sequence goes on along the minus strand of OX352774.1, from coordinate 188,405,089 downwards.
AAAAAATTAATTAAATTACTATAGTTACTACTCTTTTTCTGTAAGCAGTAACGCGTATTCTGTTTTTGTATGATGACGGCTTGATTCATATTTTATTTGTGAGAGTCCGTTTTAATTATAATTCCAAGTCTAAATCTTTCTATCTAAAATTGTGGCTGGTTTCAAAATGAAATTTTCATAGAATTGTAGTTTTTCATTGCACATAATTCCAGTTATTACACGATGTCTACTGGTAATCGTCAACACAACAGATTTTAACTATTAAAAGTTGTTGCATTTAACAGTTGCAGTTGCATTTAACAGTTTCTCAGTTTGTCTTATCTATTAGTATAAATTTCATTATTAATTGAGATTTTGCTTAAGAAGATCCTGCATTTTATATTGAAACAAAAAAAAAAAAATTCTCAACCTACATAAATTTTTTATTGCTCATGTCTATGCATTTGTGAAAATGCAACAGCTCAGACAGATTTTTTTTCAAAAATTTCGCTTATAACGGCAACACTAGTGCAGCAGAAATATTCCCACCAGAAATAAATTCTACGAAGAGAAGGTGAAAGATAAAGTGAAAGAAAATGCCAATGCAACGGCGTTTAATAAAGCGTAATGTCACTAGTCACTGATATTAAAACTTAATTATAGTTTTTATTAAATAGAATAGTGAAAGTTTTTTTGAGTTCTAAGAAAAACTTCTACAACAAACTGTAGTTTAAATTTTACGTCTTTAACCTTCAAGTACTTGCATACGGATGTTTTCAACCCAAAACAATGTTAAGGATTCGTGATAATTTTCTTAGTAACTAAGTGGTAATATTTTCTTAAACAATGACCCTCATCAATGTTATGCAATGTTAAAAACAATTACTTAAAATCTGTATTAATATTTTTATTTTTAACTTTAAACACTACTAACTTTTACTTTAAACTGTATTAAACTTTGTATTGAAGAAATTATTTTTGATCAAATTTTATATAAGACTGCAAATTTTCATGAATTTTTGTGTACAGCTATAGATGTAATAATGAAATGATTAATGAAACAGATAAAATAAACGTTTTATTATTTGTAAAAAAAAGCTTATATTATCTAAAACAAAAAAATATTCGGATGATTTCTATAATATTATTAATGCACATTTATTCATTTTTAAATTTTGGGTCAAAATGACCCAACATGAGTACTTATGAAACAAAAAATTAAAAACAAAATTAGAATACCAAAGGAAACATCGTTAAGAATTGTTTAGAATTTATTTCTTAATACAATAATATGTAAAAACATGAATAATTTTCGTTTAAGTCAATTTTTTATTTTCTGAATTATACAAAAACTTTAAGACAAAAAAAAAACAACTTTATAATTCACACCATATAAGTTTAAACTTTTTATCATATTTCAAAATTAGTCTGATTAAAATTTTAATTGTTTCTGGTTTATAAAAATGGTTTTACTCTACTAACTATAATAATTTACAAAAATTAAACCTTTTATATTTCAACCAACCCACATGGTTTAAAAATCCACAAAATATAAAAATTTAAAAAAAAAAAAAAAAAATCAAGTTTTATTTTAATACAAAAATTATGACCTTATATTCATCCTTTTAAACAACTATAGTAAAAGTTTTTCTGTTTTTTTTTTTTTTGTTTTTTAATTTAAATTTATAATAGAGAAAATTTTTTAAGAGAAAAAAAAAATATTTTTCCATCAGTACATAATTTTTATTTTTTATATTGTAATTTTAAAAAACAACTCATTTAATTCAATGCTTCAAACAAGTCATAATACATTTTCAAAATTTGCAAAATTACATATCACTTTTTTCGGATGTATGAGTTTTGGATTTATGAGATTCCTTTTTTTCCAGTTTTTCTTTTTTTTTTTATTCTTTGTATAAAATAAAAAGAAACGTCACAACACAATATATATAAAACATATGTATTTTGTTTGGTGTCATATACTTATTTCAAATTGTTGACATTTATTCTTATTGTGTTAGAGTAATAATAAACCCGAGAAAATAAAAAAAAAAAAAAAAAACAAAATTAAAAAAAAAAAAAAATAAATAAATAAATATGAATAGATTTTTCATGTCCTACAAAATTGTACGTGTAAATTAAGTCACGCACTATATTTTCTGTTAAACTAAAATTGACACAAAAAACGTGCATTTCTTTTTACTTCAACTTTTCCTGTTATTTCTAAGAATGACTAAAATGTATGACTTTTTTACAACTATTATACTGCTTCAGAAAAAAACAAAAAAAAAAAAAACACAAACCTGGTATGAACGTAATACTTATGGTTTGGTAAATAATTTTTTTTTTTTTTGTAGTTTTTCCACAAAAATAAAAAAAAAAAAAAAAAAAATGGGGGGGAAAAACATATCCATAATATATGTACATATATGTGTATTATAAGATAAAAAAAAAAAAAAAGAAAATATCTTTTTAAATTTTGTCATAACAGAATAATAAACCCTAATTGTTTATTATACCCTTGAAAATGTTGTTAAAATTATGCAAATAGATTTCAATTTTTATTTTATTTTTTTTTTTTAATATACAACTTTTTAAACTGGTTTTTTTTTTTTTTGTTTTTTTATATAAAAACCCTCTATTTTATCTTCAAGGTCTATAATATGTATATTATGGGGTTGGTATAAAATAAACATTTTAATAAAAAGTAATAACAAAAACAAAAAACTTTTTCACCCTATATTTAAATTACCACTTTAATTTTAAAGATTATTTTTAAAGTTAAAATAAAAAAACAAACGAAAAAACTAAAAACGTTCTTGTTTTAGATATTGCGGACTAAATATATTTTTATGGTTATAATTACGGTTTGTTACCAATGATGCCTTTAAGACATTAACCTAAAAGTCGAACAGAAAATTAAAATTGATTTTTTTGAAAAATTTTTAATCAAAAAGAATTTATTTGATAGTTTAATGAAAAAAAAAAAAACAAAAATAATTTGATTGATATGGAAAATTAATAATTAATAAGTTTTACATTAATTCAATTTAAATATTAATTAAAAATTTAATTTTTTTATTATTTTTATTCTAATTTATTTTACTTTATTTTATAGTTTTATATAAGGGCATAAGACCATGGTCGAATATTATTAATAATTTATTCAGCAATTAATATTATTTTATATTGTTTATATTATATAATATTACTAGAAAATCCCCTGTGCAATTGCACAATTTCTATAGATTCGAAAACATTTACGTTATCATACTGACTTCCTTACTACCTGTATTAAGGGAGGGATTATTACATATATTTTTTTAGCTTAGGTATATTAAATACCTAACTAAAATAACTTATGAATTTTTAATTTAATTTGAATTTTTTAGGTGTAGGGTATAAATAAGTCGGTTGCATCGACTTACTGTTACTTTTACTTGTTTTTTTTTTTGCTTGAAAAAAATTTGCTGAATTTATTTTATTTAAATGTACTTTGGAAGTGGTCTTTCGTATATTTAATAAAAGATTCATGTCTCTGATAATGAAATTTCATAAATTAAAATTTTTTTTTTGTGACGGTCGTTTTCGACAGCTTTTTAATTTAATGGTCTAATAATAAATTAGTACAAAATTATGAATCTTTTGTGAGAGAAGGCTTCTAAAATGATATTTTATATGTTATTTTTTCTTTTTTTTTTTAAGAAAAATATCAATTTCTAGTAAGTTTCTGATTTCTGTTATGATATGTAATTAGCTAAGTCTGCCGAATTTTATATTAATAAAAAAATTCGAATATTTTATGTTATATCAAAAATGCAGCTTAAAAAATCAAAATTCCAACCTAAATAAACAAAACTACTTTAAAGTCTGCTGCGAAGCTTTTACCAGCTTTTATAATAGTGAAAACAAAATCAAGAATAAAATCGGCCTATTATTTGTTTCTTATAAATATAAGGCTTATTATAAACTTATTATAAGCTCTTTTCACTTTCAAGTCTTTTAATTTTATTAAGAGTATTTTTATTTTTTTCAAAACAAAGAGTCATTTGAAAACTGCCAACAGGAGATTAATAATTTATTTTTAATTTACCGCTGCGACCAGCTCATAATGGATGTGGCAGTCAAATTTAAAAATTAAAAATTTGCTTTAAATTTTGTGTCGAAAGTACTTTTTAATAAGTAAAAGTTTGTGTCTCTGATAATACTTTGAGTCAAAGATTTGTGTCTCTGGTAATAAAATTTTAAATTATTAAATAAATATACAGAAATATCATCATTGCCAGTTTAGTTTACATTCAGTGTCGTGTGAGAGTTTTATTATAGATATAAAATATATTTCTTTACATGTTGGCAAGGTCTCGCCAACATCTTGTGTATTATATTATAGATATGTAATATGTATATTATATATTTACATTTTATTTAGTAGCAAGCGGGATTTGTTTTCAACTAGAAAAATGTCCCACCTGTCCAGAATTTAAACTTGCAGTCGTATTCCCTCGGTTAATAAGTAACCTAGTTAAGCACTAGGTTACCGAGACCCCTAATTTATTTATTTATTTATTCATATTAATTATATTACAAATTATATAGGATAGGTAATGCAATATTACAAAACCGCTAATTTCTTTTTTTTTTTTATAATTACTTTTATCTTTTGTTATAATTTTACAGTCTTATGAATATTTTAACCTACAAAATAAAGTTAACAAAAAAAGATTTAATTATTTTAATTTTTTAACATTTAAAAATATTTTAATTTTTTTTATGTTAAATTTAATATCTAATAAGTTAAAATTTATTCTAATTATTTAATTTACAGTATGTTGTATTATTAATATTTATTTATCATTGTAAAATTTAAAAAAAAACAATGTTTAATATTTTTCTTTTTATAAAACTTAACTTACTTAACCTAGCTACTAAACCTAAACTTAAATTTATCTAAAACTAATCTTATAAGCTAAAATAACACCACTGTTTTTAGATGATATATTAATATGTATTTAACCACCAATAATCTTTTCTTATTATTTTATCTTTTTCTGTTATGCACATATCAAATCTTATATTATCTCTATTAATGTTGCCTGGGATATATTCGATTTTTTTGCATGTAGCCCCTTTACTATAATGAAATAGTATAGGGACATGATCTTGGTTTTGAATATATCCATATTTGTCTAAGAAGATGAAATGCTCAGGAGCTATAAAGTCCGTGAGCAAGGTCTTCTTAATGTACTCCTCATTGTGGTAAAATATATGTGATATTAAACCTATTCTCTGGAGTATTTAGTGCTCTATCATAATGACTTCTGATTAATTTTATCATAAAATTATATATTCTCATGATTTTTGCTTCCTTGTACAAGTATTTATTGGAATAGAAATGCTTGTATTCGGACTGAGGCTTTCTATGTTTATTAATACAAACCCTTATGCACTAACAAAACCGCTAATTAGTTAATGATTTTAAAATTACCGAAAGAAAAAAATTGCATATTTTTAGGATGAAAAAAAAAATATATTTTTATAGTAACACATTTATACTCTATAGAGTGTTGCACATATCTTTACACCTATGAATACTTTTTTTACTTGCTAATTATTTAACTTTTAGACAGATAAGCATGTCTGGATCATTGATACATACTATACAAAAGAAAAGAGATGCTATAAGAAAATGGGGATATGACAAATGTAAGGAATGTTGGAATATGTTAAAAAATCTTTAATTTTTGTTAAAATTGAATTAAATTAATTCTGACTAAATTATTACATAAGACTGTACTCCATCTTGCCTTTTATAGAATTGTTTAAATGTCAATTCGATACAATTTCTATTCGTTTATGTGTTTATATGGTTTATATTTGGATATTTGTTTGTTTTCATTCAGACATCTGTAAGGTTTTAAATATAAGCTAAAATTTTTGTGATAGTTATTTTATTATAAAACGTTCACATTTTTCTATTTTCAGTGCATAATGTAATGATTTATTTTGCTATTAATTTAGAACCAATGACAAAAATGGTAGTTGAATTAGATCGAAAATCAAAAAACTTGGGATTAGAACCTGGATTTTCCAAATAAGAGAGCGATAAACAATCTGCCATAGAATCTAGTCTTTGAAATTATAGTAATATTTTGTTCCAAGAATATTATTGTTACCATCCTGGACTGTTCTTTAATTTTATAAAAATTTGATTATGTACATCATAACTTTTTTTGAATAGCGCCCATGTTATATAATTCGTAATTAAACTTTTCAAAATTAATAGTCTTAACTGCTATTTTCGACATAATTTAAAGAAAAAAACCTTTCATTTCGCATTTTTTTTAATTCAAAATTAAACCTTAATATGTATATTTTATACTGAGTAATACATATATTTAATTTCTACTTTTCTTTTATTATTTTGATATCTAACAGCAGAATAGTTTTTAGATATAACTCAAGTAATTCTTTAATGTTTTTTGAAAATTTTGTATTAGAATTTTCAATCTAAAAACAATTTAAAAACAAAATTTTACATTAAATTTTATTATAGTTTTATAGCAAAAAAAAAATGTTGCTATGTAATACATAATATAAGCGGCTTTTTTAAGTCCATCCTTGTTTTGAGTTCTTGTTTTTTTCTTTTCTGAAAACATTTTACAAACGCATATAAATTCAAGTACCTACTTAGTTTTTTTATTGTTTTTTAAGGATTACTAAATTGTTAAACAATATATAGAAAACGTGACTTTGAATATTTTTTTTTTTTTTAAGATTTCTCATTATTGTACTCATCGTTAACAGATCATAATGAATCATCATTTATGTGACGATAATATTTTAAATCATTAGAATCCAAAAAAAAAAAACAATAAAGGCGAAATAAAAAGAAAATTTTAGAAAATAATTTTTTGAAAGTGTCCCCAATTGTATAATAAAAAAATTTATTCTAAAAAAGAATGATATTTAAAGCCTTATTATATACATAGGTATGGACATACATTTTATAGAAAATAATATTTAAAGAGATAATCGTTTAACATCTTAGATTAGAATAACTAAGAACATAAAAAGACAAAAAAAAAAGAAATTCTCAACAATAAATTAATTAAAATTGGAATATACATAATATAATAGAATAAATATAACCATAAAATAAGCATAATAAATATAACATAAGCATAAAATAAAAATGCTCCTTTTTGAATTAATTTAATTATAAAATTACAAGATGAAAATCAAAAGAAAAACAAAAATTAAAAATTGACTTATGTGATAATTAATTATGACACTTTTAATTTTTAATTGCAATTTAAATTAAATAATGAAAAAAAATATTTTATAAAATACCATATAAAAAAAAAAAAGGTAAAGACTTTTTTTTTATTTTTATAATACGTGACAAAAAAGATACAATTAAAAATGTCCTTGAATGTTTTTAATTTTTTTATTTCGTTTTGTGTTTAAATATATCAAATTAAAAGTTTATTATCATTAAATTTGTTTTTTAATTTAAACATTAGTCTAATATTCAACACATAAAACATTAGATCATGTCATAAATTTTAAAATATTTTGTCTTATATAGATACTTTTCAGAGCGTGGTAAAATTGTTATTTTTAAATCCATTTAAAATTTTTCTTTTTCAGTAATTTCTCAAAACTCGAGGTTAAGAAACAAAAATCAATAAGAAAATCACAATTACGACAATCTACAATATATCAGTTTTATTTATATACCGAAACAGTAAAACTTGTTTCGAAAAAAAGTCCCAAAAAAAATCTAGTTTCATTGATGAGATTTTTGATTTAACAGGATTTTATTTCTTAATTTTCAATTTCAAAATTATGCGAATTGAAAGACACAAATTTTTGATCAATGGTTAAATCAGAATATTAGATAAAATATTAATTGAAATTTACCTCATTACCTCAACGCTATACTGCTACAATGTAGCACTATCACCAGGACAGGAGACACAATCGTGTAATCTTAACAAATAATTTAATATTATTTAACTTAATTTTTAAGTTTACTTTAGAAATTATTCAAAAAAAAAAAAAAAAATTTAATTTAATATTTCAATTAAAATAGTAATTTTCAAGCAAAAAGAGACACACACACTATTATAGAATACCCCATATAAATTAATAATCCTTTACTTTTCTTCTTAAGCTTTTTACTGTACTTTTTTTTCCTTTTTTAGATTTAATCTTTTACTATACTTAAGTCAACTTTACAGATTTTACAAAATTAAAAGTCTTAAAGCCGGAAATATAATATTATGCAAAATTTTATTGTAAAATAAATAATATACTACTAATTCTTATTATAAGTTACTTTAATCAGATTAAATTGAAACGAACTTATTAATGAAATAAAAAAAAAGTTTTTTTTTTCCTTTTCTTTTTCCTTTTACTATAGGACAACAAACAAACACCATCACCCATCTCATTAGAAAATACTTCAAGTTATTAACGGAAAATTACATTGAATAAAAAACTTAAATTAAGGCCAAAAAAAAAAAAAAAATCATCTTTTATAAACAAAAACAATTAACTGAATATTTCTTAAATACAAAAATAATTGGAAAAATTCATATAGTTTTCTTTCTTATTTCCAAAGTAATGCAATTAAAAGTTATACTTCAAAGAAATAAGTAATAAAACAATAAAAACAAAAAAAAAATTCAATATATTATCCTTATATATTAAACATTTACACATCAAAATTAGATTCTAATCAGTCAATCTGTAATTTCGCAAAAAAAAAAAAAAAAAAAAAAAATATCTTCTTGTTATCCGAATATAATTATAGTTTATAACCATATCAATTTTGATTATAACATAATAAGAGTTTGTTAAAAATAAGTATCATATTATATTATGCAATACTATAAAAATCTCCAAAATCACCCTATATACCAAATATACTAATTCTTAATATACGTATATATACTATATACTTTTAAAGACTTAAAGAATAATGATTTCATTAATCCGATTACAATTTTACTAATGATATAAACGAAATGTTTTTCTTTTAGTTTGTTTCTTTTTTTTTTTTTTTTTTGTTTTTTTGTTTTTGGTGTTTTCTCAGGCAAAATAAAGAATCGATAAATATACAAAAGATATAATGAACGTTTACTTATCTTAAAATCTAAGGATTTATTTGATAAAATATGAAAACTTTAATAAGAGATTAATAATAAATAGATACATGTTGCCACTATAATAAAACATATACAAAACTTCCAATTAAGAAAGTTTTAATATATTTTTTTTTCTAACCATTCATGATTTCCATGCCCTCCTTTCTTTAATTTTTCATCACATTTAAAAACTATTTCTTTCAAATCAATTAATTTTTCATACAAAAATAGCTGATCATGGTCAAGCATATCAAATAGATTGAGTTGTTTCTTAACTAATTTTAAAAATTAACATTATAGTAAATTGTTTGTACTATAAAAAAGAAAAAAAAAGAAAAAAAAAAAAAATCAATTATAATAATCAGGGACGTGACATAAACAATTCAACTAGGACAAATAAAAAGTAAAATTTTCATTTATATTTTTTTTTTGTTTTTTTTTTTTTTTTTTATTTTAAATTAAATCAAATATTCTAGGGAAATGAATGAGAAAATTATTTTTCCGCATAATATTACGAAATAAATGATCTCATTAGAAATTATTAGAAAAAGATTTTCTTTTAAATAAACTTTCAAAAGAAATTATTTTATTTTTTATCATATTATATTTGTGTTTAATTTTTTTTTTTTTTTTTTTTTTATTATAAGAATTTCCTTTAAAATAATTTTCTTTATAAAATGTATACGAAAATAAAATACAATAGAATTGTGTTATAATGAGCACGTACCGGTACCACATACCGGTATCTGATATATAGCAGTTTTATTTTATTTTTATTTTTTTTAAATTTGTTCATTATTGGTTTGACATCTATTATTAGATTGTTTTTTTTTTTTATTTAAAATTGTTTACAATTTCTAAATATTATTTTCTTTTTAAAAAATTTTTTTTTTTTTACTAAATTTAGAACAAACATAAAGATATTCATATATGGGCATATATATATATATATATATTGTAAAGAAAAGATTTGTTTTTTGTCCAAATATCCTGTTTAAGTTTTTTTTTTCTTTTTTTTTTTTCTAATGTTACCATATATTTTATTTCCAGGAATTTTTTTTTTTTTTTTTATGTATATTTAAATTTCCATACAACTTGTTTACTTGTTTTCTTATAAATGTTTTATTAAGAAAAATAGAGAGATAAAAAAAAAAGAAACGAAGAAAAAAGAAAAACCATATAATAACAAAAAATAAAAATTTGTTGTTTTCCTATTGTTTCAGACATATTTTCTATTGATACAAAAAAAAAAAAACATAATAAAAGAAAATACAAAAACAAAAACAAAAACAAAAATAAAAAAATAAAACATAATAAACCCCATCACCAAAACAAGGTGAAAATTAAACAACATAAGCATTATTTAGATTCTTTCGAGTTTTTTTCCTCTTCCAAACTTTCTATTTCATTGCTTTTTCAGTTTTAAATAACTGATACCAAACCTATATTAAAAAAAAAAAAAAAATAAAAATTAATAGAATAGGATTGGAAGGATTTGTTTTTTTTTTTTTTTTTTGTTTCTCTTAAACCCGATAAATATTATCAGATTAAATTTATTTTAAATTTAATCTTATTTTTGGAATATTCAAGTAATTTTAAAAAAAAATATTTTTTATAGAATTAGGAGCCTAAAAATGGTGCAAAATAAAATTATAATGATGCCAAAAAAGAAACAGAATTTTTGTTTTCTTTTTTTTTACGCAAATTAAAGTCCTTGAATATTTTAATAGGAAAAAAAAAATAAAAATAAACTTTTTTTTGTTATTAAAAAAAAAAAATATATATATATACATATGCGTGTGAAAAATGTCAATACACACCTGACTAAATTTAAAAAAAAAAAAGAAAAAAAAACCAAGGATAAACTTTTTTGTCAAAAAAAAAAAAATTTAACTTCCCTTTTTTTTTTTGTCAAAAATTTTTTCGGAAAATTTTTTAAGGGAATAATTTTTTTTTTTTTTTCACCTTTTATGAAAATCTAAAAAATATTATTTTATAATATAATAAGAGGATAAGATATTAAATGTGGCGTAATTTTCATACATACTTGTTTGTTTTTAAAAACAAAATTTGAAGGACCCTCAAAATTATTTTGAATTTATTATTCTAATACTATATTTATACTATTATTACATAAATTTTTTTTTTTTTTTTTTTTTTATAAAACTTTTACCTATACATATATTAAAATTATTTTTATGATAATAAAAGTTTACACCTAATTAAAAAATAATTTATGATAAGCTTTTAAAACTTTCAAAATTTTCATCTATTCTCATTAATATTTTAACGCCTACATAATACTATACTTAAATATAAGTTAAAGTTCATTTTAAATTCCAATATTTAACATTTAAAGTAATATATCTAATATTATTGTAATCATTTTAAATTTTAATTTATACAAAGTAAATATTATAATACTTAAATAATGACACGGCACGTTTTGAATTAATAATTTTTAGTACTAAATTGTAACATTGATGAACACATAATATTCACTTAATAGATAAATATCATAAATGAATATAAAAAAAATAAAACATTATACCATATCCCTTGGATGATCCATTCGATCAAAGATAAAAATTTTATATCATTATCAAAAACTGAAATTTTAAAGCTAGGATTATAGTATATTGACTGGTGTAAGACTGATCTGGGATATAGTAAGTAACCTTCTGTTCATTTATTATTCATTTTAACCCATTTTAACGTCTAATTATTGAACCTCATCCTCAACTTCTAATTATTGATTTTTATATATAGTTTCTTCCAGATTATTTTTAATGTTAATACAATAATAAAGTAAAGCAATTTAATCTTATAATCTTTTGAAATTCCCATAAATAATTCAATACTTTTAAATTATTTTTACACTTTCAATTAAAATGAGAATATATAAAATGTAAGATAAAAATAAAAATTATGTAGGTCAATTCAATACCAATACAAATATAATTGTTTTTTTTAAGTTAAGTGTACATTAAATCTAATTTACTATAAATAAAAACAAAAAAATTAAAAAGAATTTTTCTTAAATGCTTTTATTAATTTACTTTAAAATTGCGTACCCGAAAATTACTATAACTTATAAATTATTTGTTTTGTTCAATTCTAAAATCTAAAACCAAATTAAAAGCATATTACACTATATATGTATACAATATAATATAGATACATGTATATATGTAAGTATATAATATAATAAACAAATAAACAAAAAAAAAAAAAAACTTAAAAACTATTACATTTTTGTTTATGTACTATTTTTATAGATTCTTTTTTTCTTTTTCCATTTACAAAATTATTTTTACAACTCAACAATATTTGTTTTCCTTTCCAACAATTTTCTTCGTTTTTTTTTTTTTTTTGTTTCTAAAATTTTAACATCTCATCTCTGTTACCACAATAATGTTTTTAAAAAAATTCCATTATATACTACATAAATATGTATATATATATATATATGTATTTAATCAGAAAACTTTAAATTTTCTATATTTATTTAATTTTACTATACTATTATTAACTGATCCAAGTTACTACTCTAGTACCTAATGTATATGTATATATATATAGATCTTAAAAATCGAAAGTACATATTTATATTCTGATGCACAAAAATTTTCAGTTGGTTTAGGTAATTTTTCCCCAAAAATTATGCAATTAATATAGCATATATGTATATATATATATCTTAAGAAAAATTATTATTACAAATTCGTTAAAAGAAAACTACGTCATCAAAAAAAAAAAAAAACAACACAAAATAAAAATATTTTCCATAAACTTTTACGATTTATCCTTGTTGATTTTGTCCTTGTTGTTTTTTTTTTTTATTTAATTTTTAAAATATTTTTAAATCCACCCTTTCTTATTTTTTAGAAAAATTAGTTGTTTTGTTCTACTTTTTATTGCTTTTTTTTTTTTTAATGTAATTTTAAGTTGGTTGATTCTTGTTTGTGGAAATTTGTTTGTTTTTTGTTTTTGTTTTTGTTTTTGTTTTGTTTATTCGACCAGCCCTCTCTTAAAATGAAGTCATAAACCACAAGTAAACAACAAATAAACTGTTTAAAAGAATAATAATAGCAATAACGACAATAATAATAAGAACAACAACAACAACTACTATGTATACTATAGAAAAAACCAAAATCCTTGTCATGTTCTTTTAAGTATATATACATATATATGTATGTATATATAGTTAGTAAAAAGTTATTGATGTTGTTGTGTTTATTTTTTGATTTCGATGCTTGTTATTATTTTAATGTTTCCGGATCAGAGTTTGTTTAATGTTCTTTTAGTCTATAGTTCACCATTATTTTTTCATTTTTTCTTTTTCGTAGTAATTTTCATTTTCATAGAATCATTAGTTTTTTTTTTCACTTTCCTTGTTATCCCTTTTTTCTTCTCCTACAATCTTTTAACTGTACTTCTTTTTCTGCTCTTTTATTTATTCATGATGGCTTTATCTTTATTTTGGTTTTTTTTTTGTTTTTGTAGTGTTGTTGTGTTGTTTTTTTAACAGTTATTTTTATATATATTTTAATGTTTTTCTGTTCAATTTATTTTAATGTTCGAACTATTAAAACTTAAGTCTTTTTTTTTTTTATTTGAAACATTTTTAAGTTAAATTTAATATAATATTTATTCTTTAAATAGAATTTTGATCTTTAACGCAAAATAAAAACAAAATAAAAGTTTGACATTTCAAATGTCATTAAAGGTCAATGTGTCAATGTTATTGAAAGTATTTAACTTTAAAAGTTTTGTCGAGAAAGTATTTTAAGTTTTCAATTTGTTTTTAGAAAAAATTACAGTTTTTTTAAATTATTTTTTGTTAGGAAAACAATATTTTATTTTCAAATAAACTGTAAATAACTAACTGGTACATGTATGTACCCATTTTTTTTATTAAAAAAGTTTAAAAAAAAATGTTTTAATTAGAAAATAAAAAAAAAAACTAAAACATTTTGTTGAATTTAGTTAAATTTTAAAGAAATGAATATTTAAACCTAGTACGTATACCGATTAATACTAAAAATTCAATTATTTTCAATATTCGAAAAAAAAAAAACAATAACAACAATTTTGACACTTTTAAGTTTTTAAATGAAATTTAATCAAACATCTGTCAATCAATATATGTATGTATGTACATACATACATACATACATATATGAAAAAATAAGGATTTATTGAATTTATTTTTAATCAAAAATTTTATTTCTTTTTCTATTGCTTTTATCAAAATTAAGAAATAGGAGTACATATACTACCTACTGTGTGATACTATTTTAACTATTTTCATTATTTTTTAACAATATTTTCTACATTTAAAAATTGTTAAAACATTACTTTCAATATTCTAAATTTTGTAAATAAGATTATTTAAAAAAAAATAAAAAATAAAACTTTTTGTTATTTTAAGGATTTTTTTTTTTTAAAAAACTCTAAAAAATATATCTATAAAAAATATAAAAAAAAAAGTGAAAGCAATTTCTAAAAATATGTCAAAAAAATTAAAAGCTTCTACTGGTTCTCTCTAAAACCTCATTTTAAATGAACTATATTATTATCTGTAATCTTATTACTCTTTTTTATCTTTATCTCTGTCATTTCAGGTTTTCTTTAATTTTATTTTTCTGCTGTATGAATTAAAAAAGAACAACAACAAAAAAAAAAAAGTAGGAAATTTTTTTTTAAACAATAAAAAATTTCAAATATTTTTAATTGCGAAAAAAGCAAACATATATTTGTAGTATTCAAATTGCATCTGAATAATTTTATAAGATAGTTTAAAAAATACTCTAGACATTATTTTTGTTACCGTAGATGCTTCGACCGTTCGGATATTCTTTTCAGTTAGTCCTCAATCAAAATAATTTTTCAAATATTTTATCCAACAAGATTTCATTCAGATCCAGAAAGATTGACATTAAGACTATATTAAATGTTTTCCATTTTATTTCTTTCACTTCACTTTCAAAAAAAAGTTTTTGAAACAAATAACAAGCTTTATTCCAGTGCATTTGTACTCCATTTGTTGATCTAAAAAATATAATTTTCGAACCCCAAAACCAATTTCACTATCACTTCTGCTTTATTCAAATATGCTAACCGCGAATCGTGTTATCATTCAAATATTTAAAAATTATTTTTTTTTTTTTTTTGCTCTCATTCAGCAACTCATTGAATTTAATTCTTCTGAAAATTTTAGTTATTCGAATATAGATTTAAACACCAACATCAATTATAATTTTGTTCAAATTCTCACTCCTTCTTTTTGAATTTTTCTATTCTTTCTCTCTTTCTATATACAATTTTTTTTTTTTTTTAACATGACAAGTGATAATTGCATTAAGAGAAAAAAGCACAACCGAACAAAAAAATCAAATAAAAAAAAATATAAAAAACAGAAAACAGAAAATGAAAGTAAATTTAATAAAAATAGTGGAATAAGTGAATGATGTTGGCGACAGAACTATACCATTGTCATTTTATAAACAGCAAAAAAAAAAAATAATTGGAATAAATTTGTGGGGAAAATTTTTTATATGTATATAGTAGTATGAAGTGTAAAGGAGCGCGTAAATAGCATAAAATAAGAATATCGTAAATAAAAAAAAAAGCAAAATAATTCGAATTCATATAAAAATAACGTCTGTTATAATAATAAACATGACGTCTACAGTTGTCCTTTATTTCAGTTACACGAAAAATATAAAATAACAAAAAAAAATACAAAAATAAAATGAAAAAAATGAAAAAAATATAAAAATAAAAACAAGAGAATATTCAGAAAAATAAAGTAATACCGTTACATTAAAATTGAAATGGCCGAAAAATAACTGTACTGACATAAAGTAATATATTTTTTTTTTTGTTTTTGGTGTAAATATAATATTCTATATTACATGTGTAAGAATGTATAGTTTTTTTTTTTTTGTTCTGATTTTACTATAATTTCGTTGTTTTAATATATATATGTATATATTACCAATATATGTATGCATTTTCTTTTATTCATCCAAACATAATAGTTGTATTAAAAAAAAAAAAATAAGAAGTAGCCATTTTGTCATCAGTTGTGGATAAATTTATTTTTGTTTATTTTTTTTCTTTATAATTCTACTAACTGACATAAAATAAATAAATAAAATGACAATAAATAAATTTAATGTACTACTTGGTTGTATTTTATTTTTATTCTTTAATGTTTAAACAATATATATGTATGTATTCATTTTTTTTTTTATTGTTACTAGGTACCTATAGGTACTGTTATTATTAGTATATTTTATTTATATTATTCATTTTATTTTTATTTACATATGTACATACATAGGTACATTTGAAATAAATTTTTATCATCTTTTTTTTTTTTTGTGTGTATGTCAATTTGACATATAAATTTTAATTCTATTTACATAATTTAATTTTACATATTATGTAAAATTCTAAAATATTTAGAGAAATAACTTTAAATTAAAATTAAATGAATTAGATTAAAATTTCACTAATGGTAATTTCACTTTTCTACAAAAAAAAAAAATTCACTCAAATTGTGTGCTTTCGATTTAATTAGCCTATTCATTATCACAATGAAAAAAATATATGTATATAGGTCACATGATAATTTAATTTTTGGTCACTTTATTTCATAAAATAATTAAAAATTTTTTTTTTTTTTTTTTGTACGTTTTAGTTAATATTTATTGTGCCACAGATTATATTGTATAAATATTCAAATTATTATAGACACGTATTCATAATAAATTTCAAAAATCTGTCGCATCTTTGAAATAAAATCACTATATCAAAATATTTTAAACTTTAATCATACATAGTTAGATGAGATTAATGTGAAAACAAATTATAGTCAAACTTTTTGGTCTTTATAGCCTTCATCATTTGTTTTTTTTTAACACAACGTGAAAGTACAGAAAGAAAATTGGATAAAACAATATAATTTAATTTTATACATTTATCTAAAGCCCAAGACAGAAATCAACCCGGTATCAATCCGAAACAAGGACAAAAATTTCAACTCAATTAAAAATAAATAAAAATAAAATATAAAAAAATAATTTAATAATAAAATAAGTAACTTATCAATTTCGATTTTTTTCGAATTCGAATCGATTTTTTTATATACATATGAATTTTGTTTTTAGTGCATTTCTCTGACATGTAAAATGTGAACAGGAAATTACACAGCCTTAGATATTCACACGTGGTCGTAAATGCCGTAAGGGGGAAATAACTCTTACGACGTGTGTGGGATTCAAACCCACACTGCCTCGGTGTTTACAACGTATTTTGTAAGCTCTTATCCACTAGGCCAATCCAGCCAACGGTGTAGTTGTTAAGAACCCCGGCTCTTTCATATGAACCCCGGCTGGGTCATATAGATTAAGAAAAAATAATATAGATTTTTCTTAAAATTTATAATAGTAGAATATAATTAAATTAAAAATAAGTACATATATGTATGTCCTATAAATTATAATTAATATCCTATTGTAATAGCTATATAATAAAATAATAATAAACCATAACTTTTGTGCAAGATAATAGATGGCGTAGAAACAAAGGAAACGTCTTAGTCTAGTACAATAGCTACAGCCGAGTAATCTACGGCTTAGTGAAATGAATGATTTACGAAACTGAAGCTTAGTAATGAATAATAAATGACTTAGTAGATGCCATATACTCTTCATTGGAGTGGCAAGGAAAAAAAAAAAAACCTACTAGACCACCGAAGCCCCATATGAAATTTTTTTATATGATTTCTTATTTTAATTTCAATGTATGATAAATGTCATAATAATCAGCCATACCAACATCATACAAAATATTTTATATAATTTGTTTCATTTTCAATAAATTCTTATATTTCATATATAGAATATTAATATTAGAAAACGATATTATAAACATTTTATTAAAACAAAGATTATAGTATCCTTTTATAAAACATATATATGGGCTGAGAGTTTGTTATATTCTACAACTGACAATCAATGTTACGAGGTAATGAAATGATACTAAAACGATACATTATAGTTATTTTTCTTTTTTAGTTCAGAACAGAGGAAGAACTGTCAGAAAAAAAATTGTGTTTCGTTTTTCCCTCTGAATAATTTGAGTTTAAATTTTGTGTTTCTTTTTTTTATTCAAACTTCGCTCAGAAATTGATCTAAATGTTCGATTTTAATTAACAGATATCGTAAAGTATTTCAATTTAAATGTCAAAAATTTTTATGCCATTTTCAAATTTAAACTGAAAATGGAGGACACAAATTTTTCTGATGGTAAATTTTCAAATGCCTTACATTTCAACTTATATTTTTTATAAATACAAAAATAAAAAAAAGATTAAAAAATATTTATTTAATTTGCTACTTTTGACAGGTAAACTCTATTGTGTTTCAAATTTATTTCGGAGCGTTTAGAGATAAAATATTTTTAAATTGTTTAGAACATATATGTTATATACTTGATATCTGTTCAGAGCACATATCTGAACTAAAAAAGAAGAACAGCCATTATCTATAATTCTATACTATTTGAGCTCTCTAAAAAGAATTCTAGAGATCAATTGCGTAAATCAACCACCAACCATTTTTTTTATAACAGAAACATAATTCGAAATAAAAATACACTTTACTATTGAAATTAAAAACTACAATTAGTTCCCTCCAATCACCAGTTGAATAGTCCAAATTACCAATAGTAAAAATAAAATAACCATTATTAATTATATTTTTAAAAAACCTTAAAGCAATCATGAATGTCACTATTCTTCTGCATAAATAATTTATTTTTTAATTCAATACTTTTAACACAATATCTATATATTTTAAATAATTTTACATAAACTATAAATCATATATATATATATATACCTATAAGTAGTATGTATATGTATAAAACCTAGTTTATTATATATAGAAATTTAATTATAACTAATTAAGTGATTTGTTCATTAAATGTTAAATTATTTATTTAATAAAACCTATTTATCTATAGATACTAATTTTACAAAAAAACAAAAAAATCATTTAAATAGAGTAAAACCAATACAAAGAAATATTATTTATTTTTATTATTAAAATTAACTAAAAAATCAACTAAAATGTGCGATAAAATAATAAATTTTATTGAATTTACCAAAAAAAAATCTAAAAATTATCTTTAATTAAAATTTATTTTTAAAAATATTCAAATTCTAATGTATAATAAATTATTATATGAAATAATTTTGAAAAAATACCGCGGTTATACAGTGTAACCAGAAAATATTGCAAGTTCTTAGTATATATACATTGTTTCATTCAGCACTATAAGTTCATTATTTAATACTTATCTAATTATTTAGTTATCCAAAAATGAATTTTTATCATCTCATCGGCTTAATAGTGCCATTTTTTTCAATAAATTTTTGTATTAGGATTTTAATAAATGTATTTAAAATTTTCTGTTCAATGAATTTATATAAAAAAAAATATAAAAAGAAATTTTTTTCAATAACATTAATTTAAAAATATGGCATATAATAGAAACAAAAATAATCACCGTAACAAAGTATTTAAGTGAACTCCATATTACCAAGAAATAACTCTTCCAAACAAAATTTGAACTAAAAATTTCAACTTTAGTTAAAATATTTAAGTAAAACAATGAATAGGCGAAAAAATCTGTAATATGGTAAGCTATACTGAAACAGATTTTACTTCTTTTCCCAATACCCAATTCTGAGTATAGTGACTGGGTATGAGTCATTCGTCTTTAGAGGTGATTTCTCACCCTGAAGCAAAAGAGTGCCCCTCCTAGCGTTATTAGTTTGGTTGCTTTTCTCAACAACTATTCAATCCGCATTCTCGTTATTCACAATTGTCGTTGCCCATCCTCTATCACGGGTTTGTGTTTATTGGTATTTTCTTTTCTTTCAGCTTAAGACCAAAATAACATTTCCTAAGCTCTCCAGGCCTTCAAAATGAACTTCAAAGAAACAATTTAACTATGAATTTAAAAAAAGTTTTAAGAAAAATTGTTTAATGCTCTAAAATCATACTATAAAATTTGACAGAATTCCATTTAAAAAATTGAATATATTTACAATAATTCGTTTTTCTGAAAAATACTTCAAAATTACAAAAAATATTATAAAATAATTACGAAAATTATTGATTTTATATCAATTTAAACATTTATTAAATGTTTTTTTTTTTTTTTTTTTACAAACAAAAGAAATTCAATACAGTTTAATTAATATTTCAATTTATTATTAAACATTGTATATTAGTTTCAATTAATAAAAACATTTTAATGATTAAAACACCTATTATTTCATTAAAACATAATAATTTCAATTTTTATTTTTTTTTTTTATTTTTTTGTATTATTAAATCAATAATTTTTATTTATTTTAATATAAAAAAAATGTTTTTGTTTATATTTTGTTTTGTAAATTTTAATTGCAAATGCTTTTAACAATTGCTTAATGTTAATAACTTACATTTAAATTAAAATTATATAATAATAATAATTAAAAATAATAAAAAATATTAAATTTTAATTATATAATAAATATTTACAATATATAAATATATTAATAAATATATACATACGTAATATAAAATTAGATTTCAATAAATATTAAAAAAATTTTAATCAAAAGTAAATTTAGTAAATAATTTTCTTCTTCAATATTTTAAAATAATTTATTTAAACCGATTATAAATATAAAATATATTATATAAATATTAAATATATAAATTAAATAAATATGACTTATTTAAGTATTACAATATTAATATTTGTAAATCAAATGTATATAAACATTATCAAAAATTCTGTTTATATTTTTTTACTTTATTTTCTTCGTTTTTTTTTTTTCTTTTTCATTTCTTTTTGATATCATATCAAATTCTTCAGAACTTTTGAATTGATGAAAATTTGATCAAAAATCAAATATATTATATTATGTACAAATAAAGATTAATATTATCAAAATAAAACAAAAAATTATTTTCAATTCACTTAAGTATATAATAATATTATATATATGTAGTTAAACTATTATATTATATATTTATATTTTTTGGATCTTAATTTTTTACGTTTATATAAAATAAATCTTATAAATATATTGAAAATGTTTCAATTCAAAAATAATACTATACAATTATATTATATATACAAATATATTATTTATATATACGTGTATTTAATTTTTCTTTTTGTTTTTTTTATTTATTTGTTTTTTTTTTTTTTTGATTTTTTTATTTTGATTTTCTTCTCTTCTAATAAAATAAAATATATACTTTTGATCCATATCGAATCATTTTATGTATATATATACATTAACCAATCTAATTTTGTATCAATACATATCCTGTAAATATATCCTTTTTTTATATTTTATTTATTTGTTAATTTTCATATTATTGTTTTTTTTTGGTTTGTTTTTTTTTTTGGGTTGAACATTTTATGCGAATATTTTGGTATATATGATGAACTGGCTACATGCGATTAAAAATCTTTTGACAAAAGTGTATTATAAGAAAATTCTTAAAATAAATATACTTAGCTACTAATAATATTTTACTTTGATATTTTTTATGTTAACATATTAGTATGTCTTAAACAGATTTTTCTTTTAATATTTAAATTATATTAAAAATTTTAACATTTATTCTAAAATTGTATTGCGGTTTGTAAGTATTATATGTTTAAGGATCTGAGCTTTTCTTTGAATTTTAGTATTTTCAAAAGTGAAAAGAAGTTTTATGTTGTACTACTATACTACTTTCATAATGAATTTTTGGAATATAAATATATATATATGTGTATATAAAAGAATTTAACTTTAAGAAAAAGGATTTCCATTTTAAGTAACAGTTTTTTTTTTCGAAGTAATTTGAAGTAAAAGAAACGAAATAATTTCATTTTAAGTGCAAGTTTTCCTTTTTGCTTTTGCTCTAAATAAAAAAAGTGATGGTGTCATAATTTCAAAAAAAAAAAATATTCAATAAAAAAAATTACATATGGAAATGTTTCTATTCTATATATGTATAAATTTTATATACATATAAACCTATTGTGCATGTAAAAAATAATATAAAAAGTAGTTATATAATAAGGGTACTGCACTTTTATAGAATATTTACTAATATATGTATGTGTATGCAAGATTCTGAATTAGTTGAAATTTTAAAGTTGAATTCTAAGTCTGACATATACATTTTTTACAAAGTATTTGTATATATGTATATATGTGAGATTCTAAATTAGGAGGGATTTTATAGTTGGTTGCAAAATCAGCGTTTCAATAATTTGTTAAGCAGAGGTTTGAGGGCGGCAGTCCCCACTATATGAATTTTTTTTTTGTAATTATGTAAATGGTATTTTGGAAATAACATTTTGTTTTTAGAATTTATTAATTATTAATTGTTTTGTTATTAATTGTTTTTAGAATTTATTAAAACGAAACCTTGCATTTAAAATTAAAATACTTGCTTTTAAATTGAAAATACTTTAAAGATATTTATTTTAAGAAAAAATGGTATACTCGTATCTATTCTTTATATCTCACTTTTATATTCTTTATATCTCAAAAACGGTTAAAGATAGGGAAAAAGTTATTAGGTACTAATTATAGGGCTTGAAAAGCTGTAAAAAATTTTAAGTATTCTTTAAAAATCTATAGATAATCTATAAAATATCTGTTTTGATTTTGCTTAATTCTATTACTATCTTATTATATTAACCTGATCTGTAACTATCCTATTATTTTATATGTTTATTAAATATAAATTGATTTTTAAGAGAAATCAATTTATTTTTTAATATATTATGTACTTATAAAGTGTTTTCATTGTAATTTTATATTAATTTACCTGAATAATATTTGATTTTTTATTTCTTTCTTTCTCTTTCTTAATTCTCTCCGAAAAAAAAAAAAAACAAAATTATAATTTGGAAATATATGCCTAAAGATGTTTAATTGATTTTTATACGCACATTTTAAAACATTCGTCTGTAAGGAGAAACATACTTACATAAGAAATTAATATACAATATTTATTTATTTTTTTTTTTTTTGCATAATTTACATAAAATGAATCAGTTTTTATAAAGTGTTTAAATATGATTTGTTATACTAATAAATATCAAAAATTTTATTAAATATTTTATCAATTTTATGAATTATTTAAATTTTACATACATACATGCTCAAATATATATATATATATATTAAAAATAATAATTTTAAAATAAATATTTATTAAATACTATAATAAATTTCTATTATTTTTTTTTTTATAGTGACAAAATTCATACGTATTGGTATTGCCGATAAAAACGATAATCCACCATATTTCGATAAATCACTTTACGAAGCAGAAGTTGATGAAAATGAAGATATTCAACATACTGTACTTACTGTCACCGCCAAAGATCACGATGAGTGTAAGTTTATTATTATATATATCTAATATTTTATTTAAATTTATAATTTTAAAGTATATTAAATTCATGTTCGTACATTTTCTGAATTTCTGCGCTTATTTAAAATGAAAATTTAATTTTCAAATATTTCTATTATACAATTTTTATAGAAGGAGTTTATGTAACTATAAGTACTTTATTATTATTCTATCTAAGTTTTTTTTTCTATTTACTCAAACAGTTAATTTTTAAATTTTGTATCTTAAAGATATTTTAGTATTTTTTTTTGAAAAGTTTGATAGATGATAGATAGATGAACATTTTTTTTGAAAACTTGGCTTCATATAGTTTTATTCTTCTCTTTCACGCTTGGCTCTTTAAAAAATCTTTACACTGTTTAAAATGGAGAACTTCAATTGTAACCATTGATAGGTGTCATTAAAAAATTAATTTTATAACGGAACTTTCTGATATAGCCCCATTCTCCATTACTGAGTTATGGCACTTCAAATTTGAAAAAAACCCTATAACAAATATTTATATGTCAAGTTTTACTAAGTATTTCTGAATTTAAAAACATCAAACAAACCAAAGGAAATTTTTTAAGCTTTATAAATAGATATAAAAATTATTTAACTTTTTGGAATTTAGTATCTAAATTTACCGTTATACGAAACTAAATTTTTATAAAATTTTATTTTCTTTCTATATTAAGAAACGACTACTACTCTGGCTACTACAGAACCTTGAAATAGTAATAGGAGATTTTCCAATAATTGATAAGAGGTTTATCAGAACCTTCAAATTGTAATGTAGAAGGAATAAGCTTTCTTCCTCCTATTTAAGTGTTATTATAGGAATTTAAAATTGAAAATTTCCTATTTTCAGACTCCTATAATTTGTAACCTGCAACTTGGTCAAACTTGTTAAAATAAAACACAAAAATTAAAGCTCCAATATTATATTTTAACATTTATTGTGTTAACTTTTAGCTTTGTGTTAGCTTTTCTTAATTATATCGAGTATCCATAATATTAAAACCAATTTTTTCTTAAATTGTTCATAATTTTTTTTTTTTAAATAAAAAATTATAAAAGAAATTTAAAAATCTTCGTCCAATATTCAATTCTATCATAAGTTCAATATCTCAAACCATTTCAAATTGTACGAGAACCTAAATCTATTTTTTTATAAATTTTCAAAAAATAACTATATATAGTCACTGAAAATATATATTTTAATATAATTATATAATATAAATTTTTAGCCTCGCGTATTCGATACGAGATTACAAGCGGTAACATAGGCGGTGCATTTGCTGTAAAAAATATGACCGGAGCGATTTATGTCGCTGGCGCTCTGGATTACGAAACAAGAAGACGGGTAAGTTTTAAAATATCTAAATTTAATAATACATTTTTTTTTTTTTTACAATTTAATCATTATAACACAAAAAATAAAAAAAAAAGTTTTTTTTTCAGTTTTTTTTTAAAATTTATTTTTTATTTCCATCATTTTCGTTTTCTTTTATAAATACAGAATGATGACAAAAAAAAACTTTTATTTTTGAATAAAAATTAAATTGAATATTCTTTTTTTGTTTTTTTTTTTTTTTTTTGTTTTCTGTCTTTTATTAAGAAATCCTGCTAAGCTCCAAACTATCTTTAAGAACAGTAAAACAAAAAAAAAAAAACAAATTCAATAAAGTAAAACTTTTTAAAATGAAAAGTTTTTTTTTTTTTTTTTATTATAGTTCAAAGGTAATCGAAATGACAAATATACTATGGAGAAAAATAAATCTTTGGATTAGTTATTTTTTGTCTATATAATAACATAAATCTTTAAATGCGTTTGTATTTACACAAATATACGCTTAATTTTTTGTTTTTTTTTATATGGGCATAAAATACTGGAAATATCTATTCTGAAACTTTATAATAAAATTTCTATGAACTTTTTGAAAAAAAAAAATTTTTTTTTTTTTTTTAAATTATAACAGCATTTTATTTCAATATATTATCTCTTTCGTTTTTTTTTTTTATTTTCTTGTAACGTTTCCAAAACAACAGAACCAATTTTCAAAAATTAACCCAAACTAAAAGAAAATACGACAAATTCAAAATTAGTATAGAACAGCTGTAATAACACTGCCTGTAATAAAAGAAAATCTATGGTAGGATTGAAATAGAACAATATTTAACAAAAAAAAAAAACCAACAATTGTATATATGTGTCTGTTACAATGAATCGTAACTTTCTGGCACACAATAAAATTAATGTACCTATTTTACTCCTTTATTTTTTTTTTTTGTGTTATCGAAATAATACGTGAAAGAGATAGAAAATATTGGATTGGAATTATATGTTATGAAAAAAAGAAAAGGAAGACGAAAAAGATGAATTTACTATATATACTAATAAATTTTTTTTTTTTTAGATATCGAATATATAGACGCATACCTATTATTTAATATGATATACAGACATATATATATATATATATTTCTAGTATATTATTTTGTATTAAGAATTGAAAAGCAGTATATATTTTTTTGCAGTATATATGTACATTAAATATACTAAGCATTGCATATGCCTTCTTATCTATAGTTATATTAATATTCTATACATATATATATATATATATATATATATATATGAAATATTTAAGATATGTAATCCTATTTAAGTCTTTTTTACTATAGAACTATTTTTTTTTTCATTTTGCATTTTGTTTAAATATTTTACTATACTTATATACTTGTATATATATATTAAATAAGAACATAATTTTCAATGGAACTCTTATTTAATATAATATTACCGTCCTTTTCTACTAAGAAATGAAAAGAACAAGCAAAACAAAAAAAAAAATAAAAGAGGATGTAAAAATAATAATGAACTTCTTAAGTGAAATTTTTTATTTTTATTCTTGTCTGTTATTTTTCTAATATATGTATATCTCATATATATATTTTTTGATTTTAACTTTTATATTTCTTTGTGAAAAACAAAAACTGAAATAAAACATAAACAAATATTTTCTATTTTCTTTTATTTTTACTTTACACTATTATTTTTCTTTTAATTTTTCTCTTATCGAAAGAAAATGATGAAAAATTTTCCAAATAATACTACTCTTATATATTCATTGTTTTCTATTATATTTCTTTAAGAAAAAAATATAATAATTATTTCTTTTCTTTTTTAATTTCCTATATAAATAATTAAAAAAAAAAAAAATTTTAATCTTTACATAATATAAAATTTTTAAGATATGTAATTAAATAACTACATATTACTTTAATTTCTATAGTTTTACGTTCTTTTATATACTTATATATATACTTATGTAAGTACGTATGTATATTATTAGGTATTTTAAAAATTCATAAATCAGCAGTACAAAAAAAAAATTTTTTATTCAGAAATTTTATATTAAATAGAAAGCTTTAAATTCTTAAAAATTATTATAAATCCTTATTACAGGAAATTTGTATAAAAAAAAATAAGGAATTAAAAAAATAAGGAATTTTTGTTTTTCATATAAAAATTTGATCTTTCTTTTCTTCTTCACTTATTTTTACATACCTTCTCTTTTTCTCAAAAACTCTTAAAAACTTAAATAAATCCTTTTTTATCCATATGAAACTAATGATAAAATTTTTTTAACAAAAAAAAACATTAAAAAAGGTAACAATCCTTATACATGTGTATAGCTTTGTTAGGATCATTTTTGGAACAAATTATAGGTTTTTTTTTTGTTAGAAAGAGAACAAAATATATACATATACTATAAACTTTCTTTTATACTGATTAATTATAATTTAAAATAGTTTTATCTTTAGATATAAAGAATTTTCAGAATTTTCATAAGGATTTTTAACAGTTATTTATTATCCTTAAAATTTAATTCCTTGGTAACAGTTTATATACTTATTAAATCATGTACTAATGATAACTCTTATAAAAGGTTAATATGTAATTTTTATTAATTTTATGCTATCATATATTATTTATATAGTGTATAGTTTTTGTTGTATTTTTCCGGTTGGTAAAATTTTATAAAGCAACAAGTGAAAAAAAAAAAAACTTAATATTTTAATAAGAAATTTCTGTTTTTTTTTTTTTTTGTTTCTGAAAGAACAGTTTTATAGCGAAAAATTTTAAGAAAAATATTAAAATACTTAATAAAAATACTTTAAGAAAATTAAAATATATACAATAGATACATAATATAGAGTATATTTATTTAAGATTAAATACCAGTATTAAAATTTTAATTAATTATGTGGGGTGTTTTTTTTTTTTAGGCGGAGAATTTTAAGTTGAAATAAAACACAGAAAAATCTATTTAATAACCATTAAATTGACTCTATTTGACAGAGAATTTTATGACATTAATTTTTGAATATGATTTCGGGGGCATGTGACCACCGAATATGGCGTAATCTGGAGGTTTAATTTTCATACACTCTTCGTAGTAAACCGAGATGTATTTCTACAATAACGCTTGGAATGTTGACTTCCAAGTGCTCAATTGTTTCTGGATTATTGTTGTAGACATGCGATTCCATATATCTCCAAAGAAAATAATCTAATGGCGTCAAATATCACCAACAAGATGACCAGTTAACAGGTCCATTTTGTGAAATTAATCGTTCGTCAAATGTTTCTTTCGGCAAATTAATTGTGTTGTGCGCTGTACATATGGCGCACAACACCGTACCGCTGAAACCACATGTTTGCAATATTAATGCATGTCTGCAACTAATGATTCCACCGGCCCATAGAGCATATATTTTTTTTTTTTTAATAGCTTGTGAATTATCATCCCTCTAAATGCGGCAATTCTGTTTATTGATATAGCCATTTAACCAAAAGTGTGCTTTATCACTGAACAAAATTTTCGAGTAAGTTTCTCGAATTGAACCATGTTTTTCAAAATAAATTTGAATAATTTGCAAACTTGACTCCGACGTGAGTCTACTCATGATGAATTACCAAATCAGACTAACCTTAAAAAAAAAAAAATGTAAAATCAGTTTTACCAGAAAACAGTGTTGCCAATATAAAGTTTTCCGCCTCTAAAAAAAAAACACCCTATATAATTAAAAACAAAAATTTTCAATGGAGTTCTTATGAGATTGACAGTGTTAAAAGGGACATTAGAAAAAGGTAATTAAGTATCACTTAAAAAGACTTTTACTCTAATCAAATCCAAATATTGATTCTACAAATCAGAGCTATAAATAAGTTGTAATTTATTTAAAGGAGTATATGCACAGATTTTTAACACTTAAATAGTGTATTAAATGAACGCTTTTTAAATTTGCATCTATTTTCTTTCTATTGTCTATTAAATATTGAATTTTGATTCTTCTTTTCTTCTTCACCTATTTTTACGTACCTTCTTCTTACATAAGGTATACCTTCATCTTAAATACAGTAAACTTACAAATATAACAGTTTCTAATAAATCATTCTGATTATGAAATAATTTAAATGTTGACAGGATTACCCAAAATTTCCATTAATTTTTATTAACCGTATGTAAATAATAATAATCTCTAATTAATTTGATTTTTTTTTTATTTCATTTTACCAGAATAGATTTTATTTAGTTCTAAAAATAAAATTTAATCAAACTACGTATTACATTCCAGAAACAAATCCCTGAAACCATTAAACATTTTCTAAAAAAAAAAAAAAACCTAGAAAATTCGAAATTTAATATAGGAAATAGGAAGAAAATAAAGATAAAAGAAATTAAAGAACGCTAGTTAAATTTTCCTTAAAACAAAACAAAACAAAAAAATTAAAAGTAAAAAGAAAAAGTTATTTTTCTTTCTTTTCCGCGTTTTTTCCTATTTGTTTGTTTTTATTTTTTTTCTTTTATTTTGTGTTTAACCACATAATTAAGAAATTCTTTTCGTTGGTTTTTTTACTGTTGTTGTTACCGTTAGTTTTTCTTTTTAATTTTTCGCGAAACAACAGGTAAATACAAAAAAAAAGTTTCTGAGAACACGTGTCTAAAATAATTATTAGAAAAACATTGAAACCAAAAAAAAACAAAAAAAATATATTTTTCTTTAATTTTAGAATGAAAAAAAAAAGAAAACAAAATAAGAATTCAAGCTTAAATTAAGAACAAAAGATGGTTTGGAGATATGAAATAAAAATAAAAAAACGTTTTTCATGTTTTTTTCTCACCATATTTTCACAAAAATAGAAAAGAAAAAAGTAATTATTAAGTGGAAAATTTCATCTTCCATAAAAAAAAAATGAAAAGATGTTTCGCAATATTTTAAAAATCAATAATTTTTCATTGAAATCATAAGAGTATCCTATATTAAAATATTAAATTTTTGGAAAATTTTTGAAGAACAAAAAATTAATACAATTAAATTTAGTAGAATTTTAACAATGATTTTTTAATATTTTCATATTTTTTTTTCCTATGGTTATTAAAGATTTTCTTTGTCATTTTCTTTCAAATTATCATTGTTATTTTCTCTTCAAAATCTATTTTAATGATAATCTTATTTTGATGATATATGAAATACACGTTTTGAAAATATCAAATACAAAAGAAACAACATAAAAAAACTAATATTGGTATAGCAGAATTTTTCCTTTGTTATATGCTTTTTGTGTATTTTTTAAAATATTATTATATGGCAAATTTTCAATATCATTTTTCAGCTTTTCTTTCATATAAATATAACAATATTGTCTTTGTCCTCAAAAAAAAAAAAAAAAAACATGATATTCAATAACATTTGATTTGTTTTCTTAGAAAATTTATGTTGTTTTACAACATTTACAATATGAATTTATGATATTGTTATGTGTAATGGAACAGTTCTTTGAATTCACTTAATACATCACATACAAAAAAGATCTAGCAGAATTTAAGAAATTGTAAAAGTAATCAAATGTTGAAGAAAACCAGATATAGAAAAATCGTTAAAATTTATATTAAAATTTTTTTTTTGTTTTTAAGTAAAAAGAAAATTTATTTCTTTAAGTGTTTCTTTAAAAATTTCAATATTATGGCATTCTATCCTTAAATAACTTTGTATTAAAGTGTTTTTTTTTTTTTTTTTGGAAATTGTAAATATTTTTATTATGGAAAAATTAAATATCCTTAAGAGCAATTATGGTTAACAAAATCAAAATAGAAACAATTTCTATTCAAATCTTAACTACAAAAAAAAAAAAGATTTGGAGTAAAAATTAATAAAATGTATTTAAAACTTTTTATTTTTATACTTTTAGTTTAATTTAGCAACTTGTTTTAAATTGATTTGATTTGAAAACCTTTTGTCTATAACCGTTTAAATTTATCAAAATAATTTTCATTCTATTTTTTTTTTGTTTCCTCCTCCTATAGGGAGCATAGAACCTCCACAAAGCCTCTACATCTAACTCTATTTTCTGCTAGCATTTTTATTTCAGACCAGTTTTTCCCTGCTTCCCCTATCTTCTTCATTACTGTTCTCCTCCACGTGATTCTGGCTCTACCTACTTTTCTTTTCTCTTGAGGGTTCCAATCAATTGAGGAATAAATCTATTGAGGAATTTTTTCTAAGTGTATGGCCAATCCACTTGTATTTCCTCTCCCTGATGACCAAGTTTATGGGTTTCTGATTGGTCATAATCCACAGATCGGTGTTTTATATTCTTTGTGGCCAGAATATTGTGCATATTATTTGCATAAAATCTGTTGAATACTTGCAATTTGTGGATTATTTTTTGAGCGACCGCAGCCATGTTTCGCTGCCGTGTAGCAAGACCGATTTAACACATGTTTCGAGTATAGTGAATTTTGTGGCTCTATTAATTTCTGCTGATCGCCATACTTTCCATAGTCTTCCAAACACTCTTTTAGCTTTCTTGATTTTAGCTTCTGCACCCTCTAATGCTCCATCCTCCGTTGTAACTGTGCACCTAAGGAAGTTATAATTCGATACATCTTCTAGTGGTGTATCATTTACTTTTATTAGTGTAGTGCTGGTTGTATTTATCCTCATTTTTTTTGTTTTCCCCGTGTTCATTTTGAGACCGACTTCTGCCACATTCCTTGAAGGCTCGTCAATCTTGCTTTGCATGTTGGTGTGAGAATGCGATAAGAGATATTAGGTATGTCGTCGGCGTAGTTTTAATCTTGTAGTTTGCCTGTGAGGTACCAGTTTATACCTGCTCTGGTTGAGTTATTTGTTTTGTTCATGACTACATCTAATACAACGTTGAACAGGAGAGGGGGAGTGGGCAGTCTTGTTTTACACCATTCTGCAGTTTTATTGGCATACTCAGTTTTCCTTTATGCAGTATTTGAGAATCTACATCTTTATAGAGGACTTTAATCATCCTTATTATTTTCTCGCGTTTGGATCTTTCTTCTAATTTCGCATCTTTTTACAGTATCGAAAGCTCTTTTGAAATCTATGTAGGGGACGTATAGAGGAGAATTGAATTCTATAGACTGCTCTATTATAATTCTTAGTAAATTGGCATGTTCTATACAACTGTGTCCTGAACAATGAAACTGTGTTCTGTTCTATACAAATGAATTTCCATCCTATAAAAAGGACAATTTTTTTTATTCAGAAAAATATTTTAAGAACTAAAAAAATAATATACTAAAGATAGATTCGTCGAATCATTAATTTCTATTGTAATATATTTCTAATTTAATTTTATTCAAAATAATTCAATTAATCTATAAAAAAAATTAAATAAAAGAACATAAACTATATGTAAATGCAGCTAAAAGAACCAAGAAAAAATATATAATCAAAAGATGTTCAGTTTTCTTACATTTTGCTAATTAAATTATCTATTTTGAAATATATTTATCAGATTCTTTAACAAAATCATCCGTTTTTATAAAATAATTTTATTTTCTTTACGTCAATACTTTCTTTGAAAAATGCAATTCTGCTCTGCGTTTTTTTTTTTTTTTCTTAAAACATTTAATATTAGTTTTCCTTTTCCTATATATACTATTTTATAAAATAAAAGAAAATATTATTTTTACTCGTATACTACCATGTAAATAGAAAAAAATTTTTTTTTTTTTATAATAAAGTTATGGATGGCTTTTTATGCCATCGATAGTAAAAAACATAGAAATATTATACAAATCCTTTAAAATTTTAATATTATAAAACATTTTATAGAGTAAAAACAAAAAAAAAAAAAAATTAATATTATTAAATATTTTTACAACCAAAGGTACAAACAATGAATATCAAACAAACAAGATAATATTTAAAATAATATATTAAAAAAAAAATATATTTATAATTTTCGAAATCAATAAAATATTCGTATATGTATATAATTTATAAAACTACATACAAAAATATAACAAAGAAGAGAAACCACCAAAATAAAACGAAATTAAAGGAAATTATCCTTCAAACATCAAAAGAATTCCTTTTTCCACAAAAAAAGAAAAAGAAAAATATTAAAACTTTTCAAGGAATTTCTTTGTTCTTTCGCAAAAAAAAAAAAAAATTATTAGGTACATTTTCATTTTTAAAAGATGATAAAAAAAATCATACATTTCATTATTGTAATGATAGAAAATGTAAATAAGCTAAGCGAAAATACCCAAAAATACTTATAAAAAAATTATTTTTCTTCTATTTAATGTAAACAAACGTGGGTTTTTCAAAAGTTCAAAAACAAAACACAAAAAATATATGCTTTTTATTTTTTGATTTCTTAAGAATGTCCAAAAATTTTCCGATATATGAATTCTATAGTTAATCATTTTCTTGAATTTCTAAATAATTAAATCAGATATTCAAAAACTTTTATATTATGAAAATTCTTTGATAAATAAACTTTATCATTTTCCTCTTCTATTTTTTTTTTTTTTTTTGTAATAAAATTATGTATTTTAAAGGGCACACGACGTTTTCCAACAAAAGTGAGAACATATTTTAAATAAATGTAGGTGCTTTTTTTTTCCTGGAAATTATTAAAATTACAAAATACATAGGTATTAATAGGAATTTTTAAAGAAATTGTATTCTTAAAAATGATAAGTTTTTTCAAAGTTTTCAAAATAGTTAAAATTTATTTTTGGTGATTTTTCTCGGTAACGAGAAATAATGTCCCAAGAAATAATGCCGAATCGGCTTTATTTCCGTGTTAGTGTAGAAGTAAAGCCGAAATCGCAAAATTGGAATTCGACCTTATTGAAAAGGAAATAAAACCTAAATTGAAAATCAAATTGAATCCCAATTCGTTTTTTTTCTATTTTCCCGCCAGCCCGAGTGAACGCAGACGAAGGATTCGCTGGCGGTCGGCCACGCTGCCAGACGTGCATATTATTTGCATGGTGCATAGTGCGCATTCTTTATTAATAATGCATTCTCAATTCGAAGGGATTTTATAGTCGATGAATTGTATAGTTTGCAAAAAATTAGGGTTTTCTCGTTTTCAAGCATATTTATTTATGTATATGCGGAATTCTGAATTAGAAGTGATGTTAGAAAGGTTACCCTTTTTTCCAGAATATTTATATTCATATATGTATTAAGCAAGATTCTAAATTAGGAGAGACTTTAGAGGTAGATTTATATATCTGCATATTCTGAAGAAAGTGTATAACTCTGATTTTATAAGCAACACTAAATGCCTTCCGAATTCATCCCAATTTAGAATCTTTCTTCTACATATATGTATAAATATTTTTGGAAAAACGTATAACTCTAATTTCTTATCTAAAATCCCTGTTAATTATTTTTTAAATATGTATATATACGAGGATATATATCTGCTTCAATCGAAATTCTTCATATAACAGTGATGTCAATATTAAAAGAAAAAATGAAATATTTCGATAACGGAAATAAGGCCGTTTCGCTATTATTCCATTTTTAAAACAGTAACAAAGTCGAAATCTAAAAATTTGCAATTTGCCGATTCAGCTTCATTTCTTGGGGCATTATTTCTGATCACCATTTTTTCTCTTGAAACTTTTTTTTTTGAAATCTTATAATATCTGTTTTGGCTGTTCTAATACCAATTTGATATTGAACTCACTTATTTGCTTATTCGGTTATTCGCTTATTAAATTAAAAATTATCAATTTAAATTGAATATTATATTATGCTATTGGTCCCCACAATATTTTAACCCAAGAATATCGATTAAATGGGCTGAAAAAAAAAAAAAATTAAAATAAATTAAAATTAAAATCTTAAAAAACTAAAATTGATTGATTTAAAATGTATATACGGTTCAAAGGTTTAAATCATTTCCGATTAAAAATACAATCAACATTTTTAACTTTATGCTTTGTATAGATAAAAAAAAATATATATGTACATATATATAGATATATATATATATATATACATATATAAAATGAGATGATTTCAATGCAAACAACCAATCAAAGTCAAAATAAAGATCGACTATCATTTTCTTCTTGTTGAAATAACCTTTGTACCTTTAACATAATATATTAGCATTTATACATATATATATATATACTTCTATTTTTACTATTTAGACATACTTATATAAATTATAAATATAATATACATATATAAATATATATATATGCATATAATATATATTTTGTATAATTTAAAAAAAAAAAAACACAAAAAAAATAAAAATTCTTCAAAATTTTCCATGATAAATAAATCATCTATAAATATTGTATATGTTTTTCAGCAACAATATTTTCATCATTTATATTGTCAAAAGTGTACAAAATGATGGAAAGCAAACCAAAAAAAAACATAATACTTCTCCTATACTACTTTTATCAATGTCCTTTTTTTGACATTATAATACATCACTTATAATAATAGTCCTGTTTGTCATTTCGATTATTCTACAATGTATTCAACATATTCAAAAAAGAAAAAGACAAGACATTTGTTTTTATTTTTTTTTTTTTTTATTATTATTATTATTATTATTATTGTTATTATTATTATGAATAATGTTTTATTATTTCTTGTTTCATAATTTTTTTTTTTTTTGTATTATTTTTATATATAAAAAAAAAAAAAAAAACAAACATTTATTTATTTTATTTAATACATATAATATTTATTATATAAAACATCATAAATTTTAATAAATATATTAGAATATAAAAAATATATAAGAAAAAAGAAAATTAAACCATCATAATAATGTCATTATTATTTCTTATATATATTTTTATCCTTATCTTTAAAAAAAAAAAAAAAAAAAAAAACATAACTCCTGAACGTGTATATTAAACATATTATGTATATAGTATGAACTACGATTAGCGGCATCAGATAATCTTAAGGAAAATTATACAACAGTTATTATACATGTTAAAGATGTTAATGATAATCCACCTGTATTTGAACGTCCAACATATCGTACACAAATAACTGAAGAAGATGATCGAAATCTTCCAAAACGTGTCCTACAGGTCCTTTATTAATTTTCAAAATAAATAATAATATAATATTATCATAATTTAGTCGTTGTTCATTTTTATTCGTTCGTTTTGCAAAATGTTTGGCTAATTTTTTAAATATATAATTTATTTTTAATTATTTTTAGAATTCTGATCGTTCGTTTTTATTTTTTTTTTTTTTCCTTGTTTTCCGTTAAAAGATAAAAATATTTTAGTTTTGAGTGAATTTTTACACTGCTTTTATTAAAATTTTTTTTAGGTTTTGCGCACAAATTCAATTTTTTTTGTATTATTTAAAAATATTATCAGAATTTGAAAAATATTTTACATAAAAAGTTCAAAATTATTATTATTTTTTTTTTTTTTTGAAATTTAATTGGAAAGATTTGATATTCAATTTATTTAATACATAACAAAATCTAAAATAATATATTTAGAAAATTATCAATTTAAAAAATATTTGATCTATATATATCTATATATAGATTGTACATATCTATAATAATACAAACACAGTACATATGTATATATGTAAAATTTTCAAATTCTTATTAAATGCTTATATATATTTTTTTTTTTTGTAAATGACATATGACGCCATGTTAGTGTGTGTTATTTTATTTTCTTTAGAAACGTGAGTTGATTTTTTATTACCTCATTTTATTGTAGTATTTTAGAGA
Organism: Poecilobothrus nobilitatus; assembly: GCA_947095535.1. Lineage (NCBI taxonomy): Eukaryota > Metazoa > Arthropoda > Insecta > Diptera > Dolichopodidae > Poecilobothrus > Poecilobothrus nobilitatus. The sequence continues at coordinate 188,368,379 of OX352774.1, read as the reverse complement.
TTTTTCTTAAATTTTTTTTTTTTTCTATTTCAGAAATACAATTTCTGATTTATGCTTTTTTTGAAAAATATATACGCAACTTTTACTAATTATTTAATTAAATTTTACTTTAAATTATTTTATACATAAATGAAAGTGAGTATAGATTTATTTTTTTTTTTTTGTTTTAATGAAAATATTTAAAGTCATATTATTACAAAAAAAAAAAAAATTAAAAAAGTTAATTATAATAATTATAGGACATCAATATTGTAATTTTTCTTTTCAAAAATTTATTTTTTATTATAGTTTTTAAATATTGAATGAAATAAAATAAATTATGATGAAATATTATATATAAGTGCATTATACTTGACATTTTTAAAATGTCTGCTATTTAAACTAAAAAAAAAAAAAAATTAAATGCAAACCACGTTCCCAGTATTCATAACATGAAATCTTTACACATTTGGTTTTTTTTTTTTTTTTTTTTTTTATAAAATCAATTAAAATAAAATATGTAGCAAAAATATTTTTATAAATTTTTAATATATATATATATATATATTACTACATATATATATACATATATATATAAATCGATTAATTAAAGACGTAAAAAGATTTTTAATAATAAAATTAATTATAATGTTGAAAATTATAAAAAAAAAAATTAAAAAAAAAAAATTTAATGGATAATTTCAACATGATATTTAAAAATCTTTAAATATATACATATCATATTTATTTCAGTATTAAAAACTCATTGAATCAATTTACAGCACGCACAAAAAACGGATAACTCCAAAAACAAGAACAAAAAAAATATATATATATAAAAATCCTATAATAAAAATCTATATAAAGAGTTCACATATAATTAAATGTTTTTCCAATTAAATATATTTAAAATATTATTAAAAAAAATATGTATATACAAGGGTATACAACATATCACTTATATACTCATTGAAATCCTATCAAAAAGAAATCCACAAAAAAAAACTTTTATACAATTTTTATTTTTGTACTGTCCTGTACATATATAATAAAACCACTTATCCCGCAAATAACACACGTGTTTTTTCAAACAAAATACAACTTTTGAGTGAAAAATGAAAAAAAAAAAAACATGAGCCTAATCGGTATACAGAGGATTAATTAATATTATAATAAAGACAAATTCAAAATTCAATTAATTCAATCCTTCCTTTTCTTTGTAGATTTTTAACTGTATATATACCACTTCAATTGGTTAATCCCCTTCTATATATACATTTTTTATTATATACTATATTATGGTAATTACAAAAACAAATAAAACACCAAATGGAATAATAAGTGAATGGAATTTCCTTAACACAATTATTATTATTAATTTTTTTTTTTTTTTTTTTTTTTTGGATATAATGAACGGTCATTATTTTTATTACCACCCTGTTAATTAAATCATAATATACGACACTATATAAAATAAAAATAAAAACACATTTTTATATCATATAACATACATTAATATAAAGTTAAAGAAGAGAAGAATTTTTGTTTAAGGATAAGTATGTACTTATTTTGGATTGAAATATAAGGAAAAAAAAAAATAACTCAAAAATAACAAAAGAATTATAATAAATGACTTGAAAATAAAGATTTTTAGAACGTATACAAAAATTTAAATCCGTACTGACCGCATATTATTATAATTTTTGGAATGAATTATTTTTTTTTTTTTTTTTTTTGTTTTGATTTAATTTCATGTAATTAATAAAACAGATATTTAAAATATAAATTAATTTCTTTCATTTTATGAGTATATAGATATCTATAATCAGATATGTAGATATATAAAATTAACAGTAAATAATATAAAATAAATAAAATGTTAAGATAATAAAAAAAATGTCCTTTATTTTTCTCAACAAAAAAAAAAATAAAAATATTTTTAATATTTCAGACGTTATTATTACTTATTATTTTATTATAAATAATGTATCCTTGGAGATAATAATTTTTTTTTTTTTTTGTTTAATTCAATGAACTTCAGTTTTATTTTTTTCTCTTTCTACCCCCAAATGAATAATAATAATTGTAATTGTTGTCCATTTTTTATAAAACTGATATAGTTTTCTTTTTTTTGTAAATAATTTACAATAATTTGTTTTTTTCAATAAAAACTTCTTCTTTATATTTTGTTTGTTTTTTTTTTTTTTTTAATAATAACCTATATAGTCCTGCGGTTTAGAATATAAACCATATCTTGTTAATATGTAACCTATATATTCCTATGATTTAGAATATAAATCATGTCTTGTTAACAATTAAAGGGTTAAGGATTCGAATAAATTAATTTAAGATAACAAAAATGAAACCCTACTCTGCAGAAATTAAATGTATTTAATTAGATGAGATTTTACTTTTACAAGTAAAGACGGCAAAAGTTGTAAAAGTTAAGTTATACATTAATTGAATAAATTAATTACATATTCTTCTGCCATTTTCGAACTTATATATTTAGTTTTAATTTTTTTTTTTTTTTTGTACAGGCTGATGTCGTCTTAGCCCATTTTATATTAATAATATCCGCATCAATAGCATAATAGTTAAAGGTCGTATTTCACTAATCTTTTTTTAAAAGTGTTAATGACTTTTTTATAGAGAAAGTAATAAAGAAAAAAAAAATATGTACTCGTATGCGATCAATAGAGATGGAAAATCACTTTTTCCGCGGTTATTTTCAAATAAAAAGTGATTGTATCCGAAAAAAAATCTTTAATATAAACAAAAAAATGGTTGTTTTAAAAAAAAAACAAAAATAATGTGAGATAACTTTTTACAGTTAAAGTTTACATTTTGTTTCTTTTACGGTTCTTGGTTTGAAAATCTCGTTCAAGTCATATTCAATAATTATTGTAGTTTATATCGTAATTTATATTCTACATCGTAATATAAAATAAATAAACAAAATAATATTTCTATAAGATAACAGATGTCGCACAAATAAATAAATTAATTCAACTGAATAAAAGAGCACAATTAAGCACGTATAAATGAATTGAAAATAAAAATAATATTAAAAAAATACAAGACTCAATTTTATTTTATATGCAGATATCAACTGTAATTTTAAAATTCATCCAAAAAAAAAAAATGAAGATGAAATTGTTATATAAACCAAATGACTATATTTAAATTCTTTTAAGAACTTATATTATAAATTATTATAAAATTGATATTTTTTTTTTATTTTGTCTTAAGTTTTAAAAGAGTTAAATAAATTTTATTTTTCTCTCAAATTTATGTCCTTCATATTCAATTCCATTCATTTAATAAAAATAATAATAAATTATTATTAAAAAACAAAAAAAAAAATTTATAAATAACTTTCAATTTATTTTTTAATCATTTACTATAAACAATATTAACAAAGAATTTATTAATAAATAATAAAAGAAAATTTTTTTTTTTTTTTTGTATATATAACAAATATAACAAAGAAATGTAAAAAAACCTACAATAAATCTTTTAAAATAAATAAGAAATAAATAAATAATATTATTATTTTATATTATCGGTAATAATTTATGATAATATTTAAAAAATTTATTGAAATATACATAATATATATAAAAGTATTACAAAATATCATAATTTAATATAAAAAAGAAGAAAAAAATTTTTTTTTTGATAAAATTTATTTATTGTATACTTTATTTGTTACAATTTTCCATATTTTCCCCTTAAAATGTTTCACACAACGATCAGGTGTTTTAAATAACAATTATTTGTTTCAATTATTTTCAATATCATATTTTTATTTGTTATATTTAATAAAATTTTTTTAGTATTAATTATTTCTTTTTACATATATAAATTCTTTATTTCCATTATTTACAAACATGGGAAGCTGCTCTAACTCTTACAATCATAAATTCTCTTCATTGGTAATATCTATAACATAATATACTCTTCATATCTTCAAGAACTGCTATAGTCTCCTTTTATTTTCCTATAATAAATTTGATTTGCAATAATATGAAATTTATGTAAAAGTAAATAAATCTAATCCCCCATAAGTAGTCAATTATAACGATAATAGTTGTTTTTTATTTTCATATATGGATAATGAACAAAAAAAAAAAAAAATTCCATTGCAATAAATTATATTTCAGATATAACGTATTTTAATAAAAATAAAAATATATTAAGATTAAATTCTTTTTAAATAATTTTTTACTTCGAATTTTTATAAATAACCTTAATGTACTTTTATAACTTAAGATTGTTTTGAAAAGAATGTCTTACCATCTGTATAAAATTAAATACGTTATAATTTTCTTAATATTATCTGCATTCATTCAATTGATTTCGCGTGTGTAACGGCTTTTAATATAGGGTGTTCAAAATTGAGGTATCATTTTAATTTTAATAAAAAAAGACTTTTTTTTTTGAAATATTAAATATATTGCTCTGTTATCAAGAATAGATCCAGTTTCTAGAAATTTATCAACCATCAGCTTAATGGCACGATTTGTTGGAGCATTTTCTTAACCAAATTTTGTTCGAAATTTCCTAATTACATCTTGAAAACTTTTACCATTTTCAAAAAATGTTGTAATAACAAAAACACGTTGTTCCTTCGTGTAACGTTCCATATTAACTAACTGGAATGTATTTAGAATATACCTAAAGAAACCTCATATAAAAATTCCAGGTAAAAAAAAAATGGCGGCAAAATCAAAATGATACCTCAATTTTGAACATCCTATATATTGCTGTCATATGTTCCCTTTTTTTTCACTTCATCATTTGTAATTTTTATTATTTCCAATTTTGTGGTAATTCCTTTCTATATATATTTTCTTTAAATTACGCTTATTTGAAAAATTATGATGAAATCAAATTATGATTCAATATGATGAAGACTTAAAATCAGTCCTCAAATCATATCGATTTTCACATTTTGCAGATTACGCCTTACTATTTTGATTTCTTTCAAGTTAATACCAGAAGAATATTTTCATTGTAAATGAATACCTAACAAATATGAGAATAATTAAATAATAGAGCAATAATTAATAGATATTAAAAAGAAAACTTTGAAATAAATTAAATTTAATAAGAAAAAATACAGATGTATCTCAAGTGTATAGTGTAATGAATTTATAACATTCAATTTTCATTGTAATACAATGAAAATACAATAATTTACTTTTCATATCAATTTGTTTTTGAAAATGTCTTAAAAATTGATTATCAATTTCCATCAAAATATTGAAAAAGAGTTTTAACTCCATCTAAAGGCGGTTTTTTTTTTGTTTTTGTTGCCAAATTTTACTTTTTATTTTACATAATTATTGCCGATTTCATTAGATGTTAACTCCGAAGAATTTTTTGAAATTACATTAAAATTTGAAATTTTTTGAAAATTTCTTTACATAACTGCATAAAATGAAAAAAGAAATTGAAATTTTATAATTTGAATTGGCAAAAAATTTAAACAGAAACAACGAAAATTTTCACAATTAAACCAGTTTTATATCAATAATATTTGATCAATAGCATCGTTACTGGTATATTAATGGAAAGGTAATTTTAAACTAAAACCCCAATTAATCAATTAATCAATAATAATAATTCGTATCGTAGCAATAATTTATGTTATCGTGATAGTCTTTGTCGTAATATAAAAATAATTTATAAAATATTTCTTGTATAAGATAACAGATGGCGCATAAATAGGTATAATATTTATGTTTCATAATCTGCTATGGACTACTGCAGCAGTGAGTACAGCAACCATTATGGATTAGTGTCCCCTATCCCCAACTGTACATTTGTATTAAAGTTTCCATCCTAAAGTTTGGTTTTAAAAGGGGGGGTGCTTTTGATTGATTAAATTCCAACACTACCCTGAGGAAACACGTGCAGTTCCTCTTGGTGACTTTCGAGTTTTCCACCAACCCTCGTAAAAAAAAAAAAACAAAAGTACAAATAATAACTTAAAAAACTCAATCTTAATTTTTTCAAGACCTTACCGTGACTTTGTTATGCTCTTTATGGTAGTGATAAAAGAAAATAAAATAGGTACCAATAATAATTACCAAAATAAAATTATGAAAAAATTTTCATAAAATAAATTAAATACAAAGAAATTAAGAAATGAGTTAACTATGAATTTTTAATATTAAAGATTCTACATAAAGTGCTAATTACCCCCCCCCCCCCCCCCAAAAAAAAAAAAAAGGAAAATCAAACTTGTACCATTGACATCTGTGTTTATCTGCTGAAAACTTTTTTACGATTTTTTTGTTGAACAAAATTTCAAAAAAAAAAGAAAACAAAATTTTTTTAAAACTTTTCCTTTTCTAAGCTAATTTGTTTGTTTCAAAGTTCCAATACAAATAAAAAGAAAAACAAAAACTTTTTATATAGAAGAAAAATCGATAAAAAAAAAATCTTTAAAATTTCTTTTCACCTTTTTAAAAATAACTTTTCGTTAACTTGCAATTGTTATTATTTATTTCTTTTTTTTGCGAAATTTTTAACCTTATTTTTTTAAATTCTATATTAAAAAAAATGGATGAACGTCACTAGAACCTGAGAAGGGTATTGGAATGAGAAAACGATTTAAACGATATTATATAACTACAATATACAAAAATGTCTTTAAAAGACTTTTTCTAGCTAAAAGTTTGTACTGAGTGAAATACTTCCTTTAGTTGCGTACCAATTATTACTCTTTGTTTGATTATTTTTTCAGAATAATTTTATTGACTATTTTCAAAAGAATTCTGTACGTCTAAGATCCGGTGATAAATTCTTCGTAAGAAATCATGTCACTGCGAAATAGCGTCTAAAAATAAAAAATGATATAACATCTAAAATTATTTAGATTTTAGTTCATATTTCGCAATTAAAAAAAATTTTAAAAATTTGGTAAAATAAGTACTTAGCTTTTCCTTTTGAGCCGTGGCTGTAAATGTCGTAAGGGGAAATTATTTTTATGACGTATGTGGGATTCGAACCCACACTTCCTCGGTAGTCTAAATAAAATAAGATTCCAAAGAAAACCAAAATTTTATATTACAATTTTATAAAAAAGAAAACTTACAAATAATTTTTCACAGTAGCTCGGCAGTATGGACAAGAAAATTTCATTAAAGTTCTGTGCGCTAAACTAAAAAATTAACTCTTTTCTTCATTTTATACATTTTTAGAAAAATGATATAAGATCTAAAATTTATTTTTATATTTTATTTCATAATTTACTTTTAAAATCTTATTTCACTATGAAATAATATTTAAATGATATAGAATCTATAGAATTAAATGAAATAGCATCTAATAAAAAAGTTTTCATTTTTTTAGATGTTATCATGTATGTTATTTTATTTTTTAACTTTTAGACGTCATTTCTTTAGGCGCTATTTCACAGTGCCACCTCTTTTTATACAATATTATTATTTAATTAAATTCTGTGAAATCAACCAAGAAATTTATATTGTATTGTGTTTTAAAATCATTATCTTTCTCTTTTTTCCCAAGATTTACTGCCCAACCAAAATAAGAACGTTCAACGTATAAAAGCTGGACGTTGATATACGTTAACGTCTTCCGAAATAAAACGCCGGCGTATGTCAATCTAAAATATGAAAGCTATGTTAAAAAAAATAAAAATATAACAAAAGCATAACAAACACATAACGAAAAAAAATACGTCGTGTCAAAATTGAAAATTCGAATCTTTAGCGTTTATACGTTTCGTATTGCGGTAGTCTTCATATAAAATATATGGGCATGAACACATTTTGACAGACGTTATACGTCGTACTTCTTTATTTAGGTTGGGCACTTAATATGATTGAATTTTATTAAAGAATTAAATAAGCATTTAAATATCATATCATTATTAAATAAAATTTAATTTAATCTATAATTTGATCTTTAAATATTATTTAATTAGTCTTCATGTTATTATCAATATTATTATTATTATTAACTAAATATTTACTTATAACTAATAAACAATAATTAACAAATCAATTTTCAATTAAAAATTTCTTTATATATTTTATTTAACTTAATTAATTATATCCAATATTATATCAAATAAATAATCAAATATTTAATATTAAAAATATAATTAAACCTTAAAATCTAAAAAGAACTTCATCATATTATATTATTTTGAAAATTCATATATGATTTTAATAATTACCTATTGTTTTCTTTATAATATTAATAATATTTTATATTCCACCCTCAAAAAAAAAATCAGAAAATTTATTGTAATTTTAATTAAATAACATTTAATTATAAACCGCATTGATGATTTTCAAATAAACAAAAAATTAATATTTATTATTATTTAGTATGAATTCTAAAATTAGTATAATAATGAAAAGTGTGGATTTTAATGTAATATAAAATCCACAAAACAAAAAAAAACATAAAATTATAATTTGTAAACAAATATGATTTATAATGTCAGCCATACAATTAAATTAAAAGCATAACATTATAATATACGGATAATGGTACACTTTGCCAAAAATGTATTATAAAAATATCTTTAACCAAAAAATTTTTTTTACAAAAAAATATCCAATCTGATGAAGTATAGATACATTTTGCAAAAAAAACTGTTTAAAAGATGTTTGACAAAAAAAATTGCCGATTTATATACGAAAAATTAAAGACGTTCCACCATTACAAATCGTGACATTATTCTGGAAATACTGAAAAATATGTTTTCCACTTTTGGTAAATTTCGAATAAGTTTCTTAAATCTGATGGCGAGTGTTTCAACAACAAAAAACATTTTTAAATTCTCTCTAACTTCCCACCTTCAAACCCTTAAAAAACAAATTATTGAAATCTGGGATTGGAGTGTAAAACAATTTTTAGGTATACCTATAGTAAAGTTGAATATAACATTTTTTTTATTTATTATTTCTAAACATATTATTGATGAACATATTATTTCTAACCAAAACTTATATTTTCCAACAGTTCAGTATTGAACCAAAAAGGCTAAAAATTAAGTTATGTAAACTTAAAAAGACATCACCTAATGTAAAATTTCTGGAAAATACCTAATCAATTTATCTCAACATATATAATCTACTTTTTCTAATTCAACTGAAAAAATATGTATTATTAATTTTACCTATATGTATATATGTTACATGTAATAATGCTTCGTATGCTTTGTATGCTTCCAGTCTCAAGAGGAGTAAGCCAAAAAACAAAATGTAATAATGGAGTTTTATCAAATGAATTTTACTTCTTGTTCAAATGTTCATTTTGCAAAATGTAATATATTATAGGTAAAAGGATACTTGTTCTATATGCCTACATGCCTTTTTAAATAAAAACAATAATGCGCCTTCTTTAAATCAATTCCAACGTGACACTAGGGAGGTATCAAGTGCCCATTTCTACATCATGAAAATTTCTATATAGTTTGAAACTAAAACTAAAAAAAATTATTGTAAGTATCGCTAAAATGTGGAACATGATTCCATTGAATGTTTTCCCCTTTGACATAGTTTATTCGTCCATTATATAATTTTGCAACTTTTCAAAAAAATTCGCCTGTACAGATTCGTCTATACAATTTACCTACAAATTCTTCTTTTTTTATCATATTTACTTTCAAATCCTCTCCCCATTACCAAAACCTATACAATATGTTATATAAAGGCGAATCCTTTCCTAGAGTTTGATAATAGTGTGTAAACAAAAAAAAAAAAAAAAATAAGTCATTTGATGAAATGTCAATTTTGTAAAATGATTTTGTGAAATATGTCATTTACCCCATAATAATACATATTATAGGTAAATATTATCAAATACATATTTCGATAATAATAAAATAACTCATATGGTATATTATATAGATGAAAACGTTTATTTTCTTAAAATATAGATATTATATATACATATACATATATAATATTATTTTAATTTTAACATTTCAATTCAATTCATAATTATTTTGACTAATTAATATTCAAGTAAAATTTACCGCATATAATTTAAAACAATTACTAAAAAATTATAATAATAGTATAGTAATTACAAAATGAACAAAAAAAAAACATGGATAATATTTTTGAAAAATAATTTTTAACCATATTTACACGTATATTGAAACAATATCCATTTAAAAAATTTTTGTTTTTCTTTTTTGGTTTTTTTGGTTCACTATATTAAGGATATTTTAATTCACCCGTACTACTTAAGTAATTTTCAATTGAATATGGTAATTAATGTTTATTAAATATGAATATAAATAGTAATCTAATTGGAAATATTGATATAATAATTCTTTTTATAATTAAAAGCTTGCCATTGGTTTTAATTCTTATCAAGTTAAAAAAAAAAACCTTATTCGCCATCTTTTAAACAGAACGAAAACAGTTATCACGCTACTATAAAGTTGTATAATGTCAAAAACTGATTTTTGTTTTTATTTGATATGATGAAGGCTAAGAGAATGCATTAGTAAATTACTAAACTCTAGGTCCATAATATATCTTCAAAACGTAGGAGAAGCCATTCGGCAAGTGAAACGTCAAAAACGTAGATATCAAATTTCTTTAAGCATCACACATTATGTGCATGCCCGTATTGAAATATTTTTATTTTTATTTTAGACATTTTCAACCAAAAAAATAGAATAAATTAAAATATACGAGTGCCTTAAAATGTTTACCATCACGATTCATTTCCATAAGAAATTAACGCGCAATTTAATTTTAGATATAATAACAATCTGTTTTAACTCACAATTTTATGCACTTTCCACTAAAATAAAATAACCAGCTGTTAAGTTAGAAATTTTATTTTAAAATCAAAAGTTGAGCAATATTTGTGCGATATCCGTATTCTGTTTAACGGAGCAGACAATTTCATAGTTAACATTACTTATAATATAAAATGTTTTAATTAAGGAAACGTCAAAAATGATATTATTTTAATTAAAAGTTATGTTCACTTCTGCGTATTGTTGAAAAAAGACAAATTTTTATGTAAAATTAAAAAAATGTGTAATTGGTTTTACTTCAGAATGTCTTAAATATTAAAAATTTAAATAAAATATTATAGCGCTAAAGTTTAGAAAAAACGTTACTCAAGATTAAAACAACACTCTGAAGAAATTTTTTTATTTCTTTAGAAATATGATTTAAAAAAAAAAAAAAAACTTAAAATTAATGAAGATCTTTTGAGTGAAAAACTCAAAAAAAAAAAAATAAAAAACACTCATTTATAAGCTCTTACCATTCACAAGGCGAAGTTCTTTTTTAAAGACGAAAAAAGATATTTTTTAAAGTCGTAAAAAGTTATTTTTTAAAGGCGAAAAAACTTCTTATTTAAAAATATTAACCTTATAATATTGTATATATATTTTTTTCGTTTTTTATTGATAATTTTATTACCACAACTGTACATATAAATTTAAACAATAATCTTTTTCAAAAATTTAATTAAAACATTAAAAAAAATTAATACATACAATATTTTTATATTAAATATAATTTTTAATTTAATTTAAATTTTATTAAAATTTTTTTTTTTTTTTAATTTATTAATTTATTTTTCTCTTATTAATTTTTATATTTTTTTTTTTTTTCTGTTTTTAATTTTTTATCACCATCATTTTATCAAAATTGTGATGAATATACCAACATTTAACTACTTAAAAATATCAACGTATCAATAATTCTTTGTAATTTTAATTTTAAATGATTGTGGAAATTTTATACGTAATATATTTAAAATAAAAAATGTGATGAAATACCATTAAATATAAAAAAATTAAAAAACTACAATGAAATAATTTTATCAGTATGATTTAAAATTAGTCGCTTCTGATAGTTTAAATGAAAATGAAACAATGATTATAATTAAAATACGTGATGTTAATGATTTACCACCTGTTTTTCCGCAAAATTTATATGAAAGGACTTTAGATGAGGAAATGAAAACGCCATTTACAATAATGCAGGTTATTATTGAAAACAAAAAATACATTTTTATTTTTTTTTTATTTTTCTTCTTTTTGGAAATTTTATTTTTTATTTTTTTTGTTTTAGATTATTTTAATTTTTTTTTTTGTATAATTTTGAAATTATTTTCTCATTTCATTTATTATTGTTTTTTTTTGTATGTTAAAATTGCATAAAATATCATTCAATCACTTGAAAAGTTAATTTAAGTGTTACCAGATGATTTGAATATTTAATATTAAATTTGCACCAAAAAAAAATTTTTTTTTTTTTTAAATCTCAATAGTAAAATAACAATACGGCCAGAATTTTATTTATAACTTGTAGGAAATGTGAGAAGAAAACCATCGTTGGTAAAATAATAAATTTTTTTCCGTTATATGATACCTTTCTTGTATTGTTATTCAATTTTTTTTTAGATGGTTTATAATGTTTTAGGTTCTAAGGCTTAAGATATGATAAAATCTTTAATTATTTTCATTAGTAAAATTATACTCAATACAAATAAATTATTTTGAATAATATGCCCATACGGTTTGGCTACGAATTTATACTTATTTTTTCGGAAATGTATTACCAATAAGCAACTAAAACTCAAGACTTCATTAAAATCTGAAAGAATATAAGTTTTTCATTAAATAAAATTGAACTGATTATATTTTGAGCTCCATTCTCTGCATATGAAATAATTTCAAGTTATACTTTGTATAATTACGATTTTATATGGATTGCGTCATTGCCAATATTTTTGAAATAGCTCAAAATATTTTATTACGATTTTTAAGTTAATAATATTGATGCAGTAGATCCCGCATTAAATCAAATAGGAAATAAAATATAATTTAATGATTCTAATCGAGTTACAACCGCCAAATAACCGAATTTGTTTAATTTCACATTATTGTAAAAAAAATAGCGTTCAGAATATATTTCCATTTCATACTATGTATAATATCTAGAGACATCTATTGTAAATTATATAAAATATGTAAATAATAAAATTTTCAATCAAACAAAAAATGGTAATTTTTGTAAAATACGATTTTCACCGAGGCAAGTTGTGCAATTAAACGAGTTGTCATTATCCGAATTAAAATACATTCAAAATATGCTGATTTTATGATATAACACATTGATGTGAAAATAAACAAGTTGTGATGTTTTACAAGGTGACTTAAAACAGATTTCACTGTAATATATTTATCAAGTATATTCTTTTACCATTTTAATAAAAGTCCAAAGAAATTTAAAAAAAAAAAATTCATATTAATTTTTTGTATAACTATGAAATTAAAACTTTTATAATATAATATTTAAATTTTCCTTCCTTGTTTTTGATATTGACCTTTACAAATCCATAATATTTTACAATTACCAAAACTAAAATCATCTGGTAACATTAAATTTATTGATTTATAATAACTTAAAAAAATTAATTAATTTTTTTTTTATATAAATTTCATTTTTCATTATCATTAAATATTATTAGTATTTTATTTAAATTTATATAGTTATTTTTATTTTATTTTTTTATTTTATATTATTTTTCTTTAAGATATTATTTAAATATTGTAACTAAAATTATTTTTTTTTTTGTTGTAAAATATAAAATGTTAACTAACATATACATTTAATTTATTAGATAAGAAAAAAAAAAAAACAATTAAAAAAATCGTAAATTATTAATTTGATATTAATATAATGTGAATTATGACAGCAAATTTAAAAGCTAACATGGTGATGGGTTAATTTACAATTACAAAAATTAATTTTAATTATAAAAGAAAAAAAAAAATTAATTGTAATCATATATCATATATATATTTTTTATTTATTACTTCTTTATATTATTTAATATATATAATATTTCAATTAATATATTAATATGTATGACAAAAAAAAAACAAATAGTGTAATAATGTTTTTTTTTTTTTTTGAATAAAATTATAACATCTATACTTAATAAGAGATAATATCAGTATTATCAGTATTTACATGTTTTTGTTTTAATCAAAATCCAAAATATTATTTATTTATATTAATAATTTCTTTTTTTTTTTTAATATAATTAAAATAACAATGAAACTTATTGACATTCAAATATTTATCAGCATTATAATTATTGAAAAAAAATGAAAATCTATTAAGGAAAAAAAAACAAAAATTTAACTTTGTTTTAAAATCATTTTTACTAATCTGACATTTTGACAATTTAATTTATTTATTTTATATATATATATATTTTTTTTTTTTAATTAATTTATAAAATATTTAAAATATAATTGTAATACAATCATAATAATCTTTTTATAACAATTTATTAATGAATATATAAATTGTTTATTTAAATGTGAAATTTTAATAATTTTTAATATTATTTATTTTATTGGGAAGTGTCCCGAAATACTACTTCCCAAAATCCTACTTTCCAAAATCTCAAATTTACAAAATCTAAAAAGTATTTATAGAAATTGTACATGATTTAAGATTGTAATATGTTTGATATAATAATTAAAAGGTTTTTTTACAGTAATGGTTACTAAACCAGAGTTTTATTAATTTGTTTGGCGGGTATTTGAGGCGGCAGCCACCATTATTTTAAGCACCTACATATTTTGTTAGAAAAAACAATTAGAAATGATTTTAAAGTTGCTTATAAAATCAGAATTAAATACAGTTTTTGGTGAATATTTACATAATATGTATATAATGTATTAATATTCAAAATATAAGATAAAATATTTTTCGATGATGATTTTATTCAAGGTTTTTTTGATGGTTCACCTATTATAGAAATACTATAATGTGCGAGAATAAGTAATTTTGTAATTTGGGATTTTGTCAGTTAGGAATTTCTGATTCAAGAATTTATGGAATTTTAGAATTTGGAATTATGTTATTTTTGTATTGAGTCATTTGAAATTTTGTAAAAAATTAAAGAATTTTTGGGTTCTTATAATTTAGAATTGAATTTTGTATTTGGGATTTTGTGTTTGAAATTTTGAGAACTGAAATTTCGAACCTATTCCATTTTATTGTTCAACATTATATTATCATTTAAATGCAATCATACTTTAATTCATAACAATTTTTACATTATCATATTATAACTTTAAATTTGTTTCAAGTATTAATTTATTAAATTTAAAAATTGTCTTATAGCAGGAAGCCGAATATACATTTTTTTTACAAAAACAAATGAAGCAGATCAGAACGTTATAAGAAAACCCATCATGAAATTGTTAGAAGCAAAACATTTTTCAACATCACTAAATCAAAAATTATAGTTTAGTATTAAAAAACAGAGGCATTATAAAATTTAACCTTTTAACCTTAATTGTCTTTGACTGTGGTAATTTCATTACTTTTCATTATTTAAAAAAAATATACATACTAAAATTTATAAGTACTAATAGATACAAAAAAAAATTTATTTTTTTAAATTTTCATTTTAAAAATTTTTTTTGGAAAATCTTCAAAAAATAATTCATGATTCTTAATTAAATCTTAAAAAGATGTCTAGTTGCTTTTATCATATTATTAATTCAATGTTTATTCAATAATGAATGATTAATGAGGAAACAAAAAAGTTTTTTTTTTTTTTTTTGTATTTTGTTTTGTGCATTTACTATCTAAAGAAAGACACTAAGTTAACCTTTATATTAAGCAACAAGTTAAAAGATGATTTTTCGTAAGGACTTTTTTAATATCCTTTTCAGATTTTTTGGAAAATATCAAAAAATTTATTCAAAAACCTATACTTATACATATTTTTCTTTTCTTTTCAGTTTTTGTTTTTTTTTTGGTCCATTTTTAAATTTTTAATGAAAAGAAAATTTTAAACATTTTAATTAATTAAGAAATTATTAAGTAAAGGGTAAAAGTTATTTACTATTTAAGAAATTCGTGGTCCCCTTTTTCCCCTATTAATATTTAATCAAAAATAAAATGTATATAGTACATATATATAAAACAAAACTGATATACCATAATATAAAATATTAAAAAAGATATTTGATACCTTTCCATAAAAAAATTTTTCTAATTATTTATTTCCAAGTTCAAAACCTTTTTCTATCTGTTTTTTTTTTTTTTTTTTTTGGTTAGTTAGGTGTAAGGAAAGAAGATCGTCCCTTTTAATGATAGTTTTAGATAGAAAGAGATAATAACAAAAAAAAAAAAATTTAAGTAATGAAATAATTTTTTGTTTATTTTTTTTTTTTGTTATTTGTTATTTGTCATCTTTTTTGTTTTTATCTCTCTCTTTGTCTCTCAATGTTATTTTCTCTGTCTATTGTCTCGGTTTTGGTAATCTGTGAAAAAATGAAAAAAAATTTTTTTGCATATCGTTGATTTTTATTTTTAATTTTCTTTTATAATTTTTATTTTTTTTTTTTTGTTATTCTTTTCAAATTTCTGTTTGACTACAGAAATCAAAAAATATTTTTTTTTTTTTTTTACTTTTCAATTTGATTTTATTTTTTATACTCTTCATGTTTTTTTTCAATGGAAAAAAAAAACACTAGAGGGCTTTAACGAACCAGAAATCAGTGATGATGAAGGAATATTACAAAACAAAACAAAAAAAAAAACAAAATAATAAAAAATATGTTTAGTTCGTTCACTAAATTATTTTTCATGTTTTTTTCTTTTTAATTTTTTTTTTTCATTGCCGCCAGATGGTAGTTTAATTACAATATTTAATTCTTTTTTTTTTTTTTTGTTTTATTTTTCAGTAAATATTGAATTTTAGTATTCAATTAAAAGTAAAGAAAAATAAAAAGAAAAGAAAAAAAATCTTGTTATTTTGCCATTGGTATATTTTTATATTACGTTTTTAAATATTTGAAGGATTCTGGAAAAATGCTAAAGGGATAGAACGAAAAAAAAGGTTCCTCACTCATTAGGAATTTACATTAAGATAAAATTTCTAGAATTTCTAAGAAAAACATTAGATAAATTTAATTGAATTTTAAAATTTTAATAAATAAAAAAGGCGATGAAGTAAATCAAACCTTTCAGATAATATTTTTATTTTTTTATTTGGAAAAACGAAATTGAAACGAAACGAAAAATGAAAAGTAAGAAAATTGATAATTTACTTTCAATATACATATATACGTACATATATACAGTTTACTTATTGAATTAAACAATTTGTATAAAAAATTTGAATTAATTTAACAAAAAAAAAAACAAAAAAAATTGAAATTTGTTTTTCATTTACTAATGACATTTTGTTAATGGTTTGTGTCTTTAGCTAATTAATACATGATGAAAGTAATTTAAATTTGTATGCACAGACCCATAAAAAATTTCGTTATTTTTTTATTTTTATTTTTTTTTTTATTGTAATGTTCTATTGCTATTTAAATTTTCTTATTTTTACAAAAATGTTTTCGTAATTATTAAAAACCATTTTAATAATAAAATATTTTGTTTCAGTTCATCAAATATTATCAGCAATTTTAAATGTATAATTATTTTAAAGTTTGAAAAAAACTTTTGTTTAATGTAAATTAGAAAAGTATTTTTGTAAAGTACTTTAGAAAAATACAAAAAAAAAAAACTTCTTAATTAGGTACCCGAAAAATAGAAAAACTTGATAACAGTCAAATAAATACATAACAATTAAAAAAAAAAAAATGAGTGTGGTTCTTGTCTTGAATAATTTTAATAAAGAAAGATTTTAAATTTCATCCTTTTAAAGGATAAATAATTATTGGTATAATTCTATATAACTGAATGTACAAATAAAAAATACCAATGTAAATGGAATAAATCTCCATTTACACAATATTATTAAAGTTACACAATTTATAAGTATCACGTAAAAAAGTACACCATATGTCATGTGATAACGAACTTTCATGATTTGCAGGTAATATCAACTATACATTAGAATTAATTAACATTGGACTAATTAATTAATACTAAACTAAATTAATTATGTAACGGATTTATATAGTAACGCCTATATATAGGGATTATATAGTAACCCCTTAGTTACCCGTACTTAAAAAAGAAATTCACCACAATCTATAATCATAGAAATATTTCAGTCAAAGTGAACCCAACACTTTAACCATAAAACCAACAAAAGTATATTTTATTTTGTATTATTCATAGCACATTCAATAGCAGATTGTTAAAAGTTAAAAATAAATAATACAAATTCAATATATGTAATTTAAGAATTTAATTATTTTTATAAAGAAAATATAAGATCATATGATACATAATATGCATATTATACATTTTTTCTTAGTTGAATTTTTCTTAATTATTCATTTTTTTTATTGTTATTGTTTGAAAATGCAACATATAATTTGCTTTTTGAAATGAATATATTTATTTATTTCAAACTAAAAATTTATAAGATACATTTTGCTAAATGAATATTGCAAAAAAAAATAATATTTTCTTTGTCATTAGTTATAAATATCAAAAAATAACAAAAAAAACATCAACATGAAATATCATATTCTTCATAAATATACAGATTTCTAAATATTACTATTAAAAGAAATATTAAAATTTAAAGTATTTAAAAAAATATTTTCTAACATTTAAGAAAATATATTAAAAATATCTTTTATGCATTTATGTTTCATAGATAAAAGACGCATAAATATGTTTTAATGGGGCGCTGAAATAATACCGCAAAAATAAAGAATGAATTCTAATAAAACCTAAACATTTTTAGAAAATCTTTCTGAAATATGGGTTATATCTCTTTTTCCGAAAGTCTTAAAATAATTAACAAAGATAATTAGAAAAGCCTAATTGTTAAAATATGTATAAAATATCTAAGAAAATTAATTAAAAGAAATTTTATGGTTGGTTTCAGACTTAAACGCTTTTTCAGAATAGGTGCGCATAAATGAGACTCTGCATTAAGCCATATATTTAAAGTTGGTCATAAATTCAGAGTTTTAATATTTAGAGAAGATTCCGGGAGGTTAGGTCCTACAATTTGTAATACCTTATTATTAAAATATGATATGTACGAAAAATAATTAGCATAGATTTCATAATTGGTTACAAAGCCAGGCTTTCAATAATATGTTTAACTGAGATTTGCAGATCAGCCAGTCCCAACTATTTTAAGAATACATTTTTTTAACAAATAAAAATAATAAAAATTATCCAGTTTTAATAATTTTGAGTTTTGAGTATTAAAACAATGCGTTATTGGACATTGCAGTGTGTTGAATTACAAAGAAAAAATATTTTTATAATAAAAAAAAAAAAATAAAGGTATTTCCTTTCATAGTTCTTCATTATTTACATTTCAAAACGGAAATAAATCCGAATTTAAAATAATCCCAACTTCACTTTTATTTCTATGCCGTAAAGGTAACGGCCCGATTCGGACTTATTTCTGGACATCTGTTTTAATTATTTTCAACTATTTCTAATCAAATTCTGTTCAGTTTTAGTTAATATTAATAAAAAATATTATATTATTATGAAAAGATGAAATATTTTATAATAAAATACAATTTTTGAATAAAATTTATTCGATTACTAAAAAAACATAAGATAATTTTCTTTCTCTCTCTCTCTCTCTCTACTTTAGCAATTAAATAATTAAATTTGTTTTTTAAGTTTAAATATTAATAAAAGTTTAAATTTTAACAAATATATTTAAATTACCATTTTTTTAAGTACATACTTATAAAAATTTTATAAAATTTTAGATCCTTTTAATTTAACAGTAGTATTTTTTTTTGAAAATTCGATGAAAAGCAACAAATGTAATTAAAAATTTGATAAATATATTAAAAATTACATAATAAAACACTCAATATTATTATAATATTAATTGCTTCGAAATTTTTAAATTAAAAACAGAAAATATAAAATTAAATTTAGTCCCAACTTTAATATTATAAAAAACAAAAAAAAAAATGAAATATTTTTTAATAAAAACTGTCATGTATTGTCCTTTTAATTAAATCAAAAAAAAATTTTTTTTTTTAATTTTTTCTATATCTAATTTTTCTAACCTAAAAAATTTCATTAAAATTCATTAAAGTTTAAAAACCTGCTTTTAAAATATATAATTTAAAAAAAAAAAAAAAAATTTTTTAAATTCCTCTAAATCACTGACAGTTACCATATGAACAGCAATGTTATCCTTTAATAATGGATACTTTTTATTTTAAAAATTTTCCATTACTTTTTTTTAATTTTTTTTTTTTTGCATCTTCTTTAAGTCCTTTTATTTACTCAAAACATACTTTTTCTGCCCTACATATTTTTATTTATTTTTTTTTTTCCATATACACATATATAGGAAAAAAAAAAGAAGAAAATTAACGTTTTTATTTTTGTTTTCTTTTAATTTTTTCCTTTTTTTTTTGGATTCTGTGGGTTTCTTTGAATTTATAATCATTATGGGTTTGTGGGAGAAAATGAACCAAGTATGAAAATAAAGAATATAAAACAAAACAAAATTGCATTTAATCTATTTTACAATTAGAAGCAAACATAAATAACCATATTATATATATGTATATATATATATATATATATGTATTTATGCAGATTTTCAAATATTTTTATATAATATATATATATATATATATATAGATGATTATTTCCATATTATACATAATATTATCTTATATAATTTTATATATAAAGAAGTTAAAGTTAATATCACATATTATTTTATTAGTACTTTCAACTCCGCCTTATTTCAGTTTTTGTTTTTTTTTTTTTTTTTTTTTTTTTTACAAATGTAAATCGAAAACTTTCGTACAAAATAAAATATAAAAAGAAAATAAAAAAAAAATATTCTATGTACTATTACAGAATAAATTTAAATTGTAAAAGTTATCCTGATCCTAATACAGTAATGTATAATTCAATATTTCAAAAACAAAATAAAATATCCTGTTTTTATATTCCTTGTATTGTTTTGTTTTAAATATAATGTCAAATTTTATAACAATGGGCGTATAAATTCAATTATATTATTATATGTATATATAGAATGTATTATATTTGATATTATATTTATATATGCATATAAATACATGAATTTACTATAGGTTTAGTATTAAAAATTACTCTGATACATTTATTTTATAGTATAAAATATTTATCTGTTTTATTTGTATTTTTAAGAATTTTTAAATATTTGTTTTGGTTTTTTTTTTTGTTTTTTTTTTTGAAATATAAATCATATAAATACAAATTTATGGAAAATATTAATACATTTTTAATTTATTCAGTTTCAAATCTGATTTACTCCTTTAAAGCTATGGTTTAAGTAACTTAACTAATAAGTAAGTTTTCATAAATTAAAAGTTTAACATCTTTTTAAAAAGTTTTTTTTTTTTTTTAATTAAAAAATTAATAATTTATCTATTTACTATTGAAAATACTTAAATTAAAAACATATTTCTAAATCTAAAAGATTAAGTTCCATTTTTTCTAACAATACAATGAACCCAATTATTGTACAGTTTCATATGTCAAATCATGTGTTATT